>OY728122.1:1494838844-1496088844 GCA_963277665.1 Viscum album
CAGAAAATCCATCTTGCACCTATCTATCGAAAAAAGTCTAATGATTTTGGTTCAAAGGTATAAAGGTAATTTATAACATGTAGAAATTGGGTATGAATATCTAATAGTAGTCTTCCTACCCAATGAATATCTCCATCTCATTCATGATCTTGGTTGTCTCCAAAAATAACACTGCCTTAACCATATTCATGTCCATTACTACACCATATATTGAGATAATATTTCAAGGAAATTAGACATCCTAAATCCGGAACATGCACATCTATAGCTTCTGATAAAGCTGTTTCCCTTGTAGTAGGTATATAAAAATATTTATTTGTCCAAATTTATCATCACAGGATATCGAGTACACCAGGATATCATTGATGAATACTACCATGAATATCTCTAAAAAATGATGAATGGTCTAGTTTATAGGTCTCATGAACAGTTTTCTAAATGTTTCACACTTAAGGTAATCATCACATATTCATAGTGATTTTAGTAACAATGGAACTCCATACTCTATATATTAACAACTGATACTCACAACCGGTGATAAATTGATCTGAGTTTAATGTTTGAGAACCATCAGACCCTCTCAATTGATCAAACATTTCATCAATCCTTAGAAGTGGATTCGTATTCTTTGTGGTAACAATGTTTAGGTTATAGTAGTTAACACACAACCTCAATCTCATGTCTTCTTTCTTGGGGAGAAATACTAGGGCTGCCCTAGAAAAAACCATGGTTGTATCAAATTCATTCCACTATAAGTCCTCCAACTGCACCCTCTACTCACAAAGCTATATAGGTTATATTAGATATAATGAAACCGATATCAGATTCATCATGTGGGGTAGTTTTATACAGAAATTTATTTGTCATAGGAAAGGTAAACATTCCATATCCTTAAGAGATACATCATCATATTCCACCACTACTATAGTAAAATTTAATCACATAGAATAGACTACATGTGTGGTCATTATTTCCAATAGATGAATAATTGGTTGCTCCCTCCTACAATTGAGTCCATCCTTATCTGTTTGGGAATCCTTTCCTCACAAAAACAATTTTCATTCCATCATCACAAACACACTGTATCCAATTAATTATGAAATATATCAGTGCATGACCAATAGATAACTAATCCTTAAGTAGATAATGTTATAATTCCTATTTGAGGATACAAAGAGATAACCAACAGAACATTAACCTCCAAGAGATAGGTCACACATTCGGTAGAAGTGTGTGATTTTTTTGTCCAATCATGTTGGAGTCTCCTTGTGTATGGGTTGACATAACAGATCCACCTGATTTTTAAGGAAGAAACCACATAAGTGGAAATAATCGAATGAATATCTCTTTTTACTATCAATGATATATCTATGTTCTAAAAGATAATGATCACAAATTATATCATCAATGGATCCTGTGGTATATAACCAACTACAAAATACAGCTTCCCTAACCCCTTTCCCCCAACTCTATAATCCTAGCATGGACTGTCAGAGGGTGGTGGTGGAAACAACACAAAATGTAAACCACCCAACCCTTCCCTCTTGAATCCTCTGCCCCATCCACCACTATATAGACATGCTTTCTACTATTGCTTCTTCTTCATAGGCAGCCCATCCACTATCTCCATATCAACCATATGGCTGGTTAGGTAATCCCATTTGATATCTTACTTGCCACCAAAATAGTTGTATCACCACTCCCTTGGAAAACTATATATATCTTATGATCCATAAAAAATAGGCCCTCTATCATGGGAGAACCTCCTCAAACATCTTTCTCACCCATGTCATGAATATGTTGTGAAATCCCTATTTCTAAGAACTCTTATCCTATGTTCCAACTTCCATGAACAAATATCCATTTCTGCATAGCTAGGAAACTCTCAACTACATATGCACTCATTATCACCCATGTATTAGAAGTAATTAATAAAGGCATCACACTATATTATTTTTATCTTTGAATCAATATCTTGATGCTTTAATTCAAACTGAATAGATTGTGAACCATATCCAATGAATACTAAGATAGAATTGGTGAATCTCAATAAATACTCATCAATAATAGTACGAACCTTTTGAAGATTTAGTAGATGATGGATTCATAAAAGACTCAACATACCAATAGGTTAATCCTATATGAAAATACAATTGAACTATGGCTATGAAATATTCAACATGTTGTATTATTGGGTCACTAAGCCCCACCATCTTCGAATGGATCCACAGAGAAATTTCATTTCTAGAAAAACCACATGACCAATATGTTGACTCAAAAAGGTTCCCTTATGACTTTTCCATTACATTATGTTTTGAAAATCAAAAACACTCTATATTAAGGCATATTTTATTTTCCCGAATATTTCTCTTAATATGAATATTTTCTTACCCCAAGGAAATTTTATCCTTACCTTTGTTTTCATTCATAATGTTATAGTTTCTATAAATATAACTCTTTTTATTCCATGTGTATAATTCTGGTTCATGTCTAAAAACCTAGGAATGCTATAAACACTTAGATATAGAGTATTATGTTTTTAGGTTCTGAATTCAGACTCCAAATTTCTCTGAAATTCAGATTTTGAGTTCTCCAAAATTCAGAATCTGAATTCTCTAAAACTCAGATCATGATTTCTCAGATGTTCAGAATCCAATTTCTATGATATTAAGATCCTGAATTAATTAAAATCAAGGATCCGAATTCTCAAAAATTTATACTTTTAAATTCTCTAAATTCAGTCTCCGAATTCTATTAAATTTAGATTCTGAATTCTCTGAAATTTATATTTCGAATTCCAATGAATTTAGATTTTGAATTCTCTAAAATTTAGCTTCTAAATTCTCTGAAATTCATATTCCAAATTATCTGAAAATAAGACTCTGAGTTCCATAGAAATCAGACTCTGAATTCATTATAATTCAGACTCCCAATTCATTGGAATTTAGACTTTGAATTCTATTGAATCTTGATTCCAAATTCCGTGAAAAATAGAAACCAGATATTTATGATTTATATTCTCCAGGGGTATATATTTTTTGACTCCGAAATATTTTTTCCCTAGACTCTTAAAATATATTTGGTTACGCAACCTTATTTTTCATACTAATTTTATACTAATGAAATGATGTCGTACTTTCTGTTTCTAGTTAACAGCTGTTTGAGCACCATGTCTACAGGTCCATCAGAGATTCAAGGAAAAATATGATTGTTGGAGGATGGAGCATACCGTTTGAGAAGTTCCTATAAATAAGTAATCATTTGAACGAGCATAAAACGTTTGATGAATCGTTTGATCACTATAGAGATTTCATGCTGCTAAAGTGATTTCTAGAGAGAGAAACTCATGCTTTGTATGTACTGAACATCTTGTTCATCTTTCTCCGTGTGACTTCAATTGTTTCTATGTACAATCGAAGACTTCCGGGTATAGGAAGATAGAGGTGCCCACTTCCATAAAGCTCGAGGACTTCCTAGAAAAGCAAGAGAGAGGTGCCGACTACATTGATGTTTCCGGGCTTGTGGGGATAGAAAGACAGAATCTGATATTCTTATCGAGGTATTTCCTTGGTGGGGGTAAGGAAGACTTTCATGAATGTATAAATCAAGAGGTTTTTATCCAAGGTTTATGGATACCCTAATATTTGGGTTAAAAGATTTCATATTTGTTACATTAACTATTTCAAGAATATTTTCCACTGAAATTTGATTAATAAGGAAAGTATAAATTTTGTATAATTTCATGTACTTGTATACTCAGATTAGTAATATTCTATAATATTTAAGTTAGAATCCTTTTCCTTGTAAACTTTTCTTCAGATTAATTTCTAGAACCATATATCCGGAACATAGAATGTTTGTAGAACTAAGAGGACTTCTGAATTTACCTTGTTTAACATTGTAAATATAGTTTTCCTCAAGGATAAAAACGAAAGTTTTTTTTCAACATTAAACGTTCCAACGGAATATTTAAGGTATAAAATTCACCCTCCCTCTTGTATATTGAGAATCTACATTCATATTTAAAACATACAATTGGTATTAGAATAGGTCTCTAAAATAATTATATTCACATATAAGTTTTCATACTAAAGTTTTTATTGGTATGAATATATTTTCCATGGTTAGTGTTTTTAAACTTGAGTGGAAACATATATTATTAACAAGTTTCTATGGAAATATATTTTCTTTTAGATTACATGAAGAATGTTGGTTCAACTGACAGTATTAATCATACTAGACCATCTATATTTTATGGGAATAATTATGAATATTGGAGTGATATTATGAAGACATTTTTTATGAATGCTGGAGTTGACAAACTTTTTATGCTTACTAGAGATTACAAGATTCCTGATACAGATTCTATAACATTTTATAATCATGAAAAGTCGTAATATCAACTAAACTACAAGGTACTCAATACATTGTTCTGTTCCATGACCAGAAATATATTTAGTATGATTTCATCTAGTGAAGCTGCAAATTTTATTTTGATGAAATTAGGGTTACTCCTTTTGGTATATCCAAGGTTATAGAAACTAGAAGATCCATGCTTAGAGAAGAATTTCATGGATTTTTATTTCCTTATGGAGAACCAGTGTGCAAGGTACAACAAAGGTTTCGGACTATCGTTAGCAGCTTACAATCCATGGGTGAGAAAGGTTTAGATGATGAGACAGTTGTAGATAATATTATAGATAGAATGCCTAGTGAGTGGGAATCTAACAGAAAAAATACTGATGAGAATAGGAAATCTCTCAGATTACTTTTGATGAGCTTTTTGGAACTCTTCTTCATCAAGAGATGAGAATAAAAAGAGATATTGATTTGAATAAAAAGAAGAATTGAAATGGAAGTATAGATTTTACTACTACTAAAGAGAGGAATCCTAAAAGGGTTATAAGATACAAGTCGAATAAAGTCGTTGTTTTATCTGAATCAAGTGATAGTGAACATTCAGTGAATGAACTATCTAATCATGCTCGAAGGATAAAAAATATAGTTGGTAAGAAAGAATTTCATAATAGTAATAAGAAGAAGGTAATATAAGACAATAAATACTATGATGTCACTTGTTCTGAATGGAAAAGTGCAGGGAATAAAAAGCCAGACTGTCCTATGATTTAGAGAAAGGATAGAATGAAACATCATTCTGATAAGAATAAAATTATTTAATACAATGATAATCCTAAAATTGTTTTGAATGCTAATGACACCTGAAGTGCCAGTGGTGGAGACTCTACTGATGAATCCTTGGAGTTTAAATCTTCTTTTCAGATGAATAATTGGTTAATTTCCATGTTTCCCATTGAAAATCATTCTCTAATGGCCATGGTACAAAATTATAAATCCATAAACAATGTATCCTTGAATGAAAATTATATTGATAATATATATTATGAATTTTCAGATGTAGAATAATATTCTGGTGAAGATAATACATTATCTTATTACAAATACGTTTCGAGGATTGCTAAGCTTCTTGAGAAAGAAAATTCTAATGTTAAAAAAATTCATGGAAATGCAAATTCAAAAATTTCTATTCTTACTAAAGAAGTATCATATATTTCTTAATATCTTGATAAAGAAAATTTATGATTTTGAAAAAATATAAAAAACACATGAAGAAGTTAATTCTGATAAGGATAAACATTCTAATGATCTAGAAAAAAAAGTAATTTCTATGAAAAATATTTCAAAAATAACTATAGTGACAAAACTAATGTTTTTTAGAATAAAAACATAGTTACTAGACTGATGTCAGAAATATTTTCCTTGAGGATTTTTTTTTCAATATTTACCTTAGGTAAGGAAAAAATTTATTAGATGTCTTCCCAAATTCAAATTATATGGAATAATTCTAGATTTTCTTATACTCATTCAAAACTCGTTTTTAGTAATAATTATTTTGTTCCTTAATGTGCTCCATTCTGCACTAAGTCTCAGTGGGGTGGGAATTGCGGCAAAAATTGTTCCTTAAACAAAACTCAGTCTTTAGTTTATTATAAATATTATTTTTCTATAAAAATATTGATTCCTAATATATTTCATTCTAATGTTTCCATATCAAAGAATGTTTGGGTTCCTAAAGTCTAAAATTATTATTTTTATGAATGTAAATATACTACCAACCACAATAAATGTTACACAGATAGTAGATGTTCCCGATACATGACTGGTAACAAAAACCACATTGGAAAGATTATCAAGACAAATGGGGGAAAAGTATATTTAGGAGATAATGCTTAGGGAGATATTATTGGTATAGGTAACATTTTTATTCATGAAAAAACATTGATTTCGAATGTTTTATTTGTTATGGGTGTTAAGAACAAACTTATTAGCATAAGTCAGTTATGTGATAAAGTTTACCTTGTGAATTTTAGTAATGATAAATGTTTGGTACACAATTCCAAGGAAGATTTTATTCTTTCTGCCCATAGGGAAGAGAATGTATACACACTAAATAAAGAAGACCCTAGGATCCAAGACCTTACTTAAATTAGTGCAATGGAATATCATTCATAATTATTAAATAGAAGGTTAGGACACTATAACCTTATGAAACTATGAAAAAACTCTAATAAAAGTCTAGTTACAGATATACTGGAGCTTAGATTTGATTCTTTAAAAGTATTTGATCCCTGTCAATAGGTAAAGAAACATAAACCATTTTATAAATCATTCGGTGAAGTCTCAACCACTGATGCATTACAGTTGGTGCATATGGATCCTTTTGGTCTAACACAAACTGGAAGCATTGGGGGAAAATATTATATATTTTTCTTAGTTGATGATTACACTAGATTTACATGGGTCCATTTTCTATCAAATAAATATGATTATTTTTATTATTTAAAAAAATTTATATCCCAAGTTAAATATGAGAAATATCTTCCTTTGATATCTATTCATAGTGATCATAGAGGAGAATTTCAAAATTCTGATTTTGAAACTTTTTGTAGTAGAAAAGGCATTACTTATAACTTCTCAGCACTAAGAACTCCTTAAAAAATGGTGTTTTTGGAAGAAGAAATTGAATTCTTCAAGAGATAACAAGAACCATATTGAGTGAGTATTCAGAAGCTAATAATTTTTTGTCTGAAGATGTAAGCACTTCTTGTTATTATATTAATTGAGATTTGATTATACATTTTCTTAACAAAATATGTTATGAGTTATGGAATGGTTGAAAACCTAGACATTCCTACATTAAGTTATATGGTTGAAAATATTTCATTCTTTATACTACAGATAATTTACATAAATTTTCACCAAAATATGCTGACGAAATTTTCAAAGGATACTAAAAAATTTCTATGTATTATAGGATTTTAAATAAAAATACTTGTACAGTTGATGAAATCGTAGATTTTAAATTTGATGAAACTAATTATTTTTGTTTTTTGAAAACCTCAACTAACATCTTCATATGTGTTTTCAAAAACTGATTATCAATGTTTGATAGAAGATACTTTTGATAAGGAAATTAACCAAGAAAATATTTCTGAGACTTTTACCCAATAAGATTTCCTACCATATGTTGATGATCGGGTTTTACAAAACCAAAATAAGTTGTTTCTTAGGAATCATCCCAGTGATATTATCATTGGTGATGTAAATCAACATGTATGGTCTACAAGTTCTTTAAGAAATGAAGTAAAAAATCTAGCATTCCTTTCTCAATTAGAACCCAAAATCACTGATGATCCTTTAGGTGATGATGATTGGATAAAATCAACGGAATATGAGATAAATGATTTAAATATGAATAAAGTCTAGACCTTGGTTGAAAAACCTAAGGAAACATCTGTTATTGGACTAAAATGGATCTTTAGAAATATGTTTGATGAAAATGGAATCATAGTTAGAAATAAAGCCAGGTTAGTGGATAAAGGCTATAATAAACATGAAGGAAGAGACTATGAAGAAACATATGCTCTAGTAGCTGGACTTGAATCTAGTAGTATTTTTCTTTCCTTTACAGCATTCTTTAACTTCAATCATTTTCCAATGGATGTTAAATATGATTTACTTAATGTTTATGTTCAATATAATTTTTTTTGATTAAACTCTTGGTTTTGAAGATACAAAATATCATGAATATGTTTTCAAACATACCAAAGCATTATATGGACATAAATAATCCCCTTGAGCCTGTTATGATAGACTTACATGATTTTTGTTACAAAAAAAATATGTTAAATTAAATTCTGATCAAACCATTTTTATAAATAATGATAACAAAAATGTGTTTATTGTTAATATTTTTGTTGATGATATAATATTTAGTTCAACTCAACAATCTATAACTGATTACTATGTGGATCAAATGAAATCTGTGTTTGAAATGAGTATAATGGGTAAGTTAACATTTTTACTTGTTTTTCAAATTTCTCAAAAACCAGAATGAATTTATATATCCCAAAATATGTATATTAAATATCATCCTAAAAAATAAGGAAATGACAACCCAAAGTGTATATGTCCTCCCATTAGTACCTCAAAATCACATTATCTTGATGAAGTTGGGAAACTAGTTGATCAAACATCTATTAGAGGTATGATAGGAAGTCTACTTTACATGACACCTAGTCATCCAAACATAATGTTTCTATTATGATTATGTGCCAGATATAAATCAAATCCTAATGAATCTCATTATAAGGCAGTGAAAATTATTTTTCTCTATATAAAGGGAACCATGGATTTAGGACTCTTTTATACTTCTAGAAATGATTTTGTTTGAAAGGGTTTTATGGATTATAATTTTTTTGGATGTATAATGCATAAGAAATGTACATATGGATCATGTCCTTTCTTAGAAGATTCCTTAGTTTCTTGGTCATTTATAAATAAACACTCTGTAGCACATTCCAAAGCTGAAGCTGAATATGTAGCAGCTGGAAGTTGTTGTGCTCATGTATTCTTGACTCAACACACACTCACAAACTATGATATGAGTTCTACCAAAACAAAAATATTGTCTGATAATACTAGTGACATTTCCTTATTTAAAAATCATTCACATCACTCTCTTGCAAAACACAATGATTTTAGGCATCACTCTCTTTGGGATGACACACAAAAAGATGATATCATTCTTCAATTTATCGGAATGCAAGATCATGTTGCTGATATTTTCACAAAATCATTAACCTTTGATAGATTTTAAGACACTAAATAGAAGTTAAGAATGATAAATTTAAGGTAATATTTCATAAAAAATTTCAGTTTAAACCTATCTCTATACAGTAAGATACTATTTTTCATAGATGGAGTACATTTTCCAGATAGATTTTTTTTTCGAAATATAAATTTTTCGTAATCAAATGTTTTCGTAGTTTAAATATTTCATAATCTAAATTCATAATAATAAAAAAAGAATTAATCTACTATTTTTCATAGTCAAATTTTTTTTCATAATTAAATTTTTCATAGTCTAAATTTTTCGTAATCTAATATTTTCGTAATCTAACTATTTCATAGTTAGAATTTTTCATAGTCATTTTACAGAATATAAAGTACTTCAAGAAGAATTCTCCTCATTGCTAATAATTTTCCATAAGAAATCTGAAAGGTATATTTTCGATGTTATGTTTTTGTAATCAACTTTTCCTTATTGTTATTTTAATTCTATTTTAAAATTTTCGGATTCACATTTCCATAAATCTGAATGTTTATCTTAAAAACCTCAAAATATTGGAAGCTATCAAAATCATTCTTCAGTTATCATCTCAACCATCAGATTTGATCAGACTTTTTTCAAATGTTGGATCAACTAATGAAGTTGAACCATCGCCTCAATTGCTTATATAAATCCCCACCGATTATTGTCCCACATAGGTTGTTCATCTTTCACATGCTAAAGATTTTCCTCTATATTTATGGGCGTTCCAAATCTCTAATGTTACTTTAGTTCCGATTGTCTACTGAATCTTCTCTAAGAATGACATGCCGACTATTATGGAAATATCTAAATGGAAGATATACTGATAAAGGTTAGTTGATTCAGGATTCTTCTACAAATATGATTCAATTATTTCTAAGAATATTAAGTTGAATGGATGGGAGATCAATTGTTTTTAAAAACCAAAGGAATGGGATCCAGTCTATCTGGACTTGTTAGATGAGTTCTATGAAACAACATTTTTCTTCGAGGAAGAAGACAAAGACATGATATCTTTTAAGTGTTATGGAATCACCTACTCTCTTTATTATAGCAAGGCAGCAAGTCTAATTGGAATTATTTATGAAGGAGAAGAAAAATTTTGTACTCACAAGTTACCTGATTTATCAGTACAATTTGATAAGTAAAACGCTATAGACTGTCTTGGTCTAAAAAAAATAAAGACTCTAAAGATTGTTCATCTGTCTACAAACTTTCTGATTCTTGAATTATGGGTTCAAGGATTTTTAATTAAAAGTAAATGGGATAAGGATACTCTGAAGAAGAGAGATATATGTATATTACATTTCATGGTAAACCTTCGGAAGATAAACTTGGTTAAATATATTTTTGTGATGATTGAGAATAACATGAATGGAAATATGAAATCACAAGTCATTATGTATCTGGATATTCTCTCAATTATTATAGTGCTCTGTCTAGATTCTTTCATAATCCCATGTAGTTCAATGCTAAGAAATTACAGGGTAATATTGTTGAGTGATGATACCTTAAGGAGGATAAAGTTTGGATTAACTAATAAATCCAGATAATTTTCTGATCTATCTGAAGGAGAAGTAGAAGCTTTTTAAAATAATTTATATGTGGTTGAAACCTCTAATAAAGGATGAAGTATGTGAAAGTCTAGGGAATCAGAAGATAAAATAAAAACCCTTGTGGCTATGGAAACTTAGTCAGCACCACTGAAGCCAAAGATGCAAAAAATCTACACCAATGAAGTAGTGTCTAAGAGAAGAGAGGATTAGACAAATAGGAAAGAAGGGGGAGCCTATGTTTGGTTGGACCCTAATGAGTAAAAATCCTTAAAAATAAATGATGAAGAAGAGAATGAGAATCAACAAGTTGAGAAGAAGAAAAATAATAAGATGTAGGAGGATGAGATAGTACAATATCTTCGCAAGGATGCAGAGAAACCATATGAACAAATCCCAGTGCCAGAATCGTTTTTACTATAATCAATTCCTGTGACTCTAGTAAATAAAGTGATGATTTCGGAATTACATCATGATGAAGAAATAGTTAAAGAATTAAAAGTGGAAGAATACGGAGAAGAAATAAGGTAGTGGTGATACCGTGGAAGTGATAAGTCAAGTATAGGATTATCAAGATAAGTAATTTCATTCCGAGAAATTATCAATCTGAACTTCTAAAGCCGAGTCTTAAAAACATGGTACTCCAAGAAAAGATGAGAAGGGTGAGGATGAAGTGAATAAATTGTCTGAATAGAAAAGTAGAAATCCTGATTTTATCCAGCCAGAGGATGTTGTGGATGGAGCCAAGAATGAAGAAATCGTTGATGATAAATGTTTTCAGCTATCAGATAGAGAACCCGAATCTCCCAAAGAATAAGACACCATTCTAGTAGATGATAAGAGAAATAAGTTGGAAAAATATACACATAGTAAATATGTGGTGAAGAAGAAATATATTGGTGCTTCATCATAGAGAAAAGCTGAAGACATGGAAAATGAATCCTCACCAACCAAACACTCTTTTTCAGAATCATCTTCCCTTGGACATGATTTTTTTGTTCAGTCATTGAAAAATATGGTTGGTATTATTACATTATTCCCAAGAATATACTCAACATGACAGATGCATCAGTATACAATAAATCCAAAATTAGATTCAGTTTCCATGGTTAGGGACAAATATGTCGGACTAGAAGCAGATTTCAAAACCATCCTCATTGGTTATGAGGCTCATAAAAGATCTTTCAAGAATATTACAAGATGTTCAATGTAGACAAACAAAGAAATGAGAATCATTGATGACTTTCATGATAATTTCAAGGAAGATTTTGACACCGAAGATGGGAATATCAAGGATCTACAAATAGTTTTAGGAAAAGTTAATCCTAGAATAGACTACTCAGAAGTAGGAAGTTAAGGATTATAATGGAAAGCATAATTTTATGGTCATGTATTAGACGCAGGAAAGGTATCTTAGAATTGATATTGAAGAGAAGCTTGTTAAGAATTATGAAGTGTTGAAAAATCAAGTAGAATGTCTTATGGTTCATGAAGAAAAAAATAAATCCTTAGAGAAGAAATTAGAATATCTGGATCAATTTCTTAAGCATGGACAAGAGGATCACAAAGATCTTTAGAAGCTAAAAACCATTTTCATAAAACTGATTCCGAAGGAGAAATAAGGATAATTTCATTCCATTCGGATCTTTTGTTGTAATTTTTCATGTAAAAATTCCTTCATCATTAATTAAATTTCGGTTGTTCTTTATATATTTTTTGTGGTTTTATAGTACTAATATTTCATGTATAAATTTTTTCCATACCCTTTATACATTTTTGAAAATAAAAATGGAGGATAAAGGAAGGATAAATAGAATAAAATTTAAAGAATATATTTCCCTAAGTAAGGGAGAATTCATCTAGAAGAATGTTCTTACCAATGATATTTTTCGAATGCATGAAAATGAAATATATTATTCAAGAAATCAGGAATACGATCCTTATGGATTTCAAAGCCTAAGGGGGAGTTAGTCCTTTTAACTATGATCTATAAGTAATAGGGTGATAAGTCTTTTGTCCATAATAATTCGATGACCATATATTCTTTTTCGTGAGGATCTTTGTGATTTCCCAAAAGGGGGAAATTGTTGAGTCAATAAGGTTTCCTTATGACTTTTCCATTCCATTATGTTATGAAAATCAAAAAAACTCTATATTAAGGATAATTGTATTTCACAAATATTTGTCTTAATAAGTAAATTTTCCTTCCCCAAGGAAATCTTATCCTTATATTTGTTTTCATTGTTAATGTTATAGTTTCTCAAAATATAACTCATTTTATTTCCAAGTGTAAAATTCGGTTTCATATATAAAAACCACGGAATCCTATAAATACATATGTATAGAGTATTCTATTTTCAGGTTCTGAATTTAGATTCTGAATTTCCTGTAATTCAGATTCTGAATTCTTTTAAATTCAAATTCTGAATTCTCTAATATTCAGATTTAGAATTCTCTGAAATTCAGATTTTGAATTCTATGAAATTCAGATTCAAAATTCTAAAATATTTTGATCCCAAATTCTTTGAAATTCATATTCCTAATTCTATAAATTTCTGATCAGGAATTTTCTGATATTCAGGTTCTAACTTCTCTAAAATTTAGATTATGATTTCTCTGAATTCAGAAACCGAATTCTCTGACATTCATGTTCTGAATTCTTTGAAATTCAGATTCCGAATTCCTTTGAATTCAGATTCCGAATACTCTAAAATTAAGATTCTGAATTTTGGGAAATTCGGATTTAGAAATCTCTATAAATCAGACACCGAATACCTTAGAAATCAGACTCTAAATTCCATATAATTCAGACTCTAAATTCAATGGAATTCCTACTCTGAAATCTAAAGAATTATAATTCTGAAATCATGAAAAAAAATCTAGATATTAATGATTTATATTATATTGGAAATTTTTTTTACTCCAAACTACTTTTTCTCATGAATCTGAAAAATAGATTTGGTTAAGAAAACTTATTTTTCTTACTCTTGTTATAGTAATGAAATGATGTCTTAAATTCTATTTCTAAATAACCTTTTTTTTGAGTGGCAGGAGTATAGTTCCCTTTGAGATTCATGGAAAAATATGACAGTTGGAGGGGGGAGCTGACCATTGGAGAAGTTACTATAAATTGGATATCATTTGAAAGATTTCAAAAAAAAATTAATGAATTGGTTGATCACTCTACATATTCCATGCTGAAAAAGTGATTTCTAAAGAGAGAGACTCTCATGTTTTTTGTATACTGAAAATCTTATTCAGCATACTTCGTGCCACTCCGTTTGTTGATGTGTACAATCGAGGAATTCTGGGGATATGAAGACATATGTGTCATCTACATTAATTCTCAAGGACTTCCAAGATAATGAAGATATAGGTGCTAACTACCTTGAAGTTCGAGGTCATGCAGGGATAAAAAATAGAATCTGATATTCTTTTCGAGGGCTTACCCTAGTGTGGGTAAGAAAGACCTTCATGAAAGTATAATTCATGTGACCATTATCCTAGGATGTTGGATACCCTACAATTTTGGTTAAAATATTTCATACTTGTTACTTGTATTTTTTCATGTTTATTTTCAGCTGCATTTTGATTGAAAAGAAAATTATAACTGTATTATATTTTCTTGTACTTATATACACTAATTAGTAAGATTCTATAATCTTTAATGTATAATATTTTTCCTTGTAAACTTTTCTTAAGTTTTATTTCAAGAACCATATATCTGGAACCTTGCATGTTTGTAGAACTTTGTGGTCTTTTAAATTTACCTTATATAATTTTTTAAACATAGTTTTCCTCAATGTTATAAACAAAATTTTTATACCAACTTTTATGGTTCCAAAGGAATTTTAAAATAATACAATTCACCACCCCTTCGTATATTGAGAATCTACATTCATATTTCAATCATACATTATAAGTGTCAAAAATATATAGAAAATTCATTTCACCTCCTCAAGATAATCCTTAACCACCCATGGATCAAGATCACATCAAAATATGAGGTGTAACTATCATAAATAATAATGAACAAAACTCATATTGTGAACCTCGTCAGTTAGTAATAATGATTTAACCTACTCCTTGATAGGTGGTGGTATAACCAATGAATCACATGCAGGTAATAACTCATAAATTGGTTATTGTATCAATTTCTCACATTTAGAGGATAATACTCATGATCATGACACTAAAAACTATATATAAAATGTCTTGGTGGAATCCTAAAATAGAAAATCTATATCATGGTAAAAGAGTATATCATGAGAGATAACTAAAGAAGGAAATAGAAACCACAACTCATTCCTATATAATTCATTAACAAATTTTTTCTATTAAATAATTCTCTACAAGTACCAAGTCGAAAAGGAGGTGATCTGAGACCTGTTGTATTTATACGTCGGCCACCACACCAGTACTAGAGTCCCTAGCATCAATGTCGAAAATTAAACACATAACAATGTTTCCAAAATAATATCATGGACTGTAGTCATATAGTAGAACCAAATTCCATGATACCACTCTTTCATGACCTATCCCAAGGGGTCCCACTCCCTGACATACCTAATCCAACCTCCAATAGGCTAGGGTCTAGAAACAAGCTCTATATAGGCACCACACTAACATGGATGTCCAAAGATCAAGATACCTAAACTAATTACTAAATCTCCATGCCTATAAAATTTTGAAATGTAAAAAATAGATAAATCATACGTCAATACATCTAAATCCCACACTAAGTGTATGGAATAAAGTAAAATAAAGAAAAATTAACAAATACAATCCCACCATAATGAATATAATGGCATGCTAAACAAGAAAGTATAAAAAGGGGTTGTTTTCAATGAAACTGTGTGAAATTTCTTCAGTTTTGTTAGATCAATAAGATCCACTTAGTCTAAGTCCCACTAGTATACTATCAAAAGGTCAATAAAATGAATAATATACAACATGGGTTGGAAAATATCATGTTTTGGTTATAATAACAATTTCTAGTAGGACACCCCGAAATAACTAAATATATGACATTAATTATAACTATCGTCTCACGACTAGTATATGAATACATCACATATAAAAAATATCCTGATATACCAAAAAAAAGTTAACCTCAAGGTAATGTCACATTAAGAAATCCAGTGTAGGAATCCAACTTGAAGGATCCATATTGAATGTGTCAATGAAAATGTACTCAATGAGTAACATAAAAATCGTGGGATAAATCAGTGATTTCATGCTCATTATTTATATCTACAGGACATACATGACAGTTGTATGAAGTGAAACATTAAACAATAATAGATGAGGATCACACTAAAGGTCCTAGTGTATAACAATAACTCAATCTATAATGACACGCTAAGTAGAGGATCAATTCCCACATAGTGATAATCATGGGGATACCAAAATCACCACATAGAGAAATTAAGCTGATAGTGGATCTCACTTCAGGCCTCACAGATGGATTCTAATAACACAATCCATAAATGCATTCCCTTTTAAGGGATCACCATCCTAGGAATAGAATGTGATACATAAAAAACCATCAGGGAATGGATCAAGGAAATACACACTTATGAAACAATTCCAAGATAAAGAGGAAACAAACTCTATTAATTCATTGAATTAGTGCATGATGTGATCTTGTAGTACCTAATATGTTCCACTATCATCAGTTCTTTCTCATGTAACAAAACGTACACCTTTGTATGTGTATGTACGTAAGTACACTACTTGTAAGCGCCCATGTACTCCAGACTGTGTCCAAGTGTAGCTAGTCATGTATGTGTACGACTAATCATACCTACGCACATTCCCATTTACCTTCCTAGGTATTTTATAGAGATTCCTTGTATGTTTCTCTGGCCATGTGATAGAGGGAAGATGTTGTGTGATATATGTCTACTGTTGGAAACCCTAACACCACACATGAGGTCCCACAAGACATCTAAACTGGAAATAAACACCATGTTATGTGGAATTTAAAATATCCCATGGAATATTGAGTCATCATAATCTTCTCCTCTATAAATTCCTTCAAACATAAATCATGTCATAAATCAAGGATCAAACTTTCTCAAGCCTTACCATCACTATTTTTTGGAATTTTTCCACCTGATTCGCACAAAAATTGGTTATCATCAACTATGTCTCCATCACACACCCAACTTAGAAGATATAGGATCATAAAACCAATACTAATCCCTAGAATCCATCATCACAACATAATCCAATCATTGATATAAACCCAAATCTGTGATAAAAATATTTTTAGCAATGAAAATTGTGTCCAAAATATTGTTTATCGAGTATTTTTTCAAACTACTGGTCAAAAATAAGAAATGAAAAAATGAAAAACAATGGGATAAATCCCAAAAAAAGTGAAAAATTGAAATAAAAATCGCATATTATTGGTTTTAATTGATCTTTTGTAATTATAATAACTAATGAAGAGATAACAAAATTAAACATTTCTCCACAAATTTCCCATTAGGAACCCGGAAATGCAATACAATCGATCCGTGAATCATTCTGTTGGTCAATTTGTTCATCTTTTTTGTAGAAATAAAAACTGGAAAATAATACAAATAATACAAATCCATACAAAAATTATGGATTAATAACTAATAAATAAATATTTTACATAATATTCATTGGAGTGATCCTAAAATCCCGTCTCACAATGGTCAATGATCCACGATCATGTCTGACATTTTCAGCCAGGATCTCTTCTAATGCTCTCTATTGGAACGTTCAAATTTCAAGATTTATGTATATAACAAAAAAATTATATACAATATCATATATATATATAAGGAAATTGGGTTGATATATCAGGTTGAAAAAGTAATTAATTTAATATATTTATTTTATTAATTTTCATACAGTGACACATTATGGAAAATTGTGACATTGACAAAGGTTATGGCCATTCTAGGGTAAAACTGACAATTTGAAATCAAGATGCCTTATATTTATTATAAGATCCTCTATATTGAATTTATTTAACTTTTTCTTTAAAAAATATCACTTTCATGATATTTAATATATTGAAAATATTTGAAAAAATATTTCTGGGCACACCGGGCCTTAAAATCTGTGACACGCAGCACCAAGAGAATAAGGTAATATTATATCCCATTAATATATTATATAACTAAAATTTCAAAAAATTAAATTTATTTTATATCATTCATTTTATGAAATAATGAGTAAGAGTGTGTTACACATAACAATGAGTCTCTTCAACGACATGAGTTACATAAAATATCGGATTATACCAAAAAAATAATATATTATTAAAATATAATTACTTATTATAATAAGATATAAACTAGTTGTTTTTAATATTATTAACTAACTTATAAAATATATTTTCTACACCAATAATTCATTGGTTATTAATTAACTAGAAATTAATATAATATGCAATTGAAAATAAATGGAATTTCTTATATAAAACAAAATAATGCTCACAAAGTTGTTTTACACTAATAAATTAATTGAATTTAATTTAGTGAGTGAAATTAATTTAATATTTATATTATATATTCAATAATATATTTTTGACAGTCATCTAATTGATTGATAACCATAACATAAGAATAATCACATTAGTAAATATAAAAACCTATATTTTAATTATGGAACGTGTACCCAATTTTAATGGTTATCCCATTTTAAAAACAAATTAGACCATTTTACAAAAATAATATATCAATTTAATCATTAAATTTTAATTTTAATAAAATAATTATGTCATTGTGAATTTTTGGTATTTTTTATGTGGTTTTCCATTTTAATGAAATGTGAAAAATACTAAATTTTAACTAAAAACATATTTTCATGTGAATATTTATAAGTTTAAATTAGTTATATTGTTTAATTTGATACTATTTTTCTCAATGAATCTACTTTAGGTTATTTTAAGAAATTTATCATTCACTTTGACTCTAAAAAAATAGAAACCTTTCATACATTTTTTCTTTAAAAATATGCATTTTCATCCCCTTAGTGGGATTAAATTTAAATTAATTTATCCATATTTGTGATTTGAATCTAGAAAAACGGATTCCATATTTGTGATAAGTGTAATTTATAATTTCCTAATGAGATGATGTTATTTTACTACCAAAATAAATAGGAAAATTAATTAAAATTAATTAAAATTATTAAGGTAAAATTAATATTAACAAAGGAATAATCCTTTAAATTAAGGTCCCACATGACCTTTAAACATGTAAAACACCCATTTTATATCCATAAATATACTATTAACCATAAAATATAGATTTATTTTGGAATTCTATGACCTAGTTTTACTAAAAACGTGGGTATACATAACTTGTTTTCAAAAATGCCAAGTGGGTCCTTTTCCTCCACTATAAAAGGCCTCCTCTCCTCCCACTTCCACAATAACAAAAATACAGTTTTCCTAAACCAGGAAAAAAATTAATAGAAACTCAAATTCCAAAACCTTATCCAAGACTCATCACCTTGGATGGAAATCAATACAAGGAATCATTTTGGTATAATCAAAATGAAGTTACTTGAATAAAAGGTAACATCATTCCTTAATCTCTTTAGTTTTATTTCTATTGTCCACCCCCTAAAAAATTTTATTTCAATATTTTATAGAAACACCAGTATCCTAAATATATTAGGGTTCTTTTAGGATATTTATTTGACCTAAAATTATGAACTCTTCCATCTATATGGTTATGAACATACACTTTATATTTATGATGAACTACTGCATCACAAAACGATGGTTGCTCATTTTTCCATTACGTACACTCATGGTGAACATTTTTATTGAATGTATATTCATATATGTTACATATGATATCTATTTTTTATGTTTTCTTATATAATTATTTTATAACACATACCCATTTGTTTTTCACTTCGTGAAAAATTGATAACATCATTTGTGGATGTGTGATTACCACCTCCTCAAAGTAATGTGATCTGTTCATAATATACATTGAACATATGATGGGTGGATTTAATTAAATATATGTAAAATAAAAAACCCTATATGATATTCCGGAGAAAATTATTATTTTTGGAAATATAATATATATCATTTTATTTATTACCCTTTCACGCACACTTAAAAACTGATAACGTCGTTCCTTTCTGTATAGAAAATCATCTCCTCAAAATGATGTGATATATTTTACATCAAAATAATTATATATATTTGTATATATTATTAAATAATATGGTATTTATAATATAATGATAATTTGGTAATGATATAATATCACTTACCTTATTCATATAAAATCACTGAAAAATTGGAATGTTTCTCATCTAAACGTATGGCCTACCATCTCTATGATTGTAAGATTTTTTCATTTTTCATAACCATATTTAATGATTGGTTTTAGAAGTATAATAGATTTATTAATATAATAAACATTTCATGATTATTATTCTATAGATGTTACATAATGATCCATTTTCATTAGTTTATGTACAAATTTTATTTTGAACATATGAAGAGAATTTCATAAAAAACTTGTTATAAACAAAAATATATAAGTAGTTGTATGAGTAATGGTAAAATGTTAAATAAAATTTATGATAAATTTGAATAAATTTCTAATGAAATTTAATAATTAACAATAGGTTGTTATTTTGGAATATAAAGGCACATGAGATAAGTCTGACAGAAGGAAAGAGATTTCATCTCACTTTTTACATCTATGAGATAAATTCCACGTTCACCACAATATTTTTGTGGTGTATATAACATAAATTTCTATATATCATATAATGAATTAATTTATATTCATGGTTTTTAAAAACAAGAATTTAATATTTATAAATTATGATTTTTATGAAATAGATTGTTTCAATGTTTCGTGGGACACTTTGGAATGTTTAAAGCTTATTTTACATAATAATAAAATTAATGATCATTCAATGATATTTTCATTAGAGAAAATATTATGACCCTTATTCAATAAAAAAAATTATTTTACTCCCCCTCTAGTTGTTCATAACCATTTTCAAGTATTAGTTCCAATTTCCCACTCTTTGGTACACAATATTGTTTAGAAATTTTTTCTTTAAGAAAGCCAGACTACATCACTCTCTTTTGTCAGAGAATATTTTTTACACAAAACAACCATATTTTATAATGTGATTTTCAAATAAAAATTCATTAAAAGGTTTCTTAATCAAATGATATTTTCCTCAAGAATATTTTGAAATGATATTTTTATTTCTATTCACAAATTAAAATGACCCTTTAATTTACTTCACATGGGGGATATATTATAGATACCATACTTTTTCATCCTTGGGAGGATTTATTATTGGTTTTTTATGGGATAGTATTGAAATTAACTTCCATGATTTATTTTTTATTTCCCCTAAAATATTAGATATCATTTAATTATTTATCATTAAATTTTTAATAAATTATTTATTTAATTTATTATAGATATGAATACATCCTAAACAGTATATCATTTTACATATAGTTTCTATGATTATATTATTGTGCTAATTTGGGGAATTATTGATAATTTCATCTTCTTTATAGGGTATATATATTTTATTTTTCTTGTTATTTATTTGAGTTCTATGATATGGGTAATTATTTGGACCAGTAATGATGGGTGGATCCATGACTTTATATAGCTCCTCGATGCATCGACATGTTCTCATAATAAAAATTAGTTGTGAAAATTTCAATGGATTAAAAACTTGTTTTAATTGTATTAAAAGTATAGGTTTTAATGTGACTCAAACATGATGTCTGTTACTAAAGCTTTTCACTCATTTATTTGTAGTTATTATTCATCCATGAGATTTTTTATTGACATAGCTATGGGTATATTTTTTTTCAATTATTTGTTTATATAAAATGTTTTTTAGTTCCTTAACATTCCATATTTATTTTTCATTATCTATTTATTTTAATGGAATCATGTATTAATGACTTACGTTTTTATGTAAATTAATCCCTAATGATTCATTATTTAATTTTCTATATTATACCCTTACTTTGTATTTGAGGACACCCGTAATATGATTCCTTCCCCATGAATCCATGAATGAATATATAAAATATATGAGGGGATAAAAAATATGAATTATTATTATCATATATGTAATTTATTTAGAAAGATGAAAATAATAAGGGGTAATTAGTGAAATCATTTGTAATAATTTAATAATTTACTTATCTGGTTTACAAATACTACTAATTTCTATGTACTTTAGGATTTGATTCCTCGTAATCATGAAAATATAATTGATAATAGACACCAGCTCCATTCTATCATGATTTGGGACACAATTGTTCATATCAAATGAAGGTTAATATAAACCGTGGGAACTATATTTAGGAAAAATTATATTAGAGAAAATAACTGTAAGTTAGAATTTGAGGATAAGAATAGAATAACACTCATTAAATTTTGATAATGTAGAAAAGATGTGTGTATTCCTAGAAATAATCCTTATCTAGATACTACATGTGGAAGTGGTTCTAGAATAGATATACCTAGAAGTAAAAAATCTGACATGGTGTGTTGGGTGTGACTCAGTGTATCTTGGTACATAACGATGGGAATTATTTTGCACCTAGTTTGACACCCTTGAGGGATATTCATAACATTATTCAAATTTTCATTACATTCCACTATGAAGTAATTAAAAATTTAATAAACTTGTAAAAATCATCGGTGTTTTAGATTTAATATAAGATTTCAAGATTTACAAACCCTATAAATTATATTATGGATAAACCCGAGACCATGGAATGATCTATATGGAAATATGTGGATGAAGAACATATGTATTATGGTTATGCTAAAATTATCTGTTAAAATTATATTTCGTTATTAACACTATCTCAATGATTTCAATTATAGATATTTTTTAATGTATATTAATTTGTGTTTTTATAATGAAAAAATATAATCTTCATGATAACTTCTCGTATTAGTCAATTCTAAGGATCTTTAAGCCAGGGTGGATGGATGAAAATAGTTTTACTCCATCCCCTAACCTAAGAAATCTCCTGGTTAGTATGAAATTGTTTTTAGTTTAAAAATATAATGGATATATATTAATAAAGAAGTATTAGTGTATCATTCAATGTATGAAGAGTAATTTATTATCCATATTAGTCTTGAAAATTTATTTGATACAAATATTTATATTTTTTCAATGTATTATGATTCATAAGATTCTTTATAAATTTAATTTAGTGCTTCTAAAATCAAAATTAATTTTTTAATGAATTAGAAATTCGATAAATCACAAACAAAGGATGAAATTATATTCTGATAAATATATCATGTATGCTTATTTATATTTAGTTTGTAAAATAATTAACCATCATTAAGAAAAATGATATACAAATAAATTTTTTCTGAATAACATATTTCCTATAGAACTAATGTCTTCTAATTCATCATAGATTTTCAGATTTCACTCCCTAAACATTACATTTCTACATAACATGTTTTTGATTTATGACATCAATCACTCCCTATTAATATTCATCGCAATCCTCCAAGTATGTATCTCTACTTGAGACTAATGTTATATAACTTAGAGACCTAGTCATATGTTATTTCATGTGACATTTTTTCTTCTGATTACATTTTTTCTAGAGGAAGTTTTACAAACCCATCCCACGATCTAGGATTTAAAACATGTAAAATATCAAAAAATATCTATCACCAATATGGAGTTTAAATTTTGAGGATGATATTTAATTAAAGTGGGGAATGTAATTCCCTATAATTCAAAAAGTAGGAATAATGTATTTGATATTATATATTCCGTGCCACATAAAGAACATAAGGGAATATAATATCCAAATAATTATATATATATATATTTACCATTTTCAATAAACTCAATAAATTTAATAGAGTTCATTGTAGAAAACAATGATATATCATATGTTACACGCAACAACGAGTTTCTTTAATGAATTCCATTTACACATGACTGAGTTTTACTAAACAGAAATATATTATTAAAATGATATTATTTAATATAATAGGATTTAAAATAGTCTTTATGAATTTTATAAACTAAATTATGAAAATATATAGTTTAATAAACTAATTTATTTGTTACAACTTAATTACAAATGAATTTTATATCCAATTGAAAACAAAAAGAATATTTTATTGGAAAACATTTTTATGCTCACAAAGGACCTTTAACCTAATAAATTAAAGTTATAAAAATTATTTATTGATATTAATGTAAGATATATATTATATATTCAGTAAAATATTTTTTATTCTCATCTAATATATTTGATAAGAATTATAAAAGAACAAACACAATATTAAACATAAATCCCTATATATTTTTTCAGAATAATTACCAATGTTTTAATGGAGATCCCATTTTAAATCTGACTAGTTCACGACCCATGAAATTTCATGGAATGATCATATAATTAAAAATTTTCATACACATGATAAAAAATGTCTGATGATGATCTTTGAAATCATTGTCACTTGTAGGGAGTGGTGGGAAATTGGATGATGAAATTAAGTAACTAGGATACTCATCACACATAGAAATAGATGGATGACTGGTAATGATATGAGTAGTGAGAAGAATTCTATATTAATATATTGGTGAATTTATGTTCACAGGTGTATATTAATTAAATCAATGAATAAATAAATTATGAATTTATTTTATATGATTTCAAACATGAATATATTATTAAAAAGGAAGGTAAAATTTTTAATATTATGTCATTGAATGAAAGGTCCAACGTGGGATGTGATTGAAGAATATAGAGTGTGGAAGTTCAATTTCCCATAATGTTTCTTGGTTAAATATTTATGGATAATATACATTATAGAAAAATATTTTCCCTAATAAACTGATGGATTATGTAGGTATAGATAAAATATAAGTTATTACCATGGTGAGATTGATGTAAGATGAAGTATAAGGGATTTAGTTAAAGAAGATGGAAATGAAATAAGAGAATGTAGAGTGGTTTCATGAGAGATATTGTGGTCATTATGGGAATAGTGGGAAAAAATGAAGCGGATAAAGAAATTATTTGGTATGAAATTTATATATAAATTAATTACTGTAGGTGAGAACATAAAAAACAATAATATTTAAAAAATACATCATTAAAGGGAAATGTTTATAGAGATGGAAAAATAATTTTCCAATATCAATCCCACAAATTATAATAATTCATTTTGGTAATGTAGAAAAAATAATTTTTTTTAAAAAATTTATAAAAAATTGAAATCCAAAAATTTATATTTGAGTATTTAAATGAAGTTATAATGTATAAGAAACACTAAAAAAAATAATTGAGATGAATATATGATGTTATAGTATTAGTATAAGTTAATATTGAATTCTGATATAAATTTAAAGAAGAAAAAATACATTGGATTATAGAAAATAAATCCTTGCCCGACTTCACTATTTTCCCGTGTTAGTGTCCTTGAGGTTTTAAGGATCCCTATTAATGTTCTAGTAGGGGATTCAATATTTACCCATATTAGTGTGATTGTGTATTGAATGTTCTCTAGTAACCTTCATGAAGGGGATTCACCATTGGAAGGTTTCCTAGTAGCATACCCTCTCAAGACATGTGCCCATATTGTGGATGTGAATGAGTTCAGAAGAAACTGGAGATGTATCCTCTGATCTACTTTCTGCTCTCAAAATATTCCCCTATCATTTCTAAAAAGAAAAATTATCATGATATACTCTATGTTGATGATATTACAAGAAATTCCTTTGATCCATCATCCATGACAGTGAAGTTACACCCTCTGCACTTGTATATACATTGGTTTTTGAATTATATACCATTGTGATATTGTGACCAACGATGTGAATTTGGCTATGGCCACTATGAAAACAGGTTCAAGTGAGTTATAAACTATATTCCCCCAATTATGGTCCCGTGGGAGGATCTATTCATGGTGCATAGGGTTGTGTGCATGATCTAAAACATGACCAGCATGGATGATGATTGTTTATGGCTTGATTACATGTTTTATCTAATGTATACAAAGAGTGTGGTTGTAACGACCCAAACATTCATTAAGGAAAATTCTTCTTGGTATAATTAAATGTCTTATAATGATTATATGAATTTTGAAATTCATTAGTTTTAGGTTTATGGATTTTAAAATACCATTATGAATTTTGACCGTTGATAAAATATACATTGAATTGTGATCACATGATTAGTATAAATACAGGGCTTTAACAAATCCAATGTACTTAGAAAAAGGACGTGATGGAATCTTCCAGTAGACATTCCCTATACGAAGCCCATTTATCAGAGCTCAAAAAGGAGGTGGTTTCATTTTGCTTCTCTCTTAACCAAGCCGAAGCCGAGCTTGAACACATTAAACTTGAGCAGAACTGACTATTTGAGAAGTGGAAGATAAGAGAGATTACCACCCGAGCGATGTTATCTGAGCCACCCCAAGAGTATGTCACCATCGCACACTTTACCCTTCAGCCTTTTGCGGGTGTTATAATGGGTTATGTAACAAGACCCTAGAACTTTGTCTATGTACATTATTTTTTTATAAATAATGTCCATTCATTTTATTATTGTTACATTATAATTTGTTTTTTGGCACAAATAGTATTTTTTAAGTTAATATTCTACTAAAAAACCTATTTTGATGAATTAATTAATTTTTTTGAATTAAATAATATTTCTATAAAATATTATTAGTAAATTATGTTTTATTAAATACAAATGATTGTATAATTTTTTATGAATAAAATTGTAATTTTTATTAATGACTAAAACCTATTTTTGTCCAAATCCATGAATTTTTTATAAATGTCGATTTTTATTTTAAAAATAAAAATTCACAAATTTAGAATTTTTTTTTGATAAAATTAGTATTATTTTTGGAATCAAGACGTCAAAATTATCCAATGGTAAATTTTTCATAATTTTCTTATATAGTTACATTTTTGGGTAAAATATTAAATATCGTTTAAATATATAATGTGTTTTTTGACATCATAAGGACCCAATAGTGATGTAATAAAATATTATAAAATTTTGTTCGGCCAATATATGCTTTAATATTAAAATAATTTGATTTTGGGTTTGTTTTATTTATTTTACTATGTTTTCAGGGACCCTTACATACATATAAAACATTTTTCCCTTTTAAATTGTTTTTTATGAGAGTGTGAAACACCTCCACATATGAAAACCTATTATTTTAAAATTATCAGCCATTGACCTTATAAAATTTATTTTTACACTACCTTTCGGCAAATACCATGATCATAATCAATGGGTTGGATTGTGGTTTTGATTAGTTTAATGTGAGGTTTCCCAAACCTAAATAATAAAGAATTCCTTCTCATTTACTATATAATCCCACCCAAGCTCCCACCTCCTCTTCATTAAAATTATTTTTAGTTTGACTAAAACCTTACCTCCACTCTATATAATCCCCTCAAGGCTCCACATGATCCCAAGAAGTCTCTCTCAAACCCCTCCCAAGCCTTTGGTATCACCCTTCCAAGTAAAGGATTCCAACCATTCTCTTTTTATCTTAATATTATTATGCCCAATTATTTTCAATTATAAATGTTGGGGTACGATTTCACACCTCCCCCATTCTACCGTCATTATTTTTGAATGATTAGATACCCCTTTCTCTCTCACTATATGGCTCTCATATACCCCCGTTACAATGCTGACATTCGGTATGAAATTTTTCTCTCCTCATTTACATTCAAGTAATTGTTTTGTATCATTAATATAAATTCCATTACTGTTGTTGGGACATGTATCTATATGACCCTATTATTGTACATTTCATGTAAATATGATGAGAGACCCATGTATCTCTCATCTACAATTTTTATGTGTTCTTATGTCACCTAGTTATGTTGCCGACATTTTACCATGATTTTCCAAGCCGAAGTCATAGTGTAGTGAATACCATGCCCATTTCACTATCAAGGGCATTCAAAATTATAGTCATTTACTTATTGTTTAAATAGACCCATGTATATATTCCACACTCCTTTATAATGGCATAAATGATGAAGTATAATGAATCCTTGTTTTATGATCCTTGTGGCACACTTATGCATGAAATGAAATGATTAAGAAATGTGGCCCCTGATAGCACTCCAATGCACTGGGTTAAGTATAGTATCATGATACATCATGTGAAATGACTGTTAAGTCATGGTAATTCAAGTGAAATGAAGTTTTACTCATGCTTCATGTTCATTGAGGGTTTACTCATGCACCTTCTAAAATGTGCCTTGGCTCATGAAAATTCCATGTTAAGTGTTATTTCAACATTTCCATGTTATGATCAACATGGTTTATCTTGCCTTTATGTTCATGTTTCCTTGTGCTCCAATGATATTAATATTTCATGACATGTATTATAATATTCATGTCATTATTTTTTTACTACTTTACTAGGCATTATAGCTCACCCTTTTCGTATGCATGTCCTCAGGTTATCCCTTACAATGCTAAGTCTAAGGGAATGTAGTTGTCATGTAAAGGATGTTTTCAAGAAGATGTTGTGTTATATGTTTTATGTTTTTATATAATGTTCTAATCTCCAATGAAACTAGACCACTTTATCTTCCATGTTGTATCAAGTGACGAGTTTATGTAATAAATAATGTTTAAGTGTGTAATAAAAAGAATGGTGGTCATAGATGGTATCAAAGGATTGGTTTAGTTAATGTTGGGATTAGGATTTTAAAATCATATTGAATCCTTAGAGATAAGAATTAGTATAATGAAAACATCCCTATGTTTTGGTGGTTATTGAGTACATGGTTTATGAAGTAAATACATCCCTATCTAAGTACGAGTAGGTAAGGTCTTCTTTGGAACAGATGTACCTAGGGGTGAAAACAATGACAAGGAGATTCGGGCTTGACCCGTGTTATCCTGGTACACAACAACATGCCTTGATGCACTATGGGTTATGACACATCTAGGGATATGCATTGGTAAATACACTAACTTAGTTTGAACCATTATTATTGGATTTAAAAAAGATCTCCTTAGTATTTTTTTTGAATGTTTATTATGGGTACGATAGATTGAATCTTATAGATTCATATTTTAAGGAAATAAAAATAATATATAAGTCATCCATTTTTTTCTTTGGATTATGTTTTATGTGTTACCTCTGTTTTTCCTTTAATTAACGAAAAATAAATCAAAAGACTTCAGGAAACTTGTATTTAGGCCACTTGTCCTTTGTCCTTCAGGCAATGTAATGGGTCTCCCTTTACCCACACTTAAGAGGCATTTTCATTAAATAATAAATTGAGGCTTTGGCCCCAATCTTTAAAAAAATTATACTTCAAGTAGTTTAATATCACAATTTTATCTTTTCTAGAGGGTAACTAAAAATTTTATATGTTTCGTCAGTAGAATAAATTATAGTTTCGAGATGGTAGTAGAAGACTCTCATACAACACTCTGGACCCAACTCAAGGTTTTACTTGCTATAATTATTGTGAATTCATGATCACATAGCATAAAAGCCTTTCCTAATGTCCACGTTTCATGCAAGATGCTCTACGAAATATCAAACACCTCCTCTATACCACATAATCATCAGGTATCATGGCTCACCTCTGTGAAAATACTAATCTCCCAGCATTCAAGACGAGGGAGGTACAATTACGGTATTTTCAAATTTATCACACTATATAGAGTGTCTGATTCACTATTTGATTTTAGAATAGGTTTTTAAGAGGGATACCTCCAAGAATCCTATATATATAGTCATGTCTTCTAGTCATTTTAGAAATATAGACAACATTCTAGATGAACCACATTTCAAAAATTTCAAATTTGACTCTGTTAGAATATTTTACAATAACCTGGTATATTGTGATGTTTTGAAACTATACGTTAGAAATAAACATTCTCAAAAATTGCATCACATATTCTATCGGTCTGATCCATGTTTCATAGACTACATATGGACTAATGTATTGGAATACGTTGAATGTGCATTGAGTTATTGTTTCTCTAAGTGGACCCTCACTCTCTATGATCAACATGATAATGAGGGTTGGGGAATGCATAGTGGTGGTGGGTAAGAAACCCTTAAGTCCTGTTTAAATTTCGAAGTTCATTTCGTATGTAATCAATTTTCGAGGATGATATTTTTAGGGGGGGGGGAGATTGTAACGACCCAAAAATTCAATAATGAAAAATCATCTTGGTCTAATTAAATATCTTATTTTGGTTTATAAAATTTGAACTTATTTTGTTTTCTGTTTCTAGATTTTAAAATACCATTATGAATTGTGGTCATTGCTAATAGTTGTTGAATAGTGATCACATGATTATTATATATATAGGGCTTTACCAAATAAAATTTACTCAGACAAAGGATTTGATGGCCTCATCACGTAGAATTTCCCCATACAAAACCCATTTGTTAGAGCTCGGAAAGGAGGTGGCGTCATTGGTCCTCCCTCTTAACCAAGCCCAAGGTGAGCTTGAACATGTTAAGCTTTAGCGGAACCGACTATGAGATAAGTGAAAGTTATTAGAAATATCCACCTGAGTGATGTTATACAAGCCACCCCTATAGTCTATCACCATCGCACACCTTACACTTCGGTCATATGTAGGAGTAATAAGGTGTTATGTAACAAGACCCTAGCACTATGACTATGTACATTATTTCATTATAATGAATGTGAATTAATTTTATTATTGTTACTTATTAAATTATTTTTAAAGCACAAATAGTATTTTTATTAGTTAATATTCAACTAATAAATCTATTTGATTGAATTAATGGATTGTTTTTGAATTAAATAATATTTTAATAAAATATTATTAATAAATTACTTTTTATTAAATATAAATGATTTTAAATTCTTTTATGAATAAGGTTTGAAAGTTGTTTTTTTCAAAACAATGAATTTTTGATAAATTTCAATCTTAATTTTAAAATTAAAAATTCAAATATATAAAAAATTATTTAGATAAAATTAATATTATTTTGGAATAAGGACATCGAAATTATCCAAAGGTGAATTTTTCATAATTTTTTGAGTCAATCAAATTTTTTGGTAAAAAATTAAATACTGGTTAAATATATAATGTGTTTTATGATATCATAATGACCCAATAGTGATTTAATAAAATACTATAAACATTATTTTCATCCAATATATGTTTTAAAATTATAATAATGTGATTTTGGGTTCGATTGATTTATTTTACAAAGAATTTGTGGACCGTTCAAGACTTATAAAATATTTTTTCATTTTAAATTGTTTTCCTTGAGAGCCTGACTCACCTCCACATAAGCCACCGTATTATTTTAAGAATATAGGCTATTTTCCCTTTAGAATATTTTTTCCACTCCTTATTGTAAACACAGTTGGAAAAAAATGGGCTGGTTTTTTGTTTTGTTTATTTTAATGTGAGTTCTCCCAAACATAAATAATTAAGAATTTCTTACCATTTCCTATATAAACCCACCCATGATCTCAATTCCTCTTCACCCAAATCCTTTAGAGTTTGACCAAAACCTACCCTCATTTCTCTATAATCCTCCCGAGGTGCCCCAAGCTCTGAAGAATCCTCCCTCAATCTCCTACCATGCCTTTGGGATCTCACATCCATGTATGGGATTCCTACCATTCTCTTTTTTTCTTAATATTGTTATTACCTTTTGTTATCAATTATAAAAGTTGGGGTAAGATTACACACCTCCCACATAATTCCCTATTTTTGTTTGAATGATGTGAGACCCCTTTTCTCCCATTAAATTCCGCCCATGTACATCCTTTACCATGCCAAAATTCTGTAATGAATTTCACTCTCCTCATTTAAATTCATGAAATTCTTTTGTATCATAAATATAAATTCCATTACAATTGTTTGGAAATTTATTGATATGACCCCCTTACTGTTGATTTCATGTAAATAGGATAAGACATCCATTTCTCTCTCATCCACCATTTTTATGAGTTCTTATGTCAAGCCTTTGTGCTGCCGAAATTGCACAGTGATTTTCCATGCCAAAGTCATTATGTAGTGAATACCATTCCCATTTCTCTATGAAGGGTATTCCAATTTATGAACATTTACTTACTGTTTAAAGTGTTTCATGTATTAATTTTTCACTCCGTTATCATGTAATAAATTATGAGGTTTAATGAATCCATGTTTTATGATCCATGCGACACAATAATTCATAAAATTAAATGATCAAGAAGGGTGAGCCCAAATAGCGCTCTACTTCATTGGGTAATGTATAGTATCATGATACATCATGTGAAATGAGTCTTTACAAATTATAATAAATTTGAAATGAGGTTTTAATCATGATTCATGTTCAATGAGGGTTTAATCATGCTCCAAGTTCAATGATCCTTGGCTCATGCTAATTCCCTGTTAAGTGTGGTTGCCACATTTCCATGTTATGATTATCATGCTTTATCATGCCTTTATGTTCATATTTCTCTTGTGCTCCATTGATATTAATATGGCCTAACATGTATTTTAATCATCATGTTATTCATTTTTTACTCCCTTACTCGGCTTTATAGCTCTCCCTTTTCTTATGCATGTCCTCAGGTTATCCCATGCAATGCATAGTGTAAGGGAATATAGTGGTCATGTAAAGGATGTTTTCAATAAGATGTTCTGTTCTATGTTTTAAGTTTTTTATGTAATATTCCTAATCCCTAAAGACATTATACCTCTATATCTCCCAATTTGTATTAGGTGAAGATTTTATGTAAAAAATCATGTTTAAGTGTGTAGTAAAAAATATGAGTTGTCATAGTGGGTTTTAACTAGAAGGATTATAAATTTCACCTATTGCAATTTCATCCTGTTTTATCATGAAAATCCTAAATTAAATTAAATTATATGAATTATTTTGGAAAAAATTTAAAAAATACTAAAAATAAAAAGAATAACATACTTAAGATGTCCCTAAATCATTGCAGAGTTGATTGAGAAGGATAATTTAGAAGAGAAGAGGTGGGAATATGTGGAAATGATCATCTGCATCATGATAAATTTTTTTATATTTTGGTTTGTATAAAAACAATGATGATCGAGATGTTGAATTTTATGGAAACCATCCCCTTATCCATGTATTATTACAGTTTCAGATTGTGTTAGTTTTCAAGGAACATGGATTCTTTTAGTTATCTGTTGAATAAAGTTCCCGATTGAAAATAAATATCTTTAGAAACTATAATTAATCTGATTATATCTTTTCTATGAAAAATCATATTTAAAGACATATAATATTTATATTTTCCATGAAATTAGAATGTACAAAGGGAGGATTGATATTAACAAATTTTGATATGATTGGTAGTTAAATGAAGCCCTGATCTTTGAAGAGGTCATAACTGATTTGGTTGGTGGGGTTGAATGCAGTAATAAGATCCAATATGATGTTTTTAGGTTTTTTTTGAACAATGTTCATCTCCTACATGAATAATTTGAGTATGATTTAAAACTAATAAAAAACACATTATTTACATTGTCGTTGAATCATAATATGTTATGAGTGTATTGAATATTTAAATAATTTACATGTAAATAGATTCTGGGAGGATCTTTTATTCCTCTGGTGAACCATAAAATTTTTCAATATCATCAATCATGGTTATAAAACAACATTTCCTCTGTAACATTGATATATTGTGGCTTAAACGACATGGAATAGCCCCTAATGGGGTTTTCTATTTGAGTTTATCTACGAAAATTGTGTTCTTATAAATCGAGTTCCAACCACCTCCTGTATGTAAAAATATAAATGGAGAATATCAACTATTACAGAGGTTTGTGAGAAAACTGAAAATTTAATGTGGGAGTCTTGTATAAATATCTATGTTTTGGAGTAGTTTTTTTTTTGAATAAAATTCATCAAATTAAAGTCCATCTTTTCAATCCTCGGCATGAGATGTTTGCTTATCAACCCATTCTCCAATACTATTTCTATACACATTTATAGGTCATAACTCAATAAATTTTATTGTTTTGACAATTGAAAATGATAAAAAGTTGTGTAGGATAAATGGGTTTATGGTTTAATATGTTCTACAATGGTCCCTAAAATATCATAATGGAACACCCTGAATACATGTGTCTTAAATAATAAGAATATAAAGATTTAAATCTGTTATAAGACATAGTGGTTGATGAAAAATTACCCAAACAATAATGGTTTCAATCCATCATTAGGGCCCTCATAATATATCCATGCTGAAGAAGCTGAAGGATATTTGGGAAACTAAACAACCATGTCTTGTCCCCATGAAGTGGGTCAAATAAACAGGGTAATGAAAAAATTGGTTTTAAAGGATCCGTTGACTTATTGGGACACCAAAACCATCATCTAGATGGATAGAGATAAGGATATGTGTGTAATATTTCATCATAGTGAGGAATATTATTCTGAATCCCCCATTATTATTAATGATAATGTAAGAAAAATATTTATTGATCATGATGGAAACTCTTGAATGTGGTGCATGTGTTTGGAGAAAAAATTGAGCGGTGATTTATAAGATTTTAGAAATAATAATCTTAATAATTGTTCATGATAGGAGGATGATAATCATGTACACCTCTATGCAATGACTGTAAAGCATATCACATAGAAAAAGAAATAGTGAGAATAATTGATGAATGTGGATCATATGAATTTATTTGAGTAGCCAGATTTATTTTTGATTTTATTATGGTGTTTTTTATTTATCTAGTTTAACAACATACTTTTATCAGATAAAAACTTATTTGGAATCAATACTATCTAATTACTCTTGATGTTGACAACTTCAAATCATCAATAACTTTGAGTCAGGAATTGGATTCCCTGGATATCAATATGGTACAACATACATTATGAACATAGAATTATAGTATTGTGATACAGAACTCATTTGAGATCATTTACGTAGAAATTTTACACATTGAATCACCTCTCATTGAGTATTTTCATCTTCGATAAGCTGATACATGTAACAGAAACATCCCAAGATGAAATTCTACTCGTTGATAAACATTACAAATGCCTCCACTATGAGTTAGGGTCCTGTTCTACATTAGTAATTTGAACGAAATCAATCCAATAAAAAATAAAGGAAATTTAATATATATAAATATGAAAAAATAATTTTTTGATGATGGAATGAAATAAATAATTTTTTTTTAAATTTGAACATGCATTTTTTTCATTGTTCAAGGTGTCATCTTAGTAGTGGTGCCAAAGGATGAAAAAATACAAGGAGATGTTTCTGAAAAATTGTTCACCAGTAGCTATGGAGTTATTAAAAAATATATGTAATAAAAAAATAATGATAAAAATAGTAGAAATATAGTTGAAATTCCTAACCTCAATCAAACTGAAACACTTACTATAACGGGAAGTTAATATAGAATAATGTTTAAGTATTTTTAGGGGGAATCCAATGTGGTTCCATATAAATAACTCCACATTAGATATTTACTTTCTATATTGGGTATTACTAATGTAGAAAGTGTGACCATTATATATGAGGACTTATTAGAGGAGTTCATTATGTTGGAGTGACTATTATTGTATGCCACATTGATTGAAATCAAACATTACGAAATATGAGTAGTTCTTGTCATGTGAAAGGTTTTGAAATATTTTTTAGATATGTTCATATAATTGATGGTGGGAACCTTGGTAATCCTTGTATTGTTCAAGGTATTTTTTGTCTCTCCCTTTCAAAAACACTTTTACTTCTTCATAGTGATGTGATATATTCATTCCTCAAACATTGTTTTTTGGGGGTTATAGATCCAAGGAAACCATTACCCAGAACATTATCTGCAGTTTAATTTAAATTTATCAATATAATATTAAACATTATATACCAATGGGTCACTATTACATAGTCTATAAATGGGGTTTTCATGGTTATCATTCAAAATGAATATTAGAACAAATTGTATCATATGTTCTACGAATCGATTACCCATTTAATTCAATGAAATTTCATATATAGTTGAGTAGATGAGGTGATGACAAACATTAGTGGTGAGAAAGATCCCTAGGAATTGATTTATATATTGGATATAATCACATTCTAAATTGTAATGTTTTTTTATGTTTATATTGAAATTTTGGATGTGAAAATCTTTAATATTTTGTTCTTACCATGGAACTCTAATTACAAACAAAGAAAAAATTTAAACTGATTTCTCATTTTATATTATATTATTCTTCTAAAACTACTTAATCATTTTCACCCATGAGGTTTCCAAATCTATGAATTTAGAAAATATTAACTTAAGAGTACAATTAAATTCAATGAAGTTGTAATTTATATATAAGGGTTTCAAATCAAAGAAAGATCTGATGAATTTTGAAATCACCTTGAAACCATGAATAAGGCTCTGTAGGTAAAAGAATTCATCTTTAGAATGAAAAAAAGAAATATTCTCATAACTTAGAATTCATCTACCAATAGTTTGAAAAATCTCTACCTTTCATGTATACCCATTTAAATTTTAGGATTTCATCAATCTGAAAATTTTATTCCAAACATCGATCAAAATTGAAATTTCGAATAGATAAGGAGAGAAGTGAGTTCACGTATGAAGAATATATATTATGAAAAATCCATGGAAATCAAGAGACAGTAGATGAAAATTAATTGAGTATGTCTTTCTTGGATAATCTAGACATGTTCCAGTTTTCAATTGAAGTGACTTGTATGACAAGTTCGATATTTTGATGATTTGGGCAGTAGAATGATGTCATAGAGTTTGGGATGAAAAGTGATAAATGGATTATGAGGGGTACATGATTTCAGAGAAAGTATGATGGGATTATATAGAGTCCTATCACAACTGATGAAGGAGATATCTTCATTGAATTAACTAGATGATACAGATTGTGTGATCAATGGAGTTGAGATTTTTTAGAGCCTTATAATTGACTAGGGAGAGGAATTATCAAGATACTCAAATGATGTATGGAGATGATATTATGGGTAGTTGAAAAGGAATATTATTTTTTTAGAATACAATATTTATGAAATCTTGTAGAGACCTTAATATGGTATGGGTGGCATTTTTTTGGAGAGGTGGGAACTCTAGTACAGCTTGATGAAAATAAATAAGGGAGAGATAGGTTGAATAGGAGGGGACATGATAGATTTTTGATTATATATTTTTAAAATTTAATAAATTTTATATGAAAAATATCATCTTCAAAATTGAAACTTAAAAAATAGTATAGAGTAATTTCTTTTTATTTTTTTGTAAAATTTTACTTTTTAATGAAAACTAAATAATTTTGAATTTTTAATCAAAACTACTTTTTTCATATGATTTATTTAGACGGTAAAATTATATTTTAATTTTTTTGAATAGTAAAATTAGATCATATTTTATAATTTAATAAAATTTAGGACATTGAATCAATATTCACTTTGAAATTGACTATAAAAACCTAGTAATCATTCAATCATTTTAAGTTTAAAACCCTGAATTGCGATCTCATTTGAAGGATTAAATTGAATTTAATTTATTCATATTCTATTAATGGATGTTGGAAGAAATGGAATCCATATTTTGAAAGATAATAATTTATAATTTAAAATAAGTAAATTTAGTTTCGGAATAAAAAATATCAGTGACATTAATATAAAATAATTATAATAATTAAGGTAAAATTAATCCTAAAATGGACTAATCCTTTAAATTAAGGGCCCCAATGTCATATTCACTTGTCCAAAACCCGTTTTCTGTCCATAAATGATAAATTAACATTCAATTATTAAGGTTGGATTGTTTTGGATGATTGTTTTAAGTAAAAATATGTGTATACCTAACTTGTTTTAAAAAAGGTAAAGTGAGTCCTTTTCCACCCCAATAAATGGTCTGTTTTCCTCCCACTTCAACTCACCAATCAAGTAACTATGGGTCAAACAAGATCATCCCTAATAGCACTTAAAAATTACTCCCCTAATACATGAATCCTCAACTTGTTCAAAAATTAATACAATGATGTATTTTGGTACAAACCAAAATATGTTATTCTAATATGAGGAAACATCATTGCTTATGATTTTAGTTTTACCTCGATTCTCCAACCCCAAAAATATTATTATTTCATAATTTTATAACTAAATTATTATACTAAATAATATATAATGATTTTATGATATTTATTTTCCCTAAACTTATTAACACTTCCATCTAATCAGTGACAAATATATAGTTTTCGTGTACGATGAACTACCAACTCATGAAATGACGATTGTTCCATTTTCCTTTACCATTCTCATTGTGGAAATTATGATGAAAAATAAATTTATATTTGTTATATATGATATTTATTTTATCCATATTAAAATTTAATTCTTTTACAACACAGTCCCTTATACATTCCACTTTGTGAAAAAATGATAACATCATTTGTGGAAGTGTGGACTCCCTTCTCCTCAAAGGGATGTGATTATTTCATACTATAAAAGGAACATATAATGGGTGGTTTAAATTAAAAATTTGTGACAGGTAAAATGTTTATGTTATATTATTTATCTAATTATATATTTATAAATATAATACATATCATTTTCATTATTACCCTTTCACAAAAGAACATAAAAAGTTATAACACTGTTTGTGGATATGTGGAAAACAATCTCTTCAAAAAAATGTGATAAATTTTAAATCATAATAATTATATATATAATTATATATGTTTGAATAATATATTATTTATTATATAATTATCAGTTTTTAATGATATATTATCAATTACTTTATTTCTACAATGATCAGTGAAAAAATGGGAGTGTTACTCATGAGTACGTAGGAGCTACCGTGTCCATGATTGAATATTGGTTAATTTTTCATAACAATATTTAATTATTTTATTTAAAATAACAATATATGTATATGTATAATAAATATTTCATGATTATTTTTTTTGATGTTACAAAATGAAACCATTTAACATAGTTGATCTTCCAATGTTGTTTTAGACACTGAAACCAAAGTTGGTCAAATACCCCACGTAAAGATAATTGTTTAAGTAGTTTTACAATGAAATTGGAATAAGTTAAATAAAAAATTTTATAAACTAGTAAAAGGTTACAAAAAATATATATAATTAATATAAATTTGTTATTGAGTAATATAAAGACACGTGATACAAGTCGTATTCATGGTAAGGGATATTGATCACAATTTTTAACTTTCTAGGAGAGAAATTCCATGGTCATGGTTTAATTCGTTTTTTTAGTGTATATACATACCATTTTTATATATATTATAATTAATTCCTTTAAAATCATGGTATTTAAAATTTTTATTTCATATTATTCTTTTATGATGTTTGTGAATGAAAATGTTTCAATGTTGTACGGGACATATTAGAATGGTTAAAGTTTATTTTCTTATACAATAACATTAATGATCTTTTAATGGTATTTCAATTAGAAGAAATTATTTTACCATTATTCAAAAAAACCATTAATTTATTCCACCACTGGTAAATCATGATCATTTTTAGGTGTCCACACCATTTTTCCACTCTTTGGAACTCAAGATATTTTATAAAAAGTTTTTGAAGACATCCTAACATCTTCTCTATCTTTAGTCTAAAATAAAATATTATTTTTAAAAACCCTATTGTCAAAAATTAGTTTCAACCAAATGGTTTTTGAAAAGGGCTCCAAAACAATGGGTATTTCCCTCAAGAATAATTTTCAATGAGTTTTTTATTTATTTCCATTAACATCTACTATAGAGACCCGAATCTTGACGTACATGTACATTACATTACTTTTTCGGAATACTTAATACATAACAAAAACAGACACACAATGACCATAATAGTTTATTGTCCTTTGAAACTCAGAAAATAATCTTCTAATCATGTTGAAAGATATTCAACATCTCTCATATGATCTTCCCCTTTTTTTCTTACCTAAATCCTTTCTTTAAATCCTGGGGAACATAAAACATATAAAGGGTGAGCTCAAATGCTCAGTAAGGGTAAACATTGATAAAATAAAACAAATCATATACATTTGAACTTCAAAACATGAACAAATATTTAAACACCAAAATCATGAGTAAAGACATAAATCGTGGAAGTACGTAAGGCATATATCATAATTGAACATCAACCATGATAAAATATAATGGGAATAAAACATGTAATTGTAGAAACCATTCATCACATGTTATGATTTCCATAGTATCCAAGGAATTAATTCCAATACCATCTTAGTAGACAAAGTCCCTTTTTGAATCAAGTTCACTCCTCATTTCAGTCCTGTAACACTGAACCAGATTAACATACTGTTCCAGCCATATCTATCTCATGAGATATAAATATTTACCCAATTCATTGGAGGGAGATATAGGTCCCACCCATCTCATAATGAAATCATTCTTACTTGTGCCACAATATAAACATGCATTATTCATAATAACCAAATGAATAAAATGGGTTTCATAAACATCATCCCATCATCACATAATCCATATAAAATAAATGGATATCATTTCATAAAAAGAAAAGTGAAACCATTTAAATCATAGAGACATGATACATGAATCATACACATATGAAATAATGTCATCTTAGATGAAAAATGGTTTTGATAAAACACATCAAATGAATTCTTGAGGAAAATATCCTTTCTTATTCAAAATCATTCTCTTTTCACAAAATGTCTTGTAATTTTAAAAGAAAAGTATTTTGTTGAAAATAGTCATGAAATCTTTTGGAGTAAGCTTCATGAAAATAAGGCTTTATAAAACCGTAAAAATCCATTCGTACCGTATAAGTTAAAAAAACATTATTCTCGTACTTTTGCCGGAAAAGTCAAAAAGTATCTTGTAAAAGAAAGATTTCATACATACCATGTAGTAAAAGTAAAAAATGGGTAAAAAGGACATTAAACATACATGAAAAAAATTATAAAACAAGGACATGGATGATAAATATAACCCCAATAAATACTTACGAATAAACAATCTTGGATAAAAACGAGATTGGAAAAGTTATCCCTTACCTTATGTCCGATATACTTAGTATGTATCCGAACCTCCTGTATAATGATTTAAATATAGTCATTGACTTATTAAAGAATCATATTCATTGTTATGATATCATATATGGTTCACTTATGACTTTATATTACCCATTATTTTGTAAATTCCATGTTAAAGAGCATTTTGGGTAAAATCGTTTCATTTATCGTATATGTTTTGACTTGTCATTCTTGATATTATTACTTATATCGTGATTTAAATAATTACAGAATGTAAAACATGATTTATATATAATATATATTCATCATATACATATATATTATAGATCGATGAAAGAAATGAAATAAACCATTCATGGACACGGTAGGTCGTACATACGCATGAATGTTGTTTTCGTTTCATTATTGAATTGAATGAAACCAAATAGATGACATACATATATATATACATAAATTAATTATCATTATTATTTCATATATTTCGTTATTATTCATTATATATACTTTATAATCATTCATGTATGGTTAACATGGCGAATAAATCTAATCGCGTCGTGGAGACGATAATCCGTACGTACGCACGGGCGATGATATCGTTACCATAATTATTGAATAGAATTGGATTTGATGGTGTAATATATCAGAATCAGTATGATGTTATAATAACCATATATAGTTATTCTTTACACCATTATACCCATCAATGTGAGGTGTTGGTGGAAAACAGATTACACCACGGCGTGGAGACGGTATTCTGTACGTACGCACGCGCGATAATTTTGTTTTCCGTAGGATGGATAGACGGTGAAATAGGGTTTTTTCATTCATATAATAACATATAATTATATGAGTGATACTGATTTTATTACTTCATAATTAAACAACTAAATAAGAAGAAGAGGAAGAATAAATAAAGTTGAAAGAACCTGTAATGGACATTACCTCTTCTTTGAAGCACTTCTTTGAGACCTCCTCTTTGGGCACTAAAATATGTCTTTGAAGAATACCAGGACCTCTAGGATGTTTTTACAGAAGTGGAGAAGATAATGTTTCAGGGTTTTTCTGAGCTTGAAGTCTCAAAGTGGTGTGAGGAGAAGAGGGAGTAGGTTCCCTTTTATAAGGGAGGAGAGGGGCACCTTTGGAAAAACTAAAAATATTATTTTATTATAAAGTCATATTCGGTTTTTTATAGCGCCAAATTGCTTTATATCAAAGCTAAGGTAGGTATGGGTCTAAATAATTCATCCAATAGAATTTAGACAAGTTTAGGTTTCTATTTTAACCTTATCATTTAGATTTAACTTTAAGTTAGATAATTTTACTTTTACCATGTCTTTTTGTTTTCTTACACTATAAGGTTAATAAACATACTATAACAAGCCAAAAGAACCCCAAGTTGTTTATTATTAATATATAAAACCTTATCTAAGTCATTTGGCCTAAAATTATATTTTTAGTAATAAAATAACAATTAATAATATAATATTTGTTTTAAAAACTATTTTATGTCAATTTTGACACTATTTGGTAATTGATTTTTTTGAAAATAATAACAAAATTATTAGTTCGAACAAAGTTAACTAAACAATACTAACATGTCATATTAACCTATAAAATTAGTTGAATTTATATAAAGTCTCAAATTACATTTATTTGGGTATTTATAACATCAATTATCTCAATATTTAATTAATAAGATAAATACTGCGTCATCATTGTGTCATAAATAAATTTAATTATATAATGTCTAAAAATTATAAATAAAATAATATTATGTATTAAATATTTTTATATTTATAATTAATTTTTATAGTAGAATTTATCTTATGTATAACCCTATATTAAAAATTTTTTAGTTATAAATCATTGATTTTAACTATTTTAACTATTCTTTAAAAATAATAATATTAAATGTCCTAATCTAATCCAAGTGGACCTAAATGATAATATTTTATTCCTAAAGTTGTTTTTGGGATAATTAAACTTATATAATAGAATTAGGACATGTTTTAGGGTAATAATAATATCATTTTTACCCTTAATTACACTGTTTACTTTTAATTGTGGTAAATAAAAGTAAAATGTTACTATTCAGCAAAAATTATTTTTATCTCATTGATCCACATTTTACTTACTAAAATAAATAATGTCTCTCGTATTTTTGAAATTAAATTCACAGAAGTGGTAACATTTCATTTAAATGAAATAGTCAGTTTTTTAACTACCACTAAGTGGTTTTACTATTCATCAAAAATTGAAGTTTTTCAGAAAAATACCAAAAATTCAGACTAAGCATTATTTGATATTCCGAATTCAAAATTGATGTCTATTTTTCAAAATTCAAAACATAGATGTGGCATTAAATAATTTTAAAATTAATTCCCATTATCAAAACAAATAGCGTGTATTTAAGAAACAATAACTATCAAAATATTGATACTTGTTTATATCCAATTTCAAAGTGAAATTAATTTCAATGACCAAAATTGGATTAAATAGTAAAAATATATTCTAATTAAACATTAAAACCAATTAAAAGGAGAATCTAACCATATGAATTATTGCGATGAAATAAGTTGTTTTTAATTAAAATATAGCGTGTTTTTACTATTCATCAAAATATGAAAGTTATCAGAATAATATGAAAAATTTATCCTAATTAAATTTTTATATCCAGATTACAAGGAATAATTTTATTTTGTCAAATTGAACTTATAAACATGTCAAAAACTAGATTTAATGTGGTTGTGCAATCAAAAGGCGGAAAAACTTCCTTTTTTGAAAAATACTTATTTTACCCAAAAAATTTATTTAGTTCTCAAACCATTTTCTAGAAAACATGTAAGATGAATAATAATGTTATAAAATTCAATATTTAGTTAATACTATTTATAATGGCTAGTCCATAATAATATTATAATATTATATCATTGTTTAGTAAAACTCGGTATTACGTACACCACATGCTATCAAGGAAGGTCACGATTGCGTGTAATGAAAGCCAAGTCAGGGATGCGTGTTGTACAAGAATCCTTCATTGTTTCGTATAACAGAATCCAACCATATTTCATTTATACATTAAGTATATATATATATATATATATATACACTCAATGTTGCATAGATGACTATTATAAAATGAACTTGAAATTGTGTGTAACACAATCTAAGAATAGTGTTGTTTATAATTCATCCTAATACATTTTGGCGTATATCACAAGATAATCATGTTGTAGCATAAAACACATGACATCAAATTAATTAAAAAGAATACATATCATAAAATATCGGGTGGTTACATTCTACCCCCCTTAAAATGAATTTCTCCCACGAAATTCATCTGGGTTATACATGGTTTTCTACTTGAACGTTTCTTTAATTTCATCACACATTGTAAAATGAAATACCAAAACATAACATTAAAAAATAAAGTATGAAACGTTACGATTACCCAAATTAACTCATCACTGGGTTTCCACGTAGGAGAACATAGGTGAAAATATGGATATGGAAGAAAAATCTAACTGTCATGTTCTGATGGAGAGTGGTAGAGAACATGGCTATTAAAAAGACAACAATCACAAAGAAATATATTTGTGATGATCTAAGGTACCATCTGATTCATCGGATATGAGGGAACTAGGAAAACATTTTTGGTTTTGAAGATATTTTCCCTAAATATGATGATTTAAAAGAAATACTTACATGATTTTGGTTCAACATCACTATTGTTCATGCCTGGAAGAATTTCCACATTATCTCTTAAAGAAATAAATTTGAATTTGTTATTCGTAAAGTGTTAGCAGATCATGTGATAGAATGACGGGTCATTCCATCTATCTCAAAAAAAGGTTAAAAAAAGTTATTAAATATACATAAGTCGATAAATCACATATGGTCCCTAAAATGGACTTATTCTTCATATCTCATACCACTTAAAAAAATTAAAACTAATTTATACTAACCAGGGACATAATTTAGGCCAGTGGTAGGAAATAAAGGCCTATCACACATTGTTGTGGGATCGATTCCCAAAACCTTGTCCAATGTGATGGGTTGTCGTATGTCCTACAGGTTGTCCTTTTTCCAAAAGTACATTACTATAACATCCCATCAATAATATCGAAAAAGTTTTATCCTTAAACAATACTAACTTATGTCCAACATAATCCATTCCAATCTTTATGCTTATCTAAACAACTTCGGTCCAAGCTCATATTATAAAGAAAAAAATTACTAGAAATGTTATCTACCAAGAATGTGAATACAAGAATTTATCCCACATATATCATAAGATATATCTTGTTGGTTGTATTCCAAACACATGAATACCATAGTCGTATATTCTCATGAAACATAAATTACCATAGAACCTTAGTGAATACCTAAATACTATCAAAATTTAACTCTTTCCACATACCAAAATCCCAAAAAATCTATATTATCAAACCATAATATCACTTAGTCCTTATATCAATCATGAGCTCATTAATACAATCAAACATCTCATTATTTTCTTATTCCTTCATTATGCGCATATCATCTACTTTCCAAAAATATCTAAATAACCTTCCATGGTAACAGGTACCATTCAATATATACTTTCAAAAACATAAGGAAAACAATAGTGTAACAATCCTTAGAATTCTCCTTATTCCATAGTACCATGAGATTACTTATACAACATTACGCTTGATAAACATGTAATCATTCCACTACCTTCTTAAACCATTTACCGATCTTGAACAATTCTTTCATCTCACATATCATTTGTAGAGACTTTACTGTCATCAATATAAATACTACCCATACCACCATGCTGACTCTCTTCATGAGATTTTCCCTTCGGGCATTGGTTTGCATAATGCCCGTATAATCCAAATTTAAAACATTTAACCATTTTTGATGTCATAGAAATAACATAATACTTGTACATGGTGTTAACCGAACATTTTCCATTGCACTTAATAGATTTGTGTCCTTCTTTTCCACATGCAAATAATCTTCTAGTTCCTTTGAAACAGTATCCCCGGTGCCTCTTCCCACATGATTTACATGAGGGAAATTGAACTTTCTTTCATCTATGATCATCATGGAACTCCATCTTTCTCTTATTATCTGAGTTGGGAAACTTATCAAAGTTGAGATTATTGATCATATTTTGATATTTCTGATTAGGCATAATAACCGTTTTTGGACTTCGAAATCCCATTTCACTTGGTTTCTCATGAAGAATATCATTCCATTGTCCGTTATATCCTCCAATATCATAAATCTTCCTGTTTCTAGCCATTTTTTAAAACCCAAAAAGAATAGTGTGAGAGGTAAAAATAATGCTAGGGAAAACAACATAGTAAAGGGGGAGTACCCTCAATATCTAACATCATAGGTTAAATTCTAAGATCATTACCGTAGTTTTAGGACTATATCCTATATGTATACTTATCCTAAGGGACATCCCTAGACATACCTTAGAAATATCTCTAGGGTTCTCACTAACGTTTTCACATCCTAGTTTCCAAAGGTTGACTAAACCACTCCTCTGATACCAACTGTAGAGACCCAGAGCTTGACGTACATTTACATTACATTACTTTTGTGGAATACTTAATACATAACAAAAATAGACACACAAGGACCGTAATAGTTTAGTGTCTTTGGAAACTCGGAAAATAACCTTCTAATCATGTTGAAAGATCTTCAACATCTCCCATAAGATCTTCCGCTTTTTTTCTTTCCAAAAACCTTTCTTTAAATCCTGGGGAAATGAAAACATTTAAAGGGTGAGCTCAAATGCTCCGAAAGGGTAAGAATGGATAAAATAAAACAAATCATATACATTTTAACTTCAAAACATGAACATAATTTTTAAACATCAATATCATGAGCAAAGACATAAATCGTGGAAGTACGTATGGAATATATCATAATGGAACATTAACCATGATAAAATATAATGGGAATAAGAAATGTAATTGTGGAAACCATTCATCACATGTTACAATTTCCATTGTATCCAAGGCATTACTGACAAGACCATCTTAGTGGACAAAGTCCCTATCTGAATCGAGTTAACTTTTCATTTCAGTCCTGTAACACTGAACCGGATTAACATTGCATTCTAGCCATGTCTATCTCATGAAGTATAAATCATTACCCAATGCATTTTAGGGAGATATATGTCCCACCCATCTCATAATGAAATCATTCTTACTTGTGCCACAATATAAACATGCATCATTCATAATAAACCAATAAATAATATGGGTTTCAGAAAAATCATCCTATCATCACATAATCGATATAAAAGAAATGGATATCATTTCATAATAAGAAAATTGAAACCATGTAAATCATAGAGACATGATACTTGAAACATAAACATATGAAATAATGTCATCTTAGATGAAAAATGGTTTTGATAAAACACTTGAAATGAATTCTTGAGGAAAATATCCTTTCTTATTCAAAATCATTCTCTTTTCACAAAATTTCTTGAAATTTTAAAAGAAACGTATTATGTTGAAAATAGTCATGAAATAATTTGGTGTAAGATTCATGAAAATAAGGCTTTATAAAACCGTAAAAATCCATTCATACCGTATAAGTTAAAAAACATTTTTCTCGTACTTTTTCCGGAAAAGTCAAAAAGTACCTCCTTAAAGAAAGATTTCATACATACCATGTAGTAAAAGTCAAAAATGGGTAAAAAGGACAAGAAACATAAATGAAAAAATTTTAGAAAACAAGGACATGGATGATAAATATAATCCCATTAAATACTTACAAATAAACAATCTCGGATAAAAACGAAATTGGAAAAGTTATCCCTTACCTTATGTCTGATATGCTTCATATGTATCAGAACCTCCTGTATAATGATTTAAATAATTTCATTGACTTATTACAGAATCATATTAATTGTTATGATATCATATATGGTTCACTTGTGACTTTATATTACCCGTTATTTTGTAAATTCCATGTTAAAGAACATTTTGGGTAAAATCGTTTCATTTATCGTATGTGTTTTGACTTGTCGTTCTTCATATTATTACATATATCCTGATTTAAATAATTCCAGAATTTAAAAAATGATTTATATATAATATATATTCATCATATAAATATATATTATATATCGATAAAAGGAATGAAATACACCATTCATGGAGACGGTAGGCCGTACATACGCATGAATGTTGATTTCATTTCCTTATTGAATTGAATGAAACTAAATAGATGACATACATATATATATATATACAAATACATTATCATTATTATTTCATATATTTAATTGTTATTAATTATATAAACTTTATAATCATTCATGTATGGTTAACATGGAGAATGAATCTCATCACGTCGTGGAGACGATAATCCGTACGTACGCACGAGCGATGATATCGTTCCTGTAATTATTGAATAGAATTGGAGTGGATTGTGTAATATATCAGAATCAGTATGATGTTATAATAACAATATATAGTTATTCTTTACACCATTATTCCCATCCATGTATCGTGTTGGTGGAAAAACAGATTACACCACGGCGTGGAGACAATATTCCATACGTACGCACGTGCGGTGATTTTGTTTTCCATAGGATGGATAGATGGTGAAATATGGTTGTTTCATACTTATAATAATATATCAGTATATGAGTGATACTTATGTTATTACTTCATAATGAAACTACTAATGAAGAAGAAGTGGAAGAAGAAATAAATTTGAAAGAATCTGTAACGGACATTACCTCTTCTTTGAAGTGCCTCTTTGAGACCTCCACTTAGGGCACTAAAATTGCTAATTGAAAAAGAACAGGACCTCTAGGATGTTTCTATGTAAGTGGAGAAGATAATTTGGAAGGTTTTTTCCAATATTGAAGGCTCAATGTGGTGTGAGTAAGAGAGGGAGTAGGTGCCCTTTTATAAGGGAGGAGAGGGACTACTTTGGAAAAACTAAAACTATTATTTTATTATAAAGTCATATTTGGTTGTTAATAGCTTCAAATTGATTTATTTAGAATCTGAGGTGGGTATGGGTCGAAATAATATCATCCAATAGAATTTAGATAGGTTTAGGTTTCTATTTTAACCATATCATTTATATTTAACTTTATGTTAGATAATTTTACTTTTACCGTGTCTTTTTGTTTTCTTACACTATAAGGTTAATAAACTTACTATAACAAGCCAAACGAACCCCAAGTTGTTTATTATTAATATATATAACATTATCTAAGTAATTTTTCTGAACCATAGAATTTTAGGAATAAAATAACAATCAATATTATAATATTTGTTTTAAAAACTATTTTATGTCAATTTTGACACTATTTGGTAATTGATTTTTTTGAAAATAATAACAGAATGATTAGTTCGAAAAAAGTTAACTCAACAATACTAACATGTCATATTAACCTATAAATTTAGTGTAATTCATAAAAAGTCTCAAATTAAATTTATTTGGGTATTTATAACATCAATTATGTCAATATTTCATTAATAAGATAATTACTTTGTCATCATTGTGTCATAAGTAAATTAAATTATTTAATGTCTAAAAATTATAAATAAAATTCCATTATGTAAGAAATCTTTTTATCTTTCTAATGATGATTTATAGTCGAATATATCTAATGTATAACCCTATATTAAAAATGTTTTAGTTATAAAACTTTGAATTTAACTATTTTAACTATTCTTTAAATAAAATAATATTAAATGTCCTAATCTAATCCAAGTGGACCCAAATGGTCATATTTTATTCATATGGTTTTTTTGGTAGAATTATACTTATAAAATAGAATTAGGACATGTTTTAGGGTGATAATAATATCATTTTAACCCTTAATTACCCTATTTACTTTTAACCGTTGTAAATAAAAGTAAAAAGTTACCATTCACCAAAAATTATTTTTATCTCATTGAACCACATTTTAATTACTAACATCAATCGTGTCTCTCAGTGTTTTTAAATTCAATTCACATATGTGGTAAAATTTCATTTAAATGAAAAAGTCAGCTTCTTAACTACCACTAAGTGTTTTCACTATTCATCGAAAATTGAAGTTTTCAGAAAAATAGCAAAAATTCAGTCAAAGCATTATTTGATATTTCCGAATTCAAAATTTATGTCTATTTTTTCAAATTCAAAACATAGAAGTGGCATTAATTAATTTTAAAATTAATTTTCGTAATCCAAACAAATAGAGTGTTTTTAAGAAACAATAACTATCAAAAGATTGATACTTGTTTATATCCAATTTCAAAGTGAAATTAATTCCAACGACCAACATTGGATTAAATAGTAAAAATATATTCTAATTACACTTTATAACCAATTAAAAATACAATCTCACCATATAAATAATTGCAATGAAATAAGTTGTTTTTAATTAAAATATAGCGTGTTTTTACTATTCTTTAAAATATGAATGTTCTCATAATAATATCAAAAATTTATCCCAATTAAATTTTTATATCCAGATTCCAAGGAAGAATTTTATTTTGTCAAATTGAACTTCTAAACATGTCAAAAACTAGATTTAAAGTGGGTGTGCCATCAAAAGGTGGCAGAAATGCATTTATGGAAAAATACTTATTTTACCCGAAACATTTATTTAGTTCTCATACCATGTTCTAGAAAATATGTATGATGAATAATAATGTTATTAAATTCAAAATTTAGTTAATACAATTTATAACGGCTAGTACATAATAATATTATACTAATATAGCATGGTTTATTAAAACTCGGTATTGCGTACAACACACGCTATCGAGGAAGGTCACGATTGCGTGTAATGCAAGCCAAGTCAGGGTTACGTGTTGTGCAATAATCATTCATTGTTTTGCATAATAGAATCAAACCATATTTCATTTATACATTGAATATATATATATACACTCAATGTTGCGTAGAATGACTATTATAAAAAGAACTTGATATTTTGTGTGACACAATCTAAGAATAGTGTTGCGTATACTTCAAGCTAATACAGTGTGACGTATAGCACAAGATAATCTTGTTGTATCATAAAACACATGACATAAAATAAATTAAAAAGAATACTTATCATAAAATATCGGTTTGTTACATCTACATCCCTTTATTTTACTCCACATAGTATATCTATTATTAATATAATCCTTGTAATTCTTATTGATGTTGTATGATTAATTTTCCAAGAATAGTTTTTAGAATAATTTACATGATTTATTTGTTAGTCCTCTTGAAATATTTAATACAATATGGTCTTTGGAAATTGAATTTCTCACAAATTTTCTATTTTATTTATCATGGATATTGTTGTATACAAAACTGTATATCATTTTAAATATAGTGTCTACTTATATAGTAATTTGATTATTTGGGGATGTATTTATAATTATTTCTTCTTTATTAAATATAGTTACTTGATAAGTCATATTATTTATTTTTGATATTCGATATGAAAAATTCTTTGGACTAGTAATGACGTGTGGAGCCCATAGGTTATACATCTCTTTTGTGAATTGAAAGGTTCTCATGAGATAAATTTACTTTGCAAATCAGTAATGTTTAAAGCATATTTTCAGAGGTATTTACAATATAGGTTTTCCTATTAATAAGAAATTAAATCCATTAAGAAATAATTTCCCTCATTTAGTTTCAGTTATTATTATTCCCTGAAATTTGTTGTCGATATATCTATGGATACATAACATTTTCAGTTTATTGTTTAAATAGAATTCATTTTTGTTTCATAACATACCATTTTTATTTTTCTTTATCTAGTTATTTTAATGGAATGTACTATAAGTAACATTATATTAAATATTAATTTATTCATATTGATTCATTATTTATTCTTCTATATTTTACCCTTAGTGAGAATTTTAGCCCACTCTTATTATGTTTCCTAACCCAAGAATCACAGAATTGTACTACGAATGATATGTAGGGATATACTAGATGGATTATAGTTATCATCGATGTTATTTATTTTGAAAAAAGGGTAACACTATATTGAAATTATTTAATTAATTTATAATACATGTCTCGTTTTTGTTTTTGGTTTACCAAGAATAATAATTTTAGAGTCCTTTAGGATTTGATTCCTTGTAATCATGCTAATATTATTAATATCAGAAACTTTTTCTTGGAAATCAGTGGTTAGGTTCCTTCAAAACCACACCATTAGAAATTGGAAAATAATGGCACCATCCTAAGTATCTTCATGGGTTATAACATCCACATTTATATATACCATTATAGATATACCCAAAATATCATATGTCCAATGAAACAAGATCATAAAATTTATTAAAGACAAAACAAGAAGAATCACTCATTATAAGGAGTTTTAAAAATATAGTATTGGGATAAAACCCTCATATCCACATCAACCAATGATGAAAAATATTGTCTCTTAAATGACCCCATGAGGCTGATCATTATGGTTACTTTCATTGACAAGGAATAAAACACATGTCATATTTTCAATAGACATTTGAAACAATAAAATAGATTCATTTTACATGATTTATTAATTAAATAAAATAAGGGAGGATTCTCCAAGGAACCATCCTTAATATCCCCTTCGAAAAAAATTATAGTCATTTTAGAGATCGATTTAATCCATAATGACATCCAATTATGATAGATATCTTGCTTGATGACATAAATTATTTCTTATAATGAAGTCTCATATTAAACACAAATACAATTTTAATGTTGGTATAAAACATTGAAAAAAAACTGGTGTAAAAAATAACTCTAAATTCTAATGGACCCAGAATCCTAGAGGTTTCACTATCAACATTTACATTCATCCATAATATTATTTAAGGGATAAAACGAACAATTTTTAATACCAGCAATTTCTTTCACCTAACCTGAAAACCTAACATTTTAAAAAGGTTATGGTCATTTATATTTTTGTTAATTTATTCAAAACGAAAAACATGATTCGTCGTGAAAATATATTTTAAATGAAAGGAATCTTTCAGGGATGGATATACCTTTATTATAAAAAATTCATTCATTTCATAATATCTACATAATGAAACAATATAGGCAATAATGGTTAAAAAGAGATGATTAACCTGTCTAGTCTGAGTGTTTGGGATGAAGACTACCAGGATATATTTTCAGTGTGTTCATGTACTGATCTTAAAATCGAATAGGCTTCCCAACATTCATCCAATTTTTTTGGGAATATCTATATCCCATGAATAGGTGTTGTGATCTCTCTTCTGCCATCAATAATAAGCAGTATAATGATGTGAGTTCCTTCCCATCCTTCTTCCAATGTTCAGGGGTTGGAATCCTATTTTTCTATATCATCTAGAGGGTAAAGATTCATGATGTTTTGATGAAGGTTTCATTATATTTAATTAATCATTTTTGTGGTATTTTAGGGGGAAAAATTCATTCCTATAGTAATATCATTCCCTAAACTGACCAACTATAATTGGATTCTATATGAATGTTTTTGAGTCAATGAAGGTGTAGCTAGTCACATCCATTCCAGAAGGGGAGGGAACATGTTCATCGCTACTCATAGTCTGTGAAGAAACATTTAATGATTTAATATTGAACATATTAAATGGAACATTCATAATGTCTTGGATAGGTTTGAACATCAATATTTTAATGCAATAGTTAGGATTGGATTGTCGACCTACCTTCCATTTTATTGTTTTCATGATATCATTATACTAATTATATATTGAATTGCATATAGAGAATTCATGAAAATGTTTATACCCATACATCATACAACTTTTCAACATTTTAAATAAAAATTAATTATAATAGTGAATAGAGGTGAAATCATTCGAAATGAATTAGCTATGAAGGTCATCAATCACCATTATATGATAAATGAAACAATGACCTCCCATATCAATTGGTTTGGTATATTAATTTCACTAAAAAATATTAGTCTCTTTTAATGAACCAATCTCGTCCATATAATGTTCTTTATCAGGGAATGAGGTTCCCTAATGAGGCTTCTCATCCATTTGTTCCGAAAGAAATTATAAAAAAATTAAGTGAACATTGTGTGGTCTATGAACTAACCTCGATCTTATGACATAGACTTTCTCTTCTATCTTGATATATAATTAATGATTCCCGGTTATATTCTTCCAAGATATTTCCTTCTAACATCTTCAACAAATTAGTTCACACTCTTGTTCTTGAATATCATATCGTTTACCAAAATTTATTTCGAAAATAAATAATAAAAATTAGGGAAAACAACATAATTAATAGTATGTAAACACCATGTTAGTGAATTTGTGGTAGAAAAATCCATATCCAACATTGACGATGATGCATTACACCATGTATCAAAAAGAATATTAACATCAATGTAATAAAGAATAAAATGGAGAGTAGTATTAGATAAATAATTATATAATGGCTACAAATCAGAAAAGACAACAATACTACTCTAAATGAATCCCTAAAAAGTATAGAATTATCCAAACCCCTCCTTAAAAGGTCATGAACATTAGATAATATGTTAGATAATAGTATATTAATATTGACTATTACAGTCTCATACTTATTCCTACACCTTACAAACTAATATCCAGATTTCACAGATTATATATCATTCTATTAATTAAAATATAACGTTTCTTTTCCATACATGTAACAATAAAAATGGATTTTGAATATCCAAAATATATATCCAGTTAGTAAAATAGTGGATTATTTATTCTAGAACACCACCAATGAAATAGTATTCAATAATATCATTCACAACCACATTTTCCATACTAGTAGAATATGTTGATGAAATATACTAATAGACGGTTCCTCAATGCCAAGGACCCTACATATACATATAGTTCTCCCATAAGAACTTTACCAACCTTCCCCATCCAATATTAGATCCATAAATCTAGAAAAACAACGCTACTAGAAAATTGGTTGGTGCCCTTTTGTAGAATTATGTAGGCTAGTCCCTAGAAGATGTTTACTAGTTAGAACCCACACATAAAATGACTGATAAAATGAAAAAAGACTAAAAACATCATGACTTGTAGTTTAGTATTAAAATATCTCATCTTCCTAAACCTAATACTATCCTCATCCTTTAAAAGACACCATTTTTTCAAATGAAACCATGTTCATATTGTTCTTACAATCCACTAAACCCCATAAAAAATATGAAAACATGTAATGGAGATTAAATTTTTTATCATATGTTAATTTTTAAATGGGCATAATATAAAAGTGAATAGATTATTCCCATGATTTAATAAAAATATTTTTAATATCCCATGATATACCTTTCCCCTTTAAACCATTAATACACATCTAGGGAAAATAGGTAATATATGCCAACACCTCACACATCACATAAAGTTTTAGATCCCTTAGTGGTTAATCCTCTTATAAAACAGTAGTAATCCTAATCCGTAGTTATTACCACTATTCATGAGTCATATAATTTATAAAGGAAGCCTTTGAATTATATGAGTTATTTTTTTGACGAGAAACATCACAATAATATTGAAAATATGATAGATAAGAGAAAAATCCTCCCATTAATACCTAAATAGAAACAAATAATAATTTAAAAAATATATATTAGAGATCAAAATGAAATTCATATTATCCTTAACACAATGAATCATTCCAAAAAATGTACATTTGAAATCAATTTAGAAATAAAGTTTGTAACAATGTTAGATATATATGTTGAGATAGGATGCCCATATATCAAACCAATCTAATGGAGGAAAGATTCGATGAGATCCACAGAAATATTGATCATGTATGTGACCAATGAAACACATATGATAATATTTTGGATAAATAATTTTGAAAACCAATATTTAAATCATATGACCATAAATAAATCCTAATTAACCATGTATTATTCTATTATCATATCAGAAATTAATAATATGGTGAAAATCCTATCCAAAGATCATTCATTAATACAATGGGACCCTTCATGTGAAACAATTTCATTATCTATTATCAAAATATGATGCACAAACCCACATTTAATTTCATAAAAATGGTGATATGATAAGTCCAAAAATATTAGAAAAACCCTTTAATAAGGTTTTATAAATCATGTTTCAAGGGATTTGAATCTGGAAACAAACAACCATAAAAGACCCTAAAACATTAAGGATCATGAAATAATATAGTACATGAATGGAAAAGGAATAATTATACCCTTCCAAAACATATTAACAACTTTTAAACTTTTTGGAGAACCATATTCCATAATTTATTGTATAAATCACACAATGACCACCCACCTAGCTTCGTTAGTTAGACACATAATATTTGGACCACTAATTAACATAACTTATTGAATATCTCTATGTAGTTTATAATTTTTCTACATGGACATCACTGGATTAAGAAACTCATCCAGTTATTATAGAATTATTGTATACTCAAATTGAAAGAATGAATCATAAACAATCCTTAATATCTTAATAACATTCCCATTCCCCATTAAACACCATTATCAATTTTTATTATTAAAAATATAATTAATTAAACTTCTTGAAGGTTACATATGATGAAGGAAGATGTAATTTTAATTTAATTCCATAATTAAATACAACTTATTGAGAAGCATCATGTACTGATCGTTGAATAGAAGAAATGTGTGTTTCTATTATTATACAAAATGATCTCACTCATCTAGAAAACTTTGAGACACCCTACCATAATCCCTACCAATTATCCCTAGATTTTTGGGATGTAAAAGTAAATTTAATGATATTTTGCATCCCCCAGACCTATAAATATTGTTCCACATTTAATTTCACACCCTTCGTTTCTAATTTGTTTATTTTAATTAATTTGTTGGGTATCGGGTAGTTCGGGTTGAATCCTGACTTAAATTTTTCTTGAGTTCCTATTTAGAAACACATTTAATTGTCCTGACGGCATCCAGCCCACTGCGGTCAAAGCCGCGCGGCCTCGCTTGGGTCGCCACGCGACCTCGCCCAGTTCGCCGCAAGCCCTGCCTGGAGTTTTAAGGAGATAAATTCAATGAAATAAATAATAAAAGTAAATAAAATAAAAACAAGTGTGGTAAAATTTAACGAATTATTTTAATGATGATAAAAGTAATATTATTGGAGAATGGTATTATTGTTCTTATTGATAGCAATGGGAAAGTAAATTTTATTAAGTTATTAATATTATCATTACCATTTTAATTATTATTATTTTTATCACCATAAATTAATATTATCATCATTCTTAATTATTATCATTAAAATTGTTAACATTCTAATTAACGTTATCATTCTAAGGATATAGTATTTTTTATTATATTGTTGCTATTATTGTTATTATTTTTACTATTATTTTCTTTAAGGTTTAAGTTTAAGAATTTTATTATTACTAATGTTAATTTTGTTTTTTTTTGTTTTTTTTATTTTATTTTTTTTCTTTTTCTTTTGTTAGGATATTAATATAGTTATTAATATTATTAATCACATTATTATTATTAAGTGAATTATTTTTTTAACTTTGTTATGATTATTATTATTATCACCAATATATTTAAGTTGAATTATTATTATTATTATTATTTATTTATTTATTTATTTTTGAGTTCCTTTTATTTTTTTTTCTTTTCTCCTTTTTCCTTTTCTTTTTTTTCTCTCTTTTGCCCCCTTTCTCTCCAACCCATCACGCCCCAACCCCAAACCCTATCTCCTCTACTCGCTGCAGGCTTGCCACCCTCCCACTTGGCTGGTTCCTTCCCCTGCGGTCACTTCTTCTAGCCGAGCGCCCCCATCGGCACACCTCTTCTCCTGGCCGAAAGCCTCTCTCCCTGTCGCACCCTGTTCCCGCTCAGACCCACACATACCCCCTTATTGACTCCTTCTCGGAATCACCCCACACCCCCTGGTTTACCACTTCCCATCGCACCATGATCCCCCACTCCTGACTTCCCATTTGCGCCGCACCCCAACCTCTAAACCCTAACCGCCCATCGGATCTCCTCTTCCCCCTAGGATCCCATCGCACCGCCCACCTAGCTCGCCCCCTACTGGTCGACTTCGATTCTTCCTCCCACTGATCCGCGCCATCTTTTTCCTTCCATCGAGCCGTCACACCCCCTTCCTTGGGCTTTTTTTTCCTCGTCGCGCAGCAAACAGCCGCCTCGCAACCCTCGGTTGAACCTCTTTTCATTCTTTTCCTTTTTTTTTGAGTTCTTGGTTTTCAGCAGGCATGAGTTCATTTTAGGGGCTGAATTTGAATAATTTATCTTTTTGAATTCTATTTTTAGGGTATAAATTGAGTTGGGTGTGATGCGAATTGGTTGTAATTGGTGTTCCGCACCCAAGCATGGATGTCTCTGCGTCAAAGGAAGGTGAGTTCGCATTTAACCATGTTTTGATGAATTATTTTTCTTCTTAAATTAATTTACCATATTATTTAATTAGTTTATTTGATGTGAATAATTTTTGTAGTTGCAGTTGATATGTTCATCCGATATAAGTGTGTTTTAGGTGAAAAATTGATGTTGAACTGGTTATTTGTAGTTTATAAATTATACAAATTTTTCTCTGGTTTAGCACCAGTTGGGGTTGAGTCACAAAGGAACGTTTGACTACATTTTTAGTATTTTTGAGTCTTGTGGAACACCTTTGAGGTTGTTTCTTAATTTCTTTGAGGTTTTCAGGTTATATTTTTAGGGTGAAGTTGGTTTAATTTTGATGCTTTTGTCGATACTTGTTTCTAAGGTTCTTTTGCATTTTTTTTTGGTGCGCTGGATGAGAAATTGGAGTCAAGCCCTAAATATTGTAGAGTCTCCAACTCCTGAGTTAGGTGCTTCCATGCCTTGATATCCTTTGGATAATTTAATTTGGTGGTTTAGTTAATTTAATATTTTATATGATTTAATTGTGTGATGTGATCTATGTTTAAAATGGTTGGGCATTCTCGTTTGATGAAAGAGAATTTCCAAAATAGTATGGTCTTGTTGTTTATATGTTTTTTGTTATATAAATGGTTATCCATGCTTTACAGGTTGTGATAAATGCGTTTTAAAAAAATAATTATTTGACATGTATGCGTTTTCAAAATTTATCTTTCTTTAGAAATGATCATATTTTTCATTTCGACCTTATTGGGGTAAATCCTAAAATTGTTTAATCAATTGTTTATATGGTGCAAGTGAGGTTTTGGAATAGTCGAGTGTGAAATTGATTTTAAAATGGACTTTTCACGTAAAAATCTTTGTTGTTTTGGTTCAATGGTTTCAAGTTGGGTTCTAGGTGCAGATGGTCCAGATAATTGTGTAGTTGGTGTGAAACTAGTTGTAAGGATAATTTATTAAGAAAGTGGTTTGAACGACTCTCTTTTTTGCAATTGGGTTTGTTTATTTGCGTCGACCCTTGTTGTGTTATTTAAATAATGCTTTCTATGTTGTGCGAATTCTTTATGTTCTTTGAGTGTTTCCAAATGGGGATTTTCAAAATGATTACGTAATGACATATATATATTTGGAAAGGTATTTTTGTGTGCGTGAGTTTTTGAAATGTTGTTTGGCTATGAAAATGGTGACTTTTCTGTGCAATATCTTGTTTGGTCTGGGATATGAGAAAGAAATATACTATGTGAATGTGAAACATGATTGACCACAAGGGAAAACCATGGGTATCTAGGTGGGCAGACTAGAACTAGTGCGCTAGTGAACCAGATGGGTATCGTCCCTGTTTCACTTAGCTGGATTGACGAATGCAATACTAACTAAACGTGTGATATCTGAGGGTCGTGGCCTTCTAAGCCACATGTTCTGTGGGCCGTGGCCTTCTAAGCCACTTTTTCTGAGGGTCGTGGCCTTCTAAGCCACGTTTCACTGAGACACGAGGTTCTAGGGTCCCACTCGAGCGAGATGAACCTTAGGGGATTTACCCATAGTGCTCTATCATCGATGGCATGGTGCCTTCCGTCGGCATATGGAGGACCACTTGTGTGTGTGTGTGTGCGTGTATGTGTGTGTGTGAGTATGTGTGTGTGTGAGTGTGTTTGCATGTGCCCATAATGAACCTTCATCTTCCTCTTTAAAATCGTGTTTGTGAAATGAGTTCTTTTTAGTGTTTTTCCTTTAGCATTTGTTTTGTAAATGTTTTCTTTAAAATCATTTCGAAAGTATAAATTGAATAATCACATTAAATTGTCCTTTTGATGTTGTGGCATGGAACCTTTTTATTGGGTGACGTCCTATGGGTGTTTCGCTCACACCCTGCATACACCTTCGGGTGTATGTAGACCTTGTTTATTGTGTATCCCAGGTTGTGGGTCATGCTTAGCGATGGTGGCTCTAGTAGTTGTTGGTCTTCATGTGTTGGTTGGTGTTGGTAGCTTGGGGATGCAACTTCTTGTGTCGCATGAGGTTGGTTTTGGAGATTAGTTCTCTATTTCTGTTGTTGTTCATTTTGGGTTTTTAGCTGAATTGTAGACCCAAACCTGTTTATAGTTTAGAAGTTTGTTTTGTGGTTTTTTTTCCAGTTTCAGTTATTTATCTGGTTGGTTGTTTTTTTCTGTCTTGTACTTCAGGTAAAACCGTTCCCACTTGTTAAACTCGATACCTGGGCACTTGTGCTAGCCCGTGGGGATCCAGAACGCCCTTCGGACCTTGCCGTGGACCGGGTCGGGCACCGGGTCAGATGGCGACCCGGCCTGGTTCGTGACATTTAAAATTTTATTTAGTACCCAGCTACAAAATTTAATTCACAAATATTCAATAAAATTCTCATAATATTTATCTTCCAAACAGATTATTTAAATCATAAAAATCATCCACATTGGATGGTAAAGATTACCCCTAATAAAATTCAACATATATCATTTTTTGTGTGATGTAATAAGAGATAATTATATCACTTTAACGAAGAGGAAAAACTCATTCCACTAAAATGATGCCTGGTACTTATTCATTATTTCTAAAATATGAAAATAAGGGACTCTTCCATAAGGCCATATATAGCTGTCCCCTTGAATTGCATGTATGAAAATTTCTTTTCATCTAAAAAATTGAAAATGTACTTCATTGAATTAACCTTTCTCATATCCCTCCAATTCATCACCTTGTAAAATAAAATTTCAATGAAATACCATCCATTATGTAGAGGTCGATTAAAATATTTTTTTATCATCCAGGTGAGTTTCTAGGCCAACAACGTATCTATCCTAGATGTCCAACCATATATAAAATTAATGTATAAATATACAAAATTATCATACTATATAGATGAAAAAATATTGTTTTATAAGTATTATAAAATTATAACATAATTTACATTTTCAAAAAAAAAATTCGAATCCACATGCATGAAAAACCCTTTCAATAATAGAATAATTTTAGTTTTTTTGACACATTAAAATAGATTTGTCATTAATTTTTGAAATTGTTTGATACAAAAATAATAAATTTAAAGGGAAAAATTAATACTCTAGTGATGGAGTATAAAAATTTCCTTTAGCTTACGAATTCCCTAATAATTGAAATGTAATATTTCTATTTCTCATAGTGGAGATGGTAATCACAAAACACTACAGGAACAATTTAATTTTACAAGATCTATGAATGATGTTGAAAATTTTCTGTCTGGTAAAACCACATTATATAATACATACCCTATCTCCATTTTCCCAAAAGAGAAGACCACACCTAGCCCTTTAATGCCTTCATATGAAATCTTCTTCCATAAAATATGTCATGATTGTCTATCATTATCCACAATATAATTTATATATTATCTATAGATAGCTAATCCAAAACCACTTATTCAAAAAAAAACAATATTTTATAATACTATCACTTAAATAAAAAAATAATTATGATCAAAGTATAGATGTGGAGTCACTATGAACATATCACAAATACACTTCACTATGGTAGGTGAAATTTCCCCTGTCATCCCTGGTTCATCCCAAAACACTCAACATAATATAGGGGCCCCAAAACAAGAAAATTGGATCAAAAATTATTTGGGACAATATTAGTACTCTAAATATGTATGAATTTTAGAATATCACAATATTTATTGAACCTAAATATCAAAACATGTTTTCCAATCATATTATAAAAAATGAACATATGTGAATGTTATCCTTCCATTAGAGTATCCAACCTTATCAGAGAAGACCTTATATACATGTAAAACATATTGAAAAAAATAAAAAATGTAGGTAAGTTAAAATACTAAAAATAAATCCTTTTATGAACTCCACCATATTTCAAAGACAACCCCTACATGAAGGAATCCTTGTGATATCACCATACTCTCATAATAATAATACCACACCAATTAATGGGAATAGTATTATACCATTCCATTAACCCTATTCGTACTTCCAAAAAAAAATTAAAAGTGATACACTCCACATTACAAGGGAAATTCAATTAATATTTATCCATAATGGTGTGTTTGGGAAATCAAAACTCATAGTATCCAACTAATCTAATACATCAAGAATGACAAAGATTTAGTTATCTGACAGTCATGGATTCCCATTATGAATTCATTGCATATCATTATTGTGTAATAATTGAAAAATGAGAATTACCATTATCAACATCCCAATTAAAAACCAGTATATCAATATACCAAATAAATTCAATAGTACTTTTATAAAAATAAATTTATATTTCTATTTCACATGTAATTTATCCATAATAAAAAGATAAAAATGATCTGACAGTTCCACTTTCACTATTGTATTTAACCCGTAAATAAATTTTTTATCACTAAAAACCTAAATTTTTACCATATATCACTAGTATAATCTACCATATGTAAAATATAGAATAAAAATAAATAGATATACTAGTGAAAACACATTTCATAACCCACTTATATTTAATGCAATACTATCTCCTTGAAATGGATGAAAACATATGAAAAATATTTGAAGAATAATATTGTCGACAAAAATCCATTCTAGAAAAAAATTGAAAATTAATAATGTTGATGAAAAATCCAAATTGATGTATGGAAACCAGTTTTCATGGAAAAATTAGAAAATATTGATGAAACCTCTCAATGTGATTGAAAATAATTACCCCTGTAATATACATGGAAAATAGGAAATAAAAAAAGTAAAAGTAATAATAATGTTTTTTATTTAAAATAATGAAATTTTAAAATATATTATTGCAGCAATGAAATATTAATAATATAATTTATAATTATTAATAATATGATTTTTGACAATAAATTTTTAAAAATTTTAAAATTATTTGTTAAAATAAATAAATAAATATATTGTTTTTTGTAATATTTAATCCTAGTGATTTAGAATAATATTATTTTAATTATATTTATATCTAAAAATAACCAAGAAATAAATTTTAAATAAATATTTTATTAATTATAGTAGGAATTACTATTAATTTTAAATTCATTAATTACTATCAAATTTTATTTTGTTTCTGTTTCTTTTTATTCTCGTGGTGTTGATATTCTTAATAATTAAAATAATTTACAATTCCCATAGAGACCATTACAGTATATCTTGATCTATTTAAAAGGAATTTGGACCATGTATTAAGGATTTATATCCACAATATAAACACCTTATGGATATTGGTGTACATTAATTGGTCGAATGCAGAGTGGGATAACCTTTGGTAGGAGATAACCCAATCCAATTTGGTCTAATGAGTGTGTTCATTTATAGATTCCTTTCTAAAATATTAAATAATAGTTTCAATAATCAATAATATTATTTCATTTTTATTGTTTGTCAAATGAATATATTTCGGTAAACTACCATAAAATGTCCACTAGAACATATGTGGTTGAAAAACTATGGTATATGATGATCCCACACAATGACATAAAAAACATAGAGGACTAGGCATCTAAATCACCACATCACAATGAAAAATACATTCAACTTAACACATTAATGGATAATATTTTACTATGATTAAAATAATGTGAGACAAAAACAACACAATTTAATGTGGGTGAGAAAAGATTCATATTTCATGATGGGGACATTGCTTAACATTTGTTTTGGAATTGGAATATGATTACAATCACTAATGTTCATACAAAAAAAAACATAACCTACTAAATATAGTATATTTATCCCATGAAATCAATCACCATATTTTCAGATCCTCTCAAATAGTGTTCATATATGTCATGTCATCTAAATGATCTCTCTATTTGGTCAAAGTCCATCACCCCCTCTAGTCCTCTAGACAGTACAATATGCACCTCCTGAAACTCTCCCAATTTTACTCAAAATATTTCTATAGAGTTACCTTTTTGAAATACATATCTTCGTTCACATTACATCCATCAACCAAGTCAATGGATTCAAACTAGTCACATCTATCTCCTACATCATTATATCGGCATAACTACTAGATACCTAGTATGCACTATTTTATATACTGAAATCTATTGACCCAAACCTAGGTAACTGATACTCCACCATTTCTATCAAAACTAATTGAATTTAGGACACATTAATTTATCTATATTTTTTATATGATTTCTTAGTCACAAAAGATTTTTAGGGGATACCTAAAAATCTCCCACTAGGGAATAATTTTATAGGATTCACCATTTCGTCCGCCATTAGTATTTATAGAAATTATATATCCCTGAAAATTTCATATCAGTTAATTGGTTCTCCCACTAAGCTAATGATGGAACCATCAAAACAAACACATACCGGTTCCACAACACATCTTAGTCTATAACCTCCAACAATTTATGAATGCAGTGACACATTAATTGTATATTCTAATTCCATGAATAAAAAATTTTATTTCATAAGTAAATTGAAAAATGTGAATTAGAAAATGGAATCGCCTCATAATTCCTCCATTCATGATCTACCAATATCCCTTTCATGAAGTTCAAACCATTCCCCAATTTTGTTAATGTTTATTTATTTAATTTTTTGTGTGAAAATACAAGTTTATGCTTTGATACCCATCTTCTTTCCATTCATCTAAATGTGAACACATATCTGGTAGTGATTTTCTATGTTTATATATCCCTACTAATGTTAATTTTAATATACCCCAATACTGAATCATCTATTTTTAATAAAATTATAATGCATATAGAACCCTTTAATTATTCTAGAATACACACTATTTCCCTCCAATGTTCTATTCATGGACAATATATATACTAGCATACAACACTAAATTCTTCCATAGTGATCAACTAATTACCTACCATGGAATACAACAGGCTTCCAAATAATGTTATACATATAAATCAATTTCAGTATAAACATGAACAAGAATCCATGGTTCCATACAATTTTTCAATTTGAAATGTTCAACTTAGGATTAGTCATTAGTCTGTATTTTTTTTGTTCCTAATCATTCCCCTATTATATATATGTAACCCAAATGGATTTGTAATAGAGTATTGAAACTTAAGTACCTCAATAAACTAATCGCTGACATTTTTTAGATAGTTTAAGAGCATTTATCTCTAATATTTAATGAAATCCAACATTCATCTCATTACCCCATTTCATTACTAAAATAATAATAATCATGTATTTAACATACAGATGTTTGATGATGAACATATCATTATTGAACACCACATAGTAACAAATATGGTTATCATTACACTAGATGAACATCTTCTTCACCATGAATTCCTTTAGCTACTAATTCCACTACCATACTATAGACATCAAACCATGTTAGATTATATTCAACTATCCCATAAGTTGATAGTTCATATGCTACTTGAAATAATCCAAATGGACCATGTAGATCCCATACTGTAAGTCCCCATGAAAGAATATTTTCATAATTTCAATCTATTCTACAGATAAAACCTCCATAGAAACAATACTAATTATTGTGTAGATATTCATGTGTTTACCATTAATTTTATCTAAAACCATATATCACTAACCCTACCTTGTACCTCCTTATATCTTTTGATTCCTTATTTAGTCAACACACAAAATATTTTGAAGGAATTTCATCCCAGTAGGCCTTTTTTCGACATGAATGTTGTAGAATCATATAGGGATGTAGTTTCAGCCTTCATTCATTACACCCACTATGTTGAGTCCCCAAAATCTGTAGCTGCTTCCACGATCTTAGGATCCCCATATCCAGTTATAAGTAAGGAAGAACACTTCAATACCAATACACTTAGTTCATTACTCTGGTGGATCTTAATATCTCCCTCTTCAACTCACCTGCTATCATATCTACATATTAAGAAGTTATATCTTTCAGAGCTCATTCATTTTGAAACTCTCCAAGGAGTTTTTTTAGTTCGATAGATTATTGAATCATCAAACATTTTTGATACCATCAAAACATTACTCTCATTTTTTAGCTTCTAGATATTTTGGGGATTCATGTATGGAAAAACATATTTAATTCTCTAGAAACATTTGTTTTTATATGTATCCATTTCATTTAACATCATACCCTTTTAATACATTGGGCTCATCATCACTATTTACAAAATTGTGATCCTTTCACATGATGTTTTTATTGAAGATGAATTTTAAACTCCATATGACATTTAAATTATTTTTTCCCCATTTCAGAAAAATAAAATCTTCGTCACTATACACAAAAACTAACATTATCATGACATTTTCCCCATATTTAATCATCTAATGGAAATATCTTGGGTATAGATTAGTGATACAAAAACATTGAAATAGGTAAATTCAACCATCTTTATAGACTTATTATATTTTGTTAGATCATATACCAACATAGAAGAGGGAATTCCATTTATCTAGTAGGCCTGAAAATCCACCGATTCTACTCAAAAAACCTCTGGCATTCCTATATAAATAATAATTATTAATGTTTTTTATGTAATATCTAGTTCATCATCTCAAAAACTCTCTTATGTTTTTTGAGTACCATGAATAGTCTTCTAAAATCCTTCTTCTCTTTATCTATTATAACATATGAAAATCTATAATTACTTATTCTCCATCAATTTCACTCCTCATGTAATCTAACATAGCAACCCTATACCTTTACACCTTACGCCTCCTTCAGATAATAGTTCCAAAAATATTATACTTTTTTATATAATATCATTCGAAATTTATATTTCACATAATCATTCAAGGTAATAGAAAACAATGTACCTCCATTATAATTAATTAGAGATAATATTCAGAGTTCTAAATCAAAATACAGAAACATTAAGTTATTCAGTGCATTGAATACAATTTGTAAGGACACTATACACTTTACTTCAAAGGTAAAATCATCTTATGTTTCATACGCCTTGTTTAAAATCATACACATAAATTTATGGGAAATTATTTTCATCCTTTTCCAACTCATGTGACCTATATGGTCATTCCATAACATTGGAAAAGTTATTTTAATTACAAGAAAGAAATATTTTGATACTCCTATTAGGTCTACTGCCACATCCTACCCTAATTTTCTGTAACAAATGAACCACATGAAATCAATATTGCATTATTCAATAGATTTTTATGAAAAAATATATTATACAATTACTTAATAAATAATAATTTATTTCTTATTACATTAATTTTTTTATGACCTTTAAATAAACTATACTTTTGTTCTTTGTTTGGATAAATATTTCACCCTTTCCCATATTCTTGAGAGATTGATCTTCTACAAGATAAAACATGTAATTTATTCAAGAGATATACTTTTTTATAGTTAACCTCTTGTGTTTTGATAAAAAAGAAGATAAAGGATATATAATAAATTGATAAAAATAAATAATGGAACTCAAGATTAGACTGTTTTTAAATTATGATATAGGATTCATAAATCAACTTCCAAAATCATATCTTCTAAAACTCACTCTCTTACCATTGCAATATGTATCCAAGTGGACTTTAATTAAATAATTCCAACAGATGGGGACACCTTCTACAATTCTAATCCCATACTAAATTCTTCATCCATTGCATTTGATAATATTTTTTCATGTTGTAGACTTTTGTCTCTATTCTATATGAAATGATAATTGAAAAGATAGATGGATCTCTATAAGATTATGTTCATCAATCAATATCAGGTTCTAGACATCTTAAATCACTATGTCCCTATATCTATATGAATTTCAACTTTTGGTAACCATAATATACAATTACATAAATGGGTATCCAAGCATCAATAGTAACCACTCCGTAACTCTATAATTTGCATTCACTAATACCAAACCACTCATAATCATCTTGATGTCATTGATGTGATCTTATGCTATTTTACCTTCCAAAAACCACATAACATACCACCTCAATAAGAGTAAATCTTTTATCATTAAGGGAAATTAACTGCACATGTAATTAATGTAATCATGAATTTTTAATAAATTATTTTTAACAGAATTACTTGAGAAAATATTACATTATAAATGTTGAAGTGTTTGTTGAGATATTTTTTATTGGAATTTTGTTAGATCCTAAATTAATTACAGAAGGATAACATAAGAAACACTATTTAATACACATTAAATATTCCTATATTTTTCAATATTGTGTAACCTCATTTCATGTAATTTAGTAGGGACCTAGATCATTGAAAATCATGTGCATAAATCCTAGAATGGAACAAAAAAGGAAAGAGAACATGAGAGTTAATTACAGGTAAAACATGGGGTATAAAATGAAATAATTGTCATATGAATGTAATAAATAACATGAAAATTTGGCTATAATTTTAAAATGATAGATTTATAAGCATATCACCATGGTTTGTCCCAAAGGATTTCGTAAACATATTACTGAGGTTATTCACCAATGTAGTGTAAACATGTCACCTCTAGAGATTAATTATGTTTCCACCTGATTTATAGCTATATATTGGTGCATCTTCCATATTCCATTATTTATCTAATACACGTTGGTCATAAATAATTATCTCGTTAATAAAGCATGCAGAGTAAGGAATAGTATTCATATAAATTCTATTAGTTATTAAGTGCTCCAAGAAATGAATATTTCATCATTTTAAACCCATGAGAGTGGAACATGAGTCTAATATATGTAAATTCAAAATAAATAAATTTTATTTACATATTCATAAATTCTAATGGAAAAGGAAGAGTATCGGGTTTAACAATATAACAATTTCACATGTAAATGAGAGAAATTCAGAAATTAATTCGACAGCATGACAAGTATACAACATTGAATAAAGAAATGTTTTAATTTGTGGTATCTATGGTCTACCATTGATAAAATAATATTTTGGTTGTAATGGGATAATTAAAAGTTTATGAATATAATATACATAAAAATTTATAAGACATACCATAAAAATGAACATGAATAGAAAATATGTAAAAGAGAGTTCCCATACCTTGAGATGTAACTTTCTAAAGCCTAGAGAGGTAAACCATAGTACATTGGTGACAATATAGAGGAAAATTATGAAGACAAACTGATCATAACTTCATGCATAATGGATTTAGAAAGGATAAAAATGGGGGTAAGGTTTGATATTTATAGTAAACAAAGGAGGAATTGTTATTAATTTCTAAATAGTCTTCATTGAATTATTGGTTATTGGAGAAGAAAAATAATTTTCTTAAACATGGGTTTTACTAATGGTTTTATAAATTTTTGTCATTTTATATAATAATTTAATCTATTATAAATAAATTAATTTTCATTAATATTACATTGTACATGGAGAAGTAAATTTCTTATAAAATAGAGTGTCATAAAATCATAACTTCCATTTTAGATTTCTAAATGTCATTTAGATGTTTAAAAATTGATTTACATTAATTAATGTGAATAATATTTATGAAATTAAATAATTTTGGTCTTATATTATATTTAATTCATCATTTAATCATTAATACTTATATAAGATGTCATAAAACATACTAAAAACATAAAATTATATTATTACTATTCACTGGAAAATAATGTATTTTAGAAAATTGTAAAAATTGAACTGTTACCTAATATAAACATTCTTATTTATAAGATAATATATATTTTTTCAAAATAATCCTCTATAACTGTGTTTCATAAATTTTAGATAAATAGTCTTTATTTTTTGGTAGGTATCAGGTAACACCCCGAGCTTCCACGATACGCCTCTCTTTCAATAATGCAATAGCTTGCATTGTATGCAAGTTCGAGTTCTAACACACCGCGACCAATCAAAGTAGCTGTTATGGATAGTAATAACCACTTTTTAAAATTATAGAAATATTATATTTCAAAATGGACTACATTTTTGTATTCGTAATATCTAAATTATCCTAAGTTGAATTTTTTGTAATTTTCTGAGAACTTCCAATTTTTTATGAATAGTGAAAAATACTTAAAACACCTTTTTTAATCAAAATATTTTATTGTGATAAATTATACTATTTAGTGGTTTTAAAGTATAATTAGAATATATTTTTACCATTTTATCCAATGGTGGTCATTAGAATTAATTTAACATTGAAATTGGGCATGAACAATTGTCAATCTTTTGATAAAAATTGTTTGTTAAAAACACGCTATTTATTGTGACAGAGGGAATTAATTATAAAATTAATTAATTAAACTTATATGTTTGTAATTTTGTAAAATAGAAATCATTTTTGAAATCGGAATATCAAATATATCTTAGGGTGAATTTTTGCGATTTTTCTGAAAAACTTCAATTTTTGATGAATAGTGAAACCACTAAGTTATACTTATAAAAACTGATTTTTCGTTTAAATGAAATTTTACCAATTCTGTGTTTTGAATTTCAAAAATCCGACATAAATGGTTTTCATTAATAAGTAAAATGTGGTTGAATGAGATTAAAATAATTTTTGGTGAATAGTAACTTTTAAGTTCTTAATCGCGATTAGAGGTAATTAGTGTAGTTTAAGGTAAAAATAATGTTTTAATAATATGAGATGAGAATGACACATGTCCTACCCTCATTGGATGTGCCATGGCCGACCAAGACAATCCATGGGTCAACTTGGGGACCCCATGGAGCCACTTTAGTTGGAAAATGACATAAATACTTTTTATTTAATGTTAAAGTAAAAAAAACACTAAAATGAAATGTTGTACTAAAACAATTTTTACATGGGGTTATACCACTCATATTTTTTACTATAAATAGTCATTGGAAAGATAAAAAGATTTCCTACATCATAGTATTTTTTTTATAATTTTTAGACGTTAAATAAATCAAATTATTGATGACATCATGATGATGCAGTGATTACCTCATTAATTAATGATTTAAATAAAATGAAAAGATAATGTAAAATACAAGGATTACACTTGTCCAAAGCATATTTTATGGGTATATTTATAACCCTTATCACCTTAGCCTAGAATTATATAAGTGTGGGACCTTTATAATCCGAAAAGCATTGTATAATAAAATAACATTTAATTACTTTCCAAAAGTGCCCCTCCTCTCCACTTATAAAAGGCCCCCACCACTCCCACCTTATTCACACTTCCAAGCCATTTGGATCGGCCAACCTCAGCCCAAATACTCTCAAAACTTCCTTGTCTTACTCTTAGAAGCCTCACTTTGGGATGAATTCTTCCCAAGGAAGCCATTGGCTAAAATCAAAAAAAGAGTTACCCGTTTTAAGGTAATGTCTTCTCTAATGTTGTTTGGTTTTATTTTGCTTTTCCAACCCCTTAAACTCTTTTTATTCCCTTATTTTGTAACAAAACCAGTATCTAAAATATAATAGGATGTAGTTATGATAAGGATTTTGTTTACACTTACACACACCTTCATCTAATGGTTAAAGAACATACTGTTTCTGTGGGTGGCGAAATACTGCCTCGCGAAATGATGATTGTTCAATATTCTTTTAACACCTCTAATTCTGGCCATTTTGATGACACTATTTTCATATATGATATATATATTATGTTTATGTTTTCCTTATACTTATTTATTTCTCATTTATGGCATACTTTATGATTTCCATTATGGGTAAACGTGATAATGTCATTTTAGGAAGTGCGGACTACCGCCCCCTCAAAGTGATTTGAATCGTTAATGCCATATGTGGGATGTATAAATGATGGAGTAAATGATATTATATATGATAGTATACTGGAATTATAATATACCTTTATATCATTATTATTTAATTCCATTATATATGAAATATAAATGAAAGTAGCGTTCATGCGTACGTACGGCTTACCGTCTCCATGAACGGTGCATTTCATTTCTTACCTCTAAATGTCATGTAATATTATGAATGAATGTATATACTGGATATATATGAGATATATGATATCTATATCATGAATATAATTCTGGATAAAATGGATATTTCACCACATGAACAACTTGTAATTATAAGATGTTTATTTTTGACTCAAATACCTAAGATCGACAAAACGACCGTTATAAACTTAAATAATTACATAATGTTCATGACATGGTAATAAGTGATATAAAAGGAATAATGAACTTGAAAAAGGTTCTTAAGAAGGTAGATATTAACTCTAGTTTATTATTCAGGAGATCAAAGAATGGTCGATTCAAGTCGGACACGAGGTAAGGGAACTTCTTAACCCAATTTCTATTCTTTGGGTTAATCTCCTAATTTCAAATTATGTCATGATATTATTATGTTTTATCTTGTATTTGTACTTTATTTATGTGTACTTATAGTGAATACACATAATAGATATATTTTATTTAAAAATGATCTTTTTAAGGGTCTTCATCTCAATCTCCATTCATTGAGGCATATTTTTTTTATACACAAATTTTTTTTATATGGTGTATCAACCCCTTTGACTTTTACGTTTATTCAAAAGGAATCTTTTTATATGAAGAGTTTTACTAAACGACAAAAAGGGGATGTTTTTCTTGCCATACATATGCGGCGACAACAACTTCTCCCCCGCCATGACCATTATTTGAGTTTCGGCTTCCTCTACAAGCCATAACTTTTTCTTAATGAAAAATAAATACAAAGTATTAACTTTCTTTTATTTTTGTATTGAAAATGGATTTGAAAGTGTTTTTATTATATCAATGTGTTTTATTGATATCTTATGATTGAAATGTGGAAATGTTATGTTTCCTTTATGCATGTTTTATGTGATACGATTATGTTATCGTTTATGATATGTTTAAACCTATTCATATGAGGAATGCATTGGACTTAATATGTGACGGGTGGAGCCCTCTATAGCTCCTCGATGCATCGGTAGGTCTCATGAGACAAACTAGTGTCTTGGCGCGAGGCCTTGCCAAAATCTTATTTGTGGTCTTGGCACGAGGCCTTGACTACGTGGTTATGATAGTCTGGCATTATGCATTCCATCATTATGAAAGTGGTTGTTGATATTTCATCTGATTAATCGACTAGTAGAATATCCATGTGAGTAAGTAAATGGAATTATTTAAGTTTACTATTTCCATATTATGATAAAGTTCAATTTTAAAAGGCTTTTTTTAGTTATACATTGCCTTAAATGTTAATGTTTATTTATGAAAGCTTCCGCTATATTTTTATCCTTACTGAGCATCTGAGGACACCCCTTTCAATGTTTTAATATTTTCCAGGATGTGAAGAAGTATTTTATGAATGACCTGCAGGGATAGTCAGAAGAGGATATGAGTGTGGACTATGGAAACTTTGTTATTGTAGTTTTTCACCTTATGATGTAATGTAACATTTATGAATGTATCTAGTGTTTCAAAGGATACTAAACTAATTGGTCTTTTGAGACTTGATCTTTTGTGATCATGCCAATGTTACGAAGAAATGCACCGACTCTGGGTAGCTGGGGTCGGGGCGTTTCAGTTGGTATCAGAGGAAGTTTAGTACTAACCTTGGAAGCTAGATTTAGATAAACTCTGATTAGAGCACATAGCCAGAAGATAGACATTGAGGATTAGTATAGAAGAACTTCCTAGAATTTTGGTATTATAGAGATTTTGTGAGTTTTCCGAACAATACATCCCTGTCTGGATACGAGCAGGTAGAGGTGGCTCTGGCACAGATGTACCTAGGAGTAAAACCCGAAAACACCACTTTGAGCTAGACTCAAATGGGAACTAGTGCACGACAACGGGCCTTGCTGCACTCTTGGTTATGACACTCTCGGGGGATATGCTTAAGATAATTCTCATTTTCATTACAAAACACTCTGAAGGATTATGAGTATATACTTCCTCAATGAAAACATTTTTTTATTATGGATTATATCCATAAATAGTTCAATTAGTGTTAAGTGTTTTACAAGTATGGAATTATGTATTTTGATTCATAAACTAATCTAGTTTATGCCATTGTTTAGAAATGGAGCCTAGTGGAAGGAATGGAAACCGCATCAATGCACGCACTCCGTTTAGGGATTGCCCTCCTACTGAAGATAATTATTGTGGAGCTGGAGATACAACTGGTGTTGATCAACTTATTACCATACTGTGACATCTCACTCAGGTTATGAATAATAACCCTACTCATATGGAGCACCCTAATCCGCAACATGGAGGATCAATGTTAGAACGCTTCATGAGGCAACAACCACCAACATTTAATGGGGGTACAAATCCATTAGTATCTGAGAAATGGATAAAATCCTTAGAGAAAATATTCCATGCCTTGGGGAGTAGCGAAAGGGAGAAGGTTATCATGGCAGTTTACTGCCTCACTGGAGATGCCGATCAATGGTGGTCATTGATTCAAAACCCAAAGGAAGATGAAGAAGTATTATGTATGGAATTGAGGGAGTTTAAGGAAATTTTTTTAGAAAAATACTTTCCACATGACCATCGACCAGATATGGAAAGTCAATTTCTGAGTTTGAGGCCGAAGGAGGATGAGAATGTCAAAAAGTATGAGGATAACTTTACAAGGTTAGCAAGGCATGCTGCAGATTATATACGTAACCCAAGAAGTAAGATTGATCATTTCTTTGATGGTTTAAAACCATTCTCCGTCAAGCTTTAGTATCACAATCATTCTCAACATACGAAGATATAGTCTCGTGTGCTATCAAGACAGAAAAGGAATTCTCTAAGTCTTATGACAATAAAGTAAATCAAGAGAAGAAGAGAATGGTGGAATAGGAGACGGATAAAGGGAAAAAGGGAAATAAAGATTTTCCATTATGTGATAATTGTGGGAGGAATCACCCCTGTACTTTCCTAAAAGGAATGGGACTTTGTTATAAATGTGGACAAAAAGGTCACTAGGTGCGTGATTGTAAGGGAAAGAAAAAGACTATTAATGTTGAATGCTATAATTGTAGGGAAATGGGGAATTATGCAAATGAATGTCCTAAGCGTCAGGAAAACATACCTTAGAAAAGGCCAACGTATCGAGGCTAAGATTATGTAGTTTCTACAGATGAAGTTGAATAATAAATGTATTGGTGTTTTGGACTCAAGAACTAGATTATGGTTATAAGAATAATGTGATATATATAAGGATTGTACTACAGTACATGTTGTTTTCATTAAGGATTTAATATGATTAAGTTAATCATATTTTTAGTATGTGACATTAAGAGAAGCTTTACTTTGTTTTGGGAATCTGATGTTACAATTGATTTTGGAATTTAGAGACCTTTTAGAGAAAGTCTGGATATAGGTATTCTGGATAACTATATAGGTTGGAATGGATTAAGTTGAACCTTGGATAGTATTGTTTAAGGATAAAACATTTATGAAGATTATTTTTGGAATATTATAATACTATAGTTTTAGGAAAAGGACAACCTGCAGGGTGGGGCATAACCCGTTTCGTCGGACAAAGCTGCAGGAATCTAACCCACAACCATAGTGCGACAGGCCTTTATTACCTACCACAAGCCTACAGGAAGTCCCTGGTTATTACAAAATAGTTTTCCTAATATAAATGGTATGTGTTAGTACTTTGAACCTTGTACTATTAGAATAAATATAATATTTTTGAGTTGCATTATCTTTTTGAGTGAAAGATGAGTTTGTGGTAGAAATTAGTTATAGGATGAAGCCCTACTTGTCAAAAATATATATATATATATACCTATCTCTTATTCTATGAATAAATTAATTCATAAACTTTAGTAAAGGGATATTAAAACAAAAAATCTGCTATCCTAATACCTTATGTCTTGTTGAACTGATAATATTTTAAATCAACATAGAGTGAAGGCTTTGAGGCCCTCAATTTTAAACTTGTTTGTGATTGATGACCTCAATCACTCCCTGTAAATATTTACGTTTTTCCTCCAATTATATGTCTCTAATTGCCACCAATGTTCTCCTTATTGAGATCATAATTTGGTGGTGACTTTTTTATTTCCATTTCCCTCTTATTAAGGCTAAATTTTATTAACCTTATTTCCGATGTGGGTTTTCTATAATGGTATTTTCTATTTTCAACCTTTTATTTTCAAAGAAAATTTCAAATTTTGAGGACGCAATTTATTGAAGGAGGGTAGAATGTAACACATCGAGCTTCCACGATACGCCTCTCTTTCAATAATGCAATAGCTTGCATTGTACGCAAGTTCGAGTTCTAACACACCACGACTAATCAAAGTAGCAGTTATGAATAGTAATAACCACTTTTTAAAATTATAGAAATTTTATATTTCAAAATGGACTTCATTTTTGTATTCGTAATATCGAAATTATCCTAAGTTGAATTTTTTGTAATTTTCTGAGAACTTCCTATTTTTTATGAATATTGAAAAATACTTATAATAACATTTTTAATCAAAATATTTTATTGTGATAAATTATACAATTTAGTGGTTTTAAAGTATAATTAGAAAATATTTTTATCATTTTATTCAATGGTGGTCATTAGAATTAATTTAACATTGAAATTGGGGATGAACAATTGTCAATCTTTTGATAAAAATTGTTTCTTAAAAACACGCTATTTATTATGACAGCGGAAATTAATTATAAAATTAATTAATGAAACTTATATGTTTGGAATTTTTTAAAATAGACATCATTTTTGAAATCGGAATATCAAATATAGCTTAGGGTGAATTTTTGGGATTTTTCTGAAAAACTTCAATTTTTGATGAATAGTGAAACCACTAAGTGGTACTTATAAAAACTGATTTTTCGTTTAAATGAAATTTTACCAATTCTGTGTTTTGAATTTCAAAAATCCGACATATATGGTTGTCATTAAGAAGTAAAATGTGGTTCAATGTGATTAAAATAATTTTTGGTGAATAGTAACTTTTAAGTTCTTAATCGCGATTAGTGGTAATTAGTGTAGTTTAAGGTAAAAATAATGTTTTAATAATATGAGATGAGCTTGACACATGTCCTACCCTCATTGGATGTGCCATGTCCGACCAAGACAATCCATGGGTCAACTTGGGGACCCCATGGATCCACTTTAGTTGGAAAATGACATAAATACCTTTTATTTAATGTTAAAGTAAAAAATGACACTAAAATGAAATGTTTTACTAAAACAATTTTTACATGGGGTTATACAAGTCATATTTTTGACTATAAATAGTCATTCGAAATATAAAAATATTTCCTACATCATAGTATTTTTTTATAATTTTTAGACATTAAATAAATTAAATTATTTATGACATCATGATGATGCAGCGATTACCTCATTAATTAACGATTTAAATAAAATGAAACGATAATGTAAAATACAAGGCTTACACTTGTCCAACGCCTATTGGATGGGTAGATTTAGAACCCTTATCACCTTATACTCGAATTATATAAGTTTTGGACCTTTATAATCCGAAAAGCATTGTATAATAAAATAACATTTCATTACTTTCCAAAAGTGCCCCTCCTCTCCACTTATAAAAGGCCCTCACCACTCCCACCTTATTCACAATTTCAAGCCATTTGACTCGGCCAACCTGTGCCCAAATACTCTCCCAACTTCCCTCTATTACTCCTAGAAGCCTCACTTTGGGCTTAATTCTTCCCAAGGAAGCCATTGGCTCAAATCAAAAAAAGAGTTACCCGTTTTAAGGTAATGTATTCTCTAATGTTGTTTGGTTTTATTTTGCTTTTCCAACCCCATAAACTCTTTTTATTCCCTTATATTGTAACAAAAAAATTATCTAAAATATACTAGGATTTTTTTATGATAAGTATTTGGTTTACACTTACACACACCTTCGTCAAATGGTTAAAGAACATACTGTTTCTGTGGGTGGCGAAATACTTCCTCGTGAAACGATGATTGTTCAATATTCTTTTAACACCTCTAATGGTGGCCATTTTGATGACACTATTTTCATATATGACATACATATTATGTTTATGTTTTGCTTAGGCTTCTTTATTTCTCATTTATGGTATAATTTATGATTTCCATTATGGGTAAACGCGATAATTTCATTTTCGGAAGTGCGGACTACCGCCCCCTCAAAGTGATATGAATCGTTAATGCCATATGTGGGATGTATAAAGGATGAAGTAAATGATATTATATATGATATTATACGAGAATTATAATATACTGTTATATCATTATGATTTCATTCCATTAAATATGAAATAGAAATGAAAGTAGCGTTCATGCGTACGTACGGCTTACCGTCTCCATGAACGGTGCATTTTATTTCTTACCTATAAATGTCATTTAATATTATGAATGAATGTATATACTGGATATATATGAGATATATGATATCTATATCATGAATATAATTCTTGATATAATGTATATTTCACCACATGAACAACTTGTAATTATAAGAAATTTATTTTTGACTCAAGTACCTAAGATCGACAAAATGACTGTTATAATCTTAAATAATTACATAATGTTCATGATATTGTAATAAGTGATATAAAAGGAATAATGAACTTGAAAAAGGTTCTTAACAAGGTAGAGATTAACTCTTGTTTATTATTTAGGAGATCAATGAACGGTCGAGTCAGGTCGGACACGAGGTAAGGGAACTTCTTAACCCAATTTCTATTCTTTGGGTTAATCTCCTCCTTTCAAATTATGTCATGATATTATTATTTCCTATCTTGTATTTGTACATTATTTATGTGTACTTATAGGGAATACACATAATAGATATATATTATTAAAAAATGATCTTTTTAAGGGTCTTCGTCTCAATCTCCATTCATTGAGGCAGATTTTGTTTTATACACAAATTTCTATTATACGGTGTATCAACCACTTTGACTTTTACGTTTATTCAAAAGGAATATTTTTATATGAAGAGTTTTACTAAACAACAAAAAGGGGAGGTTTTTCTTTCCGTACATATGCGGCGACAACGACTTCTCCGCCGCTGTGACCATTATTTGAGTTTCAGCTTCCTCTACAAGCCATAACTTTTTTCATAATGAAAAATAAATATAAAGTATTATCTTTATATTATTTTGGTATTAAAAATGGATTTGAAAGTGTTTTTATTATATCAATATTTTTTCATTGATATCTTATGATTGAAATGTGGAAATTTTATGTTTTGTTTATGCATGTTTTTTGTGATATGATTATGTTATGGTTTATGATATGCTTAAAACTATTCACATGAGGAATGCATTGGACTTAATAAGTGATTGGTGGAGCCCGCTATAGCTCCTCGATGCATTGGTAGGTCTCATGAGACAAACTAGTGTCTTGGCGCGAGGCCTTGACAATATCTTATTTGTGGTCTTGGCACGAGGCCTTGACTACGTGGTTATAATAGTCTGGCATTATGCATTCCATCATTATGAAAGTGGTTATTGATATTTCATCTGATTATTAGACTAGTAGAATATCCATGTGAGTAAGTAAATGGCATTATTTCAGTTTACTTTTGCCATATTATGATAAAGTTCATGTTTAAAAGGCTTTTGTTTTAGTTATAAATTCCTTAAATGTTAATGTTTATTTATGAAAGCTTCCGCTATATTGTTATCCTTACAGAGCATCTGAGCTCACCCCTTTCAATGTTTTAATATTTTCCAGGATGTGAAGAAGTATTTTATGAATGACCTGCAGGAATAGTCAGAAGAGGATATGAGTTTGGACTATGGAGACTTTGTTATTGTATTTTTTCACCTTATGATGTAATGTAACATTTATGAATGTATCTAGTGTTTCCAAGGCTACTAAACTAATCGGCCTTTCGAGACTTGATCTTTTGTGATCATGCCAATGTTACGAAGTAATGCACCGACTCTAGGTAGCTGGGGTCGGGCCATTACATATCACTTTCAATTACATAATCAACATTCTAATGCTTATAATAATTTCTTAGTACATTATAAAATTATATAAACATTTAAATTAAAAAAATTCTTACATTTAATGATTATTTTATGAAAATAATTTTCTTAATAATTGAGTTTATTATAAATGTTTATATATTTTCTGAAAATATAATTATGTTTTATTTTATCCAAAATGATACATATCGAATTAATCTTATATTCATGTATATTGTATATAAAAATATAATACTGAAAATGTTATTGATTGAATAAATATTTAATTTATAAAAATAATATTACACCTTTTGATATAGATGACTAGATACATATCCTCTTATTACATTGAGATATGTACAGACGGTATGTTTTGGGAATATGGTAGTTCTAGGTGGTGGGTTAGGGAACACTGACCTAGTGGTCTTCTCCAAATTTTTAAATTTTTCAATTAGATTATTTTGGTCAAGACTCACTTGTTGGATGTTGTATTGGATTTGGTCATTGTATAACCCTAGTGATGCTACCTCCCACCCATTTTTTGAAAAATGATCTTCAAAAGGCATTCCTTTTCTAATTGATACATTCATTTTATCTTTTCAACAACAATTATAAATATTCATTTCCTTTTAAATATGATATTTATAATTTTAATATTATTACCAATCATCATTGTTCCAAATTTTTATAGTTCTTAAAAATCATATTGTCCTATAGTCAGATCCCTACAGTATTTTTTTCTTTTATACTCTTTATATAAAAAACCATTCATTTCAATTTTCAACTTCATTCCAAATGTTTTATAAAATTTAGTTGATAATGTCAATTATAATCCTATATTTTTTATTTAATAATTTTCATTGATGGTATCAAATTCATGATAGAGTTTGATCCTATAGATTATAAAATTTCATGGTTGGTATTATATAGTTTTTATTTTCTTATATGACTCTTAGATAGTGTAATTGGTATTATTTTTGACATGTAATATTATTTTAATAAAATTAGTTATTTGTTCTTACATTTTGCAATATATTAAAATATTCATTTTAAAAAATAATTATTCTTTTACAAATCGAATATGTAATTTTTAGGTCACCACTTTCTGCACCCTTTTGTAATTTAATCATCTATAATTGACTCATTCTTAAAAAATGGGATATTTTTAATTCACCACTCCATTAGGTACCCCTATAGCTTCTTAAAAATAGTGATGCCTCTATAAGACAATAACATGTAATATTGTCTTATTCCTCACACTTGATCCCTTATTTTAGGATTGGATATTAGTTCCAACTCATGTGACTAGTTAAGTTCCAATTATACATCATTTATATCATGTATATGTATTTGGTCTGGCATTTAAATTCTCAATAATGAGACATGGAAGACATTGTGGTCATTTGAAGGATCTAGATATTGCGATAATTGATAATAAACTACTCCAAAACACTCCATAATATCAAATTGTTTTATATAACATCGAATTACCATCCCCTTATTTTGAAAAATCATAACTCCTTTCCATGGTAATATTTTGAAAAACACATAATCCCCAATATGAAATTATAGGTTCCTCCTTCAGTTTCCATCATAACATTATTGTATACTATGAGAATCCATGTTATGTTTCTAAATAACTTTTATCTTTTCTAATATATCCTTTACATTTTTTTGGTCACAGTAGTTTCCTTTATATATCTTAATCCGAATATATTAGTGTTTTTCTAAATTTTTCATAGATATATTCAAAATACACTATTGGAATACTCAATATCACACTTTTGTTATAGAATAAATAAAAAGGAAGAATATTTTTTCTTGAATACCGTGAAAATCATGTGAGATATCCCTTAGAATATATACTCTTTTTTTAATTTTCATCACAAGATCTATCAATTTGTGGATGTTCGGCTATTCATTGGGTTATATCTATAATCACAGCCATTTGAAGGCTCCTCCAGAACATGTTTTCAATATTTTATCTTATTTAGAAATAATCAATTGAGGAACTCCAGGGTGTATCCATGTTTAATTAATATATAGGTTGTCTTGGAACACCATGGATAAAACCTATCTAATATTAGTGAAGAAGTAAATCATTGAAATATATCAATTTTCACCAATGAGGCATTAATCTGCAGGATGTCATAGGAATATTAGTTACAATATCCATATAAAATCCTTCCAACTTCCATATAGGTATGGGTAGTGGTTATAATACCAAATAGGGATGTTTTCACCCCTTCTTCACATATTAACACACAAATATCATTTTAGTGTAATCAATGATATCTTATTTCATATTATAAAAAAATAATGTTCATGAAGGTCCTTATACGTTTTAGTTATTCTTATATTAATTGAGAATGTATAATTATGACCTTAATCCATATAATCCTTCTTTATATATGGAATAGATTGAATAAATATAATGGTACTAAATTTCTGTACACCTTTTTGATAATTATCAAACTAAAGAATTTTGTATTTTTCCCAGCCTCTAAATACTTTTTATAAATGGACAATATATTTTATATTTCATGATATTATCTAGTAAAAACAATTTAGAAATTGATTTTTGTTGGATTAATGATGTTTTATACCTTATAATTCACATGTAGAACCACATTAGGTCCCAACTATTTGTATCTCCCTAAATACATATCAAGGAAATAACCCTATAATCATTCCTACATAATGATTCTATTATTATTTTTCTCATTGTGGGTGATAATAAATTTAACAATAATATAAATTATGAAGCAATAACTATATTCTTTGCATCTTGATCAATTCCATTTGTGTGAATACATGCAATACACAATGGTTTCATGCTTATATATCAAATTTTCACCCATATAGAGAGTGTCTTTACTTCCTTATAGAAAAAGTGATTTCATCTAACTCCAAGTCAAGAGTAGTATAATTTTTCTCATAAGGAATTGACTATCGAGATACATAGGTGATTTCATATTCATTTTATATGAGAACACATCCAATCACATTATAACTGGAATCATTATAGATAAATGAAATTCTATGAAATAGTGTATAGTTAGGAAGTATTCATTATCAACATTCTTCTTCATTTTATGGAATGTTTCTTGAAACTCAATTTTCTATAATAATATAACACATTTTTTAGTTAATTTTTTTGTTTGATTATAAATTAAGGTAAATATCACAAAAAATATTCTAAAAATCCTATAAAACCAAGGTAACTACAATTCATAGTCATTGTTTTATGATGAGGACACACCTCTGTAAATTTTTGCATAGAAGGGTCAACATAGATTCCTTTAATAATTAAACATATTCATTCCTTACTTAGAGTTTGTAATATGATGCATAAGTGATCCTCATTCTCCTCAGGACTATTGTAATATATCATAATATAATAAATAATTACCACCAAACCTTTATCTATGTATTCTAGAAATAATATATTCATCAAATACATAGATATTTATGGTGAATTAGTCAATAAAACGGTATTAGCAAAAATCTCATAATAACAATATAATTAAAAAAATTCAATCTATGGGATATTTTTTTTCTTCAGCCCAACTGATGATACCCTGATCATAGGTCAATCTTGGAGAAGAAATAATCCCCTAAATATCAGTTGAATAAATCATATATCCCTATGAGAGTATATTTTTTCATTACTATGATCCCCATTAATCACTCTGTAGTCATTGTATATCCATGTCGATCAATCATTATGTTTTAAAAAGAGACCATTTGATCCACAAGGAGAAACACCTAGTCAAATAAATTTTTTCCCAATTGGGCATGTAGTTGCATATTTAATTTCCTTTACAATTTATTTTCACTTCTATTTCCAGTCGTTCATATTGTATTTGATCAAGGAATAATTTGAGTTTTGAACTATGAAGCACATTATATGGGAGGACCATGTAACTCTTTATGAAATAAATCATCATCTTCTGGATAAATGGTTACATTTCCAATTATTATACATTCTGTTTCTTACCATTCTTCACCAACCATTTTCATAAATAAGGCAATTGGAGATGGTTCTTATTGAGACTCAGGATGATATATCACTCATTTAAAGATTCATATGGGTTATCACATTAATAAAATAGAAATATCATTTCTTATACAGTTTATGATTCCAGTATACTTTTCCAACAAATATATCCCCAGTATTATGTAAAATTCATCCATTGGAATGAACACTAGGTTTTTGGAGATATTTAAATAAACTATGTTAATAGAGGAATCCATATATATCGCTAATTCTTTAATAGTTACACTATGATTTATAACTTATAACCCAACCACTAGATGTTTGTGGATTAAAATGAAAACATTAATGAAATAAGACAAAACATAGATTCAAAATCGGACAACATTCATACCGAATTTTGTGTATAATGAGATTACCTACCCCAATATCATTTTGTGCCCCGAAATTAGTTTTCATAACTAAAAAATCCCTAAACTAATCTATTTTCCTAATTAAGGATTTATATGAAATTTCCCCCATTATCTTATAATTTTTTCATTGATATGAAAAATTACCTTGACCCCCACATGTGAAGTATTTCATAGTAGGATATTATTACATCTTATTTCCCTTAACTTTTCCATTCATATTTTTATTCTCTACATATGTATGACAGTTCTGAAATATATATCCATATATTAAATAATTTCAACTCTTTCTACTTTTCTATATAAAATTCCCCAAATTATTCTTCCAAAATTTGTTTTAATGGGGAATTCGTACGTTCTTTTCCATCTATATTCTTTCAAAAAAAATATCCACCATTAAATTATTGTTATGTTATCCATGAGTCCATTGAAAATATTAGGACTCCATTTCTACTTTGAGTGAACATCAAACATTATCTTTTTAACATCTGAAGTATACGATTATAAATTTTTTGGTCTGAGAACATTAAATAATCAATCTATCATCCCTTCAGCATCGATGAAAAATCATTAAGCATATCCTAAAACCCATATATTGTTTATATAATAATTACCCATTAAATAATTTTCATTTATTTTATAAAAATGGAATCCACTTCCATCGTTGATTGGATGGTATGAGGAAAATAATTATTAAGAAAGGATTTTTTTCATGTCTTCCCATTCCATGGATTCCACATAATCTGTTATATTAGTATTATGGATCAGTGTCTTCCACTTTTCATCTTCTCCCATTAAGTGATATACTACCAATGTAAGATTTTTCACACACAAAAAAATGGAATATTTTGAGCCATCAAATCCTTTGGTTACATCTGGGTAGGCTGTGGCTGAGGAGTCGTGGAAACCTCCTCTTGTGTTTATAGTGAAGAGGAAGCCTTTGCAGAAGGTGGGAAATGAGACACATAACCTGATAGTTAAGCGATTTGTTGATCACGTAAAGTGTGACTTTGGAATTGAAAATAGAAATATAGGTGGGAATTCATTGGCATGAAACTCCTTACTGTCAGATAATTTGGATGGTTGTGTTCAAGAAGAACATGATACTAATTTTTGACACATTGTGATCTTGGTTTCTACATGCAATAGGTTCCTAGAACATGAAAATGAGGAGGTTTTTCATGAAGAGGAGATTTATTAAAGGAAGGAAGGTGGTATCCTTTAGGTTTTTGATTCTCCTATGGATGTTGCAATCAAAGAAGACATGAAGAACATGGTGTATTGGCCTCAATGCCTCACTATAGATGGAATTAACAGTCAATTTCAGCAAGACCGTGGTTTGGAGGAGGGTTATCTAGAGGTGAAAATCATGGTAATGTGGGGTGAAATCTCAGATAGTGAGAAGGAAAAAGATGGTTCTGTGGTACATACTTACTTTAGTGATTTTTTTCAAGGTGAAAGGATGAATTTTCATGGGGTTGAGGACACTAAGACTAGTCCACCATGTCAAAGTCTAAAGGAATATTATTCTTATCTTCTGAGGATGGTGTCTACCAGATATTCTATTAGGGAAGGAATGTTGCGCTACGTAATCTTAAATAGAGTTTCTAGCCATGGAGAAGATAAATCTGAGAAGGAAATATTCTAAGGTTTTTAAGCACTATGAATGATCAGAATGGGAAATATATAATACAATGGAAATAGTCTCTAATGGGTATGGGGTCGGGTTTGATTTCTATGATATGTAGTTGTTTTTTTGGAATGTTGATCCAGCTTAATGATTTTTCTTTTATTAATAAATGGTCAGAGGATTCCCTCTGACTGAGCGTTTCTGGTTATAAAATAAATTTTCTATATTTTCAATCCATTATTTTAAAAGAAATGGATCTATTTTTATGCTAAAAAAGGTATTTATTGACACAAGAAGTATTAAAATTCTAGTTGTTCTATCCTTGGTGAATATGGATTCTCCGCATAGTTTAGTATGTTTCAAATGACTTTAGATAGATGATTTATCATAATAATTATGTTTTCAACTCAATATTTCATTACATTAGGAATATATGGATTTCATTTTCCACATTCACCATTATATACAATATTACATCTGCTTCCAAATTTTTGTTTCTAAAAGAATAAAACCTAAGTGAGAAAATTTATACTATTATAAATTGTTTAATAATTTTAGATGAAATTTAAATCCTAAAATATTATAAAATCATTCCTCTATGATTATATACTCTAATCATAAAATAATTACATTATCTTTAAATCATTTATAATGATTTTTAAAAATCATCTGACTAAACTAAGAATACACTCCATGAGATAGAATTATAGTTAACTAAAAGGCCTATTTATCATGAACTAAGAGAATGTTAATTTAAAACAAAGTTTACTATCTTTTGAATTATTACACCAAGGTAAAACTATGCAAGAGCCACACCCACTTAATGTATATAGACAATGCATAATGACCATTCAACTTACAATTCACTAAAATTCATTGATGTTTCAAAAAATCACGACTTATTACTGGTGTTTATACTAATATTTGTAGTCCAAATTTCCATAAATAAATAAACCTTACCCCTGATTCAAATTATGGAATCACACTATATTACTACAAGATTTTTAACATAATTCTTTGAGGAAACATTGCATTAATAACATGGAAGGATGTTTTGAGGTCCCGTTTCATAGAAATTATGTACATAATACCTTAATTTCATATGTAATACATAAAAAATAAATTATTTATTCATCTTTAAATTATACATAATTATTTAACCATAGGTCACATCACTTTAAATAAATTACTATGCAGATACATTAATTTAAAGGGTGATCATAAATCCCACTAAGGGATAAAAAATGAAATGAAACCTAACAGATCATCATGGAAAAAACCCGAGGCATTACATGAAATTATAATCATAATTATGGGACCCATAAAATAGAAATTTTCTTAAAATATATGAATGAGACATTCCAAATAATATCTCTATGGTTGATTTTCAAGGTTTCATAAAACATACTACCAAGGTTATTCACTAAGGTATCATTAATATATCATCTCTAGAGATAAAATATTTACCCAATGAATTTGATCTCCATTATGATTCAACCTTAATAAGTTATAATTAATGTTATCCATATTGATCACCACAATTTATTCTATCAATAACTCACAGAAAACAATGAATGGGTTCTATATAGAACCGATTAGTACATAAGTTCTTAATGAAGTGAACAATTAATACTTTTTTTACACATGAGAAAGTAATGTGGGTTTAATATATGTAAATACCAAATCAATTAATTATCTTTAAATATAGATTAATACACAAATAATTTTATGAATTTTATGTATTCATCACATAATAATTTCTCATGTAAAAGATATAAATTTAAGAAAAGAATTTTGGATGATGAAATTTATAAAAAATGAACTGAACAAACGGTGGAATGAAAATTATTGAAGGGATACCATTGTTAAAACACTATTCTGGAAGTAATTAGATAATATAAATTTTAATAACATAACATAATTTAAAACTGTAAATACATATGACAAAAAATATTTAAAGGGAGTGTAAGAATAGGGTAGTTCCCTTACCTTGGGAAGTAACAACACAAATATTGGAAAAGGAAACCATATGAACATGGGGAAACAATTGAGGGTCATTAGGGAGGTTAAATGAGACATATTTATGATTAAGTTATTTTAATTTGACTATAATGGGTGTAATTGTGGGTATTTATAATAAAAAGTGGAGGAATTGATTAATAATTTCAACATATTGGTTTGGAATCCTGGGTTTTGGAAAAATAAAAACCATAGAATTGACAATAGTTGTTTAATGGTAATAGAAACTTAAATAATTTTTTATTACAATTTACTCCATTATAACTAAAATAAATTTATAAATATAACAATGGACAAGGAAATTTATATTTTCCATGAAGTATAATTTTAAATCACATTTACCATTTTATACATTGTAACATCTTTTATATGATTGGAGATTGATTTAAATCCATTAGAATAAATAATAATAATATGATAAAATAATTTTTAATTTATTCTATTTAATTAATCATTGAATCATTATAAAATTTATTTGAACTCATAAAACATTCTAAAAACACATAATTGTACTTTAATATTCACTGGAAAATAATATATTTTATAAAGTACTAAAAATTTCACACTTAAATAAATTATATTTTATGAATTAAAATATACATTTAATTCTATAAAAATATTTCCCCAAATAATATAATTTAATCTTTAAAATAAAAATCTTACTTCATTGAAAAAAAAAACAGATTCACAGACATTGTCATCTTTTTGAGACCAAATATTTTTTCCTTATACATTGAAAATATATATTATAATTTATATTTAAATAAATAAACATTCAAAAGACAACCTACATGAAATATGTTTTATTTATAATAATTGAGTTTATTAAAAAATGATATATTTTATTTGAAAATAAATTATGATTTATATTTGTCAAAGAATCTATTAAAAAATTAATATTATATTCATGTATATTTTATTATATAGATAATACTCTAAATGTGATTTTTGAAATGACTACATAATTTATAATATAGAAAGTACACATTTATGATGTGCTGGTCTAGATACAGACCCCCTTGTTGAACTACTACACTCTTTGAGAGAAAGTTGTCTACTGGTGGATGTTTCATGAGTAGGATCAGCTAATATTGACCTAGTTGCAATCATCACTAATTTTATCTTCTTACATAGGAGATTATTCTCAACCCATACATATAGAATCTCTTATAAGGATTAGTCATGGGTGGAAGATTGTGAAACTACATCTCTTCCATGTTCCAATATATATAAGTCAAATGATAGACTCAAATAGTTGATTCCATTGTTTATTCTTTCTATATAAAATACCATTTCACATTACACGTTATGAAAAATAATTATAATGTTAAAACTATTCCAAATTGTAATAATATCCAACAATAATATTTACCAACAATCAAATTGAGAAATGGGAGGTCAAATCCCAATTATCACTTTTCCATTTATACAATATATATAATATACCATTCTTCAACATTTAAAACATCATCCTAAAACAATTTTAAAATTGCTTTGATAATTTCAACTATATTCCAATAATTACAATTTTTTAATAGTTTTCATGGTTGAATTAATCTTCATGGAAGAGTTCTGTCTTGTGGAGTATACAGTTGTGTGGTGCTTATTCAATGATTTCTAAATCCATGTACTACTTATAATTTAAGTAATCGATATTATTACTTGATATCTACTACTATTTTTGTATAATTTGTTCTATGTAATTCTATTTTTCGATGAAATAAAATAGTAATTATAAAATATAAGTGTAATTTTTTTAATCAAAGAATGAATTTTATAGTTTTTATGTCATTTATGGTATTTTTATGTTCAATATAGTTTTTAATTCAAATATGTTTAAGAAAAATTCTATGATAATGAATTCTATATCAACACCGATGCTCTCTTATCAAAACTCTTGAAATTTTTTTACTTCTATTTTGTTACCAAAAAATGATAGATAAATATAATTCAATAGTCAGAACACCTCTATGTGCATTCCATAAAAAAAATGTTGATGAACTAGTCCACCCAGAACATACCCTCTTCCAATCCCATATCATTGGAAATTAATAAACTCCTAAAAATTCATCAATATGTAAACCGGATGAAGAACAACATAATAAAAACTATAATATAGTGAATAATGTTGAGATATGCTACAAAACCAAGCTCCAAAACACCTTTATCATGGTCTTTCCATCTAAATATGTTGCAACTAATACTCTAATACAAATTTTTTGGATCATTTCATTATTTTGGTAAACCACTAAATGTTATCCCTCGAAACATATGAAATTAAGATAAAGTGTCAATATATGATGTAATTTAATAGAAAATAGAACATAGAAGTCAATCCAAAATATAATATACATTTTAATTGTTGGATGAAATTGTTTTCGGAGAAGGTTGTAGTATGGAAAAAAATAATTGTGATAACATTTTACCATAAAACGTCCCGAAAATCACCAAAGGGACGACCTTGCAAGCCCATCACATAGCCGTTCATCACTATGAAGTTGGAAAGCTAACAGATGGACTGCTCCGTGACAGCTGCAAAGTAGTGAAGGTTACTTCTGTTAGTTTGAAGAGTACTGAAACTTCCAAAAAGTTGTGATGAAAGCCACTGCGAGCCCGACCGAGCCTCCTTTGATCACGAATTTCATCCCCTTTACAACACACCTTCGAGCATCATGATCCACTATTCCAATAAATAGGTGAGTCACCTCCCCCGAAAGGGCCGCTACCCAATCCTATCCCCATATTAAGACCCATTTCACAATGTACCCCATGCATAATGAACCATAGATAAAATTCTTCACCCAATGTATATGAGAATTGAGAACCAGCTTTCCCTCGGTCCCGACATTCCTCGACATCATGTGGGTAAGTCCTTTTCCAATCCCAATAGACATCACAAAATTAGGGGTCCCTTTTGTGAAATTGTTTCTTTCTAGAGCATTAAAACTTCTATAAGATCCCCCCAAAAACATGTAGACTACATGCCTCAGCTACATTTCTAGTATTCAGGATTCTCCACCGATCGTTGAGAACCCTTTTACCAAGATTCACCAAGTACCCTCCATATCAAATGTCCTTCTCATCACAAATCACCAGATATTCATGAATCCCTTCTTATAAAGTCATTCGTTTTAGAAAACCACTCTCCCATATGAACCTCATGGATTTTATTATGTTATTTCATGTCCCCTTGAGTCGTGTTTCATGATTCCCTTCTTATAGAGGCATTCATTTTTGTGAACCACTCTGCAATACGGACCTCCTGGATTTTATGATGTTATTTCATGTCCCCTTGAGCTGTGTATCATGTTGCATTTACCTACCATATTCTTTTTCTCATAGGCATTCTATCAACTGTTTCTTCTTCATATAGTCACATTAACATGAGCCCCTTGAGTGACCAATCCTCCTCCTCACTCCTGTTGTCATGTCTTGGGCCTTCCTTTCCCCAGATACATTGTTGGAACAAGTTATGTATGTCCAACATATGAGGAGAGATTCTTCACCGTCTAAGATGTATGACGTTAAACTGCTGAGCACCTTTTTCCCCAACACAGAACGTTAAAATGTGTGTTACTACATGTGTGAAAATCCTAGGTGTATCTAAAGTCGAATGATAATCAGTTCTCTCTCGGGACTTCTCCCTTTACGACATTTCACTATGTGTGCCTTGGGCAGTCTCCATGTATGCCCTGAATCACATAGATAGGATGTTCCCTACACGATTTCCAAATACACCTCATACATTTGGACACCCTTCCTAGTATTCCCTCATGGAGTATGTCCAAATATCCATCTTCATGGGCCTCTATCCATGCGTAATCCATACACCATGTGTCATGGTTTCACCCTTCATGACACGTCTATTTGGCATAATGTTATCTCTCATTTTTCACCCCAAGTGTAAATTACATGGGTATACAATTTAATATTGACCACGACATCTCCATGGTCGACTAACCATGTGTTTGTACAATGACACCATACCAAATGATGTTAAAATACAACCTCCCTAAATTCATGGAAATTGATCCTTATTTCCTAGACAGGGTATGTAGGAATCCACTCTGAGGTACAATCCCCTCACTCCCCATAGTCCAACTATTCTGTTCATTTCACATTGGTTCCCCATTATCCCACATGATGTTAAACTTTTTTCCCTTCTAAACCATGAGTAAATTGATCCCTTCCAGTTATGTATGAATCCTATATGAGGTCTATATAAAACCAATTATAGAATCTATTAATCCCTTATATGGGAAATACCCTCCGGATGCAGAACATTCCCTTTTGGGATGTATATCCTGGATCCGCCTCTCTGAGGTGTTCTGATCGACATGGGTTGCTAACCATTCATAATCCCCCATAGAAACAACTCTCCACCAACCATTAGTGACCATATTGTGATGGGATTCTAACCATTTGTATTCCCCTAAAATTTCATTGGGTTACTATCCATTGTGTACACTCTGATTTTGTTCTCTATTCATTTATTATTATGGTTTTTATTCTCAGCCAATGGGTCCCATAGGAAACCCCTTGGAAGGTTTTATTCCATCGTCATTTTCCAAACTTGGTATTTCACTCAATCATTTGTGTCTCATGAAGATCATAACCCAAACTAGGGGTTTTAATTTTTATGGGACCCTATCCAAGTGCTCCATGATCATGAGCTGCCTCCTTAGGTGTCCCATCCCCCCCACAAGAATAACATAGAATTTTATCCTTGCATTCTTTCTAGGGTACATAAGAAACAACCTAAATGTTCAATACCAACACTCTCATATTCTCTTCAGTTCTATCCCATTCATCTCATACACTTCATTAAATCATCCATCATCCATTCTGATTTTACCTAGGATGCCACGTCCTGGTGAACTCATGCCATCCACCCAGATAGCTGACCATTTATATGAATCATCATTCAAATTTATTCTACATGCAACACCTTGGCCGCAGACCATGTGTATTCCACAAACCATACCAATTCACGATATAAGGGTTTTGATCAATATCATCCACACTGTGTAAATAAGAAGCCTTCCTGATATTCAATACCATTCAACGGTAATACTTGGTGTCCCCATTATTAGGCCCACATTATCGGATATTCCCTTTATTATGTTCCATTCGACATTGACGGTGTGAAATCTTCCATTTTTTGGATATGACATCATGGTCATATCCTCATGGAAATTTTGACTCTTCCTCCTATTAATCCCCCAATGTGATCATTTCTAGGGACATATCTATTTTATCCACTCTTTTGAGGAGATTGATTAGTCTGATCCATATCATCTAGACGATAAATTCGTGAAATACCCAATTGTAAGCATGGGAGGCCAAGGAAATCCTTTGGGAATCCTCAGGTATAGGATTCCCCACATTAAACTTGGGATGCCTTGGACTTACACACCATCCATAATCCCTTGAATATGGGATAATTGAAGTGTACCATGGTTCCAGCATCTTGATAACCCAGTTATATGCAACATGTCAACTTCCTCGATCGATGGTTGCTTCCCAGACTAGACCGTTTGGAATGTACCAATAGAAGTGGTATAATTAAAATGTTTCCACAAAGGGAACGCACCGAGAAATAATTCATGAAAAATATATTAATAATTAAGTGAGACCCATACTAGGAAATAAATTTCATGGAGAAATCCACAGAAGGAGAGACTGACATCCTATCATCCTATTTCAATCAAGGAGTAGAAATAACCAAAGGGGAGATGAAAGCTTCCCACCTTTAGAAAGCTAGAATTTGGGGTATAATGCATATCCATTCAGATGTTTAATGATCTCGGGCAGCGTGCCATAACCGACGATGACGGAAATTGAATTTTTGAACCTGACATAAATATTTTCTCCATCAATAATGGTGATTAGTATTGTTCAATACATCAGTTGAATAGTGTGTCACCAGATCCATCCATATAATGCCATGTCCCACCAAGAATAAAGTGGGTCTAGTGTTGAACTCCCTGAAATATAGAGATGTTATTCATTGGGAAATCTGGTCTATGACATCCATAGTGTTGATCTTCTTATTAAACCAAGGAATATTGAATGTGGAATGGATACTTGGAACTACCTTCCTAATATCTCTACTAATAGTTGAATCTTCCAGAATTTCAAGACCCAAGATATAGAAACCCAGTACCCTCACACCCCAAAAATGCAAGGGATAGGGTAGTGATCATGAAAAAATCCCAAACAACTCCACGCCAACCATGAGGTCGTCCATAACCATAGATAACAAGTGTGCATTACTCATATCACACATCGAGTATATCTATTAGAGGTTTATTGATAGACTTAATCGATAATATTAATAGGAAGGGGTCATCCCAACTATGGATATGGAATTCCATGATCTACTGGCATCTGTGCCTTACTATCCCTGCTGGCCCCAATTGTTTTAGAGGGAGTCACTACCCCCCAATCCAACATTCAACCATTTTAAGAGCCTCCCCCAAAATTGGTCCAATGATTCACTCATATTTGTTGAATAGGTATTGGATGTTTGATTCATCCAAAATTCATATGTCACCCATGAGCTTCCCGTAAAGGCTCCCACAAGGCCACATCAATACCTCTAGTTGGTCCCTTAGGCCAATGATTAGGTGGTCTATACCCCTACATCACCAGACCTGGTTTAGCTAACCCAACATCATTGTAAAGTGCATAATCATGATGATTCCCCTCTTAGGTTATCATATATTATTGTATAAGTGGACCATGTCACCAACAATTCATATTATCAATTCCCCATCCTTACGGATATGGGGAACCACTACACCTGATTGGGATTGAGACCCCAGCCACCCCATGGGCAGGTTGGGTTGAATATTCCAATTTTCAGCATGAGTAGAATTCATTGTGGTCTAACCTGCGACATCCCGATCTAATACGAAGGTCCTTTCCATAGCATCAGCAGAAAGAGTGGAGGTCCTCCCTACTCTCGTACTCAGCAGGGAGGTCCTCCCCACAGCACCAGTAACTATCCAAGTGGAGTTCATCCCCATATTTTTTTATGTCCATCACTGATCACCCCATTATTCCCACGATCCTAGGCATGTAAATTTTCCCCCTATTTTGTTTTATCAACCCGAAGGACCCACATTCCCTATCACCCATGAGGTAGGATTTCCTCCACATGTCCATTAGGATAAGTATGAAGGCCCTCTTCATACAACCACTGCCAACTAATGTGGAGGCCCTTCGCATGTCACATGCGGATGACATGTTGGACCTATATATTTCTATAATAGAACTATTAGGCACAGAGGTCCCCCTACATCTCGTACCCAGCATGGGGTCCTCCACATTACCAAGATTTCCCACATGTAGGTCATCCCCGTCTTCTGTTAGAAATCATATAAGGTGATCCTCGCACCCAAATGCGCCCAAGTGGAGGTCATCTAAACTCTATAACCCAACATATATCCCCTAAACCTATTAATATCAGCACGTAGAATAAAGGTACATCCTGCTCCAATGACATCAGGCAAGGAGGTTACTTGCATGTTCCTACCATCTACAGTTGAGGCCCTCCCCGCTCTAGCACCATCCCTCTTATAGGTCCTCCCTATATAGAAGATTTACCATTCCCTAAGGAACCATACTAGGGTAGAAGGGAGAACCAAATCCATTAATGGAAATAACCTACACCATTCTAGATCATTATCAATCCATTACTCTTTTCAGATTCTGATGCGTAGTGTGTTTCGATGATGGAGCCTTCACCTCGGTCCTCTCAATCCGAGTCTGGGGTAAAAACCAAGTGTATCTTATTATTTTTTCCAAAAAAATTAAATGTATCATATCCTTGAGGCACTACATAGGTACATATAGGAGGATGGATATTTGGATCCTTTTAGTCTCTTTCCATGAAATCCGCTCTATCATTAGGAGGATCATTTTCTACATCAACAAGAGATTAAAAATATTTTATATGGGAGCCAATAGATGATGAAAACCACCAAAATTTATCATGAAAAACTACAACCTAAACACATGGAGTGATGGGAAGCACTCCATCCAATAAATAAGTGATGATCCCGTCAATACTGCCTCACGAAGATGGGCCCGTATGTAGTAGCTTTTCGACACGCGCAATGATATCTCCACCGGCCAGTCCACCACAGTAGTCCACATAATTAACATTTATAGTTTCTCATCTTACCCAAATTGAATCATGGGAAAAGCAAGGTATAAATCATGATTCCAAATGATGATGTTTGTGAGAAAATATCAGAGTGGGACATTATCCAGAGATGTTTTGGCCAATTGCTACTTAAGACGTAGGCATTAAATAGCCTCTCACCCTAGATGAAGTCATTTGTTTCCACCAAACCCTAGGTAATACACACTTTCATCTACATCATCATCGATTTATTAATCCCAAAATCTCAGAAAATTAAGTGGAAATTGACTGGAAATTCCTTGTGGTTGATTTAGACATGTTTTCCAAGGCTCATCACCTTACATCACTTAATCATCCCATGACTTTTTACGAATGATGTATTTAGAGATTCACTGTTCCCCGGAGATATATTTAAGAGGTGTATCTACACATCAAGATCCATGGATGAGGGAAATATGATTTTATTCAATTCAGTCCCATCCAACATCAACGTGGCCTACTGGGTGATATTGAGGATATTCCCCCACGAACAGTCATAGTAAATAGGATTACATCATAGAGAATTCCACCAAGGTAGGACTCATTGAAGAGAACCCACACCCTAGGGTAACTTCATTGTTTATGATACACTGGGTGGCATAAATTATCATAAATTAAACTTACATGGCGTTGAATACCCTAACGAGCCACTTCTCTATAGTCAGGACCCCAACAAGGGTAATGGACACACTCTTACTGTGAATACATCTGACCTGTTTGGTTTAGTGAAAATGAAGGAGAATGATCCTGAAAAGTTCATGTTCCTCTAACTACTCAAAGAATAGAAATGGTTCATTGAAGAGATTCTTGTTGATAACATAGAGGAATTTTGACCAGACTATGGTGATCCTTCATAAGATCTCAACCATCCTCTACTAGTGTAGTAGGGGAAGGTAACAATACCCATGAGTGTGTTTCCCCACGTTGATCTTGACCACCCTACATATCTCTAGAGGATTCATTCCATAGATTATAAAAATATGCCATAGTATGCATAACCAAATCCACCCAATATATTAAATAATATTCTTTGAGACTCGGAACTATAGAACATTCTTCCAATAGCCCATGATGATATTCCATAGGTCATACCTCCAACATTTCTGAGGGTCATTCCACCAGCTACTCCAGGAGTCTCTTGGCGTGACTATAATGTTGAAGAACCCTATAACAGACTAGTGTTCTTGGATCGTTGATATTATAGGAACCTTTTCATAGATGATCCAACAGACCATCTAAAATATTTCCCTAAGTCCCTTGAAAGATGACAGGTAGATGTCCCACCTGATGGAAATACATATCGGGTATCGGTGCATAATATTTAAGTACCACCGGGATTTATGAATACAATTTTCTCCCCATTAAAGGTGTTGACAGACCCCATGTAGTGTCTCGACAACATTATCTCTAGGTATCAAACATTATAGGGAACTCTAGGGTAACAAGAGGCTACCAGGCTCTAGTGTTTCATATAGACAATGGAAGGGCCTGCATCATCTAGTACAAATAAATACCCATCATGTCTGTAGCTGATTGGGATGATCTTTACTGGTATATTCTATATTAGTTAAGCACCACTATGTAGAAGACTATTATCATAGAACTCCTTAGGTGAAAGAATAGGCCAAATCAGCATGTTGTAAAATTCATTTCTAGGAATGAGGGCCTCTCATATTCACTCATCATGTCTATGAATTAAGAAAAGTAGTTAAAAACGTGAGTGGGGAACATTAATATTGAACTGATTCCCCCTATTATCACATAGAACATCCCGAGTAGATTTCAGAATTATTTTAACAAGGCTCAAAACCTATAAGAAGCCATGCAGTAAGACATTAAGACATGATCACTACCTCACATAGATCCAACAAAAATAGAATCCACAGATTAGACCATTGTTGTGAAACACGTATAGGCCCCTAAGGAAATAGTGTTGTAGATCATAGAGATTCCTAAGCAGACTCACCAAGGAACCCAGCCTTAGTCCTATCCTTAGGTTCAACATCACTCACCATCAATTCAGTAGGAGCCACCAAATAATTCACCACCACCAAACAAGAGGCACAATTAGGTTCCACCTCTTCATCAGGAACCTGCACCATGTCAGGGATAGTCTCCTAGTGTTTGTTTTCATGACATGAAAATGTATCTAGTCATTTGACTAAGTTGATGGTCCTAGCTATTTCCATAGTGCCTTATATAATGGAATCCTTCTATTTCTAGAATGAAGTAAACCACAAGAGGTTGATCTCATTGATCATCTCCATTACTTCCCCTACAACTATTTCCATGGACAGACTCTCATGAAGTTTTATGTGACCAACAATTGGATCAGGGAGTAGGTTGAAAACAATAATGTCTAGTTGTTCAATGCCCCGACATAGGTAGTATGTTTTTTGTAATACCTCAGAGGTCTAGTGAGGGGTAATGACATCCTATATCCTGCCATGGGTCTCAAAAGATTTAAGATGTGATGGCTCGCATGGTGGCCTCTTGTACTCACGGTATCATCTGTGTCCGTCTGAATCTTCTTAATCCTTCTAACACTGGCCATCCCCCCCCATCGGCTACGAATGCATCCATATCTCATCCTTATACCACCTGGAAGGGAATGCTCCAACAACTCAAGGGAATGAAAATCCCATGTCTGTGACGAAGCTGTCTCGTACATTTATAAAATCCATTCCCCCAAAGGCAAGAATCCTCCGTAAGATCCATCATACAATAGAGTATGTTGAACATGATGATCAAGAGTATGCCTTAGTTAATCCCATCCTGCCGGGGGACACTTACATGTTTCCCAAGAGTGAGGAGCACTAGGTAGATCATCCTAATATCCCAAGTCAATGCCATCACCAATGAAGGAGTGGATACATTAATTGTTAGATTGCACCAGCCAGTGCCTCTATCCATGCCATTCATGCTACTAAAACCATAATATTGGTCAAATGAAGATCATAACACACATAAGTATCTCATATTATCACATAAAATTCAATTCTATTGTCATTTTTAGTCCTTGATCAGGTAGAACATCCCCAAACAAATCTTGATCAATTGTGTTCAGCTGTGACCATACCTCATTCATCTAGAATTCCGCCGATAGCAATTTTTCTTTGTTAAACTAGTTATGAAAGGGATATTCTAGGTAATAGAGAGAATCCTCCAGTTTAACCAGCATTATTTTTCCTACTACCTTACATAGAGATAATACATTCCAGTATAAATATATTCCCACCACAAATGTATGATGTTCATAAGAACCACTCCACTATTTCTAAAATTATCCTCTTATATTGTGATCTCCTCTTGTCTGATGATATGAATAAATCTCTTTTTTAGGCTTTCAGATGCCACTTTAGTTTTAAATTGAGGTAATTTCCTCATATTCTTTCCATGTTGAGGATGTCGATCATACATAATGTCAGGTAATCATCCAATTCTCAAGAGAAGATGAAGATTCTCCCATACATGGGAAGATTTTCGCATTACACATCAATGGCATGTATAATGGAATGGAATCCCATCATTTTTTATTTTGGAAGAAGTTATGGGATCAATTTCATCCCGACTTGGAATAATTGCAAATTAGGGTATTCTAGAGTAGATATGGTTCCCTCTCACTAGAAGATTCAATGTTATGACCTGACTGACCAGAGGCCATGTGGAAAGATCCATATGAACACCCAGTTTGGTGGCTTGATTGGCAGCACAGAAATCATTTTCATCTCACATGATAATGGATTCAATGCATATATGGGTATAATTTTTACCTATCTGTATGCAATAAATCCTTCCTCCTATCACCAATTCCTCAAGTACTCTCTAATTGGTCAAGTGGGAATGTTCCAATGTTATGCATATCCATTTTCATATTTTGAATCCCACTACCCAGATGCTTTCTACTATATGAGAATGGAAAATCAAGTTCAGGCAATGGAGTTCCTGGACATTGTCATTGTCGTTGACCCATTGAATGATATGGATGATGTCTTCGTCCTCCTGATTCACTGGTTAGATGCAATGACCCGGGACATGGGACACTAATTTATTTTACTTGTGAAGGAGTGATAAAAATGTTCCTATGTATAATGAAGGTCTGAAAATCACATCATAATCCTACATGAATTAGGAATCATTCATACCAAATCCGATTAACCCTGTAATGTATCAGGAGTTTCTTCCCATGGGAATAGCATTACAACATTCATGCATATTCTTCCAGCCTGGGCAACGCCAACTCAAGAAAAAACTCCACTATGACTTTGAAATTAATAACTGTGGGGCCACTCGGATTAAGGACTAATTGAATCAGATTGATTTTTTTTTATCGCCATGGTGTTCTCAGCGCACGATTCTCTCTATGAAGACTCCACTGCCGCAGAAGACATCACTAAAATTCCAACAGGATTAGCCAATTTAGAACTATTTCCTCTTGATAATTATTCTCTCTCCATGTATTTCTAATGATTGTGTACCCTAGTGGTATAGGCTCATTCTTGGAATCCAAAAGACCCAGGATCAAATATTGGCATGGACGAATATCCAGGCACTATAGCAGTATCGTAGCAATGGAAGAACTATTGAAGCGGTGGCACTATTGTGGTGGAGGGATTGTAGCAGGTACTGTAGCAGCGGTTTTACTGTGGATGTTACTGAAGTAGCACGGGTACTGTAGCAGTACTATTCTCCTAGGGGTCCATTGGGCCAAAAAATGGGCTTTCAGGCCATGTATTCTGGCCACATAGCCATGGGCCTTCGGGATATGTAATGCTTCTCCCTCAACCCAGTATAAAGAGGAAATTTCATTAAATAATAAATTTATGCTTCGGCCCCAAATGTTTTAAAAAATTATCTCTCCATGTATTATTAAAAATATTTGGAAGACACACTTCCCATGTTTGGAGATAGTGTCTCAAACACCATCAATGAGTTGCTATTGGTGGTTCTTGGTGCTAAGGAAGACCTGAGACCGACAACGATAAGTACATTAGTGGCCACAAAAGAGATAAAATAGTATGTGGTTATTATAAGGAATCATTGGGATATATTTTCCTTTAGCTATGATGAAATGATATGAATATATCTCTAGGTCCCCATCCACCATCTTGGTTTCCTGAAAAATCATCGTGAGTTCAAACCACATCCTAGAAAGATGCACCCCTCATATGCTACCATTGTCGAGGTTGAAGTTGATATGCTTATCAAAGCCAAATTTATCAGGAAGTATAATTATCTAGATGGTTTCCCAACATTATTCCTATCCTAAAGAAGAACAGGAATATATATGTCTACATCATATTTTAGAATCTCAATAGACAATTTTCAGATGATGATTTCCACCATCTTGTGATAGAGCTACTGATCAACGCCACTATAGGATTCCAATCTATATCCTTTATGGTTGGGTATTCAAGATATAATCATATCCATATGGCCCATTAGGATGAAGATTTCACCACCATAATATAACCACAAGGTATATTTTGTTATTAGGAAATTCCTTTAATTCTATAAAAAACAGGAGCTACCAATCAATGTACCATGAAACACATATTCTATTCGATTATCAAGTTGTTGGATGAATGCTACCCAGAAGATTTGGTGGGATAATCATTCCAGCATTAAGACCATCTCATAGATCTTGAAAATTGGTTATTATTCCTACCCTCTAGCCATCTAATGATTGATGCCTTGTAGTGTGCCTTGGGGTCACCTATGAATGTTCCTTAACTTAGTTGTTAGATACAAAGGCATAATGATTGATCTAGAGAAATCTAATCCATCCGTTAGATGCCTCTGCCCCAAAACCACTGAATGGTCTGAGTATATCATGGCGATGTTCCCTACATACACTGATTCATTTTGAATTTGGAAATAATTTTTAATCCCTTATATCATCTCATGAAGAAATATTTCATCTAATAATCGGATCAATAAAGTTATACTAATTTTGAGTAGATCCAGTAGTACCAAGGAAAACCTTTGGTTTTGATGCCAACCATATTTGGAAAGCTATTAGTTCACTATCTAACTACCCTAGAATTTTCCATCGGCCCTCTTCTCACCAATATGAATAATGAAGGGGATGAAAAATGTTTATATTATCTCAATCATATAGTCCTCAACACTGACACCTGTTATTATTCTATCAAGAATAGTTGTAATGCACAGGTTTTAGAGTGTAGAAGTTACAACAATATTTCCAACATCATAAGATATAGACTGTGTTCCACATGTATCTGATAAATAATATTCTGAACTACTATAAATTGACAAGCCATATAGCATTGTGGGAAGTGATCGCCCAGCAGTTCAACATCAGGTTCGTCCCATAGAATGTTTCCAATTTTTAGGTGCTGGAAGAGTCTCATTCCACCCTTAAAACTCCCGCAGAGTAGTCTATAGATCATGAATTTCTTGGTGATTCCATTCTCTCATTATACTAGACCATTCCATGTTGGATGATTCACTTCTATGGAGGTTCCCGATGTCCCACCGACTCAAGGCATAAGGGTCCTAGACACAACATGGTAGTCATGATGATAATCTTAATCACACCTACACAATATTTTTATCCTATTAGTTATTGTTTTCTGAAGGTCACACCAAAAATGAGGCGGAGTATCAAGATCTTAATACTAGTCTCGATCCAACCCATGAAATTAATGTTCCCTACCCACACGTGATGGTGAACTTTGATTTGGTTATCAATCATATCAATAGAGAAAATGTCATCAGGAATTAGTAGCTCATGTCCCTCTTAGATTGCACTCCCTAGCTGATATCCCAATTACCATCACTATTGGATGACAGTCATGTTACACAGCCATATAATGGTCAAGTTTATTTCTTACATATCCTTGTCACATCTTTCATAGCTCCCAACTAGGATGATATGAATATACCACATGGTTCATCAAAGGGTCAACACTCCTTCCAGTTAAAATTATGATATTAAGAAGAAGGTAGGTCACCTTACCATCAAAGCCTCCACACTAAGAAATCTATGTACCCCTACTAAAACTGAAGAGAACCACAGTTAGGGAACTAAAATGATTGAGTTACTCCATCATGGTAATATCCCAATAGACATAATCCTGCGTGAGTGAATATTTTGGTGTGTAGTGCTGTTAACCCTCTTGAATGATAACATACTCAAGTAGACCAATGAAAAATGTGGGTTTAAAATAGTTTTACACCATTGCATTCATGGATATGTGATTCCCCATGTCATTTAGGAAGTCCATTATGGCTCCATTTGATCTCACCTTGTACAGTTGAAACTCTAGAACAAGATTCAAAGATTGGGATACTTTTAGCCCACCATGGTCCATGATAGTATCATGTTCCCCAAGATGTGTCACACATGATAGATCCATGAAAACATTATTTATCATTTTCCAAAACCCCTCCATAGTACCAAGTACTCCTATCCTTTCTAGGACTTCAGATATGATGTTCGGGGACCATATCCACTAAAAATAGCTCTCCCATGTAGGATTATCCTTACCACAACAAATTTCCATTACATGTGGGTAGAAGAGATACTGTTCATGGAATTAAAGGCATGTTTTATCATTGATTTCATGAGCTCTAACATCCTTCATTGATTCAATGCCCCTCACACCATTTTCACTAATAACAGAACCTACTTTTGGGGAGTTGAGATGAAGAAATGGTATACTAAGTACAACATCTAGTCTAACCAATATCCAGACTATGATGCACAATGAAATGGGAAGATAATAGATTAAATAAGACTCTCTCAATGATTTTGTTGAATATGGTTGTTTAATATAAGAATATTTGGCCGAACATGCTCCCCATTTCACTCTGGGATAACCAAAAAACAACTCATAATTTAGCCAAGGTGACCCCGTATTCCCAGGTATATGGGGAGAAGTAGTGATTCAAATAGTTATTCAGTTAATATCACTCTGCACAATTTTTTACGATCAGAATATGTCTAAAAATATATTATAAGTCTTTATGGTTGAGTTATAATCCCTCAATGTGAATAAGATCTGGGTCTTATAGAATCTAGAGAGGCACCCGAACAAGATACACAAATCTTTTCACAAACAATTTCACCTCTATTACTTCCTCCAAGGTTTCATAGTGTTGGACTTGAGGACACAAATGATACCTGGTAGTAAGCCACCCAATATGGAACATAAATGGGATGCATCATATTTCATCTATAAGGTTTATAAAAATTGTGCTTCCTATTTGGTCACCTTGGATTATGAGCATGTTACTCCTACCACCAATGAAAAATTCCATTAAAATTACATCACATGGGGAACTCTCTATTCATCTTTAGGGTTTTAAGAAGTAAAAATGACCGTCATAAACATCCCCCATGATGATAAACTTCTTCCTCATCATTACCACACAATGTGAAACTAAATTCAATTTAGGGACAATGTATTTCATGATTCTTTCCATCACATGATTTGTTGGAAAATATAGAAATTGTTTATTTAGTCCCATCTTAGGTTCGATAAAACCATTAATTTGGGGGGATATGTTTTTTGGTATGAGACCTATTTAGTCCTCATTCAGTTCATGTTCATTTCCAATACATTATATGTATAACCATTAAAGAAGAACCATTTCATATTTGTTTCATTTTTCATGAATTTAATCTATGATCCAATATTCTCCTTTTCCTCCATGATGTTAAACTTATACTATGTCTTTACTGCATGAAATTAAACTACAGAACATTACAGAACTACATGTGGCCTTATTATCATCCTTATGGGATACATAAGAATGAATGAGCATCTCTTCTTTGGGTCCAGCCCCAGGTTCATCAATTCCTCTTATGACCCCTTGTCCCAAGTTCTCTCTTGGGATTTTCAATGTTGTTGTGTATTATTCAATAGTCCTCATTCAGGTCGGGTTATTTTCCATTCCATAAACATCCCCCATTTTGGGTTAGATATATCCCTTCTTCAAGGCAGCATGATATGAAACATTATGACTGTTAATAACTTCATATGTCTTGATTTCCATCATTATGGGATATATTGGATCGCCCAGACATCTAATCCTCAGTCCCATACCTAGGTAATTTTAATCTCATTATGATTATGTGCTCTTGGGCTATGTATACTTATTTGGAATCAGGTGGTGTTCTGTTGACATCTATTGTCCTTATTCACACCGAGTTTGCAACAACTGCATCATGTATCCCTTAAGGGGATTATCCATTCTCCCATGTCCGTACCAAATGATGTTAAAATCCATGACAATAAAGAGATATGTATGTATTAATTCCTATACTTATGGGGTATGTAGGAATATCTGAATTTTTTTTATTTAGGTACAAACCAAGGTTCCTCGGCCCTTTCGAAGCTATTTGGGCCTATATGGTCAATGTTTTACAACATTAAAATAAGATCCATTATGTCCCATGTGATGTTAAACTGTTTTGTTGTACTTGAAACACATTAAATGAATTTATGGTCTTTTATGGATGAACTTAAAAAAGAAACATCCACATTTTTCCTCCATGTAATTAAACTACTACTACATCCTTTCTAAATGATGTGAAACTGCATAACATTCAAGAACTACAGATTGATTGATTCACTTCTGAATGGTATACATATGAACTTCTTGACATTTATTCTTTGGGTCCAACCACAAGTTCTTCCCTTTCTCCCCCATTGGCTTGTGGTTCCCTCTAGGATCACATGGTGTGGTGTGGATTCCATTTTACCTCATTCGGGGTGGTTTTGTAACAACCACTCTATGTGCCTCTTATGGGAACACATCTATTTCACATAAATCCATTCTGTATGAAGTTAAACTGCATGGTTCTTGAAGAACTATATACTACATGGTCAGCATCATAATGGGATATATAGAAACTCCTGAAATTTTTTTCTTGGGGTCTAACCCCAAGATCATCAACCCATTTTCCCCTTTTCCCACATGTCTTCTCGAGTCATCAACCCCAAGTGGAATCTCTCGACCTATGTCTCATCTCATTAATGTGATTAAATGAACCATGGAATGGGAATTGGTGGGGGGTTGTATTCTACATTTAAATTCTCTCATCCCACCACCACACCTTGTGGTCCAATTTTTTGGGTTTCCATAACCATTCACATCCAAAAAGACCCCCAAATGGTATGGATTCTCAGACATAAGTATCTCATAACCTTCTCGGCCAATATTTAAGAGGATCATGAATTTCATATTGATATAGGTTCCACTAACACATTGAATATGATCAGTGGCTGACCGTCAGTTGTTTCTTCCCATTGGATGTCACACAATATGGACACTATGATTCAAATACGGTTTTTAGTTATGTTCCATTGTTATTCAAATTCCCCATCATCCCAGATGTGGCTTTCTTTATTCAAATTATACCTCAAATTATTATGTCCAGAGGTAACTACAATACGCTTGGTGCCATCCCGCCTTGAACGATTACATGTTGGGTGGGTGAACCATCGTCATGGGGTAGTCCGTCACTCCACACCTCTCTTCCCCTATTTTGTTCATTGATATTTTGTAAATTTCATCTATGACGCTTATTTCCCACAATGAGAATGGATAACATGTTCTTAATTGTTGATGATATGGTTTTTACTCACATGGAAGAGTCTCACACCCTATGGTCCGAACTCTATGACCATAAACTACGAGTTTAGGTCCCAAATTCTAGGAATCCTAACATTAAACTATGTATGTTCTCTCTCATTGGTTTTTTCAAGTGGTGCATGCATCTTTAGTCCTCATTCATGTCAGGTTTTTTATGACACTATGTTAAATTTTCTCACATCGGATGACTCGTTCTCATTGTTGAAACTAGTTGACCTTAAACTAATATCTTTATTGTTCATGTTCGTGTGAATTTAAACTGTGTAACAACTATGATATTCCTCATTTCGAAGAATATCATACCCTTTTTGGCTTTGTCCATTTTCCACATCTTCCATAAAGAACTATGTGTGTCTTGATTCTCAAACATAGGATTTATGTAGGAATTCCAAGACTATTCATCCATGTTCTAGCCACCATACCTATTATTTATTTGTGCTATTGATATGTATATATATTATGAGAACATGGTTGCGATTGATATTTTTTGGTCCCAACTCATGTTTGGTTTATAATAGACACACCATGTACCTCCATTCAGAGTACTCCTCTAGATATTCATCCTTACCACAAGACATTAAACTGCATGGGTATCATCCTCGCTTCACACGCCCCCTTTTTTCGGGTCTTCACCATCATTCACATTTGAAAGGTCCCAATAATGGCATGTATTATCAACCTTAAGGATTTCCTACCATTCTTGGATCATGTCCAAGAGTATATCTAATAGGATATTGAGACAGGTTTCACCATGATTTTGAATATATTCAATGACCAAACCTCATCTTTTTGTTACCATCCTAGGTCACACGATATGAATACTATGTTGAAAATACAGTCAATAGTTATCATCCATCATTACAAAAATCCCACTATGTCCCAAATATTGGGTACAATGATTCATATTTTCATGTTTCTATGTTCTCTAACACCCCTACTATTATACCACCATACACCTTTGTATGTCGTGTAGGAATGTTGGTATGATCTTCATTTTCCCACCTGATGTTTCTATTCCATGATTATGAACTCCAATGTGATGGGAAAATAATATTACCATTCCTTGTTTCCCACACTGAGTATGGATCACGTTGGATTTGGGGTTCTTGATAAGGTTTATCCATGCATTGAGGAGTCACACACACTTTGTTTCAAGCTCTATGAATTTAAAATCATATATTTTTTATCCAATACATATGATGTTTTACTATACTTCCATTTCCCAGATGACATAGAACTATAAGAACCCATACCATAAGAGGATTAAATGAATGGACTAGTCTTGTAATAGGATCTTAAACTATGACACTATTGTCTTGGACACATGATGAAAAATGGTGCAGCATTGTGATGTTTTCAATTGATAAATAATTAACATGTGCACTAGTAAACCACTGTGTAATTTTTAGGCCTACATACATCTTGATTCCTATATTGACATCCGGAATTTTAATCATGGGATGTTTGTTAAAAAAGTACATCAAAAAAGAACAAACAAGATATATCTAATGCCCCTTTTCTCTATGTTTTGGTCAGACCTGTGCACCCTCGAGATCTTTGTGTGACTAGATTCCCATCCTTATAGGATATATAGTGTTTCCTGGATCATTGATATCAGGCCTAAAGTCACCGTGATTGAATGTTATTTCTCATTTTTTTATGGGTTTACCTTTGAGAATTAGTGATGCGGTGCTGACTTCATCTATCCTCATTCCCATCAGGTTATATAACCTATCACACATGTATACTATAGGGTTAACATATCCTAGAAGTATGACATTAATGGTGTTGTATCCCATGTTGTCACCACAAGTCATTAAACAACATGACATTACAGAACTACCTGCTGCATTATTCCATTCCTTATGTGTTACATAGTGATGATCAAACATTATATCTTTTAGTTCAACTACAAACTCTATAGTCTAAGATCTATGACCTAAAACTAAGATTTTAATTCACCAACACATGATATTAAACTTCAATCCAACTTTGAACAAGTTTATATTTCCCCTTGATAATTACAGGATGCTTTAGCATCCTAACTATAGAGGATTTCCCCTACCAGTGTTGGTATCTAACTATGCAGTGATTTGAGAACTACATGTGGCACGTTCCTAGAAAATGAGATACGTAGGAAGGTCAGGGCATTTCACCTCAAGTACATCCCCAGGTCCATTGACTTCCCTGACTGTTCGGACCGAATTATGATCTAATATCTATTACCATAAACTAAAATCCCCTTATCCATGTAACATAACATAAAATAGCTATCCAGGGTCAAGATAATTTGACCCTATACTACATATGGCATCCTGATCATATGATATTATACAATATTATGTATCTTCTCCCTTACTACACAACATTAAACTATGTACATACCATATTCATTGGAATGACATAAAACATTATTGAATTCTAGGGCCCCAGATGAGAGGTTCTCCCTGGAAGTGGGTTAGTTTTTGATTTTAACCAATACTCCCATCCAATGTGACTTTGATAGAGTGGCGTAATTTCAAGAGTGTTGGACTCCATTTTGATAGATCATCTATTAATTCCCATGATTATTGTTCCCTTTATATAGATCCACATCCCCTTTCAAATCTGAAGAAACCCTCTAATGGAATGGTCCCATGCCATTTTGTCTCACCAACCCCAATTGGACAACGTTCAAGAAGACACCAGATGACATTTTTTAGTTACGCCCTGTGTTTTTGATCTTGGGAAGTGGTTTGCCCTAATTTTTCTATCCCCATTTTCGGAATAATTTTATATTTATTATTTTTTTGAACATTGTCAACAATTATCATCTATCTCCATTCCACCATCACTCTGATGGATATTATGGGTGTTGTGATACATATTTCTCATTCACCATTGTTTGGATTGGTTCTAACACCCTCAATTTTATACTGTCAATTTATTAAAAACTTATATTGGAAGGTAATTTGTATACAAGGGGAACCCTATTCTTTAGTTCTGACCCCCTCTCTCAGCCTAAATATGTCGAGAGGTTAATATGGAAATAGCATAACATGAGTATTCAATTTGTTTCCAGTGCCCACATATCCAAAGTGAATGATTATGTGTCACACCTTGTTTATCACGATGGGTATAACCCACATGGGCTTATGGAATGGTTATTAGTTCTCCTATGGATATAATTGAGGTGAAATTAAAAAATCAAGTAATATTATTTACATGAACTCTGTCAAATTAAACAATAAATCATATAAATATGTTTCTATGTTCAGAAAAACACAGTCCCTATGGATTGGCCCCTTTGATGGAGAATCTCATCTCTGCCACTCTTTGGCACGTGGAATCTAGGATTTCTTGGAATTTCATAATCTCCCTTCCTTACTCACTGGTCATGGGGTGGATTTTTATTATTTTTAGTCTGTATTTGATCTTTCTCAGCCAAGATATCAAACACATCATGATATTCTCACTTCACCTATTCTTCATATTCAACCAATTGGACCCGTAGTCATGATTTGGTATCCGATTAGGTGTTGGTAAAAGTGGAGCTCCCATTCATCCATGATTCTATGTATTGATTCTCCTGTTCATCATCCCGATTCTTCGGAATGTCGATAGACTTCGCCCATTACTCAGAAACAATAGAGCAATGGTCACCCTCTGGTACCTTCTCAATAAGGTAATATCATAAAAGATTATTTAGAACTTTTGAATCTACCCCTAGAGTGCATAGATCACACTACTAGAGATTAATTGATCCCATGTGGATTATCCACACCAATTTCGGGATGATGTTGATGAAGCTCTTCATCATTTACCTTTGATGTGATGGATAGCTTGGCTATCCTTTACATCAAAGGAAGACATATCCATCTCCTCTGGATCTGTTGGTTCATACTCTTGGAATTCATATAGGATATCATAAGATAGGCCATCCATTGTTATTATATTAGATGGGATGTGTTCCATATAATGTCGTTGAATATCATTACTATATTACACATTGATTAGTTTAGGATCTACCACAAAATGTTTTAACCCAATGATGTGATTGTGATGGTCTTATAAGCTTAGGTGTCTGATTCAATTTCTATTAGAGTTCTCCTTAGTAAAGGAGCTCCGAGACCCCCTGACGATCATAAATATTATTATGTCTACCAATTGAAGGACTGTTTAGATAGGGAAGATGTTAGTTTACCTAGTTGGGTGGTCAATAGTTATGACTCTGTATGGAAGAATAATTGAAATGATCGCACAGTATTTTCCCTCAGGTTGTTGTTGGTTGGACCCTAGGGCATGGACTACTATATATGATTGGGAGCCTCAATAATACTATAGGATCCACCCCAGTTGTGAAAACCTTGTTGGACCCTCGACAGCCATTTTCCCAAGAATTGGTCTTTAGGCATTCCCCTCAATGTCCATTGTTATATGGGGTGGGGTATTTTTTTGAGGATATACTATATAGAATAAATAAAATATTAGGAAATCAGATAACATGAATATTGTCATGGAATAAAGGAATGGATTAGAGATTACCTTAAATGTTTCTGTGATTTCTCTAAGCATCGAGGCACAAACTTGCATTCCTCAAAGGGGATCCATCTATCGTCATCTTCACCCCTGGACCCTTCCAATTCCCTGTTAAGAGGAAAGTGCTCTGCCAGTTCAAAGACAAATATTTTTCGTGGGGGTGTTAGGTAAATCAATACCCTCACCTGATTTTTCCTTACATGTGGGTTTCCCTGGGAGTGCACTATTTCCTCCATCTAAGCCTCATACCGAACACCCTCTATGTGGGACACCAGGATGTCGTCCCTAGCTTGACCATTCTTCATAAGATCAATCCTGAACTATTTGAGATAGTCCTGTATTTCATAGGAATTGGGAAATTTTTTTGTGGCCTCCCAAGCATCTGATGCCTTTTGGTAAATAGCATATTTAGGAATTTACACACAGTGCAGTAACTTCCTAGGTTATGGGGTAGGTATTCTATGGATTCATATTGGTGGACTCCCTCCCCATTCTATGTTGATAAAGACACTTGGTCTGCTACTAGTATTCCACTTTTTCTTCTAGCCAAAGTATGACTTGGTATTACTGGCCCTAAAACTGCTACATGCCTACCACCACAGCATTCTCTAGACATTGGCTAACACTGACCACGTTGATGTTGGGGAACCCCATAATCAACTTTTTTGGTCCTTTTCATATCATCTATCTCAGGTAGTATGCCTCCTATATTTTTGGGTACTCCCCTCTCATCCCATATGTAGTGGAAGGAGGAGGCATCACATTCTTTATCTTCTCTTATTTGTATGAAAAAATGAAATTGATTTTCCTCATCAAACATTGGTGATCCACATAGAATTCCCCTAGGTAAACACTCAGGGTTAGCTTCTGTAGACAATGAAACTTCCTTGAAAAGAGATGCATGGTATATAGATCGTAGATAGGATCACAATCTGAATATTCTATAAGAACTCCACCTCAAAAATAAAGGAGATATGATAATTTATCATTAGTCCCTCTCCCATAATCATTGAATACACTTTCCAGTAGCAGGCATGGTTTTAAATAGAGTTTATTCTCTTTTCGAACTTTTTTCAATACTTCTGGTGAGGTCCACTTCATCTGGAAACAACCCATTATGTTTAGAATGACTTTTTGAAAGTATAACTCTCGAGGTAAAATGGGGTTTAAATATTCATAAGCCATTATGTGTGATTCTATCCTACCGTACATAATGTGCAATGGTACACATACATGTTGTCGCTTATTCCCCTAACTAATCTGCCAATAAACCTTGTATAGCCTTTCCGTCACTAGGACCCCATGATTGATGCACTTTCCCAACGCTAACATGGACCCCATGATGAACATTATTAAACAAAAGCCCATGTATGCATCCCAACCCGGAAAAATCCATCCAAAAATGAGTGCGTAAATTAACCCAGCTATCCTCTCCACTAGTTTATTGCATGGTTTTGTAGATGTAATCCATAATTGTATTTGGATATCCTCGAGGGTTTTCTATTAAGAAACATCCTTGCGGTGTTTAGTACCTATTTTTCATTTACATGTCCTCACAAGAAACATCCTTGTTACATCGTCTCCCTCAGCTGGATTATTTAGTTGGAAATTTATGAACTTTGTGAACCTCATGTTGAATTGGAAGTCCCTCACTGACTTCTTATCATCGCCTAACACAAAGTCCATCAGTACCTTTTCTATCCAGGGAATATACTGTGGGTCCTCCCATGTATTCTCTGTGGGGGGGGATTCTTCATACATTGTCCCTAGAATTTGAATCCCGCAAATATAGTGGATATCCCAAAGGCTGTTGCTGACCACCTCCTGATGAATATGGAATGTGTTTGTCCTAGATGAACACCTACTATGTAGTTATAGAATTATATCTTTTGGTTGGTAGAAATGGAATTGATAATCCAATGCATCCTCATACATGCCTTCCCACATAATTTCTACTCTGAATTCATCATATGAAGAGCATTGCTATTTTTCATTGGCCCATTATTCTATGAAATTTCCTCCCTAGTGCTGGTCCCAATTATCTGTCACCCATTCTATGGGTTCCCTATGTCCACCTTGAGGACAGAATGGTATTGTAGTGGATATAAATCTGGTTGAAAGGGCTTCCCAACAAATTTGTTGACATGGGTTAACAAGTATTCAGTAGTGACATGAATGTGATTCTCCCAGGTATGAAAATCAATGGATATAAACCTCTTTATTGACATGGAGTGCCCCTAATCAATTATGTTGGATCATCCTTAATTGCATCAAGAATAGAAACACCATCCCTCAGATCAATTCCAAATGGCATCACTCTCCTGTGGGTGGGGTAATCTTTTTCCCCTCTGTTAGAAACTCCATAAAGGACAACTATTCATAATGATTATGAACACATTCTTTGAGATCTGTATTGTTCATCATATCCTACATTTGAGTAGAATCTTCAAGGGCCTTTCCTGTAGCATCCTGATTGGAAATTTTTTCTGAGACATTATATATTTTATTTCTCTATTTTTGGAGCATGTTCACGAAGATTATTCTTAGAGAATTTTTATGGATCCTCAAAGGACTCAGTTCACTTCTCAGAGAAACATGGTCTCCGGATGAACTGGTTCACAAAATAGTGTTCGTGGTGCACTGACACGAGGAACCCAGTTCACAACGATATTTTATGGTGGTGATCGAGATTCATAATTTGAGATCTCAACGAAAAGGATCTTAAATATAGGATGTGGAAAAGGGGGCCTTAATTCCAATTATATAGGTGGATACCTCATCAGATTTTTGGCCCCCCAAGTTACCTTGATCTTTACAGAGACCTCAATGTGTGCTTCACGAAACCACATCGCGAAACTACTTCGCTATCCACTTGTTTTAATTGATCTTCCCTCATAATCTTACCCACTATTATTTTCCCATCATCCATTTTGACTGGGGCCATTTTTTGAAATAGAGATCCATTTTAAAGACAAATGATGTATTAACATCACCAATTGGGTTAATGTTCGACCTTCACAGGCATAAAAAATTCACCAAAGGGCCTACCTCGCAAAGCCCCTTCACAAAAACATACATCCCACACGAAGATAAACTACATCCTCCCTAACTACTTGGAAATTTATCCTGGTCTCCATGAAAGCGATATAAGAAGCCTCTCTGAGCTTAAATCTCATCACATCCCCCTACCCATCCATTCCATGCATTTCAAATCAGTTCACCTTCATCATTCATGACATTAAACTATATAACCTTATAAAATATGTGGGATTTGATCGTGTTTGGGTATATAGGAAACCTATATAAGGTACAAATCCATAAAATGGAAAAATATTGTACTCCCTAAAAAGGAACATGCACTCTTGAAGTGATATATACCATTTTTGTGATTCATCTCCCAAATCCGCCTCTCCCATGAGTTCTAATCTGAATGGGATTTTAACCATGCATAAGCCACCACAAAACCCATACTACTCGAACAAATAGTTACCCACATGTGATGAGATGATAATAATGTGTAATCCCCTAGAATATCATTGGTTTTTTTTCCTTTTTGTACACCACATTTATATTATCCCTTAATAAAATATGTGGGTATTGATTCTCAGCCACTAGGATATGTAGTATGTTACTTTCAAGGTTAGATCCCATCAATCATTTCCCTTTTGGGTCTTCCCTTAGATCCATTGTTTCTCAAGAAGAACATGCCTAATCTAGGGGGTTCTACTTCCTTTGGGACCCTATCTATGTTCTTCATTCACATGAACTTGATCCTTAGCTGTCGCACCACTCCCACAAGAACTACGTGGACAATGATCGCATCCTTTAATGCAGGGTACATAAGAAACCTCCTCATGGTTAAATCCCAAAATTTTCATCTTAAAATTGATTCTATCCAATTTATATCATCCACTTCACCAAGTCACCAATCATCTATCAAAATTTGACCCAATCATCCACATCCTAGAGAACTGATTCCATCCATTAGGCAACTAACCGTGAATAATCCCCATCCATGCAATTGCTGCTTCATGGGGCACCTGGGCCGCTAGCCATGTGTAAGCACCAAACCATACCCATTCGTTCCAAATGGGTTTTGATCACTATATTCTACATAGGGTATATAGGAAGGCTCCCTAAGTTTAAATACAATCCAATAGTAAACCTCAGTGTCCACTTATTGAGGACCCACCTTCTCTGCTCCACCCTTTGTCGTGTTACGATCATCCTTCGCTCTTTGAAACCTTTCATTTTTAGAACACGCCATCAAGGGTCTATTCTCACAGACATTTTGAAAAATCCACCTTGTAAGCCTTAAAATTGATATCTTATAGTGTTGTATCTATCTAATACACTCTTAGAAGTGTTTTGATCGGTTGGATCTATGTTTCTTAGATGTTAAACATGATGCATGCCCTGTAATAAACAATGTATTCATAACAAAACCTCACAGGCATGACTCTAGCATAAGATCTTCTACATTCTCCATGGTATTCATCGGTATTATATGCTCCTGGGAATCCATCTAATAACGGGGGAATTCAGGTGTACAATGTTTCTAGCATCCATAGATTTCAGCTATACCAAACATGACAACTTCCTTGACCATAGGAGGATGCCCTGACTTGACCCTTTATAATTTTCTAAGATAAAAAACATAATTAACAAGCATACTAAATGATATAAGATTAGAAAGGGCTTCATGAAGAATGTCTTAATCTATAAGGGAGACATGGACTATGAAATTAATTCCTAGATGGAATCCATGGTAGAAGATACTGACATCCCATCATCACATTTTGATCAAGAAACAGACATTACTAAAGAGATTATGAATGTCGCATGCATTTGGAATGTAGGAATGCGAGGAACAATTGTCAGCTAAGAAAATGTTGAACGCGCTTAGATGGTACGCTTTGGAAGAAAGAATCATAAATATTAATGTACAATTCAATAAAACAAACAAAAATAAAATTTAATAAAATGAAATTATTGAATTATTTTTGGGAAAAAATTATCATGGTTTAGGTTAAATACATCTCCCATGGGAGAAAATTGGTTGAATTTTTTTATATTGGAATACCATTTTAATCACACTTGTTCATACAAATTAAAAATGAGTTACCCAAATAAATATGGTAGAGTTAAATTTGGTGATAATTCCCCACTATATTTTTAAAATAATAGGACTGCATACATGGACATTCTATCTTCATGGATGTCTCTCCTTTTATTCAATTTCCCCAACCACCTTAACTCTGAAAAATGGATCACTAATAACCATGGAAAAATATCATTAGTTGAATCCAATGTTATTCTAGGTTTATCCACAACAGCACCTTTTCTCCTTGTTCACTACTTCCATCAGTTTTGTTAATCAGAAATTACTAATCACGCCTATAACCTAAATCAAAAAATCAATGTAACAAAAATAATTTTCGTCTACAATTATGGTTTCCTATCATATAATCCCCTAAACTATTGTTATTGTTGCTCTACCACATCCATCAAAACCATTTGAAATTACACTACTGATATTTATCCTCCCAATAATCATAATTCCGTAGCTAGAATGTGGATTTCATAGAAAATCCTTATAATAATTACATAGCAAAAACATTATTATTAATAATATAATACCAAATTAATTAAATAATAAATAAATATAAATTGAATTGAATACTTTCTCCAAAATATAACATTTAATAAAATCTAAATTAAATATTTAAATTACATTATTAGAATAATGATATTGAAAAACACATTTGTATGTTGTAAAAATTGTTTCTCAAAACATATCTAATTAATTTAAATAATACACATACTTTTTCATTAATCAAGGATAAATGTTCAATTTTAAAACTTTAGAAATTCAAATATATATTTATACATTGTAGGGGAAAAATTGGAGAACATTGTCATTTTTTTTCAATGTTATTACAAATACCAAATTACACAATGAAAAATTAAAAACAAAAATGTATAATGTTTCTCAATAATAATTTATACTATGATTATCCTATTTTTTATCACATTCACTTATTGAAATGAGAACGTACAATTTTTTATAATATCCAAACATAGCCCATTCTAATTTTTCACTAACATGGTGTCGTGTTGTTTCTTCAGATTAAAATATTTTACCCCTCAATTTCCATTTTCATCCTCAAAATTTATATAAAGTCCAAGGTATGTGAATCAAAATTTATTATTTCTTATAATTATATGTTTATTTTTATGTAATTTGTGATGTTTTTATAGTCTTTATTCATCCATTACACATATAGTTTTTTTTATATACATGTGTGAATATATTAGTATTTATATATGTACATATACATATACAAATTATATAATAGGAATATATAATATGAATATATTCACCAACATATATTTATATATGTATATGTGTTATATATATGTGTGTGTTCAAACATCATTAAATATACATATGTCATTATGTCTATTTGTATGTGTTTGTACTCTAAATTTATATAATTGAGGTTACATCTATATAATACATGTATAAATTTATTTATGAACACACTCACATATTGATATATATATATATCTGTGTGTGTGTGTGTGTGTGTATATATAAATATATAATTATATATCAATATATATATACTAGGTTTTGAGAGTTTCTGTGTTTGTATGTGTCATTAATATATAAAAATATATAGTTCTTTATCTCCCTCTCTATGTATGGTAATAATGTATAATTATATAGATATGTTTGTGATATATAATTTTTTCTCTATATTTTTTATTAAAATATGATGAATATGAATCAAACAATAGTGAAAGGAAATTACAAGACTAGAGAGTACAAATATTTTATAAATGATTTCATAAAGATTATAACAGTCTATTTGATCAATCCATAACAAATGTTGTGGTTGGGACTACTCTATAGTTATTCAAAGTGAATAGTTAAATTTTAAATTGATGAAAAATAAGTTCTTTACCAAATTGGTCAGAGTAATAAATTTCTCACAAAATACCAAAAAGATGTAAAAGTATCATTTTTGGGGAATGAAATTGTGTTATGTAAATCATATGATATTTAATAAATAGTTTAGGATATTTTACATAATATTTAGGATATTACAATTTTTATTAAAGATAAACAATTAGATAGTATTAAAATAGTTGTGAGATTGATGAAATGTGAGGAGATTCTGTTGTAAGATAGTTGTACAAAATAACCATCACTATCAAATATAAAAGAACTATATAACCTAAATTTGTATAATGGATGAAATTATAGTAAATTAAAACTACTATTCTCTATATTAAAGTATGTTTTTCTATATAAATAAGAACATACTTTTTAATAAACATGGATAAATAAATATATTTTTTCACTGAAAATGAGCTTTAAAAAAAATATTTTTTGCTGAAAATGTATATTGATTTGAAAATATTATTAATATATACTAAAATAATAAATTTTCGAATCAACATGATATTATAATACAATTAAATCCATTTCATTTTTTCATGTAATATCTAACCATTTCAGGATACTCCTGACTATATTAATCATTGTAGACTGAATGTCAGTTGATATAGCACCAAAATAATATAATTCTATACTATAAACTCTGAAACACATTAAATTCTCCAATTTGGAGGAAAATTGACATTGTTTTTCCCAAATGTATGAATGCGCCCTGAATCATTCAACTTGAATTATCTATAGATTTAATTAATCCCATTTTTGTATAGAATAGAAGTCACAAAACAATGATCGATGTGTTTGTAAATTTGAATTTACTATAGAGGATGATTATGAAGAACAATTATGGTATGTTTTTGTTTGGTATTTTATAATTGAATATTATATTATCATTTCATAGGATCTGGTTATTAGAGATTTGAAATTATTGTAGGATTTCTGTATTGGAGGGTATAATTATTTACACATATTAAAATCATAGTTTGATAAATGTTATTTGGTATAATAATTTAATTCATTTCATATGATAAATTTTCTATGCACATCCTAAATGCACGGTTTGGTCCTCATGTTTCTGAATAATGTACATGCTCTGTTATATTGAAATATCATGTGGAATATTTGTTTTCAATATGTCAATAGGTTATTAAAATAACAATGTAGCTTAGGTAATAAGAAACATTACATATATAATGTTTATATGTACTACAAATCATTAATGGGTTATGGTTCACTTGAGTGAAAATTTTATGCGTACATTGAATTTATAATATAATTATTAGATTATTTAATGATATTTGGATAGTGTAATTATATTGATATACATATTGATCAACCAAAACCTACTGTTACTTATAACCATTATTATGTGGTGTGGAATGATGCTCATGTTAAAAATAAGTGTTAACATTTAAATGACAATATAAAAAAATATATGGGATGAAATTTATTAGTATAAAATGAGTGAAATTATTTAGTAAATTATATTTAGAAAGACATTAGAATATATTATGTTTCACTATATCTAGTATAAAAAATAATTATTTATCTACCATTTGAGAGTAGAAATAACTGCCAACTATTTTTATTCATCCAAAACATTTTATACATGTCAGAAGTTTGGGATTTAGTGTCACACAAAGAGATGAATTTAATAACAGGTAATCATAGATGTTTTTGAGAAGTAATACAAAGAATAAAATAATATTATTTATACCATGTGGTAAAATAATAATGAAAATGAATAATTTTTTAAATAAAATGAAAAACTTAGGGGCAAAATAATATGTTAATGAAAAATACACTATCATTTCACTAATAAGTACAATCATATCTTCATACAATGAGATTTATGGTTAGTTTTATACTTATATATTTTACATACTAGATGTATTAATTTATTTTTATAATATTGTAAAATAACTATTTCTAACAAAAAATATTTATCACGTAGTTATTTTAAAATATTTTAGCATGAACATAAATCTAACATTCATCTATTAGCCTAAACACTTGGATCATTATAGTAATAATGTTGTATAATTCTTAATGTCATACCTTTCATAATACACTATCATTAGTAATACATTACGATTTTGGAATCAAACAGCTCAGTATTTGGGAGATTGGAATCTTGTTAATATTGATGATGTTAATATTCTTGGGACTAATGAATCTTTAAAAACATTCATCACATGTCCAATTACTCATATAGTTCCATATGGTATGAAAGGGTCACATGATTTTCATATTATATTATATTTAATATCTTTTATGAAAAATAAGATAGTTCAAAAATATTTTTATGAATTTATTTAGGGGTATGAAAAAAACTATGTTAAAGAAATACATGGGATTCGTTGATCTGTCATAACAATGTACTATTACTCCTAATTTTTTTCCCCACAACCGACATTAACACATTTAATGACATTAAAATTTCTTTTAAAAACAAATTTGGTTGATAATATGTGACAAAATAGACAAGAAATCTAATCTTAAAACAAGATTAAACACTAAAAAACTATCAAACATGTTCTTGATTATTATAGGTAGGAACATGTGTTGAGGATATCAACCATAAAACATTGAGTTATATTTCACTAATAAAACATGAAAAAATTGAACATAGGTTTAAAATAGAATTTATAATGATATATTAATGAATTTTAATTCGCATACAACATCAATATAAATTATTAAAATAATTCCAAGATGACATGTAATAGACCAACACATAACTAAAAAAACTAATAAAAGATAAATTAGATAATAAACCCAGAAAGTACCATTTCACAATTCATAACTAGGTTATATATATATGGTTTTCATTTTAAAATTATAGATGGATAACTATTGTGGACCTACCTGATATTTATCAAAAAGGTGATCATAATATACACAATACTTAAAGGGAAATGGTATATGCATGTGACACATGATCAACAATCACTTTTCACTATCCACCATTGTTTCATTCAATATACTATAGTAAATTTTTTAAACCAAAAAGATTTTACAAATTACTTATTTCAAAGATAACAAAATGTATAATAATTAAAACATGTGTATATAGGGATTGAGTATGAATTTAGTATAAAACCATTAATGATGAAATATATTTATTTTTATATGATCAATACTATATGTCAGATTGAAAATAACGATTTTTTTATCATTGTAAAAGATTAATTTAAATATATAAAACATTTAAAAACTGGGTTCCAACATATTGGGGTTGCTGAAACGAAACACAAACTCACATGTATTATTGACCGGATGTAAATAATCAACAAATAAAAATATCATCATGAATGAAAATCACATCATCAACTAATCCCACATCATGAATGATACACTTGGTTCTTTGTGGCTATCTAGTACATTGAATAATTAAAACTATACTAATAGAAATGTATGAGACCATATTAGAAAAAAAATTGACTTTCACTCATAATGATTCATTGAGAAGTCACCTAAAAAATTAGACAAGTAATCATAACTGGGTTTATTAGTCAAATAATAGTCATAAGTATCATTTCACTTGTTATAAAAACTCTCACAATAATAGCAATGAAATATATAAATTTTTCCATAGAGATTATTAAGTATTCTTGTACATAAATGGTTAAACCAGTTTTGTAAAATTTCATTAATACTCTCATATAAGAAACCCATTTCACATTTACATTATGCAATTCAAATAATGAAGTTAAATAATAATATGTATGATAATTAGGGTATTATTAAAAAATCATAATAAAACTAATATCATATTTATATCATGTGAAATAAGTCATAAGATTTTAAAATATTGTTCTAAAATTAATTGATTTGCATCTAAAGATATAAATAAATCATTCAATCAATATAGATTCTAATTATATGATAATAATATCCCTTAAACCATTACCAAAAAAATTATAATGTTACAAAATCATTTATTGTTGTTATTATACATTGGTCTTTTAAAAATCAATGAAATGATATGAATTTTTCAAAGATGTGGTGAAATATTCCTATAAATACAATATATTCATGTATAGAAGATACTATTACAAAATAAAAATAAGATAAAATAACCAAGAATATTGGATTATGTAAAATAAAAATAAAAATATAAATTATCATACCACAGTCCAAATTAATTTACCGGATTTATATAAATATATGTAGATCATGGTTAGATGATTTATTTACACACACTAAAACATAGAAACCAAAATTTTAACTTTCCCAAGTCATTTAATTGTCACACCATATTTGGTTAGGTAAAAGGAAGGAAAAACCTAAGATAGAGGGAGAGAGAAAAAAATAAAGTTATTTAGGTAACGTAGCATTAGTTCTATTAATGATTCACAAATAAATACATTCTTAAATAATAGTTCTTGGGAGAAACAATTATATAATCCCCACTAGAAGAATTATCAATACCTGAACAGAATATATGATCTTCAATTTCTAAAATTAGGGGTTTCGAATAAAAAATATAAATTTTCTATAATGAGAGAAGTATTGACTACAGACCACCCTTATCATGCACCAAACAATGTATTTCATACCACCCATATTTTTTACCCTGCACTATCCCCTTATATAGTAACATAACATTTAAATCATGTAAAATTTCCTTAATTTATAACAAATTCATCTAGACCTCATGAAAATCAATGATATTAATATAGAATATATAAAACTTGTGTTGGTGAAATCATTGTGGTCCAAATTCTATAAAAAATTCCACTTTATCCTCTTGACAGAAATTATTATTGTTAACATAAAAATATATTTGCACATTGCAACCATATCGTGTATTACAATTATCATGTTTAATTATTTTCCTTCTAAAACATTTAAAGAACATGAAGGAATTGATTTACCTTATGAAACCATAATATAAAAATCGGGAATCAGAAAATGGTTCTCTATAAAGGATGAATCTAGATAATAATAAATATAATTTTAATAAATAACATGAATGGGTATAGTTGAATTTTTTTAAATGAGATACATAGAAAAAAATTGGAATATATATCCACAATGTATTTAGATATATGTTATATTCCACCTTATAAAGTCTTTATAATTTCTTATATGAATCTAAATATCATACTATGTTCTTAACATATTTAAATAAACTCATATGTTCCATTCAATAGGAAACCATAAAACACATGATAAATGCCCCTTATTTCTAATTTTCATCGATGATGATAAGAATAATATTTATTATAATATTGTGTAGCCATTTTTTTGTTTTTAATCAACCAGAACATATTGTTTTTGTCTTATATAATATTCTATCATATTGATGAAATTTTTCCCAATTCACCCCATTATACGGGTGATGGATATGGTTGACAATAAAAGGCATCAAGAAAATCATTATCTTGATCAATGATTGATTTTTTTCAAGAAAAATTAAAAAAAATTATTTATCTTATGATATGGTAAAATTAGGAATTCAAGGATGAAATATGTATTATAGAGTTCCAATAAACAAATCTATGTGACCATCATAAATAGGATGATATGATGTTATAAATATAACATTATTATCCAACACTAATAGAAGACTCTTCAAAACTGAGTGGTAAATACGGGTTCTCAATTAGAGAAATTAGTAAAAGGACCATTTTGTGACTTTATAATATCATGAACATAATAAATTTTAAGATATTCTAAGACAACATGAGCATAAAATGAATATTTTTTTACATAATTTCAATAATTTTGTCATTAAGTCTCCATGAAAAATAAAATTATACCAAAAAAGTTTAGTTGAATTTAATATTAGCTACATAGAAGATGCGTTTCACAATATTACATCAACATATTTCATAGAATTCATTATGGACGACATTCTCTTAGATATATTCCAAAACTATATTCCCTAGAGATGTGGGTAAACATAAAGAGTGAGGTAAAATACTTATTTAGGGAAAAAATATAAACGAGTCGTCAGTTATTAGATCTCAAACTTCTGATAAAAATGAAAATGAGAGAAATACCCTATGAAAAATATCAATGGAATCATAAGAGTGGTTCATAAGGAAATATACAAGATTATATAACCTCAAAAAGATTATCATGAATGTATAACATATAAAATTTAATATGAATGTGGAAATAGGGGAAATTAATCATGATCCATGGATAATAACATAGAAAGTTGGTATCGTGATAATAAAAAGTTATTAAATGTGTAATGGTTACCACTACAACTATCGTAACTCAATGGATCGGGGATCGGTACTTTTGTCCCATATCATAGTGGATCATGTGTCCCTACTAGAACAACATTTTAGATTTAGAATCAGTACTCTAATCCATTAATAATCTCAGGATTTATAAAACATTTCTCAATGAAAAACATTTATATATGTAACACACAAATAATATAAGGATAAAATATATATATATTTCTTACATGGAATTAAGGCATTCATAATCTCATCCTAGCATACTTTTATAATGATAAATAAATGGTTTTAAGGATGTTTTCCCAAAAACAATATCATAATCAAACCATAGAATGAGGATTGATGGTATTATTAGTGCTTATAATCATTTAAAAAAAACTTTCTATGGATGTTGGTTATTGAAAAAAAATTATAATAACACGATACAATTTCATTATAAAATAAGAAGAAAATAATTTTATGTTTTTTAAAATGTTTATTTTTAAAATAATATATAAAACAAAGAAAATTGAAAATAATTTGGAAAAAATAAAACATGGAAATAATGATTAAAAGAGATTTTTTTTGAAAATTATAGGGAATAATATATCATGTATAAGGAATAAAAAATGATTTTATTTACACTTTTATATTGAAAATAAATTTATATTGAAAATAATCACTCCAGAACACATTTTAATAGATTAATTTCACAATTTTGTATATAATGTGTATTTGAATGGAAATATGAAAATAATAAATCATATAATTACAGATAATGAAATATATAAAACAAAATAATTAATATTTAAATTGAGGATATAGGATCTAGGATGAAATAATGAGATTATGTGGGCTACACTAACATGGCACTTATCATTAGAATTGTGAACCTAAGGGAGGAATAATGGTATGAAGTTATATAAAACCCAAAAATAACTTTAATAAAATCTCATAGAATTGTTTTTGAGAGAAATATCATGAAATTTACCCAAATATAAATTTACACATAGATGGACTCAATTTTCATGTGAGAATTGAAATGAAACAATTTTCTAGTATTCCATCTTGGTTGGAAATGCTCTATATCCATATATAATAAATTCTTATTTATTCTTAATATATATGAGAATATTATTAATGATTATTATTTATAATACAGTTTAGTTATAATTACTTATTTCTCATATTTTAATTTTACACCGTTGAAATTAATATTTGGTTGTTAACTGTCCCATTTTCCAGGCATGCGTTTGTTTGGTGACTCTAGTCATCGATATTTAGTACTTGGATAGCCTATAAAAAATCATAAAAATTATTTAGTTTTTTTTAATTTTTCTATATCACCATCATTAATTCATGTAATATATGGTGAGAATTCGTATAGAAATTTTAAAAATATCCTTTTTTGTAAATATTGAATTTTCAAAAGAATTAAATTCATTGGATAATTAATTATGGAATATTACAAATTAAAAATTATTAAATCATATAAAAATAAAAATTATTAAATAATATTTCTATTATTTATGTTTTATTATCCTCACATGATGTGACTGGTGTAACATCATTCATCTTAGTCCTAAAATTGCCCCAAACAGTAACATGCTATAATGACTGAATGTGTAAAAGCATGTTGTTATATAATAATAATATCACATTTAAATTTTTTTTTAAAATGTTTCCAAAGTGAAAATTCATATTTAATAAATGGTTATTGTATAATATAAATATTAATGATTAGGAAAAAGATATGAGATATTTTTAAGAATTGGAACATTGCTCTGAGAGCCTCTTTGAAAAGAGGGATTTTAGATTTTTTCACATGACCAAAGGTTTCAATATATGGAGGAGAATTTTCAATGAATTATTTACTGAAATTATTAAATATAAAAATTAATTCAATGTGTGGCTATAATTGGATAGTGTGTGTCTTTTAATAGGTTAGATGGAGTGGCATTTTGGTAAATATTCATTATATAATATAAATGAAATTTCATTTTCATGGAAGATGAGCCCAATGTGAAAAATTAATGTATAAATTATAAGGGGAGTTATATAATGAACTCATATATCCATTAATAAATAATTTTATATTATATTTTAGGACATTTACCGTTAATTAAATTCTTTTAAATCATGTTACCGTTTTCAATAGTGTCTTACATTTACCATGGGAAATAATTTGTATGTGTAGAAATGATATTTATATCATTACATAATTTCATCTAGTTAAATTTTAATTTGGAACCTATTTAATAAAATCAAATTCAAAAATATTATAAATTAACTTTTAAATGGAAACATAAATTATTTTGGAAAACATTTTTATATAAAAGTAAATTTTAAGCATTAAGAGTTCTTATTATTGAAATATATCAATTACTAATGATATTATAATTAATTAATTTTTTAATAAATTGAATAATATAAGCTTTCAAGAATAATCATTTAAAAGTGATCATATTATTTTTTCAAAAAAATACATAGTAATTTAAAAAAATATATATGAAAAATATAAAATTTTAATCTTTAAATGTTTTAATCACATCCTATTAAAAATAATTATTTATCTTTTAATCATTAAATTATATTAAACAAATCATATTCAATTATTTGTTTAAATTTTATAAAATTAAAAAGTAGATCTTTAAAAATAATTATTTTAGTGTTGAAAAATAACACATTTCATAACAATGTATTTTTTTATTTAATTTTAGAATTAATTATTATATATATATAATGTTACATTTAAAATTTTAATCAAAATTAAACACAATTAATGTATTGGATGGATATATGTATATGCAACCACCATATGAAAAATGACTATAAATAAATAACCAGGTATATAAGTGTTATATTACACCCATATATATAGCCTTTCATATATATCTAATTTTTTCATCCTATTCTAAAATTTCACGATCATGATATTTATATATATTTAAAAAATATTTTATTTTTTAAATATTAATAATTAGTGGTATAATCATCATAAAATATCATGATCATGGGAATGATAATGATATAATATTTTTTATTACTTTGGGTTTAATTCATTCAGTAATTTTACAAAATATATATGATTTTTTTATATAATAATGTATTCAATTTTTTTAATATTATACAATAATAAGAATTTATCCATTTTATTTGGTTTTGATTATCTCCATAGCTATCGAACAAATATTATTTATATAAATGTAAATATATACATAAATCAAGACGTGTCACTCTCCTCCTCCCTATAAGAATTTATGCCTCAAAATGTTATTACTCTGAATAAAACCAATAATAGAATTTATACCTCGTCATTTAATTTTTTCTCATGTTTATTCAATAAGGATATGACTCTTCTACTGAAATTTAATACTGTTATTGGTATTTTTTCATTGTAAATTAACTCAACGGTGTAACAGTTCTACTAATTGTTCTTCATTAGATATATCATGTTCCAATTAAATTCATTCTGAGTTAAATACATGTGAAATATATGATATCTACATCCTAAAAAGTGATATATGATACACATAATGATATTATGAATGGATTTATGGAAGTGGTCATAGAAAATCTTTAGCACCTATATAATAAAAAATATTGAATAGAATGTTGTATCCAGAGGTTACATTTTCCTTCTTCCCAATTCTCATATGTAACAACCTGAATTTTCTATTTCCATACTAATTGTGAAATTTATCTTATTTCTCCATTTTTTGTTTTTAGCCTCATTTGGTAATGATTAGTGGTCTTGAGAATCTTTTAGAGTTTTAAAAGTGACTCTTAGAGATCTTTTAGACCAGAATAATGGTTGATACATCGTAACATGGGTAAATGTAAAATAGTAGTTGTGTAGTATTAGTATTAAATCATAGTAGAAAAAAGGTATACATAAATAATTCCTCCCATGTCTTGTCCTATATCCTTCACTATGGTGGTGGGGATTTTCTAGGATTGTTTCACTATAGATACATGGAAAATGTCATCGATCCTTTTCTACGTTGGTTTTATAATGCCGGTTTGATATTCGTTGTTTATTTGTTATGACCTTCAATAGTATATTCTGATTTTGATTGAAAATTTAGTAATTTAATATATTTAGGGTCATATTTTCTATATTTTAGTTGTTAAATTATGGGATTTAATATGTATTGTGCCTTTGTCTGTACCATTCTCTCCCCATTTGTTCAACATCATTATAGAGTTTTAATTCAATATAGAGTATAATGCACACAGTTTTACTCACACTACACTGTAGAGATTTATCCCAGTGAAGCTCGACACTGAAATTTACCATTATATACTATAGTGGTTTTAGCACACAAGAGTGTTGTTCTTTGTGATGTGGTGTTGTTTTCTAATATCAAAGTTGTCATTCCAACCCTAAGTTCTGTTTTCTAATACACCTCCATATGATATCCTTGTTCCTTGTGATGAACAATCCCATAATTTTTTAGAGATCCTTATTATCTTCCGAGCTAGCATATTTATTTGATGAACAATCTTTTGAGTTATTGGAATGAGATCTTGTACCTATTGGTGTTCTAATGAGTGATGAAACTATTGAGTATCATTAAAATCTTTATTTATAAAATGGGATTGGAATCCCTTATTATTAGTTCATATTTTTTATGGTTTATTTGTTTGATTTATGGTGTGTCTGTGTTGTATCCTTTGACCTATGTTTGTGTTTCTTTCAGTAGGATTATGAAGAAAATTATTATTATAACACTTGACATGATATGATAATAATTTTTCAATTTAATTATTTAGCATATATAATGTATTGTTATCCAATGTATTTAATCTTTTATGACTATAATATTTGGTGAGATTGTGAGATGTGACCCATTTTATTTTTGTATTTGAAAATATAGAATATGTGGTGATTTTTGGATGAAATATGATATTTTAAACATGTTTGAGAATATCCTTTGAGAGGGATACATCTTGTCTTCGGTCAGTATATATTTGGACAATTCCATTCAAGGAGATGTGTCACATGCCTGGGATATTCAAACAAGAAAGATGTGTACGGATTTCATCATCACGTAATATTTGAATCATGTTAGGGTCACCCATGTTATTTGGATTTGTAAATACCATTGGGTTAACTGGAACATAATCCATCCCGATTAAATGAGTGGCTCACATGATGGAATATATCCTTTTAGGAGGACGTTTCAAGATAATTATCATTGTTCCATATTGAATTATTATGAATTGTGTCTATTTCTCCTAGTATGGTGCTGAAGAATGTTGAGCTGGTCTTCTTAGAAATGGTACATTTTTTATAGTATGTGTTAATTTTTTTATATTATTATCCTATTTATGATTACAGAATGATCTTTTATATCTTATACACTATTTTAAGCTAAATTGGTGATGTTTTACTACGTACTATACTCATTCCCTACTCATAAATTTCGAGGTGCCTAAATATTTCATGACTAGAGACTCTATATAGGGAAAGGTCACAATAGTGCTTAATGTGTAGAGGATTATAAAGATAATAGTATACCTTGATGATATCCTAAGGACTCTTTTGTTAATTTATTTATCTTTTGTTTTTTAATATATAACCTTACAATGATTCCCACCTTGGGAGCTATTTTTAGGGATTTCAAAATTGATTTATTCATATAATATGATAATAATTAATATGTTATTTAATTTATATTAATGAACCTATGACATGATAAAGATGGTATAGTCTCCCCACTAATGGAATCATACCCATACTACCAATACATAGCTTCATTATTATGGGGAATAACACATGTGGTTATGTTCCATTTATTTTTGGACCCAGTGGATCGGGTCAGGATGTTATAAAATTATATCAATGGGATTTGGATAGAATAAATTTTTTCTTCTATTTAACATAATTTAGGATAGGGATACAAATGATTTAGGACTTTTGGGACATAGCTAGGGAGATTTGGGAAGTGTCTTCTTAGCACAACATACTGTATCTCTAGGTTTCCATAATATGGGAAACTATGTTTTTGTTACTCATGATTAAATTCACCTTAAGTGAAGAACATGATTTTAATATTTGATTAATAATATTTCAATTGAATCATTGTATAATGACTAGGAACAGTAGTTCACATAACACACACACACATAGAGAGAGATATATATATATATATTGTGATGCATAATATCTCTTTAATTAAATTCTTATATTTGGGCTATATATTCATGATAGATTCAATGATGTTTTAAATTAAATTTGATGAAATTAATTAGGCGAACAAATCATTTTGTTATTTTATTATATATATGATGTATGTAAATAAAATTAATGGATTGATACATGGTTATTTCTAGGTGTCGTATACCTTTATTTTTGGGTAGACTCCTAGAAAATCCTTTTTTTAATCTTGCTAAATGTTTAGAACATGCTATTTTACTAATATTTCATATATTACAGAGATTTCACCTGATTTAAATCTAATGGGAACTCCCACTATAGAATCATTTGATTCCCATTTAGAACCACCAATGGTGAAATAGTATTCCCATTGACATACTCTCATACTAGAAGAGATAATTCAGGTCATATAACCCTTCCAACTATGACTCATTCGGATTGTTCCTAATCATGGTTGGGGAGTCACCCTGATGGTGGATGATTTTCCACATGACTCCAACCTCCAGAATAAACCATCCTTCATAGTATTTGGATTCTATTAATAATTAAAGGATTGGATATGTGTAATAGAGCCGATCTTTCACTTAGTAGATATACAATGGATCGACAGTTTAAGCATGAGACCATTACATATGAAGGTGTAGCTAAAAAATATTAAGATGTTGTATTGTAGGATAGTAGACGTGAATGAATGACTTGGGAAAAATTAATGGATATATTCCTATAGGATTTATATCTCAATATAATGAAACTAAATTATGATTAGAAGTTTAAAGAGCTCCCCTAAGGGAGGATTATTACATATGCTTATTCAGAATTCTTTATCGATATGAATCACATTTATCCAACAATAACTTGGATTTATGAAATAAATATATGATGTTTTATATTTTCCCATTCCCAAGGATTAGGTGACATTTCACATCTTTAAATTTTACAAATGGCGATTTAAATCATTATAAATCACTGACTATTGAGAATGTGTTCAACGAAATTTACTCTTCTAGTCTTCTCAAAGTAGTTACGGAATAGACAAGTCACTTCCCTACCACAAATTTTTTTATCTTAATAATAATAAGATAAGGTTAGAGGATGGATGGAAGCGTATAAACCAACAATTGGATCAGAGTAGTAATTACTCTGAAACATATGATGGATGTGTTTTTTATAGATTCTATAACTATAGAATGACGACACACATCTCCAACGATTTACATATGATCTCAATACATGTCACTAGTATCAAATTCATTCTACTTGGACATGTTTCTGAATGCTTTCGACCTTCATATTCGTTTACTGAATAACATATGGTCCTAATAGCTACCGCTTTTTTAGCTAATTCAAATATGTCATGGTTCTATACCTCTCCCTATATAGATCATCTGATTTTTCCATTTTGATAATCGAGTGGAATGTATTTTTATATTTGAAATTATCCTGAGTAATATCTTCATCCAATCATCCATTGAATATATTAAATAGGATTAAAACATATCTATTAGTGTTTGAATATTATTTTTTGATTAACCATTATTTTAATGATGATAATCAATTTTAATGATAAACTATTATTTAAGGAATGTTTGCATTATTCTCTAAAAAATTATGGTCATCCTTTGAAACCAATCCAATGTAAAGGAATGTGATGAATTATATCACCACAATATGTATATTTGTTATAGTTACAAGTTTATGAAGAGATAAGTCTTATTGATTAAAAATGAAATGTTTAGAATTGTTAAGGTGATCATATATAAAATAAAATAATATATAACCTCTATAAGTATTGTAAATAAATAACGAAAAATACATGGTGATGTTTAACCATTTATATAGGCATGGGAAATTATTTCATTATCTCCTCAGACATATGTCCTTCTTTATTAACTTTTTTGCATCAAGGGACTGAGATTTATACTCTGCAATATCCCCTTCATATGTTCCTACAAAAAAATATCCATGAGATTTCAATCCATCTATGGTATTCTAGGTTTGATAGAAATTAATGAGATGTGTGCATCAATAAATAACAAATTCATCAATTTTTCTATTGAATGGGAACAACCTCATATCACGAATTTTCTAATTTAAGTATTGAAATTTTCAAATCACGTATATCCCAAACATTATTTTGTAGTTCTATATCCTCATTCATCACTTATAAAATCATTTCATGGATTGATGATTTATAAATTGATTCATAAAGATTATATTTATCATCTTGGTTTCCTATTTATGTTTCTTTTCTATTTAATATCCAAAAATATTGTCTTCCCATAAATCGTAATCACAAATTGTGTAAAATGATTCACCTTTTTAGAGAATTATCCACCTGATTTCCTTCTATGGATTATAATTTATCGATATATAATAATCTTTTATCAAATAATTTCATTTAGAACATAAACATATATTTTTATGTGAATATATATATATATATATATATATATATTTCTTATGGTATATATATATATATATATCACAATTTTCATTATTATGATAATAACTCAAAATCATTAATGTTAAATATATCAATGTTGGTTATAGGTCCAGTATTATATTATTTTTATCATGGTTATTTTATTGATTTGAGTTTTATAATGTCAACATGTCATTATTCAAAAGTAAGCATCCCAAGACCTTTATTAAAGACTTTTTATAAATCAAATACACTTCACCACTATAATGTAGATAATTTATAGGTTCATTGACCACCATCTACTTATGATCCGTGAAATTATCTTTAGGTTTATTTATCCAAATAATAATTAATGATTTTAGATCCAATTGGCTTCCAGATATAATAATTGTGAGATATTTCTCATAAATCATCAATAATGTCTAGTTAATATAATAAAATAATAGATATTTTTAACATATATTTTTCTAGTATATTCTAAATTTACCATTATCTTTAATAATCAACAAATATTCCCTTTCTTTGGATTACATTGGCCAAAAAAATAATTTTTATAGCCAATATACACACTTCCAAAAATTAGAAAATATTTTATCATTTAATATGTCTATTAGAACATTCCAAGAATTATATTCTTTTTTTCATTTTATAATTAATTTATGATAATATCATCTATAATTAATACAATGAATATCTCAAGGGAATTTCTAAATACCCAATTCCTTACATACATGGCGATTAGAAATAAATTTTTATGTCTGAATTGCCTAGTCATTAATTAATAGTGTCCATATGATTCAATATTTCATTATATTGTATATCTTCTTACATTACAAATAATTCCTGGAATCAACACTAAATATCTTCTTTTAAGAAGTATTTACCCCTTTAAGGCAATCAAGCAAATGAGATATCCTTATCTTGAAATTTGATATGAACATAATGTTAGAAGAACATATCAATGAAAAATATCTCATTGAATTATACTAGGGGATAAAAAACTAAATTTTTGGGTTTTACAATTCAAAATCCTTAATCAAATAATATTTATATACCTTGAATGCAATAATCACCCCACCATATGTTTTCAAATATAATTCAATATATAATGTTTGAGGTGGTAAATTAACATCCTTCAAAAAATTGTTTCATATGATTGTAAGTGAATAACAAAAATTAAATAAGAAATTATCCAATATAATGTGGTGAATAAGTGTAAATTTCACCAGATATTTATCTTTATCCACATTTGTATTTTTTTTAATATTCTCCTATATTTTATGTTTGACTTGGATTTTGATGTTTTATATTATCTACATTTTCTTCTAGATTGGTTAATTAATTTTTATAGTTACAAAAATAAAAATATTTAAATCATTAATGTATGGGTGGTGCTTAATTTGGGACCTTATTTTCATCCATTTCATTAATTTATCTCTTCAAAATTCATCAGAAATTTTATACCTCATGGCCTACTATACCATACATAAAATATCACTATAACCATTTGATGGGATTTTTAAGGTTCTTCTTCAAAAAAACTGGAATACATGGGATTAAATTTTCAATAATTAATGTGATTTAAAAATCTTGTTTTAATGGAAATATAATTTTCTTATCTACTATCTATATCCATGAGAATAATGGGATTCTCTTATTTAGATTTCCATCTTGTTTTCACATCAATGAATTTACTCATAACTAAAAAAGTCCCTAAAGGATAATTCATTGTTAAGACATTGATTTATGCCATAAAATAAATGATTGATCTTGATTAATTGGTAAACAATAAAACTAGAGGTGTACCGTGCAATTCTAATTATGCTTTCTTGACATGAACTAATAAATTTATTCTAAATATTTCTTTATATCAAGGAATTTCATCTCAATTATGGTGATAATAGTTTTTGAAAAATGTTTGGTGATGAATATTTTCTTAAACTCCATCAATTAAAAAGATTCAATTTCATTATTTTACATAATGTTCCTGATCAAATTTCACTGTTGGTCTACTTCAACCTCAAAATACTAAATATAAATGATTAACTTATCATTTTTTTGGGAATTTATGGAAAAAATATCTTTTCTGACATATTGATCTATTGATTCTATATTAATGAAAAAATAACCCTGAAATTATTGTAATCATTGATCAATGAATTAATTGATAATGTGTTAATAGTTCCTTTTTGTGCTTGGGGGTTTTATATGATTCGGTTTATTATTCATAACATGGGACCACATTAACATAAAGGTATATATACATTCTCCCATCCAATTTAGTGACTCATTAGGATAATCCATTTCTTTTCCTTATAACACATTGTTTACATAGTGATTCTATGCTTCAGGAATTTAATCATTTAAAAAATGATAAATGTGATTAATACACCACAAAATCCTAATAAACAAACTGATATATAAAATCTTTTTTTAATACAACGCCTAATATCACAACTTATAACTCTTTTAAATCATCCATTGGTACTTTTGGTTTAACCTGTGCAGATTTATGATTAGTTATCTTTTAATATATAATGTAATCCAAAAAAAAACTAAACACATCACTATTACCAATTGTGGAAACATTATTATAACATACATATATATACTTCAATTCAAACTTTTAAAAATATCATCACATAAATAAGAACACAATGATTAAACTAAATTGATAAATGTATTTATAAATTGGGTATATAAAGTTATTATTTCATATTATTTCATTATATCTCAAATGATAATATCTACACATGACTTACTTTTTTATATTTATTTATATATAACTTCCTAGGGAAATTGGAAAACATAAGCAGAGATTACAAATTCTTAGTTAGGGAATATATCAAAAATTCATATAGGAATAGACAATAATCATGTGATTAAACATGAACTTGGGATGTATATATGATTTAAGAGTGCAATAAATCATAATAATTATTTTTGATTTTTGATTTAGATACATATAACCCCAAAATTATAATCATGAAATCAAAACAAATACCATGGAATATGAATGTAGAAACATGGGATTTATATCATGATCTATGAGGTATGACGTAGGCATGTGGAACAAATTTATTTATATAAATTATAACATGTCACTTGGAAAACCACTAAAACCATCACATAAAAGTGGATATAGTGTCATTTTAAATTTTCAATATAAAAGTGGACATGGTGTCACTACTTACATCCCATAGGGGATAAGGAATTGTGATTTTCATCCTATAAAAACATAATGAGATATAAAAAAATACACAAAACATTGGGGGATTTATCCTACTCGACCATCACATAAGGATATAATATACATATATATGAGAAAATTACATTAAAATATTATATGTATAATCATATAACATATATTCCATAAATAATAAATTGGTCTATGGAATATTTAAGGTAAAACAGTTCAAAATAAACCCAAATAATGTTGGTGGATTATATTATTAGAGAATATTCCTTCTGAACCATAATAAAATAGTTATTAATATTGAAATGTTTGAAAATTTCATTACAATACTAATAGAAATTCTCATTTAAAAATATAAAAAGAAATCACTTAAATATTTTTCATGATTTTATTTTAAATGATGTAATTTATTAAAAAATGAGAATAGTAATTAATTGAAAACCCCATGAAAACAAGAATCAGAATCATCATAAGGAAAACAATAGTATGACATATAAATTAAGTGGAAACGTTTGAAAAGTATTTCATTCACACATTACTAAATTTATTTACTGTAATCATAAAATGACCCATGTAGAAAATGAAAAATGGAATTCCTTTCAAAAATTTAATAATTAATTCAAATATAATAGAATCTTATCACATGATATTATATAACATTAAATAATGGTATGTATAAGTAGACATGATAAACCATATGTTTATAATAATTATTCTAGAAAAAAATGGGATATGGTGGGCTCTATGTATGGGAAACCATTCAATTAATTTTTAAATCAAATGGAGGTGAAATGGAAATAAGATATATAAAACCAATAAAACCCCATATATAAGAAACTATAAATGTTATTAGAGTTAATTATCTTATCAGTTCCCTAAATATAAATTTTGATATAGGTAAAATCTATTTCAATGTTAGATTATAAAAGAATCCCTTACATTGCATTCTATCTTTTCCAGACACACTATAACAACCCATATAAAAAATTTACCTTAATTATTTATATGTATAAGAACCTTATTAAAATATATTTTACTCAATAATATTAATTTATAAATCCTTATAACCCATATATTAATTATTTATTGTCAAAATGTATACTCAAATGTTAAGTGTTCCATTATCCACACATGATTTTATTTGGATGTTTTGGTCCTTACACATTGATCATAGGTTATTCATCTATATAATTTTAATGAATATTTTTATATGTATTTGATATATTTAATTTATATAACCATATTATATATATATATATATGTCATATTATTAAATTTATATTCAATACATTTCATAAACACACACATAGAGACTATAATTGTTCAAAATCATTAGAGACCAGAAACCAAATATTCTTATTTCATGAAATGATCCAAACATCACCCCACAATAAAAAAATATCATAGTACACATCTTAGTAATTACCTACATAAAAATTTCTTAAAATACTTTGGAATGAAAAATAATAAAGGGTGAGCTTAGATGCCCGGTATGGGTAAACATAAGACATATATTTTTACGAACGTATGACTTCATAATATATTAATATGGGAAATTGATCGTGAACCTAACATATAATGTTAATCAAAAAAATATCATAGATTATAAACAATATTATGGGAATAAAACATTATCATTTCAAAAACAGGGCTCATAAAAGTGATAAATCATTAAAGAACAATCATGTACTATAAAATCATGTCATAAAATTGTGGCACCGTCATAAATATCAAAAATAATTTCATATGTAAATGTTAATAACACAACCATTAATATAGTAGATTAGGACATATAGCCAATTTACCATTATGGATTAGGATGCACTTGTTTCCCATTGTGGATCATGACACACTTGTTTCCCATAGTTAATAAGGAGTAACATATTTAACTTTTTGATCAAGTCCATCGCATTGTTTCCCTTTTTTATCTCTTGATATGTAAATCATTACTGAATAAAATATAGATATATATTTTTTCTTCACATCTAATAATGAAGAAAATATGTTTGTTCCCTATAATATCATAAAACATTCCTCATAAAAAAACATAACACATGTAATAAAAATAGGTGTCACATAAATTACACTAATACATTATATCATAAACCAGGAATAATAAACATGATTCATGAACAGTTAATTAGCAAAAACATCAACCATCCATATGTTGAATATAGATGGCACAATTAAATATTATTTCATTACAAAATAAGTGGTATAAAAGGACATCATCTAAATTTGTAAATGATTATATAAAGTCACATAGAATACTTCTTGAGGAATATAGCATTTCTGAATTGTAAATAAATTAATACATAAATCATTATAAAATTCATATTCCTTAAAAAAACATTGTAAATTACTAAAGGAATAATTAAAAATCCATTAAAGCATTTACAAATGAAAATATCCTTTCATATTTGAATATAATGTTTAATACATAAGAATTTTTTAAAATAATTTTTATTGAAAATAAGAATGAAAATTTATATATGATTCATTAAATAAAATAATTTTTAAGACAATGGAATTTTTTTTTACGATACATCTTAATCTAAAATTCACTATACATTTTCATAAAAATACAAATGAGAATTATTTCGAAAATGTATTGATCATTCCTTTCAGTAAATTTTAAAAAAATTCAAGAATAGTAGAAATTAAATTTCCAAAAATAATTTATAAAAATTTAAAATCCCTTTTTAAACATAATTCTTGAAAACATGTTTTTGGAAGAAAATGAGTTTTTGACTGAAAATATGATTTTTCTTAAAAAAATTAATTTGAAAAGATGACTTTATAAATAATGGAAAATGATGGAAAAAATATATTATAATAACAATAACTAAAGACAATAAAATCCATGGGTCTCTAGTGAGATGGATAATAATATTTCATTATTGTATGCACAATAAAAAAATCTGGATAAATTTTATGATTGTAACATAATCTTTTTACCAATACAGTAATAGTTAATTGTAATCCCTAAGAAAAAAAATGAAACATAAAATATTTTAAATAGAAGCGGATTCCGGAATTGGAATGTAAAATTGGAAATATGTACATCTCATAATATAATATAAGTACATAACACAATATATCTCTCAAAGAAGGAAAATTGAGACAAAAATACCATGCCGCTTTTGTAATTTATTGATTTATAAGCCCCATGAAAGATAGATACTAAAATTGATATATAAATAAAAATAATTTGGAATGATAGTTTTCATAAAATAAATTAATTTGAATTATATGTACCACACAAAAGGAACATGTGGTTACCATGGCTTATGTATTATTAAAAATAGAATAGAGGCAAAAATCCTTTACCATAATTCTCGACATTCATCATACATGTTCAATCCTCAGCTATATTAGATATATTATTATTATAAAAAGTTTAGATAATAATATATATATATATATATATCATAAAACATATGATTTACTATTACATAATAATTAACAAATTCTTGATAAAATCATTATTTTGGTAATAAATTCTTTATTTTTTATGCATTTTTTAATTTTTTTTATTTATTTTTGGTCCTCTGACATTGATTATATATTAGTAATATCAATAATAATGACCATTATATAATTATAATATATTTTTATTATTTATTTATTTATTTTAAATAATTAATATTAGTGGTAAAAACTAGAACTTCCATTGAGATGGTAGGTTGTACGTACAGGTAAACATTGTTTATATTTTTTAGATGAATTGATGGAATTAATGGTAAATATAAAATTTTCATCAAATAATCCTTTTTATATCATATATATCACTCACATAAATTAAATCCATCCTTATTTCCATCCACATAAAGTGTGAATGAATCACATCACTTCATGAGGAAACAGAATGTCTTACACACAAAAGACATTATCTTATATGCATTGAATGGAAATTAATAAGGAACATTAGAAATAATGATTCCATACTAATAATAATACCCTAAATATCATATATATATATATATATATTGAATTCATTATTATATCGATATGTGATATGTGTTTATGAAAAATTAATACCTTTGGTTCACGAGGGGGTAGTCTTATATACAGAAGAATGATAATTTGATAACCCAAATGATGATAGATGAGTCGTATTTAGGTAATTACCATATCATAAAAACATATAAGTATATTTTAGATACTAATTTTATTATATTATCACAATTTGATAATAATTTAAGGAGCTGGAGGAATAAATTAAAAAAACACTTAGTTAGGTGTGCTACCAATTCTTTAGACACAATAATTTGGGTTTCTACAAAACGATTCATAGGATATGTTTATGAAGTAAATAAGTCTTCTAGGATGATATAAACGATTCATGTTGTTTCACCATTAAACAGTGACCTGGTATGTGGTCTGATTTTTTAGAATTTGTTTGATTTGTCCAAGAATCTAAACCAGTTTATCCTCAACAAAATTTCAATCTCCAACAGAATGAACATTGAGTTTTGTACATGTGATGGATCATGTATATGATTCCTTGGGAGAGATTAATGGAAAAAAACATGGAACTAATATAGGATCAGTGTAATAACCAAAAAATAAGGTATTTTCTAGATATAATAATTTATTTAAAAGGGGAAAATACTATTAATCTTAGTTTTCCCTCATTTCTTCAAGAAAAATTGATGAAACTCCTTATCATCGAATTCAATTTATAGATCATATCGTTTATAATAAAAAAACATTTCTACCAACATTGTTCTATTCTTACATGGTGTTGAATGGATCTAACCTACTCTTTCATTTCATACACTTTATAGGGTTCCAATAGATTTATTTGGGTAACTTCATTCTAGTACATTGGAGTCCTACACTTCTTTACATGTATGGATTCATAAATATCCATCTAAATGCACGATTGAAAGATTTTTTTTCTTGAAATCTCAACTAGGTGAATGTATTGTTCCCATAATCATTTCAAATAAAATGAATAAAACATTATCATACCCTATTCGGCTTTAATAGTTTTCTCGAACTTACTATCTATCTGAAGATAATGCATAATGATTAAACTGAACTGTGTATCGAAAGAATATCATAGAATTCACCAAAACATCGAGGTAGTCTTCAGATACTTATCAGAAATAATTGAATTTGTACAACATGAAACCATACCATTTTATTAATGTTTATTTTGTAAGGAGGTTCCTCAAGGAAATATTCTCTCATAGAAATAAATTGTTCTTACATCGTAAGGTGACTAACTACAACCCATAATTTCCCAACATTGAATGTTAGATAAACCCTAAATATTACCATAACCTTTAGTCATATGTCCCCAAAGATTAAATGTATTCAAACATGGCTAACATTTTCACTAATACATATACAAAACCAAAGTGTCTTATATAAAAAAAATTCACTTAAAATATCATTAATATTGATAAAATACTATTAAATAATTCTCTAAAAGGGTTTTCAATGAATTTGAACTTATGATCAACCATTAACTCCTAAAAACATGATAGTATACATAAATCATAAGTAAATCATACATATATTCATATAAACTTCTCAAAGTTAATTCACCCTTTATTCCTTATATAATATCTTATCATATATAAAAAAATTAATTGGAGGAATGAGATCATCTGTGTACTGATAAAATATAAAAAATTACATTATTATTTTAGAATCCATTTTGAGGGAGATAATCACATGAAATTTAAAAGATGGATGAAAATATTAACTTCATAGGTCTCATTCACACAAAATTTAACCTTAAATTATGTACTATGGATGTTAAGATATTTGTACACAAATTATAGTGATTCACATAATCCATTTTTATTACCATAAATTTCCCATTTTCTATTGTCATAGTAGTATGATGTAGATTATCATTGACATTATACCATGGATTTGTGAATTGACTCTCATAATTCACATACACCACACACATGAAACAATAGTGTGTTTCTGGTTTATTTGTTTGAATAATATTCTCTTATATTATAGTAACCAAATCATTAATCACATTTTTACATGAACAGGTTTAATGACCTGCCTTTGAATAGTTATTATTCCTCTCAGTTCTAATAAATTGAATTCCTTGATGCTTCTTTTCACATTTCTTTCATGAATATAGTAATAATTTCATTCCATAATTCTGTTTTTCACGGTAAATTATCGTTATTTTCTTATCAACACCATAGTCATAATATAATTTTTCCATTTCGACCATCATTGAACATTAAATGAAGTCTCCAAAGCAACAATTGTAGATTATATCCAAGGCCTTTTGAAGACCTCATTTTAGGACACCAAAAAATCAATCAATTTTTATATCGATGTTGTATATTAAACAATAGAGATACCTTTCAAGTCTTGTAAAATTCTCTTCATACGTAGAAATGAATTAATCATCAATTTTCATAAGATAAAAAAACTCATTCTCAATATTTATTCAATGAATAAAAATGACATAATTACCAAGAAATATTATAATAAACTCTGACCATTGAATATACTAAATTTATTATTGTTTTAAAATATTCTTAATTATATTTCACCACTGGAATAATTTTCCATCAAAATGATAAATTTCATAACTAACATTTTCATTTTCCAACAAATTAATAACAAATAACATATTTAAATTGGTATGGATCAATTTTTCAACAAATAGGGGGTTAATATAACCACTAAAATTATGTGGTTGTTTCCTTAGGTTTTACTAAATATAAAATTGTTCTCTCATTTGATAGTTCTGTAGTTCAGCATAAATAATTTATTGAGAGTGTTTTGGGAGAATATCAAAAATATTTTTCCTTCCATATTCCATAATTTTTTTATATGAGGAAATTCATTTCATTGTTTTCCACACTAAGCATTAACATGATTAATTTGGGTTTTGGACATTGGAAAAAACCATAAACCATAACAGTGAAACACTAATCACATTGGAAAACAACATAATTATTTAAAATAATTTATTAAATATATAAATATTGAAAACATATATTCCATAAATGAATTATTAGGATTATTTTAGGTCATTAATTTTTATTATTTACATCCATCATGATTGTTCATAAAGATTCTTTTAATTTAAAGAGAATATCCCTTTGGATTTTCAAACCATATATGAAACAAGGCATGTTTTAGTTCATTAGATGGTGATTGAGTCGAATTAAATTCTACATTTTCGGATTTATTAGCAATTTAAACACTAGTTCCAGATCCATATCCAATTATAGTATCTATTCTGGGAAGTAATTTCTTAGATACCCTTTCCTATATCCCTCACCAAAACTCTAGTATATTTTCCTATACATTGTATTTTCCTAACACTTGTACTTAGTTATATTCATGGAAATATACTTATAATTATACTTAGGAATATCTATATGGACTATACAAATGTTTTTCTAATTCATTTCCTTAAATATGCTGTAAAACATCCTTATAATACAAACTATAGAGATATCACCTTTTTATACATAAATTAGACATCTTTTAGATGGATTTTCAATAAATTTCATAAACACATACCCAATCAACATAATGGATTAGTAAACTTAGAGACTAGAAACACAATATTTTTTTATTAAAATATCATTAACATATCCCCCAATAAACTTCTCACATAGTACCCCTCTTTGGCATAACCTATCTAAACCATTAATCACAACCTAGGGAAGGAAACATAATAAAGGGTGAGCTCCAATCCTCAATAAGGATGTACATAAGAATTATCAATAAAGGATCATATTAAAGCATAATATAAAAATAAATATTTGTGATCATGAACACTAATTATGTGGTTTATACAGAAACATTCATAGATGAAAATATGATTCTTGAAAAAAAATTCCATTTTAGAAAATATCCTCCAATGGAGTGAGAAATCAGTATAAATAAATAATTTACCATATAATAATTTCATTAAATGTTTTTTTCATAAAAATTATATAAAAACAATTCCATTTCAGGGATAACTATGATGATCATAAACAATGTAGATCAGGATTTATCACATGTTTCCCATTGTAAATCTGGAAAGACCTATTTCCAATGGTTGATTAGAATGTTCTAATTGCGTATTGTGGGTCTCAGCTCACATATTTTCCATAGTGGATCAATATCATTGAACTTTCCCCCCATATTTTCCAATGAGATATAAATGATTACACAATACATTTAAGGAAGACATATGTCTCACTCATCTCAAAATGAAAAACGAACTATTGTGTGTCAGAATCATTAAGCATTCATCATATTGTAACATCATTACACATGTTAATAAACCCCAGTTTCACAAACTTTTTATTAATTCACAGTATAATAAACCATTAAAAATAAATGGGATTTATAAAAATTTGATCGACATAAAAATTAACCATCTATAGAAGCAGTAATGATGATATCATTAAACATTTTCCCTAGTAAATAGAAATTAACATAAAAGGATGCCATCTTACCTGGAAAACAATTTTGAAAGATCACGTGGAAAATTTCATGAGAATATATCCAATACAATTTAAAAAATAATCAATCAAAATAAAATTCAATATACATTTATTGAAAAATAATTTTTCAATATTATAAAGGAGACTTTAGAAAACATTAAACTCATTTCCTTTAGGAAATTTCCCTTATAAATTGAAAAAACAATTATTTTTTTTGAAAATCCATTTATTGTAAAATAACCATGACAAATTATAATCCGTTTTTAAATGAAAACAACGGGAATTATAGTGGGAAATTACACTCCTGCATTGCAGGTAAAAACAATTATTCCATTGTCATTTTTAGTAAAATTCAAATAAAAATTATTTACAATATTAAATGAAGACTAATTTTAAATAAAATAAAAAATTAAAAATAGGGAAAATTTTATCATATGAATAATTTAAATAAATTTTCAAACTATTTAAAAAATATATTAGAAAACATATTTTTGGAAGAAAAGATGTTTTTTGAACGAAAAAAAGATATTTTCCTCAAAAACATTATTTTGAACTCTTAAAAAAAGTGATTAAAATTAAATTAAAACATGTATTCTTAGGACATAAACATAGGAGTTAAAAAAACATGAGTCTCTAGAGAGAGATATAATAATATTTAATTATTTCAATCATAACCATAAACAATCCCAATAAACAAATTCACTATTACATATAACTCTAACCACATTGGGAACATTGAATTTATATCCCCAGGAAATTATATCATTAACTGAATCATAATACATAATGAGTAGAAATATATTCATGATAATACATTTATTATTATCAATATATAAACCTAAAAAATATAGGATTGTAACACAAAATATGTCTCAATGAAAGAAAAATGTGGCAAAAATCCCTTACCACTTAGAAATTCTAATGAATCGTAATTCCCATTAAAGAGAGATCCTAAAATGGTTATGTAAATCCATATAATTTTAAATATATTAAAATTAATAAAAAATTAATGGAATGTGTATACACTAAATAAACGAAACATGTATTGAACATTGGTTATGTCTCAAAAAAAGTGATACTCAAATAATTTACCCAATGTTTTTTATTTACATCATACATATTTATATGTCCAGTATAAAAATATATGTTTAATATAAATATATCATATAACTGAAAATAAATATATCATACAATATACTATTTAATTATGACATTTTGTTACTATTTTATTAACAATTACATGTTAACATCATATTTCAGGTAATAAATTCAATGTTTACCATGTATGTTCTGTTTTTTTATTATTTATTATACTCATAAAATAATTATTGTTATATAATATCTAGAATAAAAACTATTATGTGTAATTAATATATATATATATTAAACAAATTATATTTTCATGTCCCATACATTTTCTAATATTTTACAACATTAATTTTATTATTTTTTTCAAAACTAATTAATTTTTTTTAAATAAAATATTCGAAACATATAAATATTATATGGAATATTTAGTATTATATATATATATATATATTTCTTTTAATAACACCATTATTATTAGTATTTAAAAGATTTTTATTACTATTGTTATGAATATGTTTTATACATTATTTATAGTGGTAGTGTTTTAATAATAAAATTAACAATATATAATGGTTTATAAAAACTCAGTTTATCATGTAACAAAATATAAACTTAGTGTTTTGTGAAAGAAAATTTAAAAAATATTTTTCGTTTTATAGAAAATATGTAAAATATTAAATTTATTTTAAAAAAATATTTCACATAATCTCATGGTGTTACATTTCATCAGTTTACTTATCATTTAAATAATCTAATTGTGACAGTTCTCAGAGATCAATAAAAAAATATCTTATGTAATTATTATTAAATTTAAAAAATTACTAAAACAATTGTTTAATATTTTTTTTATATTTAAATTATTTATTTATAAAATATATAGAATTAATATTTATTACATCATAATACCATTATTTATGGTTTCCAAGACATCATGGATGTAAATGATACAACATTTTTCTTTAATGTTTTTAAACCCACCCAAATAAAAAAATAATATAATTATAAAATGATTAAAAAATAGTTACCATATAGTAATAATTTATCCATTTTTTATTATTATTTTTTTATATAATTAAATACCACGATAGATAAATTTTAAGAATATGTGGATGAATGAGATAAATATTACAATGTGTATAATACTTAAGTTGAAGAGTTGAGGCTTTGATTAGAAAGACTCTTGGAATTATGGAATAATGAATTTATCTTGTGACCATAAGTTACCAAATTTCATATTTTATTGTCACGGTGATAATTTGGGAATGGATTAAATAGAAACCCGAATGAAATATTTGGGTATAAGTTGGTGGTGTATGGGTTCTTTTTTAGTTATTAAGGTGTAGTATTTTTAGAAATAGTAATTTCATTATAAAAAAATTATTTTATTTTAAATTAATGTGTATCCATAGTTGGAAAAAATTGGTATACGATATGTGAAGGTAGATATTAACTTCATACAACAATTACAGATAATATTTTATATTATTATTTTTATTTATGACTTAATTAACTCCTTTTATCTCATTTTGGTATTTATCTTGTAATCTTTTTCCTAAAATCCAATTTTATGCCTAAAATTAAATTTAATGACTTACGAAAAATTTAAATGTCTTGATTTCATATTTAGTCTTCATTTAATATATGTTTATTTTTCTGTACAAGAAGTTTTACTTTTATATGAAAACATAAATTATAATGAAAATTAAATTATTATAAAACATAATTAATTTAAAATTAAGGGTTCCCAATACTAAGTTATATAAATTACTAATTAAATGACTATTGAATCATATATTATCCCCTAAAAATAAATTTTTATTCAATCATATGTTAGAAGTGAAAATTATAATTTTTTGATATAAAAAACATAGAACACATTTAGAAAACAATATTTGAAAAAAATATATTGTTAACACTAAATCATTTTAATGACACACTAAAAATCATTTGTATTCCTATTATAAAAATTTAATTATATAAATCCATTAGTTTTAGAATATGTATTTTAATTTCATAAAATTATAAAATCAGTATTTAAAAACAATATTTTTAGTATTGAAATAAATTCATTTTTATAATAATCTACAATAATTTTATGTTACTCATGTATAAAATTTTACATGTGAATTATAATAATATTAATTTGGTACTAACATTTGAAAAAAAAATTTGTTTCATTGAGATACAAGTATACTCAATGTCCACATTCCTAAATACGATATAACTACTAACTATATTAATAACTATCATCTTGAATTCAAATATATAGCTTTCTGAATTTTATTAAAATCATTCATTATATTATAAAATTCCATTGTAAATGTGTCTATTATATTTCAAATTTTTTATATTATTTATATAGTTAACATCATTGGAATGATCTTAATGACATATTACGAATATTGGAATTTAAACCTTTTCATTATTATTTAATTTTGATATCATTACATATGTAAATTTAACAATTATTTATCATTTCATTATATCATAATAAATTTAATTATATTTAGTAATATTCTACCCCAATAAAGAATTATTTATTTTCTTGGTGTTGTGTATTTCCAAAGCTATCAAATAAACATGTGTTCTTTATTGATAAATATATAATAATGTAATGGTATTTAACAAATTCATCATTGAAACTCTCCTTCATAGAAAGAAAATGGGATGATTTGGTCACATGATCTATAATAAACCATATCAGATTCCATATATGAAGAAATAATGTTAATACAATTACAAAATCCATGGATATATCATAAAAAATATATGATGGAATAAGGAGTTATTGAAACAAAATAATAGGATATTCATACTTGAACATTACTTTCTAATAATTGAGGAACCATTAATCAGGTTCAGTGACTGTTGAGATAAATCTAGACCACAAATAGATATGATTAATATCATTGTAATTATTGGTATCACCTGGATGAAATGTACTACAAGAATTGTGAAAACCAAACATCTCCTCTGACCTCATGGAAGGGGAATCTATGAACCTATTGTTAAAATATATAGCTCCATAATAAGAAATATTTAATTCCCTATTTATCGATCCACAATTTAAAATTCCTATTATCATTAAAAATTATAATATAACTCCATATCTTGATGAATTTGATATATTATGGAAGGTGTGACTTATACAATATATACCAAAAAATAAACCTATTAAAGCATATACATATTCTATTTCATAAATGTAAAATTAACATAAATTCATTATATGATTAAATATCTACTATAATGAAAAAAATCTTATGAAAACTTTTTTTAACAATATTTACTTTTCTAGGGGTATAAGCTAGTTCAATTTCAAAAGCTTATAAATATTATGCCCATTATAATTATATATTGTCTAAATATTTATGACAAAATATACACCTAATAAATTTAATGTTTTCATGAATGAAACACATATTCATAAAGAGATAATGATTCTAATTTTTCAATACATGCATTTCCGATTTCAATTTATGAAAAAATGGGGGTAAATTATTCTAATTAAGATATAACTGATGAATTCCACACACACCCCCATGATAATTCTACATAAAGGTACAACCCAAAACCATGGATGATTAATCATAATAAACATATTAATCATCAACATGATATGGATGAATAAATATAGGAGATGAATTTATTATCTTCTTAAGTTTATCATAATATTTTTTCAATCTTCACTTTACTCAAAAATAAAATGATTTTGAATCATCGAATTCAAATAAAGAGATAGAATTTAAATCAATTTAAAATAACCTTTAATTACATTATAATCCCAATATACATTTAATTTGGAAATTAATATTGAGAATTTCAAATTATGGAATAGAAATAATATTCTAAGGGTTTAGGGATATTCCTCCATTAGAAAACACCTTAACAAATATAAATATATGTGTCTTGAATTAAAATATTTATAACATAGAATACTAATGAATTTACCTGTTAGGCCTCAATAAAATTTCACTATGATCCTTATTTTATTACATTGACATAGGATAATCCAATGTATCATAAACAGACACCACCACAGTGGTTTTAAGGTATCCATGGAAGAAAAATAATTCTTATCCAAAAATATTATTGTAGAATCAATTTTCATAAATTAAATCATGTGGTATTCATAATTAATATACCCAATTTTAAAAAGTGTCTTAGTAATATCAAAATATATCACCTTCAATTGGTTGTATCATAATGTCAAATAAAATTTCTAAATACAACTCATATCATTATGCTGATCAAATATATCATCGATTCGAGATAAGTAATTTTTTTTATCTATTGTAACATGGTTGAGATTTTTACATCAGTTAAACTGTGACTACTTTTATCTCCATTCTAATAAATTATAATTGGATTTACTTAAGGTGGCCTACAATCATATATTACACCCAAACATCATAGATCCTTCAACTAAATATTCAAATTTTATCAATTTACTTGCATCAATTTCATATGCGGATAATGAAATGGAGTTTCTCCCAAAAAGAAAATCAATCAATCATTAAACATCCCTTTCTAAGAGATATATATATAAATCAACTAGAAATATTTATATATATCAATACACCATATAGGATGTACATATACATGATATTCATCTAATTATATTAATTTATATAATCCTCCACGAAAACTATCGTGTCCAACCATAGAAAAAATATAGACACATATTAAAATAAAAAATAAAATTCATATATTATATTTTTAACAAAATTAATGACCTGATTGAATGAATTATTATTCCCACGATACATATTATTCATAGTGTATTATATATATCTACCATATATATCATAAAATATAATTTTAGGAAAAAATTATCTACCAATTTAGATAATAGAAAAAAAAAATCAATATAAAGTATGTATAAAAAATTGAAGATATAATTAGAATATTACCTTAGACTGTCACAAGTATAGCCTCTAACAAAGTAGTTACATGCTACTCTATAAATAATCACCAATCCATATTACAAATAGAATAATTCTTACAAATTTATGAATAACCATATATAAAAATGTATTATCCTGAACTCTATGTTTGAGTATACTTTCCATTATACGAATCAAAATAAAAAATAGAACCTATTATGAGTGTATATCGATCGGTTCTTCCTTATTTGGAGGATTCTCTTAAAATTGTTATTGGTGGACTAGAAACACATGATAATGAGTTGACTATGGGGCCTCTTAAAAATTATCTTTTTATGACCATGATTCTTAAATTAGGATCACATAAGAAATACTTTCTCATATTATGGTGGTGAAATAAATCAGGTGATCCCCCAACACATATTTGTATCCCAAAAAATATTTTTAGTTATTTATATTTTGGGTATAATACACACAATGGATTCCACCATATATGAAAAAGGTAAAGATCACTCATATTATCCTTATAATATATGTATTATTGATGAATTCCTTATTTACTACAGAATCATATGATCTAATAATGAATGATAAATTCTTAACTAGAAAATTTTTTACAATCCCATGTCAAAGTGTTCAGCCTTTGGAAAATCATTGTGGAAATTTTCATCTTCAAAACTCACAAATAAGGGAAAAATAATACCTCAATATATTATTCATTATTCCAATACTGTAAATATAGCCATTTCTAATCCATTATCCTAAATGGTATTCTAGAAAAAACAAAAAATTATGAAAATCATAGACACCTTTAAATGGTATATCCTTAATCAAATTATGTTACTCTACAAACTGAAGTTATTTATTACTCATACTCATGAATTATTATATGGTGAAAATTTACCTAGAAGTTTCATGTACCTATAGAAAATAAAAATTAAATTACTAAATTTTTTTCATCTTCGCATCTATTTTAATTCCATGGCCTCTTTGAATGTATAATTTGATTTTCCTTGTAATCTCTCAATCATTATATATGGAGTTGTTGTGTAACAACCCAATTTATTTTACCAAGATTGTGTTGTATCATTTTATGCCTCGGGGTATCCTCCTCTTATTCCAGTTGCTACAGAATATAACTTATGATCCAATACATATTATAATGGGAAAACACCCTTGATATCATCACCAAAATATAATGGTAAAATATAAGTAATATATAATATGTATACATTAGAGCATGATATATAATAATTTTTAGAAGATGAACCTAGAAAAAAACGTACACTTACAATAAAAATGGAGCTCTATTAATGAGTCATATATCATTCACACAGGGAAAAATATCCCATAGTTTATTACTAATATTCAATTCACCATGAAAAAGAATATAAATAAATACTTGAAAAATATTTATTTTATAGGTACTTATCCATTCCACTAAACCAACTCCCATACCTTTTTAAACAGGAAATATCCAATCCCTATCATATCACACATTCCATGACCCAAAAATATAGTACAACATTAAAATATCTACAATGGTGAATGTGATGGGTAAGAGTAAGAGATGAATAATGTCACCATTAATGGGATAAGAAAAATATACAACAAGTTATATATATGAGACAATATATAAATAAGTTTAAAATTAAAAGAATCAGAACACACACAATATAATTTGAGACATCATTCTCTATCTAGGAAATCATAATGATCTATCCCACATATTATTAGTATTGGTTGTGAAGTATATTTGGTTAAAGTAAAAGCATAGTATGATATCATTATGATTCCAAGACGGTTTTAATAACCATATATTTTTACCTAGACCAAAATATAGACCTAATATAGTCCATCCCTTCGGTGTAAATTACACCAAAGTGTACCTAAAACACTTTCAATTCCCTATAATCGAAATATATACAGTTAGTACACATTAATCAAGGGAGTTAAATGTTTTAATATACTCCATCGGGAAGTGATTCTGAATATTTGAATATGTGTACCATGATTTTGTACTTTTTAATTTAATAACTACAGTGTAACAAGACATCCGGTTACACATTGAAATCTTACACCATTTATTAAAACAGATAAAAATTCCTACCATATGATAACTGAAACCTAGCCCTCGCTACACACCTCTTAATGTAATTTATGTATAACTAATCTAAATAAGAATGAAATCTATGTTAGGTCCAAAAGGTTACCTGAGAATGGACTAGAAGTGGTGAATAGAGAAGATTAAAATGTCTTATTGAAATAGATTAATTCTATATATTAATTATGAATGTTAATTATTTGAATTAGTTATTAGTGTAATAAATTATAAAGGTATAAAATGATTTTTATACTTGGTATGTTGAAATTGAACCTAGTCCATTCCAATACCTCCCTAGATAGCGAGATATATGTTGTACACTACATGATTATTAAAGGCGATCATAATTAGAATAAGAAATTATTATAAACAATTTGTAGGGAAAACCACTAACACTGTAATATTTCTATGGGGAATCACAACCCAAATAAAAATATGAATTTAGACAATGGGATACACAACCCAAATGGTCATGTCAATTTATATAGGGCATCACAAACCTTAGATCAAAGCACATGAGCCTCAACCTAGTTGGTGACGTCTCTCTATGTGAATACATAAGACCTAGGTTCGAAACCAGGAAGAGGAATTATTACAGGTTTCTATTTGTAATAAATTTAGCAGGTATGTAGTAAGCCATGTAGTAGGTATTTTCTAATACTGTAGTAGCCAGAACAATTCACCTTTTTCCACCATTTTGTTAATAGACACCATAAGGCCTTCAGGCCACCAAGGACATTGGGTTAGTAAGGCTTTTAGTCCACCATTATGGCCTTACTGCCACCACAAGGTCGTCAGGCCACATCATTCCCTTTAGGGCCACCTGATATGTAGATGACGCGACACATTCTACAAGGAACCGGCTCAAGAAGAGGATTCATGGGAAAGACACATACACCAAAGCAAGAATATCATATTTAGAATAATGGGAGATTATGGAATCTACATCGTTATCAGGCCATTGAATCTCTACATAATAAAGATAGCGGAATAGCCATGTGAAGGTGGAGAGATGATCAAGATGCAGATGCTTGGGAGGGGCAATTTCATTTTGTCACAGTCTATATAATTTCCCTACGACCTATGGGTCCTATATTGTCTCCAATCCTATGGGAAATTTAGTACCCCCTGTTTCTAGTATGTAACACTAACTTTATGATTTTCTTGGTAATAAATTTATGTGTGATGAATGGGGGCGTCAGGATAACGTTTAATGGAGTTTTGAGACAAATGGGAAGTCGCACAAGCAGCACACTGTTTTTCTAATAATGTAGCCAAGCCATGCGTTGTTGGTCCTTTTGAGGAAGGGCCTCCCATAATGTTGGAGAAATGATATAGATACCATGTGAGGAAGCTATGTGAGGGTCTAAAAAGGTATTTTATAACATGTAGTTAGCGCACAGTTTTTCTAACCGTGCAAACAAAAATTGCATGCACAAAATTGGGATATTAAAAAAGTGGTTCTCACACCATTTTGTCTCTAAGTGGCTCATTTTTTCTACTAAGTGGCCATAACTCAAGATTTTTCTTATCGTAATTCCAAAATAATGTTCTCCCATCATTCTGGAGGCAATATGAAGGCTTCCCATGGAGAATCGAATCCCGATTCTTGAGGTATAGGATCGTTCTTCTTCGTTCATGTTTGGTTTCTTAGAGCTACATAGAGATATATATCCTCTTCTCTCGGTTTCTTAGATATACACCTGTTATGGTTAGATATATGTTTTTGGATTCAAAATATGAAAATTTGTTTTCTTGATCTTACTAGGAGAAGAAATATAAGGTGGGTTCTAGGAGAATCGACCCGGTTTTCTTGCGCGTTATTTGTCCTTTGTGGTTTTTGTCAAAAGCATTGAGGTAGGAGGCTTCTCCCTCGACACCTTATACTATAATTGATTGTCTTAGTTTAAAATTGGATTATTTTTATAGTATTGATTGTGAAAATCATGGAAAAATCTCATTCACTGATGATTTCTCATTTTCGTGAAATTGTGAAATCATAGTGAATTTTTGGGAAATGCGATTTAGCCTATTTATTTTAAAATTATGATTTAAAATAATTTCTTTTCTTGAATTTGTAAATGGTTTAATGGATATTTTGTTTTCAATAAAAATGGTTTTTTATTTAAATGGATTAGTATTGTAATGAATTTATGGAATTGGTTTTGAATAAAATGGGTGTTTTATTGAAATGGTTTGGTAGTGAAATGAATCTTATGGAAGTAGTTTTCAATAAAAAGGGTGTTTTAATTGAATTTTTTTTTAATAATTATCCTTGGGAATATGAGTGTCGGGGTTCATACTTCATTTTCGGGGCTTGGTTGGAGTATGATGTTGTGCTCAGTACCAAATGTTAAATGGAATACGGGATAAAGAGTTCATTTTGAATTTATGTATCTTGGTTGAAATATGACCTCGTGCTCAGTGCCAAAGGATAAATAGAACATGGGAAACAATTAAATATTAATGATTTGTTAAATCGATGAGAAACCAATCATGAGTATGGAACTGTTATAACATGGCATGATTGGTTGTTTTCGTGAGATTTTTTAATAGTTGGGTATGATAAAAACGGATATTGTGAAATGCTTTTAATGTTATTATATATATTTCTTAAAAATATCAAGATGGGAAAATTTGTTTCAATTTCACTTTTATTCTTTTGGTAATGAATTGTTTTGAAAAAATTGTTATATTTAGTTATAATCTATTTTAGAGAAATTTTTTTATATATAAAATTTTATATAAAATTTTCTAAATCTTCAATCCTAGTGGAGTTATTAGGGAAGTCAATGGGGAAATCCAACTGAATTTTATACTCACCATTTCTATGGAACATTTGTTCTTTTTCAGATGCTATCTTTCAGGTTAGGTGAAGGGGAAACATTTCCTATGCATTTAGCACTACCTCATGATGTTTGGGCTTTTGAGAGAGTGTGGAGCTTCAAGATTGTGCAGCATATATTCTTGTGGTAGGGTCTTATAATGTTTATCCGCTGTGTAATATGTTTCATTATTATTCTTCCATTGTTTCATACTATGATGTGGTTTTGAGATTCATAAAGTTTTTGAATTTTTATTCTTTTCTTCATGCATCATATAGTGAATGTTTTGTTATGGTTGGTTAGTTTATGGGTTTAGTTTATAAAGTGTAAATAATCCCCACATGTATTTGAAACCCTTTGGCATTTATTTCATGCCTTTGGAATCTTGTGGATGTCTCTTAATGCCCATGTAATGACTCAATGTGCTCTCTAGACAATGAAAATTGGCAGGTCATTACAAATTGTATCAGTCTGGTCCATCAATAGTGGTGCACATGTTTTCAGCTTGTTTGGGAATTATATTACAAGTTTTCATCAGTGTTCTTGGTCATGGAGTTAAATTCATTCTTTTCTATTACATTGGATGAAATCAAATACATGAGTATGATTTTCCAAACATTAAATGTACATCATTAAAGGATGTTTCTAACCAATTTATGTTGAACATCAAGTTACCAGGGTGTTGGGTACATAAGTGTTTTGGATACACTTCTAGAATGTTGGAAATCTCATTATCATGGGTTTAGCCAATGATATGAGCATTTAATGTATTGTATAGGAATGACTTCTCACTGAGATTTCATATTTCATCCACAGTAATGGTTAATTATTTTTCATGGTGTAATTTTTTTCAAAATTCATAAATTGTTTTCAAATTAATGATTTTGAAATGTGGATATTTGGTGTATTTTGGAAATGGTTTAATTTTTAAAAAGCATGTTTAATGTTTTCAAAAATTGTTGAAGATGGAAAAAGGTTGTTTTGGAAAAAAAAATTGTGAAAGTTGATTTGATAGAATTTGAAAGGTTATTAAATCAGTTTCTATATGGTGAGATTGAAAAAGATTATTATGGGATTAGAAAATAGAACCTGGTTAGAGTCTTCAAAACCCACCCGAAGAAGCTGCAGAGAATATGGTTCAACAAGAACCATGGTTTATCCAAGATCTATATCATACTATTCTCCAAGATTTTCATGAAATGGATATGGTTAACTGAAGGAATGATCCATGTCATGTGGATCATATCATCCAATTTAGGAAGAAATATCCACCGAACATCTGGGGTGATGCTGAACCCGAGAAAGAGGAGGTGGGGCTCAATAGAATGAATTGTATCATCAATTTCATCGGAACACCATCAAATCGAATGGTCATTCTAGGTACGTACATGATCAAGGATCTTTTCAGGCAGTGTTAGGATTTAGTAGGGTATACTAATTTGGATAAAGGCCTTATATGGTAGTATTTTTCAGAATTGTTCAACAAAAAATTCTGTCCTCATACATTCAAGATCCAGAAAATGATGTATTTCATCAACCTATAGAAAGAGAGTATCTCTAACCTATATTATGAGGCAATGTTCATGAATTTAGTCGGTTTTCACCAGATGTTGCAGCAAGTGAATCCTTTAAGTCACACATCATCGAATCGTGGATACGATAATAGATTCAATCAAAGATTGTGGTGCTCTATATTATGGATTATACATAGATGGTGAACAGAGAGACTGTGGATGAACATGATATATCGTGGTCTATGGGAGGAGGAATAATGATTCCCATTGGGAATGGTGGGATCTTATACTTTGGGAGTAAACAGAATAGGCACACTAATTTCAAAGGTGGAAGTGGAAATTTGACAGGTGAATCAGTGAACCTTCCTCCACAACCCCAAAGAAAAGTCGGTAGCTTTCAATGTGGTTCGTTCGACCACATAATGTGAGTGTGTATAGAACAACCTAGTGAATTAGGTAACTAGATTAATATGTTGAGTGTTTAGCGATATTGTTGCAATGCTCCATTGTCTGGTGCTCGAGACACTTCTTAGGCGTTGCAAGTGTCGTACACTTCGACCAGACGAGGAAAATTGAATCAATATCGTCATCATAATAGAGATAGCCTTAGTGATTATGGAAATACAATGACTCTTGAACCGGGGAAGTGTTAGCAATGAAACTAGGAGAACAGTGTAGTGAATATGCAATTGTTTGGAGCAAAGCATATGATGATCGATGATCAAGTTGGACCATCTATGGTGAGTGGTACAATTCTTCTGAATTATACCCTTTTGCAAGCGCTCTTCGATACTGGTGCATAGAATTATTTCATTTCGTCTTGTGCTTTTAATTTACAATTTTTAATGTAGAAAATTATGCCTTCTTATTTTAGAACTGAATACTCCACTTAGTGAAAGGGAATGTCAATCCTTTGTGTGTCGAACATGTTTCATAACTATTGTAGAAGATGAGATGAAATGGAACATCTCATTGTTAGACATGGATGCCTATGATGTAATCTTGGGAATAGATTGGATGAAAATGTTTAAGGGTTATGAGGAATATTATAGGAGGACAGTTAGTTTCACGAATGAGGATGGCATCATGCATCTCTTCAGATGAGAGAGGATAGTAAGGAAAGGGGAAATGTGTTTTTTGGCACTGATGGTGGGAATGATCTCTTAACAGTTGGAAGCATCGAAATTGACATCAATAGAAGAGATTGAATAAATTAGTCTTCCATTTATTGTGGATCACATTCCACATGTATTTATCAAGAACTTCTCAGTGTTACAAACTATGAGGGATGATGAGTTTACGATTGATCTCTTTCTGGGCCCCAGTCCTATTTCACATCCATCATATAGGATGGCACCAATAGACTTACGAGAATTGAAGGTGAAAATAATGGAAATGTAATCAAAGGCTTTCATTCGACCAATTACATCTACACTGTCACCAACATATTTTTTCATGAAGAAAGAAGATGGAACTCATCGGTTTTTTGATGATTATCGTAAGAATAACCAAGTTATGGTAGAGAATAGATATCTGCTTCCATGCAATGATGGCCTATTTGATCAATTTAGGGATGATAAATGGTTCTCTAAGATTGAATTGCATTTACGATATCTATAATTGTGGTTTTTTAGGGAATATATTTTTAGGATAGCTTGTAGAAGCAGATATGACCACTACGAATATGTAGTCATGATTTTTGGGCTATCGAATGCAACATCGGCCTTTATGGATTTGATGTATCATATATTTTAGTGATATCAGGATTCTTTTGTTGTTGTGTTTGTGAATTAAATTTTAGTGTATTCAATGAAAATGGATGACCATGAGGAGCACCTAGAAATAGCCTTACAAATCTTGAGAGATCACCGTTTGTATGGAAAATATCAATGTGTGATTTTTAGATACAATAATTATGTTTTCTTGGCCATTAGATTTCTGAAAGAAGGCATTTCAGTGGATCATAAAAATATAGAAGCAGTTATCTCATGGATACCACTGAATAATTTCTTTTATATACGATGTTTTATGGATTTTTATTGTTAATACCAATGCATTGTGTGTGACTTTTCATGACAAGATTCACCAATGACAGCTCTATCAAAGAAGAATTCTCCATTTCATTGGATGGGGAAATGCCCAAAATTATTCCCGGAACTAAATGTTCATCTTACATTAGCACCTATTATGATCCTTATAGAATCAGGAAAATGGTATGTGGTGTAATGGGATTCTTTAATAATAGGTTTGGTTTGATTTCTCATAAAAGGAGACCATGTGGTTGCTTAAGGTTCAAGGCAATTGTGGGTGCATGGAAAAAATAACCAAACACGCAATATGGGGTGAGTTGTAGTCGTCCATTCCTTGAAAAAATGGAGACACTATCTCTTGGATTAGAAATTCACTGTGTTCATGGACCACAAAATCTTGAAATGCATTTTCTCAGGGCGAGATTTGAATCTGAGGAAAAGAAGATTGATAGAGTACCTCTAGAATTTTGACTTTTTATTGATGTATACACCAGAGAAATGGATTTTTTTTGCAGATGCATTGAGTAGAAACTCATAGGCTCATTTGGATAAATAAGCCTCAGATTAATGGCAGTTGATGTCAGTACTAGCTGACATACACGTCGAATGTGAAGATCTAGGTGATTTTTCATGCTTCTTTTTAGGTACTCTTGTTCTTAATTTGGTAAATGTTTTCATATATGCACAGACATATGTTGTAGAATATCTAGTAATGTGTTAAACAATCAATGGTGGGGAGACCATTGAGGGAAGGAAACATAATGGGATTTTAGTTTTGTGCTTTAGAGAATGGATGGTTGTACCTATGGCTTGTCATGAACAACTCTGTCATCCTTACCACCATTCGAGATGGTATGTACATACAGGTACATATAAGATGTATATGGAGTTAAAGGTGCATTTTTGGTGGATCGACATGTAAAAGAAGGTGGCTGAGTTCATGTCCTGATGCTTAACATTTCAGCAAGTTAAAGTAGAGCATCAGTGACCAGTAGGAGTGTTGCATCCTTTACCAATCCTATTGTGGAAATGGGAGTGGATAGCAATGGTTTTTTTATATATCATCTTAAAATGGTTCGGAAACATGATTCCTTATGAGTGAGAGTGGATCGTCTTACCAAATAGACCCATTACATCCATATTCCTAAAACATATATGGTGGATGATCTATAAAAAATTTATATCTGAGAAGTGGTAAAGAGGAATTTTGTACCAGTTTCAATAGTATAAGATAGAGATCTATGGTTTACGTCTCATTCCTAGAAATCCTTACCACATGATCTTGGGAATCAGTTGACTATAAACTTGGCGTATCATCCTCAGATGGATAGGAAATCCGAGAAGGTGATAAAATCATTGGAAGATATGTTTCTAGTTTGTGTAGTGTATTTTGGAGTCTCATGGGAAGAGAATATAACCTTGTAGGAGTTCCCATACAATAACAAATATTAGTCCTTGATACACATGGATCCATTTGAAGCATTGTATGGGAATCCTTGTGGTTATCAACTATGCTGAGTGTAAATAGGTGAGACATCACTAGTATGGACAAGACTTATCCATGAAACAATATAGAAGATCCAGTTGATCCGATAGAGGATGTAGATGGCTGTGAGTCATTATAAATCATATGCAGATCACCGTAGAGGACATTTTTTGTTGGATGTGTCCCATAATGTATTTTGGGGATATATCTAAGGCTCAGAAAATCATTATTTCCAGATGTAGGTAATGTTATCTCCTTGATATATATGCCCTATTGAGATACTAGAAAGGATAGGAGAGGTGGAATATCAGTTGACATTACCACCAAGGTTATGTTCAGTGTATAATGTGATCCATGTGTATCAGTAGAAAATGTATCAGTACAATCCTAACAATGTGATCTAATAGGATCATGTAGACCCAGATTTGGATGCTTCATTGATACATATCCTGGTACAGATTGGGGATAAGCAAGATAAATTCTTACGTGGAAAATGCATCGGTCTAGTGTGTGTTTTATTGAAGCATAGTTTGACTAAAAAAGATAATTGGAAACATGAAAATAAAGTGAAGGAGCGGTGGCCAAAATAATTTCAATTGGGAGAGGGTTTTATACTTTTCGATGATATAAAAAAATGGTAGGGAGAATTTGGTACCTCAATTTCAAGTATGTAACCATTACATGATTCTTTTCATGGTTATAAAGTAAACTGTAATTAGTGGGAGAGTCGGGAGAGCATTTAATGATGTTTTGAGGAAAAGGGGATGTCGCATGGGTGGTGCATGGTTTGTCTAACTATGCATCCAACCCATATATAGTTGTTAATTTTGTGGAAGTGGCTAAGACATAGTTATAGGACTGTTAGAGAGATTTTGTGTAGAATCTTGAATTGTTTTACCTAGGAAGTGGCTAACACAGAGTTATCGCACAATTTTTCTAACTGTGAGAACTAACCGTAAGGGCACTTAAGTGAGATCCTAAAAAAGTAGATCTCACACGATTTTTCCACTATATAGCTCGTTTTTCCTCAAAGAGGACATAAATCATGATTTTTATTCTCTTAATTCCAAATATGACTCTCCCATCATTCGAGAGAGGATCCAAATGATTCCCTTGGTGAATTGAATCCATATTTTTGAGGTATATGATTGTTCTTCTTCGTACATGTTCTGTTTCTTATATCTACTATGATCTACTTATCCTCTTCTCTCAGTATCATGGATCTACACCCATTATGGGTAGTTCAAAGTGTGTGGATGCCAAATATTTTTAAATTTGGTCTTGATCTTCATAGGAGAATATATCAAAGGCGTGCTCTTGGAGAATCGACCTGATTTTATCGGGCATTCATTGTTTGTTGTGGTTTTCATCAAAACCACTGATATAATAGGCTTATCTATTGACTCCCCTTTTTTGAATTGATTTTCATTTTTCTAAATTGGTTTATTTGAATGGGATTGATTGTGAAACTCATGGAATAAATATTCTTCAGTGATGATTTATGGTTTTAGTGAAAATTTGAAATAATGGTGAATTGTTATGCAAAGTGATTTATCGTCTTGAATATAAAATGATGGTTTTATATAATTGATTTAATGGAATTAATAATCGATTGGATGATTTTTTTTCAAAATAGGGTGTTTTATTGAAATTATTTGGTGTTGAATTGACTTGATGGAATAGGTTTTCAATAAAAGGGGTTTTTTATTGAAATGGTTTGGTATTGAAATTAGTTTGATGGAATTGGTTTTCAATAAAAAAGACTTTTTATTGAAAATTTTCTTTTTCATCATCCTTGGGAATATTGGTGTGTGAGTTCATATTTCATTTGTCAAGATTGGTTGAAAAATTAACTTCTTCTTAGCGTCAATGGTTAAATGGAACATGGGTTATAAATTTCATATTGCATTTCTGGGGATTGGATAAAATATGACCTGGTGCTCAATGCCAAAGGTTAAATGGAACATGGGAAACAATTACCATGTGATGACTTGGTAGATCGACAAGAAACAGCTCATCAGTATTGAACTATCACAATGTAGCATGCTTGGATGGTTTAATGGGTTTGTGGAATGGTCAGGTATTAAAAAAAGTGATATTGTAAAATTGATTTAAATCTTGTTTAGTTATTTTTTCTGAAAAAATATCTTTCTTTTAAAATTTGTTCCAATTTCACAAGTATGATTTTTGGTAATGAATGGATTTGGAAACAAGATCATATTAAGTTATAAATTAATTTTGAGAAATATTTTATTATAAACTATTTTATATAATTGATCATAACTCTTCTATCCTAGTTGAGTGAGAAGATATGTCTTTGGGTAAAACCTACTGAGTTTTAAACTCACCCATGCTTTGGAAATTTGCTGCTTTGGAAGATTTTATCATCTGACACAGGGGAAAAGTTAATGTTTGCAATGTTTTCAACACTACCTTGTGATGTTTGGGCTATTCGGGGATTGTGGATCTTGGAGATTGTGGAGCACAGAGTCTATGGGACTTTTTAGAGTATTGGTTCATTTAGTCATAGTGTACATTGAATCTTGGTTATTCTTCTGTTTTTGCATTCTTCTATGTGGTTTCGAGATACATGAGGTTTTTGACTTTTCTTTTAATTGTTCATGAATCATAAATTGAATGTTATGTTATGGTTGGTTTGTTTATGGGTTTATTTCATAAAGGGTAAATGGACCCCCTAAATTTGAAACCCTTCAGCGTTTTTTTCTAGCCTTTAGGGTCTTGTGGTTGTCTCTTAAGTCCCATGTAATGCCTCATTGTGCTTTCAAGCAAATGAGAATTGGCGAGTCATTATAGGAAATGTAATCTGTAGGCCTATTGTCCTTGTAAGGGTTTCCCCTCATCCCTTTAAAGAGGGTTATCAAAAATCATTAAAGAATATGGCCATCAGGTCATTCAGGGACATGCCTCAGATCATGAATTAAGTAATAGAGAGTCACACCCTGATGAAAGAAATTAAATTTAAATTTAACCGAATGAATTAAGAACAAAGTATAATTTAATGATGAGAATAACTATTAAAGAATCATGAATTTATGATAATTTTGAATATATAATGAAGAAATATTATGTTCCGGTTCTTGAGAAATGTATCAGATCATCTTTTCATGGATGTATTATTCGTAGATATTTTCCTTCAATTTTTGAGACTATATAGTATATGACAATATGATCGCATAGGAAATCAAGGTTCCAAATTCAGTTGTGGTTATAGAATGGTTATTTTAATTATAACTCTTCTCATTATCATACATTTCATTTTTCCTTGACTCTATTAATGAGGATATTTAATACCAACCAACCACTCTTCATATGTGTGATGAAATTTGAATTTAAAATATATAATAATTCCTGAAAAAGGAAATTATCATCAAAAATAATTATATCAATTATTTTTTCAATTAAAAACATAATAAAATATTCAATCCAAATTTAATTACCCATTAAATATGTCATATAATCTCAATAATAATTAGTGAAATTAATTTAAAAATATCATAAGTTTGACTGACTGTTAAATTAAAATATCAAAACAATTCTAATTTAATGCACCATTAAATAATAAAAGCATAAATAAATTTCATTAAATAACAAAAAATAAGTTTGAATAAAATTTACATCAGTAGATATTAAATTAGAAATGAATAAGACCAAAAAATAAATTAAAAATACAAGAACTCAAATATTTGAAAAACTTGCTACTTCAATTACGTAATTACAATGAATTAATTTAAATAAAATAATAAAATAACTAAAATATTTATAAACACTCAACATGGATTTTATATAATTTATATTATTTTATAAAATTAATAAAAAAATTAAAATATTTAAAATAAATATGTAGTAAATAATAATTTTAAAAATAACGAAAAACAAATTATGTTTAAGAATTCAGATTTTAGCGAAAAATAATCAATGAAAATAAGTGATCATGCACACAACGTGAACATGAATTCAGTATAGATATAGTGTCGTGTGGTTAGTTTATATCGTCATGCATATAGTATACTATCATGCTATATGTAAACTAATAGTTAATTAATGGTCATTATACTAACAACAAATAATGTTTATTATCTATAGTAAACATGCATGGTAGATTTTTATGGAATGATGAATTTCGATGATAAGAGAGAGTGTATGTCCATTCCCATATATATAATATGATATAAATAGTGTATTATAAAATCAAGATTCTTGAATTATATGGAAAATGCATAAGGGTTCATCATGCAGGATGATGTTCATGGTTGTAGTCTGGTTTCAATGCTTCTATTTGAGTTCTACAAACACAATTGCATAGATAGATAATTATAACATGTTATTGATTTTTTTTAAAAAATTGAAATTGATACCTTGTAGGGTGAAACTAAGGTTCACTAAATAATTCACGAAAATATTTCATGTTGGTCAATTGTAGGAAAGATAGACTATTCAAGAGATGTGCATCGAAAACTTATTTTCTAGGTACATTTTTTTGGTAGAGATTGGTTGAAATAAGTCATTCTTCACTTAAAAAACATTTTGTATGTTAGAATTCACAAAACATTAATAAGGTTTAATATCATTGTTTTTTGAGAGAAGGTTCATGGAATTCATAATGAATACATGTGGTAGGGTGAGGAAAAAATTTGAAACTCAAACTATAGGACATTACATCAGAATATCAGGTGAATTTTTAGCCCTTCATAAAGACATATTTTTTGAATCGTCCATTTTAAAAAATTATAAAAAATTTATATCATTATAATGAATAAAAAATAAATAATATGACATCTATATTTAATCATTTAATTGAAAAATATTGAACACCATGATCTACAAACTAACAAATAATTTTATAAATATTTCACTAATTCATCATATATTTTACGGTTCTAAATTACATAATCATAAATTCATTAAGGTTAAGGGAATAGAAATATGTATTATATTTAGAACATGTAAATCATCATGTTATTCACTTGTCTATCTATAGAGATATCAATGAAATACTGAAGAAATATTATTCTTTATAATTTAGTATTCAATATTTTCGTCATGAAGTATGAGAAACTATTAGACCACATAAATACTAAATGAAGAAAAACACATAATATATTTAAATGTAATAAATTTATTGGTTTTATAATTAATCTAGTATCTTAGGAATATGATTTTTATAACTCATGTTATAATATAATTACTGATGAAAACTTTAAAACATTATGAGTGGAATAATTTTTGAAGGTAGAAAAAGCATGCAGTATGTTCAAAGAAAAATGAGAACATGATAGAGACTAAATTATACATCAATAATGTGTATTAAAAGTTATATGAAATTTTTATCCTTTATATGTGATAGAAATTAAAATTCAAATATCAATAACTCATGATATAGTTAAAATATATTGAGGTGTAAAAAGTGATTTTTATATAAAATTATAAGAGTGATTAGAATAATAAAACTCAACATAAAAAATAATAACATGCATAAGTGAAATGTTAGTCAAACAATAATAATGGGAAATATTATAAAATAATAGTTTATTTATTTAAAAAAATACATGAAATATAATTAACAAACTATATCTCCTTTTTTATTTTATTAGAAAATGAATTGGGAAAATTGAAAATTATCTCCATTTTTGTAACTATAAAAAGAAAAATATCAATTTAATTTAAAAAATTTATTCATAATACCTAATTATCCCATTTTATAATTTATTTTCATGTATATATGAAATAGATTACTAATGATAAGAATATGTATAATAGTAATAATAATAATAATCTCCCCATAAAAAATCTCACACGGGAACACTATAAAGCACATGATTGAAATGAAAATTAAAATTCGTAAATCTAATTAAAAAGGGACAGGATATTTGATAACAAAACATAATCCAATGAATTCATTCCTTATTTTGAAAGTTTATATATATAAAAATGATTAGATTTTAAAAAATTCCATATAATCCAATTAATTCCATGAAATTAAACAATATTTAGAGAGTATCCACTATTTGATTAAACAATGAAGCATATGTGGTCGTGTGTTATAAAAAATGTACCACAAAAACTTTTTTGTACCCATGAAAATTTGTTACCAATTGGGATAGTAATGAATTTTTTTGATACAAAATATGAATGACAACATTTATTGATAGGTACATGAGTAGTTAAATTCATTGTGATGAAACTCTCATAATACTGAGAGATTGAGGGATCTTGAGAGAACATGCCTCAGTATAATGTTCTTATATATGGGATTTGGAATATCTAACTATTTAAATCATCAATGTACAATATTTAATAAAAAAATTTGGTACATAATATGAATTTGAGGATTATAACCATGACTATATTTATCTCTATTTGGGTTCATCGTAGATTCCATCTTATCATATTTCTCCATTACTTGAACATAGGTAGATATAATTTTATTTAAATTCAAAATTTTCATTTTTCCAGATTATCAATATCTTTTTGATCATACTCAATATCATCATAGACTTTACCCTTTGTATAACGAGAAAATTTTTTAGAACTATGATTTTCATTTTCAGGTTTAGAAATATTTTTTTTATAATATTGTCTTTCTCCATTACATTATAAAAATATAAAAGTTAATATTTCAAATTTTAATTCTCCAATTTATGAATTTTCATTTCTTTTCAATCCATTTTATGTACTTTTGTCCAAATTTCATAATTATTAGTAATATCAAAAATTTCCACATACATTTTAACACATAAATATTGTAATTCATAAACTTTATATTTTTCAAGATCATAACTAGAAGATGATTCAAAATAATATTCATAATTAGAGGAATTAATAGACTTATTTTTTCATTAGACACAAACTAATAGGATATATCATTTCATTAAAAACATATTTTACTTGAGGATATTTTATCAATTATGTAGGGTTACTAGTCTCACTTTGAATTCTAGATTCTTCAATGGAGTCTGATTCTTCATTATAGCCCCTAACCAACATGGTAAGAATGTTTGATTTACGTTTTTCCATATTTACATTATTTTTTAATATTTTTACACTTATGATTGTAATGGTCCTATATTCATAATAGATATTAGTTTATTTAACTTTCTTATCTTTTCATTTGAAATAATTCATGTATAAATTTATTTTTCTTTATTAAATTTCTTATAGGTTTTTAATTATGATCCCTTTAATGAATGTGGAAACTTGACGTAGATCATAATCCTTATCTGAGCTAGAAGAATATTAGGAATCACTAGAATATTAACCATAAACATATTTAGATTTTGAAAAACCATAATTATTTTTTCAGATAAATAAATATCATTATTCTTTTATTTAATATCATTTTGTAATAGGTATCAAATCATATCATCTTGAGATTATTTTTCAAAATTATTTCTTTTCATTAATTATTGTTTTTTAATATTTTTAAATATTATGTACGACTCAATGTATCCATTCAATATATGCTTAATTATTCATGGGTTCACCAACTGTGGCCATGTATTGGATGATAATTGTAGAACTATTGAACATATCCTTTTTCCATTCATTTCCAGTCATTCTAAATTCCTAAAATCTATGCGTCTGATTTCCAAGCACAGTTCTCTACATATTTTCAGCTCCAGAATTTGTGAAATTGAAATTCCACCATTGATATAATTATTTTTAAATGATGATATAAAAGTTTACACACTTATATTGAGAGACAAGTAATGATAATTCATCAATTTGATTATTATAACATATATTTCCACATCTATTCTATTAAATACATCCTTTTTAATTTCTTGGTATTTTATCAGGTCTATCCATGATGGCCCAATATTCAATATGTGTATTTTTTAAAATACATATATTTTATATTTCCAATATCTATAATTTATTACATTGAAATGAGGTGTCCTAAAAAGATTCAATAATTCAATCTACTGGGTTTGTATCACTGAAATTGTTTTCCAATATTCTTATTAATGACTAAGATACATGATAGGTAAAATACAAAAATAAATATCAAAACAGTTATAGACAATACTTTTAAGGACAACTAGGAAAAAATAAATATTTCTAAAGGGTATCAATTAGATATCATGTGACGGTATTAGGAAAAATAAAAACAATGAAAGACAATACTTAAATAGTGATGGGATCCAATAGGAATTGTCATGTCCAAAAGGGTATTGGAAATTAGTCTAGAGGTTGTTGAGTTAACTGTATTAAAATATTATTAATGAAATAGATTAATTATGAATAGTAATTATGAACGTTAATTATTGGATTTAATTAGAAGTGGAGGAAAATGAAAAGGAATTCAATAATTTTTATAATGGTTAGGCCTAAATTGGACATATTCCACGCCTATATTGCTCTACATGGTGACAGATACATTGTGTACAATGTAATTTTTTAAGGGGAAACATATATCGATTTCAAAACCCATCTTTACAATGTCAAGGGATTACCACTAACACAACAACATTTTAATGGTAATTAAAAATCCAAAATAAAAATTATCTTTTGATTATAGGAGTAAAAAATAAAATGGTCTTTTATTTATATATAGCCAGTCGCAACCATCAGATAATTAATTTAAAATTTGGGATTTTAATTCCAAAGGAAGAAAAATATTTTAAATGAATGGGAATAAACAGAAAACTGTGTATGTGAAACAAAATTAGTGTCACAGAATCAAGAAACTAGGGTGATTTTAATATAGTGTGATGTAATGAGAAGTATTGGTTCGAGAGAAATGAATCTGATTGTCCCATATATTTTGTAGTAGATATAGATGTTTCTATTCAGCTTGGGAGGCTATCTAGTAGATAATATATGGACCACACATAACGTCAATGTTCATCATCCAGCATTAGTTCTAAAATATTTTACTTACACATTACTCAACTCAATATTGTATATTTAATTTCATCTCATGTCCTTAAAAAAAATTTATAAATACTATATCCATACAAAAAAAACTATTTACATTTCAAATTACATGACTATAAAAGAGAATGAAAATTATCATATACAAAAAACATAAAAATAATTTTTTTAAATCAATAATTAAAAACTGACTCAAACTAGTTTAAAATACTAGTTAAATAATTAATAAAAACTATATAATAATTAGTTAAATAAAATCCAAAAATATCATAATACCATTTGACTATAAATTTAAAATTTCAGAAACATTCTAATTTAATGTAACACAAAAATAATCAAAATTTAATTATGTTTCATTAAGTTCCACAACATAAGATTGACTAATTTATTAATAAAAAGATATTATTTTATCAATGAAAAACTCCATGTAATAAATTCCAAATATAAAAACATAAATATTTGAAATACATGTTGCATGAGTTATGCAATAACGATGAATAAATTTATTTTTTATATTAAAACTATTTATAATATTTAGAAACACTTAAAAAGTATTGTATATAATATTTATTATTTTTATAAATTAAAAAAACATACAAAAATTATAGTAAACATGAAATTAATAATATTTTCAAACAAAAATAAATATGAATATGTTTAAAAATTAATATTTTAGCAACAATAGATAAAATAATCAACCAACCATGCATGATTATTGAACATGTGGTTACTGAACATATTTTTTTTATGGTTAGTTCAACTGGTCATCAAGTTATCATATTGACATATCTTATGTATACTAACCGTGAATGCATAGTTAGTATACTGAAAGTGAAGAGATTTATGAAACTATTCCAACCATCCATGATAGCTTCATATAAAAAAATTAAATCCTATGATTGGAGAGAATGCAAGTAGCTACACATATATCTAGTAAAAGAGAAATAGTGTTTTACGAAATCATTATGTATGAACTTTCAGGTCAAGGAGTGATTGTTCAACCAGTATATATTGGAGGATTACATCTATATTATTATTAAGGTTTTAGAGACTTTCTATGAGTTCACTGAACACAATTATATATAAAAAGAAATATAAAATACTGATAATACATTATTGGAATGAATTGTAAATGATACCCCTATATGGTGTCACTCACCTTCACTGAAAACATGCATGGAATGATTCTGAAATTTTTAGAAGTGGGAAAATGGACTCTTCATGAGAGGTGTAGCCACAAATCAATTTCTTGGTACATGTTTCATGCAGTGATCAGCTGAAGTAAGTGATTATTCACTTAAAAAACAAGTATTATATTAGAATTATTCATGTGGTAAAGTAGAGTAAGGTCATGTATTATGTTCAGACAAAAATAAGAACATGTTAGAGAATGAATTATAATTCTTCATAGTTAAATAAAAGTTGTATAAGATTATTATCATATATATGAAATGGAAATTATAAAAAACTAATCAATATAATAGATGATATACATAAAATAAAATGATATAGTAAAAAACTAATTTTCACATAAAATAAAAATAGTGTTTGACTTAATAAAAAACAATTTAACACACGATAACATGAATTATAGATAATTTAGTCAAAGAATAATTATGGTAAATTTTAACAAATAGTATTAAATATTATAAAAAAATAAATATGCAAGAATATGGAAACATTGGGTATTCCTCATATAGAAAAACCTTATCTATTTCATGCTTAAGTAACACAAGAATGTGTAATGATTTTCTATTCTCATAATTTTAATGAAGACTAAAACCTTGTATATAACCCCAATAATCCCTAGATTAGGACTAAATTTTTGTTATTCTATAGAAACATGTATCCCTAATCCAAAATATATTTTTTATACCTCCGGGTCAACAAGGATCATTATTATATAACATTTCCTTCACTATGTCTCAAGTAATGTGATTCCAAGAACTTAGGACTCATTCTCACTCTATCTATACCGTAATCCAGTTATCAAACATCAAAAAAAGCCAAGTTCCACACCTATTACACTACACTAATCCATTACATTATACTCTAGTCCAATCATTTTACTATATCCATTTATCACATAATTAATTATTATAACTCTATCATTCTAAATCCTCACACATTCAATTTATTATAAGGTGGATTAAAATTATTTGAGACATTGACACAACCATTTTCCCAATAACATGACAAAAGGATAATGTGATACAAAAGCTAGTGATCACATAATAGATTCCTAGTTTAACTCCTATTCTCCGAACTTTATGTGACCAACACATATCAATCATATTCCCAATCACAAAATATATCCCATTAACTATCCTAATGATCATAATGTTATATCAATTCCTAGGAATCCCACAATATTTTTGTTACAAAAGAACCATTAACAACTATCATAAATTGTTATACCAATTTATCATACCTACTAAAACTTATTAATACCAAATTGTGTCACCTTAACCTGATATCCCAAAATACATATAAATATGAATAAGAAAACATATATGAAATCTTGAATTGATAATTTTACAACAACCAACGACATTAAATTAGTTGAACCTCCTTTGTATTCATTTTAAAATTTCATCCAATCTTGCATTGGAAATAATTCAGACACTTTAACCCCTATTTAAAGATACAAACCTCACATAATTACCTATAACAATTTATAACTAATTTCATGCAAGTAAATTTTCAAGGGAAAAAAATTAAATGTCACTATGTACTGTGTAGATCCTAAAAATGAATCCACTATTATGTTAATTGTTCGATGTGTTCCACTAACAATCATGTGGGAAAAATAATTATGATTTCTAATAAATGGAATGAAAATTTATAAAAAATATAAAAAATAACTATAGTAACTCAAATGTGATTTACCATTATAAAAAAGAAACAAGAAACTATGTCAGTTCATCAAAAATAAGACTTATCATTCAACCAAAAGTAAATTCAATAAAAATTCAATCATTTGTTAAAAATATCTTTGGATATTTTTATCCTATTAACTACCATGTAATAAAATAAATAACAAAGGTAATGTACGGGGGAGGAGGGACGTCATCCAAAAACATTTTGTATAATGGATAAGTAATAATTTGGTGGAGGTGTTTTATTTTTAATAACAAAATTCCGTAATCTCCCTAATTCAAAAAAACCACTAAAGGTACAAATATTTTCCTAAAATACACCCTAGGGATCCCTCAGTATGGTTATTCTATGGTGAACCAAGTGAGTCTCCATTGGGTATATGGTAGTATCTAAAATATGTAGTTCGAAACCACACTACACAATGGGTACTGAATATACCACCATCTATTACATGTTTTCTTCTTCATTCCTTAGTATAAATACAACTTTATTCACTTCAGTCATAAAAATAATAATAATTTTCGTTTCAACACTCTAAAATTTTATAAATCCACATTAGATTTTATACTCAAATTCCAAAAACACCTTATGAATTTCAAAATATAAAACACCCCCATCTCCAATTCAACTGGAATGTAGTTTCTCTCTAGTTTAATAACACATAATAATGTGGGTCCTTACATACTCCCCATTATATGCATTCTAAACCTAGAAAGTATCCTGATTAATATCTCTTAAAAATCTAATCCACCAATACCTAATGATTATTTATCATTATTTTATTCCCATTAGATATTGATGTTCTATATATAAACTAATAAAACTAAAATATCATTTCTAAAAAATCCATTCAAATTGATTCATTAAACATATCAATTAATGCATAAATTGTGTGTTCATTATCCATATCATCTCCCCATAAAAAATTACATGTGAAAATAATTTTTCAATAAATTCCTCCAAATTCATCGTTATTATCTCTCTATATTACTAACTACCACTATTGATTAAATTAATGATGCCTATAATGTGACAACCTCATTAAAAACATGTTTTTACCATTTCAAACACCAAATTTTAATGTTTTTATTGGAATATTTAATATTGAATCATTGAATTGTGGTGAATGGGAGAATTATAAATTTTATGTTATTCTATCTAGAATAATCAACATCCCAAATGAGACTGAATATCGTTGTTACTAGAAAAAAAATCATAGAGATAGAGAGAGAGGACATGATATTTAGAAGGTTCACAACTCAATGTTTGTAGCTAGTCATTAGCATATTCCAAAAATTCTAAGATCATATGATTTAGTAATAAAATGTTGTGAACCACTATGTGTAATGAAAATCCATTGAACTCACTTATAAGTCTCCATGTTATTTTGGGCATCCCACACATCATGTTCATCATATACTAGTAATAAATTAAAATTAAAAGAGACAATAGATACATCTTCTTGATTTAAATAGTAAACTAGTTTTCCAAGGACCTGATACCTTCTTATTTTTATTATATTCTATTACAAGTGGTAATTCACACCAATTTCCTAATGAATACATTATTTTACACATACTTATTCTATAAACAATATCTCCAATTAGTCACACACGTACATGAAACCACCTTTATTTAAAAAGATCATATGAATATTATTCAACTTTTAAGGGAAAATATTATATATTTACTCTTTATTAAAATATTATTGATAATACATAAATATAATTTAATTCATACTCGTATAAAAATTAGATCTAATCATGTCATTATCTCTCATATCAAACCGCTTCCATAACTATTTTTTCAACATCGAATCATGCAGAAACAACCTCTCTAATCTATAGGAAACCATAATTTCCTCAACCATACAACCAAACATATATATCAATTTATTCATGATATAGATACATGATCACACTAATATTGATCTATACATTCTTCTTCTAAATGCTTGCCACCTTCAATATCCACACAGTTTACCACGAAAAGAGATAGAAAAATGAATACACGTTTTGAAGGTACTAATTTATCCATATATGGGCATTGGAAGACCTGGTCATCCCTTAAGTATGTCACCTATATTTAGTTATAAAACCCCATATCATGACATCTTCCAATATATAGGTATAAAAAACACACTGGTGCACATAAGTAGCAGTTGGAATATCCTTACAGAAGATCTTCACAAAAACTTATTTCCCCTTTTATTCATTCATAAATGCATTAGAAATGTGGAACTAGATCTCACTTATTCGTCCTTTTTTCTCCATTAAAAAATCCTTTTCAATAATCATGAATGTAGATATTATGAAATTTTATCACTATACGAACTTATTACATTGAATCATTAGATTTGATTCAAAGTAACATGAATACCAAGAAACTCAGAGTTTCCACATTCTTCAAAAAGCATGTATATACCAATGTATGTACCTCAACAGCAGCACCTTAACAGTGTCACCCCATTTCTTTAAGTAGAACCCAATAGTAGAACCCAAAAAAATAATAGTAGTGCCCAGGATGTGGAAACTAAAACTAGTGATAATATCTCCTTCTATCACACTCTAGAGGTCACAGATCCAACCATTTCACAAGACATGATAAAAAAAGTCTTCAAGATATCCAAAACAATTAATATATTACCATTCAACCTCAACCAAAAATACATATCCTCTTGGTCTGAAAATATCCCCCTTTATACTTTTTAAATAACCAAGGAGCATAAATCATTGAAACTCTCAAACTAAAGCAACAACTCACAATCAAAAAATCCTAAGACTATTTATGAATACTCAATATAAGAATAAAAAATTATTAGAAAATAGGGTCATGAAATCCATAAAATAGTAATCTATTACCATTAATTGATTAATACACCTTCATAATAGAAACTCACAACAACTGGTTAACAAAATTATCCTTCCCAAACATTAAGAAACAGCTAAAACATGTCACATATGATAAAATCACAACATTCCTATTTTAAAAACTCCCCTAAATATATTCTCTACCTAGATAAGGAAAACCACATATAAATAGATCGACAATGTTCCCAATGTTCTTCCATTACAAAAAAATAACCAAATATGATAAGTGATAGGGGATATGTGAGAAATACATTATCCATTTATACACTAATGTTGAAAGCCCAACTTCATCCTCACATCTATAATTCTTATTTATAGAACGACTTGGTGAATATATATTCAATATACTCATTTGCTGGAATACACTCCAAAGTTCAATCCTTTCTCTCCATAGGATTCAAGATAATTTTATAATTAATATAAATTTACATGCACCTATAATGATGAACTTGATTCCTTGATAGATTGATAGGACTCTTATTATCCAATACAAGAAAAACAAGCTTATGCATACCCACCATCAAAACATCCAACTAATTTTTCATACACATAAATTGAGTTTATCAGGAATTGTAGCCCCATTTTCTACCTTATTTGTACATAAAGTTATATAATTTTCATTCATTGTGTTCCATAACATAAATCAATTACCAAGAAAAAAATCCCAATGTTTTGGATTTTCTACCCTCAATACAGCATTCCCAATATGTATTCCTAAACAAATATCCAAATAATATTTACTATCAAAAATTCAATCCAAAATCTAGGGTACCCTTAAAATTTATGAGAACAAATTTTGATTATAAAAAAATCAGATTATTTTAGAGCACTATTAAATATTACATAATGAGTAAAGACATATAGAATATTTGGTTTGGAGGGTGTAAGGAGTTAAAATATTCTAACCATATTTCTAAACTCCCATTGATTAACTTATTTTCCTAATTCATATTTTGAAAAAATATTCCCCTTTGAAATTGGTGTGGGAAAAATCGCTATTTTCTATACTGAATCTTTTAAAGATTTCATTTTCATATTTTATTGATAATGAAAAATGAAATCTTTATCATGAGATATTTTAAAACTAAGAAAGTACCTATTAATAATAAATATAAACATTCCAAATAAATCCGGCATTTATCTAATGAACTTATCACATATTTCTCTATAATTTACATCCAATTTAATGTCACCTATAAATACAATTACAATTTTAAATAACACTTTATCATCCATGATATTGATATTTTTTTCCGGTCTTCCATTATTGAAATTATACCTCCTCAAGAAGCATTTGATCTTATAATACCATTATCATGGGTCACATTTCAACCATTATAAACGGTTTTTAACCTAAAAAAATAATTTTCATCTTATATAAGAAGAAACTGACATTTTTGTTCAATTTAACCCTCTTCCTCAAATTCATCCTTGAAAAATGAAAACATTACACTGATTTGGTAGATCTTGTAATGACTTTATATATAAATATAGGAACATTATAATTTCTTCAAGCCTTTAATCTTGTTCAAAGACATCACAAATGTCAAATCCATTATTTTTTTTAATAATCTTTACAAACCAATGATACTTTACATCTCACCAATTCCCATGTTTAATCCAATTTATTTAGAAACACCGGCATTAAATATATGGAATCCTTATTACTAGGTTTAAGAAAAAGTTCTCAGGTCTTATTTTTCCAAATTTGATCCAATTCATCAGTCATAGACATAATCCATTGTTGATTCCACATATCTTCCTCAATATCATCAATTTGAAATTGAGAAAACCAAGATATATCAGATACAATTCATATGGTTCGTCTATTTTACACCTATTGTTTTTTATTTAAAATGATGGTTAGAATCTAAATCTATCTTCTCATCCTAGGTTGATCCAAATGAAATTTTTCTTCATTGCATTGGATGACTAAATCTTTTCCTTCAGCCTGACTTTATTCACCATTATAATATTTTCTTATTATTTCATTAATTTATTCAAAATAATTAACTACATATTAACTTACTGAATATGCTTCAAAATCAATAATTTCATTCATTGAAAATTATAAGATCGTCAAAAAATATGTATTGACAATTCTTCCAGTATTCTCATTACATAAATGACACTATCATTTATTTGGAGGGTAACCAAGAAATATTCCCACATCACCACTTATCTCAAACATAAAATGTATTTTACCTTTAATATTGATGACATGAGGGCTTAAATAACATTTTGTTGCTTCAGGAAAGGATTATTGTTATTTTAAATCTCTTATAGAGTCATATTTGTATTTTTTATATAGTAGTGGTGATTTTGAATATGTATTGTTGTTCAAACATATTGTCTCCAAAAATTCATAGAAATAAAACATTCTATGAAAATGGTTCGAGCCATCTCTACAATGCTTCTATTTATTCATCCAACTACACCATTTTTTTATGTGTATGATGTATTTATCTCATATTGAATGAAATAGTTTTCAAGATAATATTAAAACTAGTAATTACTAAATTCAACACAATTATTTGGTTGAAATATCAATAGATATTTACCACAAAACATTTCAACACTTCTTCTATATCATTTGAACATTGTTAGAGTCATTGAATTATTTGTCATAAACATAATCCATATAGTGTGATTAAAGTCATAAATAATGGAAATTAATATTTATCTTCATGTGTTTTTTTTATTTTTAATCGCCCCAAAAATATCTAAATAAATGATTTTCAATGGATGTGATTTCTAAATCTGATATTTTTTTGAAGAATTAATTATCTTCCCCTTAAGGAAAGTACAGATAATCTAGTATCATTTCCTACTTATATTAGGTAATTTTTGAAAAAAAAATCTGTTTCTGAATTCATTATTATATTAATTTGTTCCTGGTGACCAAGTATTATATGCTAGTGTTCCTTTTTATGATTCATTCAAAAATAGATTAAATTTTTATCAGCACCAATTGGAAATAAATTCCCTTTTGTTTGATATTCTTGTGTGACAACATTTCCATTTTCATGACATTTTACATAAAAAAAGTATTTCTAAAGATAAAATCATACCCTTAACCCCATATCTATGAAACACTTAACATGTGGGATTTCATCCAATCAACATAAATAGTGTTCTTCGATAAATTTTGTCCCTTAATGAGAATAATAAAACACTTTAATATTAATTAAACCATCATTTCCTATGGTCAAAACTCATTATTTTAATTGTTCAATACAATCACATTCCCTTTCATATGCATAGGTCACCCAATCTCGAAAATCCTACATCATTACTTTATTGAGGTTTTAAGAGATTATTTTAAAAGATTGGTATTTTATTCACCTTTTCAGGAGGATTCATTTCTTATTGGGTTGGTAGTATAATGAGACTTTTTTTTTCATAATATCCTGGCTGATCACATCTTGCAAACAATAATTTTAAAAATTGAAATCCATTTTCAGTCATCAAAATGCGTTTTTCTGGTTGTTTTTGAATATTTATTCATATATTGTCATGAATTCCAAAAAAATCATTCTCCAAAATTTTATAAAATCATCATGACATTAGTAATGAAACATGGACATACTTAATGCATGCTTTGAGCCTCAACAATAACAACAATATCCATAAAAGTAATTTTTACCATATAAATTATATTGTTGTCTAAAAAATTTATCTTGATTTTTTCCATTCCTATAATGAAAAATTATATTTTATTTTTATGTAAAAAGGTTTTGGTAAACTCTTAGAATCCTTATCTTCAAAATATAATTCTACTAATCAATTTTAGTGTTGCTAAGAGTGGAATTTTTCAATCAATGATAATAATACCAAAATTTATTGATTTTTTGGAATCAACATATGTAACCACACACATAATTAATTTTAATTTATTCTCCTTGGAATATTATTCATTTTCGTAAAAATTATTATAAAAATTATTTCCTTAATTTTATGTTATTACTCTAATTTGAAATGGTTTGGTTGAATTAGACAATACTGATTTTTCAACCATTTAATATCTAATGGAATCTCTATAATTAAGGTCATATCAGTGTTATGAAATTTTTTTATACTACCAATCTCATTTAATATAAAATATTTTTATTCTTCTTAGTATATTCTAATAAAATTATTAAAATGATAAAATTTCTTTGACTTCTTTCTATTATTTCAGGTTTGTAAATTTTTCAGAGACATTATCTAAGTTCTATCGTAAGCATAATCTCTATTTCAGTTTCTAATTTTTCACTTCAAGATTCACGACATTCATAACTAGTCGAGTCATTATCTTTAACTTTAGAAATAAAAATATTTTAACTAATATTTATCATGTATTATCCTCTTCACTTTCCCCATTACTTATTTCACATTACTCAATGTTAGATATAATATATCTCTTTACCTCTATAGATAAATTCTTATTATTTATTTTAGAAATGAATTTTTCTATGGGTGAATAATTCATTAAGGATTGTATTAAACATTGTACTTCATCATCACTATCGTCATATTATTTTGATCTAAGAAAATTTTCTATTAAATATCAAACAAAACCACATTTAAGGAATTTAACTAGTCTATTAACTTTAAACATACCTTTTTAACTTCTAAAGATTCATTAGATTGATGAGATCATTTTATAGAATTTCACATTCATATCTACATCTTAATTTTGAGATCAAACGTCATTATCCTAGTAAAAATTCAAATTTCCACTTTAATATTTGGAGGATCTTAAAAAAACTTCTTTTTTATATATTTACCTTTTTTCACAGAATCATCTTTACACAATTCCTAAAAAATTATAATATTTTGTAAATCATCAAGAGAAATATCATCAAGTTATTTATATCCCAAATCTGATAGTTTACCTTCTAATATATATTTTCAGATTTTTAATATGATTTCATCAATAATTTATCCTTATAACTTCTCACTGTCTCCTCTAATAGTATTCTATACATCATTTTATTTTATAAAGAAACTATTAATTGTCTCATAATAATTCATTCTATGATAGTCATATTTCAGTCTGTAGAACTGTATCTTAGCTTTTATCACCTTGGTATTTCATTTATTGATATTTTAATTTTCATCCCATATATATTTCTACGTTTTGAATCATTTATCATTCCAAAATAACTTTCAAAAACATAATATAAAATATAAATAATGGGAATACCATCACTCTAAAAATTCTTCTTATAAAATGAAATAATGGAATCATATACATTAGAGTGAATAAATATATTTCTTGAAACTTATAGAACATCATAACTAATATACATGAGATAATGTAGTATTATATCCTCATATATAATAAAACCCTTCCCATTATTTTGGTTATCCTCTTAAAATTAATTCAATTTAAATTACCGATTTCGTTTTTTAGAAAAATAAAAACTACTTTAGATCGTCAAAAACAAAACACCAATGAAGGAACCCTCACTCTAATTCTACTTTTGGGAACATATGATCAAGTAATCACTGAGTTGGTGGAAACTAGTGATTCAGAAATATTTTTCATTTAATTTAAAATAAAACTTCGTCACTTTTTAGAGTGAATTTTCATGTCAATCAGAAAATAATTACTCCAATATAGGGATAATACAATATTTACAAGGATTTCTACTATATGTGTGTAGAAATTCCTTGTCAAAATATGATAAAACATCAAACTATACGATCCACCAATAAATATTTTTGTGTCCCTTTGATTATGTATAATCAATTGAATAATCTTATATATCTATTGACTATTTAATTCATCCTGCACATCAAGGGTATCCCGAACTAACAAAAAAATTACATGATATGATACACTTGATATGTATTCCTCATGTATATCTTAACATAGTTATCCCGTGTGATTAAATCTTATACATATTCTTCTTCCCTTATTAAATAGGAAATTCATCACTTCAATTTACATAGAAAACACTATATGTAACCATTTTTTCTTCTCCAACTCCTCTCTCATAATATTCATGAGCATATGTGAAACCACATCAATTAAAAAACATAATATGATACTTTATGAAGCCTTCAATGTTACCATTTTCTATTTCTTTTTAATTAAATTATTTATAATGCAACATAAATTTATTTAAATTCATACACATAGAAACATTATATCTTGTCACAATAATACCTTCCATTGGAAATAGCTTACAAAACTACTAATAATTGCATTAGGTCCTTAAGGAACAACCACTTCATTCTTCATTAAACATTTATTTTTTCCATAATAAAACCATATGTTTTTATCAATTCATTAATTATATAGAAACACTAAAAAACCTTATTCAATATTGGTATTCTTCATAAATCGATAATACCTTCAATCTCCATGTTTTGTATCCTTAAATGAGTTATGAAAACTCAATTATACCTTTATTAGGGAGTTACTTTTACCTTAAATAGGTAATGGAAGACCCCAAAAACCGGTATGTAGGTCATAAAAATACCCATATGAAGCCACAAATACTTATCTATACCCTCAAATAAATATATGAAACTAAATATTACACTTATGTAGTGGATGGAATAATCATACATAGTCTATTCACTAAAAAATAATTATCCCATTAATCCATTTTTCAGTGATATTTAAAGGTTCCAATTGATCTCACTTATTCTTATTTTTATCTTCATTCAAATATACATCATAAGTATCATGATATTTAATATAATGATATTTAATAATTATAAGAAAATATTAATTTTCATTATTACATTTGATTCATGGTAATATTAATAACCTTAAATTCATATTTTTTTTTCTTTATCAAGTAATCACATACGTTCGGTAGCACCTCAATGGTACCATACTAATACTCATAATGACAATACCCAAATGGTAGTATCCAAATATTTATGGTAGAAATAAAAACATTGATGGTAACACACTTGAGAAAAAAATTGTAACTGGTGGTAGCACATCCTATTGTCACACTCAAGTAGTAGCAACTCCTTCCATTTCACAAGCGTTGACATCAAAATCCAACAACATAACCTAACCTATTTCAAGAATTCCAGCTTCTTCACCTAAACCAAAAACATGCATACACTTTGTCTTAATATTTATTTGATAATGTATGGATATTACCAATAATTAGAGTCCCACTATGATATCATTACAACACAATAATCTATCATGCATTTAATGATGTCTACCACAAATGACTCTTCTTATTATAATTTCACGATTTGACAGTCATGTCATTAAACTTTACCAAAATAACTAAAATTATATATCTAAATTCATTAATATATCCTTGTACAATATAATCAACCAATAAATAACTATGTAGATCAACTCTATTGAAATTTTATAGATAAATTCCTAATTTTTTATTCTCATAGAAATTATATTGTATTTCTCTAATGACCACTTGATATTCTGGATGATATCATAGTCATTATCCTTATAGGATCACTAAACACACCACCCATTATGTTCTTCATAGTTTGAACCCCACTAAGGGAATCTCACTAAGAAATTGATAAACGATTATATAACCATAGAATTTCCCATATTATCATTTAACTATGACCATAATTGTTGATTTATAATATTAATTTAAAATATCTCTCCCAAACTCTAATATTCATATCCCAATTAATGAATACCATGTGGCTTATATTTGGGATCATATAAATCATGGTCAATTATTCCACCACTATCCCCATTCACAAAATATCAAACATCACAACATATCATCACCACATTTGGGTCCCCATATACAGTTCACATGATACTCTAATAACCAATCACAATAATTATATTCAAATTATTATTTACCATCTCTATATATACTTAAAAATTTAGTATATCATGAATTCATCATCCACCAAACACCAATGCTTTCTCATAGAATAAGTTTAATAGAATACTTTAAACCATCCTGTAGAATTTCCTTTCAGGATTTACCAATGCCAGAACTCATCCAAGATGTGACATTATCATATCCTTTCTTAATAATTCCACACTCCTCTACATAATTATCTTACTTTACAAATTCCTGACTTATCATTAAACATTCACTTACAGCACAAAACTAATACTCCTAACTCAAAAATTATTATTTCCTATCAAATATTTAGAATCATATAATTCATTTACATCTAGTATTACTACATATAAATATTCTAATGAATTGTTTAATAATCACCTCACCCTTTTTGAACCCATAATAATCGGTTAAATAGATCTATAAAACATTTTATAAAAAGGGTAATCATTACATTGAACTATACATCAAGGATATTTCTCTATACTGTTTATGAGTGACTATCTATCATGCATCTCCTTGTGATATTATGTTTCACGCACACTAATTACAACCATCAATCCATCAAAAAAAAATTTATAATAATTATTAATATATTCCACTAATTGAAAAATTCATTCAGAATTATCTAGAATATGATCTTTCAGATTCCAACCATGATAATTGAATATATATATATATCCCATTCCTCACTATTATAGTTCTCAAGGAAAACCATTTCAAAATTTTTTTTTATTCCAAACAATTTCCCATAGACAAAGTTCTTCATCACAATCATATCAACTGATAATATCAATGAACATTGTCACATTAACTGGACTACATCCTCGTATCCCCACAATATGATATGATGTATAACCAATGCCCCTCTTATATAAATGGTGGTAGAGAGACCAAACATTCCTTTATATGTATTCAAATATCATTCCATATACATTGTATGCTATACATGCCCATATTTTTTGATCTTATAGAAAAAGAGGGCCTACCAAAATACTACCATGAATGGTATTTACATAATACCTTAACAAGTATGATTTTCCTATCCTGAATCCTATATTTACCCCTAATTAAAGATATCATGAGTCCTATCATACATTACATAGGTTCTCAAACCTAATAAACATAGTGATGCATCTGAAAGAATTGTCTTGTTATGTCAAAAAAACAAAATTGATTGTATTTCATATGATTCTATTTTCATATGTAACCAAAGAAGCACAAAATCCCTAATATAAACTTTAAAGGGTTTATATGATTCCATGAATCACATGAGTATACTAGATAATACCATAAAAATATAAATACCATATTTTTTAATCTTGATATATTTTATTCCACCACATAACCAATAAAACGACATACAATTCATTTATTACGATTTTATAATCATCATTATACATCATGGTTATATAAAAAAACATAACCAAAACAGTAATATACTGTAAAACAACTATATGGTTTAGTTAAATAACATCCATTATAATTTATTCTGAAAACTATATAATATATATTAAATTATAAAATAAAAAATTATTTTTTCAAAAACAATTTTTTAAATATTTAAGGAAATTAAAAATTAATTTTAGCCTTCAAGTCAAAGAAGATTCATGATTCTTCACCATATTTAGACATGAGGTCAAGAGTAAAACTAAATCGACACATAAACATCATACTATGATAAAAAAATAAACTATAACAAAAAACATATAATGGTATATCATATAGCACTTGAAATGTAAAATAACACTATAAATATAATATACCGGTCCACCCAGAGCATCCATCATTAGTTATAATTATCTATCTTTGTTTACCAATCTGAGATAATATAATAACCAAAAAAATTCCAACACCATTTGTAATGTCCTATCGTTGATTATCATAAATGATATGCATCAATTCATACAATAGGGATACTTAGAAATTATCTACAGTCTGTAGACTAGTTGTAAGGGTGTAATATATATTGGATAGAATATTCCTTCAATACCATTATAATCAAATAAAAATAATATATAAATATCAATAAGGATTTTAAACCACACAAAAAAATAAAATAACTGATAAAATCTATGGATTCAAAATTATATAATCATGATATAATAATTTCATACACATATTGATTTCAGAATCATAAATATATTAAATATTTAAATTAATAGGTAAATTATAAACATGGAGAGTTATAAAAAGGTAATTAAGAAGTATTAAATGACATCTACAATAGTCCAAATTCTTCACCTTTAAACAAAATTCCTTACCTACGATGAATCTATAGCTCAAATAAATATCAGAAGAAATATTCCCTAACAAATTACTCAAAGCCAAAAGTTTTATATCATACAATGTAAAAACATTGCGTCAACATGATAGTAAATAAGAGACCACCATCTTACCCAAAAAAGATACCATAATTCATACTTGGGGGTGAATGTATATATCAATATCCAAAGTTATAACACTCGATATGAAACATATACATCTAGTTCTGATGTTTTAGATAGGACATAAGAAGAATCAAACCTACTTATTATACATAGTTCTAATGAATCCTTGTATGCATTCCAAAATTAAACCTTTAGGGAATGTTGCTACCATGATGGTTTTATTAAATAGATATCAATGTTATAATATTCTTAGAGGCATAAAATAACTAATCCTTTTGGATTCAACAACATCAAAAACTACATAACTAAATATTGTCTCCCTAGAATCAAAACAAAATCATGGTTGGAATTTGAGTCATATATGTAATCTCCCAGAATTTTCGTATATTTTTTTATTATATAGAAATATTTTGGGACATCAAAATCAGATGGCATGTGATTCCGAGGGCCAAAGTGCCTGGAATGGCCCCTCAAAAATTATCGTGCTTTAAATAACGTACATGAGCGATTTTACTGAAAAAGTTGGATAACTCTTAAACAAGTGCTCGGATCAAAAATCTGTAGACAATGTTTCATTCAAGAGGGTGAGTCTCCCCAAGGCGTGACATAATTTTAGTCAACACAGAATTCCAGTGACAAAACCCAAAAATAGAATAACTGTAAATAAAATAATTAAATAAAATTATTTGATTTTTCAAATTCTTATAACTCATGAAAGGTGACTTTGATTTAATATCTGATACAAACGCTGAACTCATGAGGGTATTCTTTCATTAGGAAGATACTAACATTGGTCGGCGTAGGCCACTAGTTGAAGTTAGTTTTTGGCCATAAAAATAATAATTAAGTGAAAACTATTTTATTGTCAAATCCATAACTTCTAAATGATATCTTGGATTGAAAATATTAGAGTATCATTGAGATCATAAGTGTGTGATCCTCTTAGGTAGATCCTAAACTCTACCAACGCGGGTTGAGGGTGACTGTTAATAATTTTTTGAGCTTTTTAAAATGTGAGTTCAGTAAACGCACGAGTAATGTTTTCTATCCTTTAAACTGGTGCTCGGAATAGAAATCTGAGAGCACCATTGAATCCGTAACACCGAGATTCTCTTATGGGAGACATAATATCTTCCACAATAGTTCAGGTGAAAAATTAATCATTTGCACATTTTAAAGAATTTATAAAATAAAAGAAGTGTTATTTTATTTTTATCCTACGTCCTCTTGAGCGGCGGTGGCGGGGACCATAGTGGTGGTTAGACTTTTAATATGGGATATTAATTTCCCGGTTACACTTTGGTGTGTAACCACCCCTCATGTAATTAATGTGGCACATTAATTATATCAATTAATGAATCTCATTAAATCCCTAGTGCATTACTCACGCTTCTCCACCTATATTTAAATGGGGATCTTTGTAGAGTTATTGACATAACTTCATTAAGAGAGGATCCACTAGAAAAGTGACGTGACACCTTCTACTGATAGAGATAGAAGCTCGGGCAGCTACAAACTGGGATCAACGAATGCCATCATCTTCATCAAAATGCAGATTCATCTTCCACCACCATGATGTCTACAAAGAATCTCGAGTTAGGGGTTGTCTTTTATTTGAATAAATTCCCATGATTCTTCTCCATGTTTTTGAATTTATGGGAGCTCATTGCGTGATATTTGAATGGGGTTTATCATTATTTTAATGTAATGTGTAAACTAATCAAACTTTTTATAATACTTATGTAGATGGAATAATCCAAATGAACAAGGCCTGAACCCTCTGCCTGTTGATTTTTACTATGTTCTTCAAAGGTGGGTTGTTACAACATGACAGAACCATGAAACCGAGAGGCACACAAGGAAGACATCATCCTAGGAGGATAATAGGTGCATCCTAAATGAAGAATGGACAACTGGAGCTCACCTGGTGGCAAGATGAGAATATGATGGTGCGGCATGGGCACGAAGGTACCAACGAAAGGAAATGGAAGTAGAGTCGGTGGCCAGTGATCACCGGTCTCATAAGTGGGCGGCCCCGCATGGGGCCACATTGGAACCGAATGGGAGGCCAACAACCGGCCGACTATGTTGGCGAGGCAGCATGTCATCGCACACTGTGATGAAGGGGTCGTGACATAGAAGATGTGACAGGAATGGGAACTTCATCCATGGGTCCCAGATACCATTTTAAGGCGCCACGTGGTGGCACTATTTGATGAGCCGAACGAGTCATCTTGAGCTATTTGAGGAACTAGCAGCCAGCTGGCTGGCGAGCTGCGCCAGCGCACTGGGCAGTGTCGCCCGGCGGTCTGGGCCGGTTTGATTCCTAATCCAATTGGTCTAGACCATGCTAGTTTTGTATAGGTCTTGATGGACCAAGAACGTTTTGGGTTGGCTCAGGCCGGGTCGGACCAGACTCGGACCCATTTGGGCCCAGTTATGCTTAAGAGACTCTATCTCACGAACTAGAAGTGTAATTTAAAAACCATCTATAGATCAAGGATCCGTGGAGAGAGAAAGTCCTTTTGAAATAATCCATGAGAGTTTTGGTGAGTTTTGGAGTATGACCGAGTTGTATTGACTCTGAATCCAACCAGGCCTTCAACTCTAAAATGCCAATTTCATACAGACCTGGTGTCCGGTTGATGTGTCGTCTTCTGTGTTGGAACCCTTATGATATGATAGATCATCATGATACTTCCTTGTGGAAATTCATCATGGTTGAGGTATGGTTGATAACAAGAGGAGCAGAACTAGTTTGTGTCTTGTAGTGGGATTTAGTATGTCTACTTCCATGAGGTCTCAAGGCATGTGTATTCCATACTCATTTTCTCTTATAGAGTTGGGACTCCCCACGTCATGGGTGAGGTTTTGTTTCCCTCGGTATGGTTTTTCTAGCCATGATTTGGTACTCCGATACCAGGTAGGGTGCATGTCCTCTATGTTAGGAGTAGGTACTCTCCCATCATCCCAAATTGTAGGTCCTCCTTATGCAGTGCTAGAGTAAAGTCAGTACTCCCCTACCATGACAGGGTGCGGGTCATCAAGCCTAGGGTCTGTACTCCCCTAACGTACTCAGTTGCGGGTCCCCTATAACAAGAAAACTATGAGATTTGTACTCCCATACCGGGTAGGGGGTGGGTTCTCAAATATAGAGTTGGTACTCCAATATCATTCCAGGATGTGAGTCATCTTTCCTATGGTCAGTACTCCCCTGAAATACTTGGGTGCGGGTCCCCTACACCAATGAAACTGCCAGATTTTTACTCTGCTACTGGGAATGGTGCGGGTCCTCACATATGGAGTGGAACTCCTCCGTCCCAAAGTAGCGACAGCAAGTGGGTCCTTCAGGGGAGTTGGTGCTCCCTCGACTGCATGACATAGTGTTGAAGAGTGGACCTCATCACTTGGTTTTCCTTGGTCTTGCCTCGGGTGCGTGAATGTGACTTTGAGACCTCTAGTGACAGGCACTAGAGGCTATTCTAGCAGAATTTCCCCTATTGAGCACCTCCTTTTGGAAGTTCCATTAGGAATTGTGAGTTGTACCTGATGATGTACATCTCTCAGTCAGGTGCCATCAGGGATGGCCAGTTAATGGGGTGTGTACTCTTGATCCTTGAGGTACTCATTGATCCTTCTTTAGAAATCAGGTAAATGGATTGAGGTTGGGGCCTTATGTTTCTTTGTGGATGAGATGCATATATCTGGTTTGAGATGAGTCTTTTTTATTTGTGTGAGTGATCTAGATCATGTTTTTTTATTTTTGATTGTGGAATACTAATTTTCCTTTGAGGGTCTCGGGGTCCCTTCTAGGTATTGTTATACTCACCCATGAATGGGCTTAGACCATACCTAGTTGTGTCATGTGCAGACGATGGGAAGCCTTGACTGAGACTTGGGGAGCTAGGACAAGATGTGGACGGAGGCAACCAGTGCCCGAGGAGTGCTGCATGATGAGTTAAAACTACCCTTCAGGTAGTGCTCTTTGTGGATGATCACATGAGATATTTTATTTTTTCATTTTTTGTTGTACTTTTCCAGTTAGTCTTGTATAATAGCCCCTCTACTTTTCTACACAATTTTACTACATAAGATTTAATCCATGGTTGCATCATGTTGTGTTCTTGAACTATGTGATTGTATAGGTTTAAAGTCAATTCATTCCTATTTTAGGGATACATCTTTCCTATGCTAGTCGACAACCCCTAGCCTATAGAAGAAGGGATTGGAGTAGTTACAGTATGGGACTTCGGGGACAGCTCCTGAAAAATTGGAATCTGAGGAGTTAGTTCTATAGAAGAACTAAGACTCATGTCTTTCCAATGGAGAAATAGTGTAAAGTGTATTGAGTGTGGTTTTCAGTTCGGGGAGTCTAGTTTTGGTGAGGTAGACGACGTATTCATACATAAGGACCATGAATTCCATTTTCTAACTCGATACACGAAAACACTGACTGCATGTGTTTTTGAAATGTTTTTCTTTTGATCTCTTTTGAGTGAGCTTATCAGGTATAACTTATTTACCACATTTCATCTTGTTTATCGTTCAAGATTCCACCATGAAGAAAGCCATCTAGGATTTCAATGACTAACTAGGAGGATGATCCACAGTGTCATGAGGATTATGTAAGAGCAATGTTTCTCGAGATGGTACCTTTGGGTAGTGTCCCTACGATACCATTGCACGTAGGTATGCTGTTACTAATGACTCTACTGGTATAGAACATTTATAGGCTCTGTGTATTACATGAGTTTCAGTGAATGGTACCCCTCAAGCTCTGAGGACATCCCGACTCATAGGTGGCTAAGGACTGAATTGAGGTGGTGACTGTGTTTCCATCTAGATAGGGAAACATCACATCAAATGTTTGTCCTGGATATGAGCATTCTATGTGACTCAGTAAGGTGATGGTAGATTTTAGATTACCCATATCATACGATGAGGTGACTTTTAAGGGATAGATATTGGGAACCTTCTTTAGAGAAGGTGGTCATGCCATAAAAAACTAAGGTGTGTGTAGTCCCAAGAGCTTCTACTACTTCGGTAGGATGGCATGTCGGTAGATAAGGATTCTTCGAGGTGTACCAACAATTCCATGTACACTATGTATATGATAAGACTAGTGATTTAGGGATCAGACCATTGAGATATATGTGTTTAGGGATATCCAAAATAAAACTATTCCTCTATGCATTCCTACCTATGTTTGGGTGCTAGATAGAACCATTGTGGTTGAATGTTCATTGGCAGATCAGATACTGCCAGTGAATATTAAGAGTGGTTAAGCAAGAAACTGACCTAAGTCTCATTGAATTGGATGTGTAAAATGTTTCTAAAAGAGGAATTTATAGGGATAGATAAGTCTTCAGGGAAGTATATGTGGAAGAGGAGCAAGGGGAGCTGCAAGAGGTGGTACAATTTTCAACATGTTTAATCCACCACCCCAATGTGGTCCCTACCAGGATCATTGTGCTAGAAGACTGCGGAATGTAGTAGGTGCATGTGTTCAAGGAGTGTGACACAAGGGCTCCATGAATGATTCGAGATACAATTTGTGTCTACTACTAGTTTCCATATTAATAGACATAGTTACTAATCATTCCTTCATGTAATGAATCTTGTTTAAGAACTATAGTTTCCGATTAAATCATTTATATGACCCTAATGTCTGTAGATACCTATGTGATGAGACTAGATAACCACACTTATGCTGATCCTTTTATCTGATCCTAGAGGTGAGAGTTCCGATTGGATCCTCCTGGTGGCAGGGACCTGGACTTATGATGTTAGTTTGGGTATGGATTTGTCATCCACTATTCATACTTTGAATGACTATTTTATGAAAAAGGATGTGGTATGTCTATAGTTTTGGAATGGGGTTTTCCTTGGTTGGCGAAAAATGAATCCTAGGAAGCACGAGATAAACTCATTCGTAGAAGGGTGAAGTTGATCACTTTTGAGTCGGACAACCTTACCCTATTTGAAGCAAGATTTCTATGTTTTTAGATCCCAACATCAGTGTAAGGTTTCAAGAAAACATTTCCTAATTTTTTTCCTAGAATACCTCTGCAAAGGGAAAGGAAATTCTACTTTGACTTGTACCCAAGGAAGACACTGATACCTATAACTGCATATCATATGGTTCCAAAAGAGCTCTGAGAGGTGAGAGTTCAGCATGGGGATGTGGAATGTGAGGCCCGACATGCATATATATTCTAATGGTAGGATTCTAAATAACTATATGAATATGGGGAAAACATCCTCATTTTCGAAGGATGCACCATGGTACCAGTGATGCTGAGAAGGGAGATGTTTAAGGAGTTCCACACATTCCCTTTGGCGGTACATCTTGTTGTGTAAAAGTTATACCAGGACCTCCGGCGTCAAAACAAATGGCCATGGATGAAGAATGCAATGATCCAATACAATTCTTATACCGAAAAGTGATGGAGACCCATAGAGCTTGAGGAGGGAGACCATGTATTAATATGGGTATGACCTCGAAGGTGATTGTAGTGTTTTGGTAGGGGCGACAATCTATCTCTGAGGTTATTTGGACCTCTCTAGTTTCTCAATAGATTAGGAGATGTGGCATACCATCTAACACTTCCCTCCCACATATGCATTGGGTGCACATTCTATACCATTTTCTGAAGTTGAGTTGATACATGCATGATGCATCACATGTTATCTAATAGGGCGAGCTGGAATTTGATGATGGGTGACTTATATGGAGTTCTTGGTGGAGATAAGGGATTGACAGGAGTGAGTCCATCATGGGCAGTCAATTCCTCTTGTTTGAGTTCATTGGTAGCATTAGAATCTCCAGAAGAGCCCAAGGGTGAGGGAGGCTCAGATTTAGGTTCAGTACCCCCATTTTATTGATTTACCCTTATTTTGGATTTCGGGGACGTAAATATCTATGGTAGGGAGAATTTAATGTCCAAAAATATCCGTATAATTTTTGTGTTATATAGAAATATTTTAAAACTGTAAAATATAACTGAACGTGATTCTGACGCCCATAGTGCGTGGAATGGTCTGTCGAAAATTTTTCAATTATAAATAAAGAGTGTGGAAAGTTTTCTTGAAAAAATAAAATAACTCTTAAATGGGTGTCCATATAAGAAATATGGGGACACCATTGTGTTCATGATGGTGGGTTTAAACTAGGAATGACTTATTTTTTGTCGGCGCAAGCAACCAGTGAGAAAACCAAAAAATGACATAAGGGTAAATAAAATTATTTTACTTTTCAAAGGGTTATAACTCACAAATGGTGACTCGGATAAAAAATTTGAGACTAATGCTGAACTCATGATGGAGTGATTTCCTTATACAGATACTAACATTGGCTGGCATAGGTCACCAGAGGAAGTTATCTTATGTTAATAAATAAAATAATTATGTGAAAATTAATTTATTCTAATATCTATAACATCAAGGAATTAACTCGGATTGAAAATATGAGATTGCTGTTGAGCTCATGAGGGAATGTCCCCCATAGGTGGAGCCTAATATTGACTAGAATCAGTTGAGGGTGACTGTTAAAAAAATTGACCTATTTTAAAGGTACATTCAAAAAATACGCAGGAAACATTTTCTATAATTTGAAAAAGTGCTTGGAATTGAAATTCAAGAGGACCGTTAAATCTGCAAAACCGTGATTCTTTTAATGGAGGCTTAACATTGACCGCTGTAGGTCGGGTGAAAAAGTTATCTTTTGTGACTTTTGAAAACATAATAAAATAACAAAAGTGTTCTTTTATTTTTATCCTACAACCTCTTGAGTGGTGATGTTAGGGAGCATATAGGTGGTCAGATATTTAATATGGGACATTATTTCCCCAATTTCACTTTGGTTGCATAACCACCCCTCATGTAATTAATTTGGAACATTAATTACGTCAATTAATGAATCTCATTAAATCCCTGGTGCATTACTCACGCTTATCCCCCTATATTTAAATGTGGCCGGGGGAATATTTTTTGATACCGCTCCATCAAGCGTGGAACTGTTGGTGAAGTGCGGTGACACCTTCCACTGACGGAGATGGATGATCGAGCGACAAAGAACCGAGATTGGTGAATTCCAGTGGCTTCATCCAAATAAAAAATCTTCTACCTCCACCGCAATGCCTCCAAATAATATCGAGGCAGGGGTTGACTTTTAAATCATGAAATTTCCATGATTCTTCTCCATGTTCTGGAATTTTAGGGAGTTCATTTCATTAGATTTGAACATGGTTTATCATTATTTTAATGTAATGTGTAAATTATTCCAACTTGTTATAATAATAATGCGGAGGGAGCATGCCAAACAAATAAGGCCCAGAACCTCCACCTCATTATTTTTATTTCATTCTTCGGAGATGGATGATACAGCATGAAAAATCCTTTAAACCAGGAGGCATGCAATGATGAAGGACTCCTTGGAGGAACATTGGCACGTCCTGATGGATTATCAGAGCTCTAGAGCTCACTCTGTTTCTCATAAAATATTCGCCAACACGACACCGATGCGGGAAGCATAGGCAATAAACGGTGATTGGTGGCGGCCGATGTGGGCGGTGCCACTCAGCACCAAAGGGGATCTGCATCGAAGGATGGGAACCTGCCAGCGCGTTGGAAAGGCGGCGTGCTGTTGTGCTCCATGATGAAGGGGATGCGGCATCGAAGCAGCGACAGGAGGGGGAATCGTGTCTCTAGGTCCCATGGACCATGTGGTAGTGCCACATGGTTCCATTAATTAAAGAGCTGGATGAAAATTCTTGATCCATTTGGGGAACTCATAGAGACCCGGCTGGCGAGCCACGCCGGTGAACTGGGCTGTGTTGGCCGGCAGGCCTGGCCTGGCTGCAGCCCGGAGGGACGAACCCACCACAGCCCGACCCAACCAGGCCATCCCGGGCGGGTTTTAGCCTAGCCGAGATAGACCATGATTTGGTCAGACCAGGACGAGGTCAGACACGTACTGGGTAACACCGGGTCAATCTTACCGGGTCCGACTAGACCCGAACTCATTCGGACCTAGTTACATTTATGTAAATGTATCCTTCAAACAGGACGTCTGTTTGATGAAGCTTCTATGGTGCTGGGATCCTTAGAGCGAGATGGTCCTTTTGAGAAACTCCATGAGAGTTTTAGAAATTTTGGAGTACCTAGGGATTGGATCGACTTTGAATCCAACCGGGCCCACGCACTAAAATGCCAATAGCTTATTGACCAGGTGTTCGGTTGATGCATGGTCTCTTACGTTGGAACCCATATGACGTGACATATCATTAGGTTACTTCCTTGTGGAACTTTGTTCTAATTGTAGTCTGACTGATAACTAGAGGATCAGAACAATGGTATTTCATGTAGTGAGAGTTAGGATGGCTAATCCCTTGATGACTCAAGGAATGAGAATTCCTCAATCCTCTAGTCGGGTAGAGATGGGAATCCCCACATCATTATTGTGGTTTCATTTCCATATGTTTAGTTTTCTAATATTTGGAGTTTTTACTCCCCTACCAAGTAGGGTGCAGGTCCACTATGTTAGGAGTAGGTACTCTCCTCTCAACCCATGTCGCGGGTCCTCCTAATGCAGTGCTATAGGAGAGTCGGTACTCCCCTTCCTTTCCAGAGTGTTGGACCTCGAGCATGGGGTTGGTACTCCTCTAATGTACTAGGGTGTGGGTCCCCCATAGCATACAAACTACCAAATTTGTACTCCCCTACTGGGTAGGGTGTGGGTCCTCACATATAGAGTTGGTACTCCCATATAGTGACAGGGTGCAGGTCCTCTAGCCGGGGTCGGAACTCCCTTGACGTACTTGGGTGTGGGTCCTACACAGAAAATAGACAACCAGAGTTGTACTTCCCAAACAGGTAGGGTTTAGGTCCACACATATGGATTAAGTACACAATCATCTCCTAGTACTGATGGGTATAAGTTCCTTCAAGGGGATTTGGAGCTCCCTCAAATATAGGACATAGTGTCGTGGAGTGGGAATCTTCACATGGGTTCCTATGGTCTTTCCTTGGGCACAAGACTGTTATTGCGAGACCTCTAGTGTTGGACACTAGAAGCAGGTGTCGTAGAAAGTTCCTGCTGGAGCATGTCCTTTTGGACGTTAAATTAGGAATGGTTGAGTTTTACCTGATGGAGTATATCTCTTAGACAGTTTCCATAAGGGATGGTCAATTCTTGGAGCGTGTACTCTTGATCCTTGAGTTATTCATTGAGCATTATTTATAAATTCTTGAAATGGGATGATGTTAAGGCCTTCAGTTTATTTTTGGATGATATTAGCATATCTGGTATGAGCTGAGTCTTATGCATTTTTCTTGTGATCAATATCATGTTATGTGGTTTTTTTGGAATTATTAACGACCATATGGGGTCTAAGGGTCCCTACTGGGTATTGTTATTCTCACCATTACATGGGATTTGCTCAAACCATATTTTGTCTTCTACAAACAATGGGCAGCCTTGACTAAGACATGGGGAGAAAAGACTTGATGTGGACGAACGTGACCGGTGGAAGAGGAGAGCCATGTGAAAATCGTTACCTACCATTCAGGTTGGATCCTTGGTGGAAGATCGCATGAGATGTTTTCTATTTTCAATTTTAGTTGTACATTTCAATTTTTACTTGTATTTTGACCCCCTCTACTTTTTGTACACATATTTACGACTTCATTTTTAATTAGTGGTCGAATATTTTTGGGTTCTTGAACTATTTGATTGTACATGTTTAAAGGAAATTCCTTCCTATTTTAGGTATATGCCTTTCCGGTTCATGTTGCCAACCCATGGCCTATGAAAGGAGGGCCTGGGTTAGCCATGGTATGGGCCCCAGGGGATTGGTCATGACAATATTGGAGGAAATTCTTGATCCATTCCCTTATGAAGTGTGTCAAAATTATTGATGAGGTATACCATGACCCAATACCTTTGGAAGTGAATCTGTATCATAGATGGTTTATACTAATAAATACTCCCTTGAAAAGTAAACACTATAGTGTACCACGATTGCCTTACTAGAATCGATCATTTAACACCCCTTAGGATGAAAAAAATAACAAAAATAGACATCATACATCCAACACATATCCCTCAACTATGAACCAACACGTCTATGGATTCTCAACCATTTAACATAATATACGTAGAACTAATATAAACACTAAAGTATCACATGAATCTCCTCGTCTAGCCTTCTCACTGTAGAAAAAAGTCTCTAACATCAGTTTTTTCCCCTGGTTTAAATAATTGTGAAATTGTTACATGACGGTTAAAATAATCCTCTATGAATAAAGTTTTCTAATGTTATATAGTGGTTAGTATTTTATTATTCGGTGTCCATATGAACATGGCACCAAAAATATTTATATCGATGGTTTTTAAATAAATTATGGTGTTTTTATTTTATTTTTTCTATCCCATTTACATTTACACCGCATCCAAATAGCTAAAATTAATTATTTTATGTTTAAACCCCCATTTATATATATACATTATTTAATGGTGGATAAACAATCTTGAAAATTATGGGAATATATAACATCGGTTTAAACAACAGAAAATAGATGTGGTAAGAAAAAATTACATTATGTTAGACACCACAAATCATAAATGTTCAAAATAAAAATGTAACCAAATAAATAGAATTTATTTTTATCAAATAATCCACCTAAAACTAGTTAAAATTAAACCAAAAAAATTTATTAGAACCAAAATAAACTCATTATATTTAAATTAACAAAAAATAGAAATGGAATAACTCGAGAATATAGAAACAAATAATATTTAAAAATAATAACATCAAATTACATAACACCTAACTAAACCAACTACAACCAAAATGAAAAAATATTTTTAAATTAATCTAAAATTAAATTAAATATAAATTATGAACCTTTTTTAAATACTATATTTTGAATCAAAATTGAAAAAATTAAATTAAACTAAATAGTTCCAAATAAAAAAAATATCCAAATTAAAGGTATCTATAAAACTTGAACCATGTTGAAATAAATTTCAATAAAAAATATATTTTCAAACTCACTTGAAAATGAAAAAATAAGTTAAATAGAATAAACATAACTAAATATCCTAATCCATCCATAATTGAATAAAAGAAAAAAATATTTATCCAACTTAATTTAAAAAAAATAAAAATAGTGAATCAAGTTGAATCAAACTAAACATAATTTAGCAAACCATAGTTATCCTAACTATTAATTAACTAAAAATAATGAAATTTAAATTAAAATTGTAAAAATGTAATGAATTAAAATATAACAAATATTTTAGAAATGATATGACCTTAACAATTCCAAAATTAGTGAAACCAAACCCAACCAAATAGATCTTGACCAACTAACCCTTATAAAAAAACATAAAAAAACATTATTGACTCAATTAAAAATGTATCAAGTGAAATGATAATCAATTATATAGAAAAAAAATTAAACCACTTTGGATAATTTCAACATGACCAAAACTATTTAAAATATACTTAATTGTATACAACCTATCAAGAATAATTTTTTTATGAGAAAGAAAAAAATGACTTGGGATAATATTTTTTTAATTGAGTATAAAAAGATTATTTATCCTAGAAAAATGTTACCTCAAATTTCATGAACAATATCAAATTATATTGAATTAACTCAACTAGGAAGAAAATTAAACAAAATTAATGAACAAAAATTGAACTCTCTATATAATTTATTAATTTTATTACTTTGAAATATGTAGAATAGGTATAAAAATTCATATGTTTCAAAGTCATAAATAGAAATATAAATGAATGAAATCACACATATCATTAAATAAAAGAAAATTATCCTATAAAATGTTTCAACTATATTGAAATAACATAATATATCTACATCATTGATATATCTTCACCAATTAAAAATTTTGTCTTGAAATTATTACAATAGTTATTAATTAACCAATATGTGAATTTTTTTTCTAAATAATAAAGAAGACAGTGATTATAGATAAGATCAATAATGAAATATATGTGAAACAATAATATAATATTTAATCAAACATAGTAATATACAATTACATAGATCATTTTTATAGAAAAATAACCAACAAGAAGTCAAATAATAGAATATTATATTTAATAAAATATAATAAGGTAAATGTACATAGTTTATATATACTACATTGTCACCAATAATGATTTCAAAATTAATCAACACCCTAAATACCTCTTAACTAGTAATCATTGAGCTCATCCCCACCCCCTACCTTTTGTGTGTGAATTATAATTTATTTGAAAATTAGCCAATGATATATTTATACTAGATTAAATTAAAAAATAGTATTATAAATGATATTGAAATTGGGAAATTTATATTATAATTCAATCTAACTATCAGTGAGATATTATCATGGATATTTCCAATCATGTTATTATATAATTGAAACAATGAGTTTTTTAAAGATAAAACATTTGTATCATGGGTTATTATATGTTAATCATATTACTGGATTTCAGACCCATGCAACAGATTTTTTTATAAAATAATGAATTTTTTTAGATTATAGAAGGAGATGATAAATACAGTCTTGAAATTATGATGGGATGAATATTGACATATAGAATCTTCCAAATACTAGATATTAAGATTGACTAGAATACATATCATGCACAAAATAATGATTATAAATCCCATGGCCCAAACCAATTCTATCATCTTAGATGACAGACTATGTGTGTAGAGGGTTACTTGAAAGAATTCATTAAATTTTTTAACCTACTAGTAAATTATTATTAAAATTTAATGTGAAATAAAAATTATTTATGTGATGAATGACAATATTTTATACCCCATTTTATATCGTAGGCTCATTCACATGACTACCGTCCTATATGGTAAATATATCTTATCAAATATCTATCCGATCAACCAATCATTGAATCTATTTCTGGTCAATAAAATTTAAATTTAAATAATTTAATAAATGAATCATATAATATTTAATTATTTATATTTTAGATATCATGTAAAGAGTATCATCAGAAGTAATTTTTTTCAAAAAAAATATATGAACGAGTTGTGTAAGGGAATATTTGTATCTCCCTTTTTTATGATTATTTATTAAACACTTCTAGTAATAATGAAGAGCCCATTCTATAAAAAGTATACAATTATTTTAATATTATTTTAAAATAAAAATAGATTATTCAGTACCTTATTCATATCATGGAGATGAATATTTAAAAAATCACTACAACAAAGGTACGCCTCATTGTACATTTAATATATATGTGGAACATTTGTTGATATATCGTTAAACTCATAACACAATATCAATTTAATAACCTTCTATTCGTTACCCAAAAGTTTCATCATCCATGTTAATTCACAAGCATCAGTCATGGTAAAATGGTATGACATCAATAATGAAATTATTTATCTTAATTATTTGAATATTATTACATAACAAAATCTTATTTATTATGTGTTTTTAAAAAAAATTATCATTAATATACTAATCAAATAACTCATTATTTAACGAAACTGGAAATTTTCACCAATATAAACAATTAATGGGAATGATAAATGGATTATAATCCAATATTCCTGTGATCTGAAAAAATGACCCTCCGTCATTCTTTATCAAACCCCCAAAAAATTAAAATTATACCACTATCTTTATGCCATTTAGATTCAAAATTTTAGGACAAATAATGTTTTTCTATATTAAAATATATTTATCATATTAACAGTTCTATCGATAATGATGAACCCTATTATCTGAATGTGGTAATTTGGGTGACCACCTTCTCCATTGATGCATGAACATCACATACACAACAGGATGTTCAACTATCATCCTTTTATGGGGTAGATGTGTCTAATAAAAGTACCCATGAACTACTGGGTGGGTGATAGAGTATAAGGCCCCAGACTTAAACCTTACATAATCTTGAGTTATTACAAGATTACACATTGAGGATCTTTTAAGGTTTAGAGGTTTAGAGAATTAGATCATGAAACTTGCATTACATTCCACATTTAAACAAATTTGTTACATAAAAGACAGTATTCATTTTTCCCATCAACGGAAACATATTGAAAATAAAACATGGATTCTTTCTTGACATATCTTGACACTATCATCGCATCTTGTACCTTTACCTTGACCTGTGGAAAACATTTCAAAAACATGGGATGAGCATAAAAAGCTTAGTAAGGGATATAAAAATATGGAAAGGAACATGAGTACATGTATACATAAGAATTAAATCATACTTTACCCATAAAACAAAAGCACTTTAACATTCCTCATAAAATCATGAATAAATCATAGAAATCATAAGACATAAAAGGTAACATGAGTCATTCATAACATTCTTACGTAGGGAGTAACCTTCTTGGTTACGTTTTGGAATACCCATAACAGTATATTCCCTAAATCACTTCGGAGAAACCTTAACGTTTCACTCCTTCGCTTTACCCAATGCATTAGAGAGCTATATCGGGCTCACCTGACCTTAGTTTATCATGGAAGCACCCGTTTTCATAACAATTCCAAAGAACCATAACATAAATGTATCACATAAAACATGCATAAAGGAAACATAACATTTCCACATTTCAATCACAATATAACATTTTAGTATATTGAACTAATGAATCCATTCAAAAAGAAACCATTTCCAGAACCATTTAAAAAATTTATTAAAGATATATTTGAATCAAAGTGTCCCATACCACCTTGAAGATTTTAAAATTTTAAACCATTAATATCCATATAAATAAATCCTTAAAATCATTTTGAAAACATGGATATTAATAAGAACAAATAATTAAAACATTCAAAGCGATATTTTGGTTAGAGGGGTTCTACCAAAATTGGAGACACTTGAATACAATAATTGAGGAATAACATTTAGTCAGAACATTATAATATCATGAGAATAAATGGATTCATGATATAATATTCCAATGGACAATATATACACCATATACGAGTGAATTGGTGCATAAAAACAAAGAAGTCTCAATAGAAATGTCAAATGTGATGAATTCCCTTATAAAGAAGGTACCCTTAACTTAAGGATAATTCAATCTCAAAATTATGTGTGACAAATATAAATACACCCCATATAAGTGGATATTAAGTGTAAAATAATAAAAGGTCATTCACACATATTCAATGTTGAACCCAAGGAAATCGAAATTGGGTTAAAACATTCCCTTGGTAATATTCGACAACCTAATGACATCACTTAAAAATTCATAAAATGAGTTGATGAGAGATAAAAAGGGAATCTCATCACTTGGACATAAAATTTACATCAATGAGGATATAAAAGAACATATCCGAACATAATAGTATGTGAATTAAAAGATATAACAAAAGAAGTCTTTCAAAAAGAGTAGGGTGAAAGGTCCACTTACAGAGTTGGGTAACTTTCGAAACGTACACCCAATGAATGAAGGGTCATAAAATGAAGATGTGAATACCCATAAATGAAATTATACTACACAATGTGTATAATAATGTGATGTACATACACCACTCAAAGGAAATTGTGTCAAATGTAGCATAAATCTCACGGGAATAAAAGTGACATGAAAAATACCTTACGAAAACTCGGCAGCCTAACGACGCCAATTAAAACATCCAAAAATGGATTGATGAGATCAAATAGGGTATCTCATCACATTACAATAAAATGTAAATAAATAGTAATATAAAATAACAACCCCCATAATAATAAATAGGAGCTTAAACGAAGTGACATAAAGGGGAGTACTTAAAGAGAAAGAGAGAGGTTAGATCTCTTACGAAAATTCGGCAGCCTAACAGCGCCACTCAAAACTTCCAAAATGGATTGATGAGAGAGAATAGGGTCTCTCATAATATGAAAATAAAAATTAAAGTAAGATTAATATAAAAGAACATCCCAATAACAAGAAAGATGAGCTTAGAAGGAATGACATAAAAGAGTGTACTTAAAAAGAAAGAGTGGAGTAGGATCCCTTACCTCAAGTCCAACTTGTCTTGTTTGTTTCTTTATATTCCTGAATAATAGACTATGGTCAATTAATAATTTCCTAAGTACCTACTTTAGAGATTTTTATTCAGTTCATATCACATATATAATGTTATAGTAATTGATTAATAATGTTAGTTCATATCAGACGTTTTTGCCGATGTTTGGTACATGAGTCAAAAATGAACTTGTTTGAAAAAAGATTTCCCATGTAGTTATAAGTAAATAATTTCCAGAATAGTATTAATTATTAATATATAATATATATCAAGTAAATATTCATTTTAGACTATTCCATATCATTTGGAGATAAAAAACAAAAAGCATCGTTCATGGAGACGGTAGGCCGTACGTACGCATGAATGCTTCTTTCATATTAATGGAATTAAAACAAAATGAGAGAGATATATATATGTTATAATTCCAGAATGATATCCATAATTTGGATGTAATATATTACATATATATCCATTATATATATGTACTTATAATATTACATAACATTTTTAGATAAGAAATGAAATATACCATTCATGGAGACGGTAAGCCCTACGTACGCATGAACGCTACTTCCATTTATATTTCATATTTAATGGAATTAAAACATAATGATAAATAATAGTATTTTAATTCCAGTATGTTATCATATATAATATCATTAAATATATCCTTTATACGTACCACATATGGTATTAACGAATCAAATCACTTTGATGGGGCAGTAGTCCGTACGTCCTTAAATGAAGTTATCACGTTTACCAATAATGGAAACCATAAAGGTATGCCCAAAATGAAAAATACAGAAGCTTAAGGAAAACATAAAAATATTATATATCATATATAAATATAGTTTCATCTTAATGTCCACCTTTGAAGGTGTTAGAATAATGTTGAACAATCATCGTTTCGGGAGGCAGAAATTCGCCATCCACAGTATGTTCTTTAACCATTAGATGTAGGTGTGTGAAAGTGTAGCTAGAATACTTCTTATAAAAACATCCTAGTATATTGATGATACTTTAGTTGTTACAAATGAAATGAATAAAAAGAGATTAGGGGGTTGGAGAAGCAAAATAAAACAAAAGGACTCAAGTGATGACATTACCTTACAATCGGGTAACTCCCTTTGGTTTGAGCTCAAAGGCTTTCTTGGGAAACTTCTGCCCAATGTGAGGCTTCAAGGAGTAATAGAGGGAATTGGAGAGAAAAAATGGGTAGAGGTTGGCCGAGCCAAAGGCATTGGGAGTGTTGGTGAGGAGGTAGAGGTGGGGGCCTTTTATAAGAGGAGAGGAGGGGCACTCTTGGAAGGAAAATAAAAGTCACTTTATTTTAAAATAGTATTCGGATTTAAGAGGTCCCACATTGATGTGTTTCCAGGATAAGGTGATAAGGGTTCTAAATACATTCATCCAATAGGTTTTGGACATGTGTTGGTCTTAGATATTACATTATCTTTCCATTTTATTTAAATCGTTAAATAATGAGGTCATAATTGCATCATCATGATGTCATAAATAATTTAATTTATTCAATGTCTAAAAATTATAAAAAAAATACTATTATGTAGGAAATATTTTTATCTTTGCAATGAATATTTATAGTAAAAAATATTATTTGTATAACCCCATGTAAAATTTTTTTTAGTAAAACATTTCATGTTTGCCTCATTTTTACTTTAACTTTAAATAAAAAGATATTAATGTCATTTTCCAACCAAAGTGGAATCATGGGGTCCCCAAGTTGACCCAGGGTTGTCTTGGTCATCCATGACACATCCAATGAGGTTAGAACATGTGTCAAGTTCATTTATTATTATTAAAACATTATTTTTACCTTAAACTACACTAATTACCTCTAATCGCGATTAAAAACATAATAAGTTACTATTCACCAAAAAATTATTTTTATCCCATTGAACCAGATTTTACTTCTTAATGACAACCATGTATGTCACATTTTTGATATTTAAAACACAAATATGGCAAAATTTCATTTAAACGGAAAAATCAGTTTTTATAAGTACCAGTTAGTGGTTTCACTATTCATCAAAAAATTGAAGTTTTTCAGAAAAATCCCAAAACTTCACCCTAAGATATATTTGATATTCCGAATTCAAAAATGAAGTCTATTTTACAAAATTCAAAAAATATAAGTCACATTAATTAATTTAATAATTAATTCCTGCTCTCAGAGCAAATAGCGTGTTTTTATGAAACAATAAGTATCAAAAGATTGACACTAGTTTAGGTCTGTTTTTCAAAGTGAAATTAAAATCCAATGACCACTATTGGATTTAGTGGTAAAAATATATTATAATTTCACTTTAAACTCAATTAAAAAGATAATCTAATCATATAAATAAATTAGCTTAAAAAGTGGTTTTGAATTAAAATACAACATTTTACACTATTCATCAAAAAATGAACTTTATCAGAAACATACCAAAACATTACACAAAGTAAATTTTGATGTCCCAATTCTTAAGAAGAGTTTTATTTGGTCCACAAGGATGTATTATAGTGAACAAAACTATATTTAATGACGGTTCTCCATCAAAAGGCGATAAGTGAACCTTTAGTGAAAACTAGGGCATATACGCCAAAAATTGAATTATTTCCGTATTTTATGCCTTTATATTTTATTGGATAAATGTAAAAACATTTAAAAACATTTATAATTATATTTTAGTTATTTCTATCCATTCCCGCCAATACAACGGCTACATGTTAACTACCATTTAAAATAATATTATTTTATTATTGGAGTGCAACGTAAGATTCCCATGAAACTCGTTGTTGCGTGTTGGGTACGCCATCGAGCATAGCATCCCCTTTAAAGTCATATTAATATTTTATTCACAAATATGGATAAATATGAAAATGTAATATTCTTTATTTTACAGGGATGTTACATCCTTCCCCCCTTTTTGTGAATTGTGTCCTCACAATTTTTAAAATTGAGCTTGGAAACATCCTTGAAAGTCCCACATCGGAACAAGAGTCTGTAAAACAATCACTTTAAAAGAATGGGAGAGAAGTACATATGTCACCTGAGTTAACCCAAACTAGGATTCCAAGTATGAAAATATGGATATGGAGGAGAAAACAAAGGGTCATCTTCTGATGGAGAGTGATAGTAAACATGTCTAGGAGAAAGTTAACCATAAGAAAATCACAAACTTGTAATGGGTTACACGGTATTCGATTCCCCAGTAGGAAAAGTTAATAGACAAAATTTTTTATTTAAGTTACTTTTTATTGTGGAATTTATTCATAAGGAAACATAATCACTTATCATGTTGACTTTTATATTTTTCTAGATTCCTTAATCAAACTCATATTTTTTTTCCAAAAGACGGGTATTTAGGGAGACTTGTTCGCATTAAGAGTACTATAATCAACTTCTAGAGAATCACCTAATTCAAAAAAAAGAACTATATAATTCACATGTATTTAGACTTTAACCAAAACCAAAACCAAAAAATGTTAGTACAAGATTAGAAAATCCAGAAAAGGATAAACCTTCATAAAAAGAAAATCTATTCTTAATCTCCAAAATTTTTCCAACAAACCCAAAGTTCAATGAGGACCATTCGATAAACAATTTGTCCATAAAATCCATCAAAGTAAACTAAACTAATATTGAAACCCAGATATTTGAAGGTTTTAGTCACATAGTCTTCCAAGTTAAATTGCAACATTTATATCCAAACAACATCAGTTACTCCTAAAGTCACGTATTGAAAAGTAATTAGCCCAATTACATATCCTCCATGATGGGTTAATAAATTTCCATATATAACCCAAAATAAACTTACTCTTAATTCATAAAATCATCTAACTAAAAATAATCAGTCAAACTAACCAGGGACTTCACGTAGTCCAGTGGTAGCTGATAAATACCAGTCGCACTTTGGTTGTGGGTTCGATTCCTGCAGCTTTGTCCGACGCGATGGGTTGTCACACGGTCTGCGTGTTGTCCTTTTTCCAAAACTATATAATTCTTAAAACATTCCCCAAAATGAGATAAAATCAAAAAAAATGATCATAACATATTTGAACCTCAAGTTTATCTCATTCCTTTCATTTTCCATCATATCATAGAGTAACCCATAATTACCTAAAAAGTAAGGATCATATAAACCCTAATGGTTACCTTAATAATTATTACCTGAATTTCCACATCGAGTTGGCCATCTCGTACATGATGAATTAGAGAACTCACCAAGGTTGAAGTGGTTGATCATGACTCCTTGATAGTTGGTTTAGAACAACCATGAGATTCCTCATTGAATCCCCCATCTCATCCAGTCTCTTAATCAGAGAACCATCACAGTTTCCTTCAAACCCATTTTCACTTTGGTGCCTGCTAGATCCAGCCATTTAATAAAACCACAAAGGTCAGTGTGAGTATATCAACATAACCATCATGTACTAATGATGAAGATAAACACTAAGATATACATACTCATTCACTTTTATCTAAAACAAGGACTCTTTCTGAAATCCTATCCATTATGGTACTGTCACTTATGCTTAGAGAATACCCTAACCTCTAAAGTTATCTAAACCGACCTCTGATACCAACTATAAGGCCCAGACATAAACCATACTTAATCTTGAGTTATTACAAGATTACACATTGAGGATCTTTTCAGGTTTAGAGTTTTAGAGAATTATATCATGAAACTTGCATTACATTCCACATTTTAACAAAGTGGTTACATAAAAGATAGTATTCATTCTTCCCATCAACGAAAACATATTGAAAATAAAACATGTATTTTTTCTTGACACATCCTTGACACTATCATCACATCTTGTACCTTTCCCTTGACATGTGGAAAAATTTTCAAAAACTTGGGATGAGCATAAAAAGCTCAGTAAGGGATATAAAAATATGGAAAGGAACATGAGTACATGTATACATAAGAATGAAATCATACTTTACCCATAAAACATAAGCACTTTAACATACCTCATAAAATCATGAATAAATCATAGAAATCATAAGACATAAAAGGTAACATGAGGCATTCATAACATTCTTACGTAGGGAGTAACCCTCTTTGTTACGTTTTGGAATACCCATCACAGTATATTCCCTAAATCTCTTCGGAGAAACCATAACGTTTCACTCTTTCGTTTTACCCAATGCATCAGAGAGCTATATCGGGCTCACCCGCCCTTAGTTTATCACGAAACCACCCGTTTTCATAACAATGCCCAAGAAACATAACATAAATGTATCACATAAAACATGCATAAAGGGAACATAACATTTCCACATTTCAATCACAATATAACATTTTAGTATATTGAAATAATGAATCCATTCAAAAAGAAACCATTTCCAAAACCATTTAAAACATTTAATAATGAGATTTTTGAATCAAAGTTTCCTATACCACCTTGAAGATTTTAAAATTTTAAACCATTAATATCCATATATATAAATCCTTAAAATCATTTTGAAAACATGGATATTAATAAGAACAAATAATTGAAACAATAAAAGCGATATTTTGGTTAGAGGGGTTCTACCAAAATTAGAGACACTTGAATACAATAATTGAGGAATAACATTTAGTCATAACTTTATAATATCGTGAGAATAAATGGATTCATGATATAATATTCCAAAGGACAGTATATACACCATATAAGAGTGAATTGGTGCATAAAAACAAAGAAGTCTCAATAGAAATGTCAAATGTGATGAATTCTCTTATAAAGAAGGTATCCTTAAATTAAGGATAATTCAATCTCAAAATTATGTGTAACAAATATAAATACACCCAATATAAGTGGATATTAAGTGTAAAACAATAAAAGGTAATTCACACATATTTAAAAGATGACATATTCAATGTTGAACCCAAGGAAATCGAAATTGATTTAAAAAGTTCCCTTGGTAATATTCGATAGCCTTATGGCATCACTTCAAAATTCAGAAAATGAGTTGATGAGAGATAAAAAGGGCATCTCATCACTTGTACATAAAATTTACATCAATAATGATATAAAAGAACATATCCCAACATAATAGTATGTGAATTAAAGGATATAACAAAAGAAGTCTTTTAAAAAGAGGAGGGTGAAAGGTCCCCTTACAGAGTTGGGTAACTTTTGAAACGTACACCCCATGGAAGAAGGTTCATACAATGAAGATGTGAATAACCATAAATGAAATTATACTACACAAAGTGTATAATAATTGTCAGTACATACACCACTCAACATAAATTGTGGAAAACATAGCATAAATCTCACGGGAATAAAAGTGAGATGAAAAATCCCTTACGAAAACTTGGCAGCCTAACGACGCCACTTAAAACTTCCAAAAATGGATTGATGAGATCAAATAGGGTATCTCATCACATTAAAATAAAATTTAAATAAAGAGGAATATAAAATAATATCCCCCATAATAACAAAGTGTATCTTAAGAGAAGTGACATAAAGGGGAGTACTTAAAGAGAAAGAGAGAGGTTAGATCTCTTACGAAAATTCGGCAGCCTAACGGCGCCACTCAAAACTTCCAAAATGGATTGATGAGAGAGAATAGGGTCTCTCATCATATGAAAATAAAAATTAAAGTAAGAGTAATATAAAAGAACTTCCCAATAACAAGAAAGATGAGCTTAGAAGGAATGACATAAAAGAGTGTACTTAAAAAGAAAGAGAGGAGTAGGATCCCCTACCTCAAGTCCAACTTGTCTTGTTCGTTTTTTTAAATTCCGGAATAATAGACATTGGTCAATTAATAATTTCCTATGTAACTACTTTAGAGATTATTATTCAGTTCATATCACATATATAATGTTATATTAATTGTTTAATAATGTTAGTTCATATCAGACGTTTTTGCCGATGTTTGGTACATGAGTCAAAAATGAACTTTTTTGAAAAACGATTTCCCATGTAGTTATAAGTAAATAATTTCCAGAATAGTATTAATGAATAAAATATAATATATATCATGTAAATATTCATTTTATACTATTCCATATCATTTTGAGATAAAAAACAAAAAGCACCGTTCATGGAGACGGTAGGCTGTACGTATGCATTAACGCTACTTTCATTTTTTTTGTCATATTAATGGAATTAGAAGAAAATGAGAGGATATATATATGTTATAATTCCAGAATGATATCCATAATTTAGATGTAATATATTACATATATATCCATTATATATATGTACTTATAATATTACATAACATTTTGAGATAAGAAATGAAATGTACTGTTCATGGAGACGGTAAGCCCTACGTACGCATGAACGCTACATCCATTTCTATTTCATATTTAATGGAATTAAAACATAATGATACATTATAGTATTTTAATTCCAGTATGGTATAATATAAAATATCATTAAATATATCCTTTATACGTACCACATATGGTATTAACGAATCAAATCACTTTGAGGGGGCGGTAGTCCTCACTTCCTTAAATGAAGATATCGCGTTTACCAATAATGGAAACCATAATGGTATGCCCAAAATGAAAAATACAGAAGCCTAAGGAAAACATAAACATATCATATATCATATATAAATATTGTGTCATCTTAATGGCCACCTTTGAAGGTGTTAGAAGAATGTTGAACAATCATCGTTTCGGGAGGCAGAAATTCGCCATCAACAGTATGTTCTATAACCATTAGATGTAGGTGTGTGAAAGTGTAGCTCAAATACTTATTATAACAAAATCCTAGTATATTTATGATACTAGAGTTGTTACAAAAGAAATGAATAAAAATAGTTTAGGGGGTTGGAGAAGAAAAATAAAAAAAAGGGCTCAAGTGAAGACATTATCTTAAAATCGGGTAACTCCCTTTGATTTGAGATCAAAGGCTTCCTTGGGAAGAATTCTGTCCAAAGTGAGGCTTCAAGGAGTAAGAGAGGGAAGTGGAGAGACAAAATGGGTAGATGTTGGCCGATCCAAAGGCTTTGGGAGTGTGGGTAAGGAGGTAGAGGTGGGGGACTTTTATAAGAGGAGAGTAGGGGCACTCTTGGAAGGTAAAGAAAAGACACTTTATTTTAAATTGGTATTCGGATTTAAGAGGTCCCACATTGATGTGTTTAGAGGATAAGGTGATAAGGGTTCTAAATCCACTCATCCAATAGGTTTTGGACATGTTTAGGTCTTAGATATTACATTATGTTTCCATTTTATTTAAATCGTTAAATAATGAGGTCATCGTTGGATCATCATGATGTCATAAATAATTTAATTTATTTAATGTCTAAAAATTATAAAAAAACTAATATAATGTAGGAAATATTTTTATCTTTGAAATTAATGTTTATAGTAAAAAATATGATTTGTATAACCCCATGTAAAAATTGTTTTAGTAAAACATTTCATTTTTGTCTCATTTTTACTTTAACTTTAAATAAAAAGATATTAATGTCATTTTCCAACCAAAGTGGCTTCATGGGGTCCCCAAGTTGACCCATGGGTTTTCCTGGTCGCCCATGACACATCCAATGAGGTTAGGACATGTGTAAAGTTCATTTCATATTATTAAAACATTATTTTTACCTTAAACTACACTAATTACATCTAATCACGATTAAAAACATAATAAGTTACTATTCACCAAAAAAAATTTTTATCCCATTGAACCACATTTTACTTCTTAATGACAACCATTTATGTCGGATTTTTGAAATTTCAAACACATAGATGGAAAATTTTCATTTAAACGGAAAAATCAGTTTTTTATAAGTACCACTTAGTGGTTTCACTATTCATCAAAATTGAAGTTTTTCAGAAAAATCCCAAAAATTCACCCTAAGCTATATTTGATATTCCGAATTCAAAAATGAAGTATATTTTACAAAATTCAAAACATATAAGTCACATTAATTAATTTAATAATTAATTCCCGTTGTTAGAGCAAATAGCGTGTTTTTATGAAATAATAAGTATCAAAAGATTGACACTAGTTTAAGTCTATTTTTCAAAGTGAAATTAATTCCAACGTCCACTATTGGATTTAATGGTAAAAATATATTCTAATTTCACTTTAAACCTAATACAAAAGATAATCTAATCATATAAATAAATTATATTAAAAAGAGGTGTTGAATTAAAATACAACATTTTACACTATTCATTAAAAAATGAACTTTATTAGAAAGATACAAAAAATATACACAAAGTAAATTTTGATGTCCCAATTCATAAGAAGAGTTTTATTTGGCCTAAAAGGATTTATAAGGGTGAAAAAAACTATATTTAATTACGTTTCTCCATCAAAAGTCAATAAGTGAACCTTTAGTGAAAACTAGGGCATATACGCCTAAAATTGAATTATTTCCGTATTTTATGCCTTTATCTTTTATTGGATAAATGTAAAAACATTTAAAAACATATATAATCATATTTTTGTTCTTTCTATCCATTCTCGCAATTACAACGGCTACATGTTAACTACCATTAAAAATAATATTATTTTATTATTGGAGTGCAACGTAAGATTCCCAAGAAACTCGTTGTTGCGTGTTGGGTACGCCATCGAGCATAGCGTCCCCTTTAAAGTCAAATTAATATTTTATTCACAAATATGGATAAATATGAAAAAGTCATATTCTTCATTTACCTCGGGTGTTACATAGAGGGTGTTCAATGCGTCATTCAGAGGGAGCCAAAATATGTTCTAGATATTTTATCTATGTAATCAACTAGAAAATTACATTATATTTGTATGATTCATGGACCATGAATAATTAATCTATTATTGTAAAAAAACATTTTTCTCTTGTAATTCAAACTATTAAAAGATTTGAAACAAATTTCAAAAACAATACATTGAAAGAAGTTTGACAATTAATTTTTCAAAATTAAACACATAATCTAAACAAAGAAAATTAAATATTATATTATATTAACAACACTAAAATGTAATAATGTAATGAATTGTTATGTGATAAGTTAGTGTATACTAATATATAAAATTGTTTTATCCTTCAATAGTAATATAGTTATCATTCTACTTCATTAATTCTTATAATGTGTCAATTTTTGGGAATAATAATATTTTAAATTGTTATATTGATAAACAATTCAAATTCTTAATCTCAATGAGATTCAATTATAAAATTTGGTTCATCCTTTTAATCTCCCATATCTTATAAGTGTCTTGGTTTCACGTAGATAATTGCACATTACCCTTCATCTACTTCATCATTAACATGAAATATCACTATTGATTGTGACGTGATTATATAAAGATCATTTTCTTCAAAATCACCAATATACATCAAGTGATATATTTTCATTGAATTATACTATATAGAAGGTATTTTAATACCCCAGTTAATATTAATCCACTAATATTTTAACAAAATAACAAAAAATGACTATTATTTTTATTTGGTAACATTAATAAACCATATAAAATATCCTAATTTTGTTAGTGTAATTATACCACCATTATATGTTTTTATACATTTTTCATAGTTAATTATTTAATAATTGAATCCATTTATATTGTATGCATTTAATTTTGAAGACTTCTTTAGAGTACCCAAAGATAAAATAATTAAATAGTCAACAAAATCAAATCAAATTTCAATATTCATTATCTATAAGAATTGATATAAATTATTAAAATTATTAAATATACATACCAAGATGTCATATATAGTTTCCAATATTTGTGAACCTACATGACATCGAAACAATAACACCAAATATTTAATTAAATTAAGTGAAAATTTTATTTCAATAAAAATATAATAAAATTAACTTTTTAACTTTTCATTACTCAATAAATATAATTTTATTAGATGAATATTTATTTTTAACATACCATGCCAATGTAATCTATGATTCAATTTTTTACATTTTCCGTCAGAAATAAGAACTTTTAAAGAATTGGAAATATAAAATTTATCTTTTCATAATTTTATCTAAAAAAATTTTTAATAATATTTTTAATTAACAATTTATTTATTATAAATATTATATAAATAAATATAACATCATTTGGAGGTGATAAGTGATATTTTTTATAAAAATGTTTTTTAAAAATTAATTTCATTTAATATTAATTATTTTAAAAAATATTTAATTATGAACGATTTAAATAAAATTATTATATTATATATCTCTTTATATCAATTTTAATCCATATGATGATGATTATTAGTCATGTATTTAATATATTATTATATTATTCTTGAAAAAATACATTTCATGAAAACATGTTTTTTAACACGTTTTGATAGTATATTTTAAAACAAATTATTCCAAATAATATAATTTAGTTTTATAAAATGGATTCCATATTTCAAATAATAATAATAAACATAAAAAATAATTTCCACTTAAAGTTTTTCATAATTTATGGTAAAAAGATTACAACATTAAATACACTATAAAGGTTAAAAAGGATTTTTTGGGGCTTAAACTAAAAAAGAAATGCGATAAAATAAAATAAAAACTTTCTAAATCTTAATTTGTTAGTTTTGTTTCTAACATAGACTTAAAAATAATAATTTGTCCTATTTTTGATCTTTTTACCCAAGAAAGTGGCTTGAAATATTTTTAAAACTTCAAAATTTTAGTGTTTTCCAATCACCTTAATTATAAATGGAAAGATCCTCCACCGACATATTCACACAAGATAATCCATATATATCGACCAAAAACCAAAAAATATATCCCAAAAATAAATTGTCACATTATATAAGAGTTTTTCATCAAACAATATCTACCCTTCACCCATAATAAAAGATCCAATGGAGTTTTCCTCATATAATATAATCATATTAACTAAGATCCTTCTTTATAAATATTTTTTTACAACCCAAAATTATTTATTAAAATTATTTAGTATAATATCATCATAATATAACATATATTTATATATTATTATTATTATTTAATAAACTAAATCTATCCTATATTCCATTAAATTTGGAAATAAACTATCAATCATGCGTATAACAGACTACTAACTCGTTAACCATTATAATTAGTTTTCAATAAATTTGTCCCATGACTAAATATAATGATGTATTTATTATATATATATATATATTTATGTATAATATTTTTAACAAAATTATACTTTCATAATTATATCATTACATCAATATTCTTATTATCTGATATATTGGAACATGATATCTCCCCTTAGGCATATGTGTGGACTACCACCCCCACAAAGTGATGTTATTAATTTTTTCATTTTATTTTTACATGGATATTTTTAATGATAGAATAAATGAATTTATATGATAAAATAACCATTACATTAAATTTTAATATTTGATACCTTACATTATTTTATACATCAAAAAATGAAAACTATGAACATTTGAACGTATGACCTACCGTCTCTATGAATGGTTTATTTTTTTATTATAAAACATTTATTTTTTAGTCCTAAAACCTATATAATGAATATATATTGTATTTATATCATTATTATAAATATTTTTCCTAATTTAAACACAATAAATATACAACGATCAAAAATAACAAACCAAAACATACATGGAAAATGAAGCAGTTATTACCAAGATCATTGATTTTTACAATGATTTTTCAGTAAATGTGTTATAAGATTTCATATTTATATAATTAATTGTATGATATATTTTATTGTGTTTATATAATATAGGTATAGTAAATATATATTTATTAAAGAGGAGGTTCTGACTCATATGAAGGAAGTAAAAGCTGATGTATGTATTTATTTCATAATCTCATCATTATTAATGATTGTTTATATTAATATATCATATGGGAGAAAAATTTTATATTTATATATTAAAATTGATATATTTTATTATTATCTATATATTTCAATAAATTAACTATTTTACTTTCATTTTCTTTATTTTTGGCACACATGATAGTGAAATCATATTTTTAAGGAAAATCACTCATGTTTATCTACTCAATTGAAAATATATCTCTTCCATTTCCATATTTTCATTAAAAGATGTAAAAAAATATTATTAATATTATATATTTTTTATTAAATAAATTGTTTCTGATTTTATATTATTTAATTATTTTTCCAATTTTTCATCCTATCATTTTCTGAATAGGGTACTTTTTACTTTTTTAAAAAAGAGTGACAGGAATGTTTCTTAACATATAAGGCATTAAAGGAATTTACCACCGTCATGAGAACTCATTGAATTGAAAATATTTCTAAAATTATAAAATATTCATTTCAAAGTAAATTTATTCTAAATTATTTGGGATGTTTTTTTATTTTAAACATGTTTTTTCAAAATGAAAATAGGATTTCCCTCAACAAATGTTATAGTGGTGTTTATAATGTTTATTCATCCCTTCAAAAGTTATTTGGTGAGTATTATCTTCTAATGGGGATGTAATATTCTCATACCATTCATCATATAAATTTCTATGTATTATTAATATATTCTATCTTTGCAGAATTATTAACATTCTATATTCTTGTTTTTTAATATGAAAGAAAAATATTGATTATGTTTCCACCATTTCTTATGATTTATTCATTGGATATAGTGTATGAAGTAAGAGGCCCACTATATCACACTGATACATCATTAGGTCTAATGAGAAAATCTAGTATGGTTATTTCACATTTTATTTTCTTATTTATATATGTTTTTTGTGCATGAGGCCTTTATAGTAAGATTATGATGTCGAGCATTATTCATTCAATCATTATAAAACTAGTTATTATTATACATTTGATTGATTAATTTTTTTTGCCTTCATTGTATTTAGTCCAATTATTATGATATTCGTTAAATATTCATTTATCTAAGCCATATTATTAAAATTTTATTTACATTGTGATAGATTCTATTGCACGCATTCCCATTCAAAGAATCTGAGCTCACCCTTTCATTCATTTTACATTCCCCGAGATATAAATAATTGATCTATTAACGAATGAGAATATTTTTAGAAGAAATAATAATGTTGTCAAAATAATTATTATATTATATTTCATGTTTTCTTATATAATGTCATAATATATTATATATATAGACTCTCGTAACTATTAAACCATTCAGTCCTATGGATGTGATCAATTTTTTTCTTCAATTTTTTAAAATAACAATTGGCACTATGGTAGTATGCTGGGGGTGCTACAAAAAAACTTTTACTCAATATTTATTAGAAAATTCACTTTATCTATCATATTTTGTGATTGAATTCTCATACGTCATTTTTTATCAATTAACTAATGAATGAGTCTAAAATTTCCTTATTTAGTGAAAAGTTTTAGGTGTCTATAAAATTTCTTGCAGTTTTTTTGTAATATTTTCAGTATTATCAACTAATCATTCTAAGGTAATAAAATTTCACGATTTACATGAGGGTACAGATTGAGTCAATATATTACATTGATTGACTATTGTCTGAACATCATCAAAGTACCTATAAAAAATTAAAACCTCATCATCTAGGTATCATTCATTAATTGACCCTTCTAGTTGAGAAATATTTTTCATATGTGACATAAAATCAACATGGTATATATAAAAAAATGAATGAAACTAAATTAAATAAATATTTAATTTATTAGAAATAATTGATAAATAAATAAAATAAAAATATATAAAGTAATTGTAAATTTGATATATCTATTGATTATGTATGGGATCTAGTTATTTAATTTACTTTACTAAATGAATAGTTAAATGTATTATGACCATAAAAATGATGGTGGAATGATCGTCTCCATATGATAAATCATTAGTATAATTCCTTCTTGAAATTCTTTTGTTTCAATTCATTATATAGGTATACCCAAAATTAGTTTGAATAATGTTAAATGATTTATTAGAACTATATTTAACCTTCCATGTAAAATTTTACAAAATCCCAATGGTAATAAATTATGTATAAAAATATGTGAAACTATATTTTTCAATCCATATGACAGAAAATTATTTATTTAATAACACCATGAAATATTACTTGATTATCTATAATGAACATTCTCAGGTTTTAACATTTGAAGGAATATATCATTCACTATATTTTTCATTGATAAAAAATTGATTCATTATTTTTACAATATGTTGAGCATCAAGATGGTCATCCGATTTCCTATTCTAATTAATTTTTTTTGAAAATCATGTTGTTAGAAACATTATTCAAACGATACATGGCATTTATATTACGATGATAAAATTAAATTCCAAATATAAATGTCTGAATGATATTGTTTTTTCAATCTATTATTTTTTTCGTAATTCAACTTATAATGTACATTGACCCAATTTACTATTGTAATTAAAATGGTAGACCCGGTAAAGTTATCTTTCAATACATACTTGTAGTTACAATATTTTTTAACCTATGAGTAACTTTGGTTCTAGTATATCATCATTGTATACATTTAATTATGACATAACAAACCAAAATCAGTGAGGTTTCTCAAGGAACATATGCTGAAAAGGAGGGATTTTTTTCTATAAGGTATTTATTTTTTCAGAAAATCAATGTTTCAAACTAAATATTACAAAATAGTGTTTGTGTTCAATCAAGATAAGATCCCAAGTGAGTTGAATTCTATGATGATTAACATAAGGGAATCATATATTTTGAAAATTTTGACAAGAGATCCATTATATGTTTCAACATCATTGTTACCTAACTCATTTAATTATTCAACTAATGGGTGAAAGATAAATAAATTTCATTTTCAAAGGTCTATGTTATAGGAAAAATCATTAAAATTAAAAAGGATGTTTCCTATATACATATCCATAAAGGTATATTTTAATGGATCAAAACATATATCCAATTTATATAAATGGTACTCATAATATTGAATGGGTTGAATACATCAGATGCCAATATTAATAAAATGTTCCTAGGATCATATGAGAATTATTAATATAATGGATGAATTGTTTTTTATTCTTTCAAATTTCATTGATGATACATCAACCCATTGTTTTTATGTCCAATAACAATCCAATTCTTGTGATCAATGATTTTATATGAAAAAGTAGTCTTAGTAATAATGGTTTTAATTCAATCTAATGATATTAATTTGGAGGATTAATATTACAATCATTCAAATTATTATATTGATTATGACCCTCCTAATTAACTAGTGACATGAATGTTAATGTAGAATATCTTTTTCCCTCTTTTCTACTTGAATTATCTCTCCAATATATCCTAAAATAATTTATAAAAGTATGTACTAATAAATAACTGATATTATGATTGTTAAAAATTTATTAATTTTATAAAAAGCATAGGGGTCTCTAATTCAAGAAATGTATCATGAAAATACTCCTACATCATGGATATTGAATTATTTGTAATTCTCCATAAAAAATTGATATGGCACAACTTTTATAGAAATTAAGGTATTGAATACATGATTTAACTTCAGCACAGATGTTTATTTCAATTGTTAAATTATACATGAAATTAATTTAAGATATTAATAAATCATTCTCTTACATCAGTCTCTATCTAAACTGGAATAAGATCTAATGATATGTTTTAATATTTATTTTGGGGTCCTAATGTTCCATAGCCAAAATTTATCATGTTGATATATTTCGTATCCATGACTATTAAAAATTATATGTTTTTATTTTGAATATTTTAGAATGCTAAAATCATTATTTTATAATTTTTGAATATTGTTCTCCACTATATGGGAAGTAGCATGTTTGTTCTACTGATAGAAATTAATATCCAAATATTAATTAAGGATTGATTCTCTAATTTTAATCCACAGAATATATTGAACCAATAATTTCTTAAAAAAAGAGTTCTTAAAAATTATAACTCTCCAACCATAATTTGAATTAATATTTATAACATTTAAATTTTGTTCTCCGATTTATAGATAGATTATAAATTTAAAAATATATAACACTAAATGAAACCCTTAGTATTCCAATTATTATTTACATTTAATTTAATCCTAGATTTATCTATATATCTCCAAATTCCTTAATTTATATAAATAAAATAACTTTTATAATATTATAGGAAAAATATAAAACAAAAAACTCTAGAAATTTTCATAAGGAGATATTCATTTCAGAATAGTATATAAAGACTTTTTTAATATAATTATTTAATGTGTTACAGTATATTATAGATTTTTTATAATCATAGCATTGTATCTTATGAATATTAATACTTTTAAAAAAACATGTTTAAAAAAAGGAGTAATCCTTCTATTGACATAGGGATTTCACATCATAATGAAGATCACTCATCTCTGGGTGTTATATCATCATTAGGATGGGGGAAATATTGAATGACCATTAGAAGGATGAGAGAATTATAATTCAAGATATTTATGGGAGCTTTTATATTTCCAACCATTTCATGGAATGTGGGGAAAATAATAATTAATACTCTATTAATAAACCCACAACATTTAAAAAGATTATGATATTCACTATTATAGATGGAGTTCATAATCTAGTTGAGGTATTCAATAAAAAATACCAATTTTTAATTAAAAAATTCAATTTAAAAAATCATTATTTGACAAGTAATTTACTGAAAAATTGTGATTATATTTAAACAACAATAATTTTATTGAAAAAATATCTAAAAATAAAAAATTGATATATTGGGAAAAAATATTATATAGAATAAAAAATTTAGAAAAAAGACTGATAATATATGATAATATAAAAAATAAATTTTTTCTCTATATTGAGGATTAAATGATTTGATGAAGATATATAGTGGTTATAATGTAGTGGATTTTCATATATTTCCTTTTTTATTTGTTAAATTATATAACTCTATTTTTTATATTTGACTCAATAAATTGTTTTAACCAATATCTATTGAAATGTGTTGTATTCATTTATTGTAAAAATATATTTCCAATTCATAACACTAAATACGTAAATTAAATTTAATATACAATAAGTTATGGACCCTAAAATTACAATCAATGACATTTATTTTAGAATCAGTACTCTAGATAAATAAATTTCTAGACGGATTAATATAATAATCATATTCACTTCCATTTGATAAATTAAAATATTGATATACCTAAACTATATATATAATTATTAATTTCCTCAAACATCCCAGTTAATTTAAATTATTATATCCTCAGATTTTATGAAATACATTTTTGAATATATTTATTTTTTCAATAACTTATTTCATATAAAACAAAAAGTTTTAACAACCCATGATACACCATTAAAACGTTATTATTTTATATTATCACCAATTAAATGGATTTATTTGTAGGAATATGACTATATTAATTATAAAGAATTATGTCTTAAACATTTAAAAAAAATTAATTTATCAGTTATTGATTAATTATTAATTAAAATATAAAATATTTTAAAATAAAGGTTATTTTTTTCAAAAAAATAGTTTAAGGGTGTAAATGTATTTTTGTCCTAATAAATTAAATTCACCACTATAGGTGAATTAATATAGTGAAATTTTAATATTTTATAATGAATCAAATGTTTTAAACAATCATCTAATAGGAATGAGATAAAAAATCCGGTTTTATAAATAGAAACTAAAATTTTCTAAAAATGGTTTTTCCAATTCCTAATAAGAAACTATTAAAATAATTTATGAGACATATAGGTATTTAATTATATTGAATAATTTATATACTTATAATTTGGAGGAAATTTTTTTTAAATATATCCCATTGATCAAATTGAATAGTATCCTTGGTAAAATTAATCAGTGCAATAAAGGGAAACTCTTGTTAATAGGTTAAAAATTAGTGATAGGGATATAATTTCTCATTTTAATTCTGATTAGATGAATTTAATTTGACAGTCACCACTATATTATTGAAATTAAATTTTTTAATGGAAACACTTCCATGAAAATAAAAATAAAATTTTAAAAATAATGAGAGTTACCAAGTGTCACTCCAACATTTTTAAATAACTTATTTGTATTCATATATGGATAAATAATAACTATGAATAATTATTTATATTAATTTTTAAAATAATTGAATTATTTTCATGACATGAATTTATTTATAATTAATTTATATTATATAATGACCATAAATTCTTATGAAACACTGTTGTAGTAATTAACCAATTAAAAGAGTTTAATAAGTGATTTTAAAAATATTAAAAGTAATATAATTTTAGGGAGATTATTTTTTCCATTATTTTTTTAAATTAATATGACATTTTAGTGTTATGATAATGAACTATATGTGAATAAAAACTTTTTTTCATGTATTTTGTGTTAAATAAAATAAATAATTTCAAAATTTACATTAATGATATTTTATCATTAATAGATTTTAATAAATTACATAAAATTAATTGAAATATTAAATTAGGATAAAAGGGATAATATATAGTCTAAAAATTCATAAAATCTATATTTAGGGGACATTTGGAACCTTTTGGATTGTGAATGGCTTTATTATATTTTATATTTTATGAAATTCTTGGTGTGTCATCTCCCTCCATTATAAAAACAAACCCCTGCATTCTATTCCTCGAAGGACATATAAATCTACCATAACCTTCCAAAAGTACTTTTAAACATCCTTATCCATGTTTTTAAGGTGTTAATCTCCCCATAACACCAACCATATGTTCTTTAAGAAAGGATCTAATGTAAGTCTGCTGAAATGGAGGTAATATTCTTAACTGACCACATTTAAATTATTTCTTCATATAATTCCCTATAATCTATTGTATTTATCATAAAATAATAACATAATTATAATTAATATTCTAAAACACAATTATGATTATTGCACCACTATTACCACCCTCTTTAATAAGATGGGATGTGATTGTATCACTCATTCATTCGTATGGATTACCTTCTCCGCATAAATTTATACTTCATTTTCAATCAATATCATTAATAAATGGTTATTATGATTGCTTTATAGATTATTTATTAGACTTATGAAATTATAATTATTATATTATTATATTTTTATATCTACCTTCTAACCTTCCAAATAGATGTAAAACGATAAAGTCACTCTTAAAACATGTGAGATACCACCTCCACGAAGCAATGTGATTCATTTTTTCATATATATTTTACATGTACTATAAATAGGATGGATCCGATGAATATATGTAATTTTTATGATATAATAATTATTCATTGCGGTTAAATTTTTATTATTTTTCTTTTTTCCGTTCATTGTTAAATGAAAAACATTCATGTCATTATACTGCCTACCATCATCGTGATGGTGTAACTAATTTTATATTCCTTCCACTATAGATGACTATAAATATGTTTATATAATTTATTTATATTATATAATGACTATAATAAATTAAAATTTATTATATAAGATGATGTCTCTATTTTGAATAATGTAGAAGTCAAGGTAATGGATTTTTTTTCACAAATTTATTTTTTGGGACACATGACTTATACATCACTCACATCATTTATATGGTGTATATACTAATAATATATGTATTTCATGATTATTATTATAAAAATTAGTGGTATTTAAAAATAATATAAATATATTTCGGTCATTGGGAATATGATTAAAAAGTTACCAATGTGGTAAGGGTTTCGGGTAACAATATCATTGTTTATTTGGATAGTTTATGATTACATTTTTATGGTGAATTATTATAATCTAAATATAATGAAAAAGATAAATGTATTTATCTTAATTTTATTTAATTTTTTGAATTTAATTTTTATCAGTCAATGTTCTCATGAGGATTTAAAGAAGTTTTTTTAAACATTGGTTATTTCTATCTTCAATCGAAAATCTACTTTCTTACATATCCTTGATTTATAAAAATATTTTAAATATGTTTATTCTATTATCCTAGAGTTGTTTTATTTTAATTTTTCCCATGTTTAACCTTATTCAAAATGATTATAAAGGAATATTCATATCTTTATATGATTGAGGAACTTTATAATTTTTATTTTATTATAATGTATATGAATGTTTTATTTTAACATATACATAATAATCAATATTTGATGTTTTCATAAAATCCCAATTCTTTGAATGATGTTTGAAATATTCCATGGTTATTTTAAAATAGAAACAAAAAACATTTTTGAAATTGTTATATTTTAATAATGTGATTTAAAACTAGAATGGTTATTTTTCTAATGATATGATCTATATGACCTTTCAAAATAATTTTCCTTCTATGATGATTTTATTTGGTTTAACGGTATCAATATTAAGAAAATGATACAATTATTACCTCTTAATTCATTCTTGAGATCTTTAATGTTTATGATGATAAAATTTTCATGAATCTCATTCCATTTATATGGGTTATGCAATGATGACATTTTTATGGAACCCATTTCTTATAATGGGTTATGATATGATTAATAATTTATGATCTTACAACACATATGTATGATTTTAATTATGTGATGGGCAGGAAATATATCTCCATCTAAGAAATTAATATGTAATTATTTTTCTATGAGCTTAATCAGTACCTGAGTTGTTATCTCAATCCAAAATATGGTACATGAGATATTATTACAATCCTAAATCTGGATCATGTTTGTTTAACCCAAGACTAACTTGTTATGAATGTGTTGTTTTGTAACCATGCCATATGGTTCTCTAGGAATGTGTTTATTCCCCAATTATAATACTTATGATAATTTTATTCTCTCATGGCTCATTTTTTTATTTCATTATGATTTATGTCTTATTAACTACCAAAAATTATTTCATGACTCAAAATTATAATCAATGATATACATAGAATAGATATGAAACATTAAACTCAAGTTAACATACCCTAATTATCATGTTATTCTTATGTTGTCATAGATATATCCATTGTTAACCCTTACTAAACATTATATGTCACCGATTATTGTGTTTTCATTTCCCAAGTTATGCCGAATGTTATTATGTATGACATATTAAAGAAGGGTGGTATTTATGGTGAACTATGTGAGAGATGATGTGGTTCAATTATGAAATAGTGGTTTATCTATAAAATTCTCTAAAGGAATAATAATTATATGATTATGTCTTGTATCATAATCTTATGTAAATAATATTCCTAGTGTTAGATTATATATTTATTTATGAAAATTAGGGTTCTATATAGTTGGAAGCATAATATGGTTTAGTTAACTTTTTTAATATTATAAATTCCCAATGTTATGGTAATGATTTTTAATGAAATATGTAACCCTAAGGTTTCATATAGTGAAAATAAGGTTTCATGGTTTAGACATTATATAAATGATTTTTTGTGATTATGTGTTTTCCCTATATGATTATTGTTTTTGAAACTATTTTCATAGGTTTAGTCAATGGATAAAACACAAACTATTCCTATTAAAGTTGAATATAATGGAAAATTAAAATATTTCATTCATGAGTAATGAATCATTATTAGAGATGGAAACAAACTCTAATTTATATTCTCACTCAACATTTAAAAGATATGACTCATGCTGAAGTTAGAAAATAATAGAAAACAATGTTATGTTGATTTCTTCATGAGGAAACATCTATATTCTTTTAGTGTTTCCCCTAATAAAATTATTTCAATGAAATGTACCAGTATATGAAAAGTTATTTTATATTCTCCAAATATTCATTTCATGAAAAATTTATTTTTTATGTATATCATTTCGAAGAAGTGGCAGATCAATGGTGGACTCTTATTAAGAGCATGAGGGAATAAGATGAGATTAACAAATTGTGTGGGATTCTATTAAAAAATTATTTCCCACTAATATAATTTCATATATTATTTTATCAAAATTATATAATGTAATATATATGATAAATTAGTTGGATGATGATTCTTTTGGTACCTATAAGGAAAATTTAACAAGACCTGTGAGGTACGCTTCTAAAATTATCATTCAACAAGAATGTAAGACCAATCACTGATTAATTATCATAAACCCAAGACTTTGAAGGGTTTTATAAATTATGTATATAAATAGATATAAGGAAATAATTATCTATTATATATCTGTGGAAATTGATATTAGAGTCACCCAACATTTTCATGGTTTTGAGAATTAAAAATATAAGAAATTTAAATGAAATTCAAATATCTATGGAGAGAAGAAGATGAGACCTCCTTTATGCTCAATATGTGGAATGAAATATGTGTGAAAATGTATTAGGTCAATTATAAATTTTTTACATTTATAATGGAATACCATCAAGCGAATGTATATCAAAGTTATAGGAATAAATTATATATTGACGTTAATAAAGAGAAATATCCACTGAATGCACCTCCCAAAATATGGTGTTTCAAATTCTAGGAGTATGGACATTATTCTAAGTGGTTCCCATATAATTTTTTTAATGATAATGATCATTTTCAAAAATGTATGTCTCCTAAATATAAATGTAAATATCCTAAGATAAATATTTTTTGTGAAAGTTATGATGACATTGTGGTGAAAGATACACTTATCATCCAATATAGACATGATAATGTAATATATATTTTTTTGAATCTAGTAAATAATTAATTTTTATATAATTATTTTGGGTTTTAAAGTACCACCTCACTGATTAATTTTTGAATTAAAATTTAAAATGCCTAATTGTATAATTATAAAAACTCTAGACAATGATTCATTGGTAGTTAAATATATGTGATTGTGCTTCATGAAAATATTTTCATCCCCTCTCTCTCTATGATCGATATTATTTTTGGAATGGAATTGATTTATTTACATAAATAATAAATTAATTTCCATGTAATAGGATTAACATTTTATATCTCAAACTATCAAATTCACATATATTAGTGTCATAATATATATTAAATTATGTTGTAAATCACATCCATTATAGGGGTCTTGATTCCAATCCAAAAGAGGATTTTATCTCAAATTGTTAGGGAGAAACTCAAAGTCAATGATATGCCAATTGTGAAAGAGTTTACTGACACAATTAAAAAAGTATGTATTTTCTTCAATTAAATTATGATATAAATTTTTTAATCTAAATCATGTCGTGTTCTAATACTATTTCTAATACTCCTAATGGAATTTCTCTAATTGAGATGTAGGAATAGAAAAATAAAGTCTATGATATTCTTGAAAAGAGATTCATTTGGATAAGTGTTTCACCTTCGGGTGCACCAAAATTTTTAGGAAGAAAAAAATATTAATGTGACACTTCATTGGTTATTTGTAACATAACAATAAAACTATCAAAAAATAGTATCCCATAACCCAAATTGATGAATTGTTTGATCTCCTTCATGGAGATGAGTATTTATCAATTATTAAAAAAATTCAAGATATCATCAATTTAATTTCAATAAGGATTATATTGCCAATATATAATTTTGAAAATGATATGAAAACTATGAATATATATTCATTCCTTTTGGTCATTCAACTTCCCTTGCTGTCTTATTGGATTTAATAAATAAAATATATAGATTTTACCTTGATCAGTTTTTTGTAATCTTTATAGATGATATTTTTATATATTCAAAAATAATGTAAGAGAAGGAAGATCAATTTAGGATAAAAAAATATAATACAAGAAAGTTGAATATTTCTAAAAAATTTAAAACATGTGAATTTTGGACATAAAAGATTCATTTTAGGGTCATATAATTTCAAAATTGGGTGTATATGTGCATCCATCAATGAAGTAAGAGATTAAGAATTTTCCGAGACCAACCACATTTAGTGATTTCAATATTTTCCATGGCATGGAGGAATATTTTTGATGTTGTCTGGTGAAAATTTCATAGATTTCTCATTCACTAAACTAGTTAACTCAGAATCGATCCTTGTTAATTATGAATTATTAACTGGAGGAATGATTCAAGGAAATGATGATAATGATAGATATCATAATTGTTCTTACATTTCCCTATTGTGAATAATATTTTGTAATCTATAGTGATTCATCCAAGAAGTGATTATGATGTTCCCCAAGAAAAATTATTTTATTATAGCTTATGCATCATGATAATTGATTTTTTTTGTAAAAAAATATCCAAATCATGATTTGGAGGTAGCTTCGGAAAGTTTTTCATTAAATATATAGAGGAATTATCATTATGAATAATCCTATGATAGATATATGAAATAAAAAAGAAAATAACATATATTCAAACATAAATATTTTAATATATTCTAGAGAAGATGGTTTGAGTTGAATAATGATTATAACTTGTCAATACTTTACTACCCTTGGAATGAAAATAAGGTGTATAATTCTTTTAGTCCAAAGGATCATGGTAGATCATCTATGATATGAATCCTAGAAGTTAAAATAATATTATATTTTAAAAGGATATATATATTTATATAAAATATTAACAGACATTGAAAAATATTATCCACAAAAAATTACAGTTCAACCATATATCAAAATAAGTATCAAAGAGGGAGAGAATGAAGATGTAGATCTGTAGAAGAAAGTGGGAAATGTTCTAGAGTTAAACCTTTATTATGGTGGAGTGAAAGGATTATGAGTAATGTTTTCCCCTCTATACTAATTTTAATGAAGGATATGTTGTGTGATGTTCATAGTTCTTCATTTCCTATTCATCCGAGATGTACAAAGATCTATATAGATTTTTAAAAGTATATAAAGTGGGAAATTATGAAGACAGATATTGATATGTTTTTTTCTAAGTTCTTGGTATATAAAATATTTTTTAATGTGAGAACAATTTCTATGGGTATGTTATAAATATTACCCATACCAGAGTGGAAATGGTATAAAACACCTGGGATGGTCTCATTAGCTACCCAAAATGAGTAATGGGTACAATTATATATTGGTTATATATGATCATATTAAAACATCATCACACATAATTGTGAATATATATGATATCAATCATTATTACTTTCCAATATATATATTAAGGGCGTGATGATGTTTCATTGTATTCCACATTCTATTGTATCTTATATGAATCTATGGTTCACCTCAAGGTTCTAGAGAAGTATTTGGTGGGATCTATATGAAAAACGGAGATTCAATATAGTGTATCATTATAATATAGAAGGTTAGTTTGAGAGAACTATTGTAACATCTCATTAACAACAATCATGTAATTTTACATATTATTATTCAATTTCCAATTTTTTGGGTGTATATAGGGACTCATGAGACTTGATATCATTTTCATAAAAATTAATAAATGTATCGGGATGTTTTTTCCATTGAATTGATGTATTTTTGGAATAAATGTGTTAGAATGGATTTTTTGGGTTCTCCCCAATATTGGAGGACATCTAGGGTGGTTTGAAATTATATTATGAAAATGGGAAATTTTTCAGTCAAAAGAAGAAATACATGTTGTGTAATTTGATTAATTGTTGTGTAATGTCATCAAGAAAGAATCCATGAGTCTAGTACATAATGTGAACGGTTTTTACAATGTGTATTTGGTTCACATCTTATATTGGTGAAATTCCTCTATTTTTTTAAATGTGATTTCTTTTTTAGTGTATGAGGACTTCTTGGATTGCAGAACATGCTAATGGTATACATGTCATGAAAGTATCATGAGTTGTGGTTATAGGGAACAACATGGATGATTCCTTGTTTCATTTGGTCGCAACCTCTTTTCTTCGGACCTAGGATCTCTCCAATGAGATTTTGGAGAACTTATATCCTTCTGAATAACTTTTTATGGAAATCAATCTTCAAGGCTGTGGAGATGTCTCTCCAATGGAAATATTTGATTCTATTTATTCATGTACTATGATTGTAGTAGTGACGTCATGCAATATATCAAGATCCATTAATCTGTGATGATAATTCTCTTGATTCATTTGTAAATATTTCATGTGATATTGTTATGGGGGATAATCCATAAAGGTTGTGGTATAGTGGGTGTGTGTTCTTCGATGTATGTTATGAATTGTCATATTCATAATATATTTCTATTTGTCAATTGATTTTGAGATGTTTGTATTGATTCTAGGGACTCTATTGTCATTTTTTTGTTATTCAATGTTAGTGGATTCTGTTATGGGTGTGTGTGTCCTGGGTATTGGGGTAAGTGGTTTTGTATTTTTCTTATGTTGGAAGAACTACATTTCCACGTTTTTATGACCTCTTTTATAAATAAAATAAATTTTTTGAATTTTTTAATTTTTTATATAGAAATATGGTTTTGATTAAATACGGTTTTCTATTATTTTGATAAAGGGATAAGTTATACTAAATTAATCTAGATATGGAATTATATAATGGTTTTTGTAGGATTATTTTAATGATATATTTAGGACAATTGTTCATGTAGGAAACCTAGTGTAATTAAGTGAAAGGTGTTGTGAAGGGCCTCATCCATTGATATTGTCAAGGGGTTCACTCATAGGGTGATCCACTTTTCCTTATACATATTGTTCGAGGGACTAAATAGACTTGATGGGAGGCTTAGTTTCTGGGGTGTTCCCCACCTCTCCAAATTCGAAGAATATATCTAGATTCTCGATTTGCATGATTTTCTTTGATTATGTCTGATTGTCCCACCTATCCTATCATGTATTTACCTTTATCATAATGTTACATATTATTTTGATTGTATAATTTTATCTTTTACTTCATTATATTTTACATGATATGATTTTCATTCCTTGATTTGATTTTACCACATTAATGTATATTACAATCTTCTAAACAATTTTATCAAGATTATATTTGAAATGTGGAAAAAGTGAAATTATATTTTATTTCGTGATTTTGATATAAAATTTAAAATTTTTTGAAACTAGAAAATTTATCTATAGTCATAGTTAGGAGTTGTGACTATATATGTAAAAACCATGTTATTACCTATTTCCACAGTTAAAATATATGTGGTAGCTATTAGTAAGGATATAATGTCAATCCTATATCCATGGTTTCAAATCCTAAAAATAAGGCTTTATAAGTAGATTTAAATTATGGTGATTGGGATATACTAAAGGTTTGAAATCATGGAAATTGGGTTATAACCATATTTCAGAAGCATTGAAAAATATCTATAGAAACAATTAGAAACAATGAAGATAGGTCTATATCAACCATTTCCAACTATATTAAAAGGTATATGGAAACGTTTTTCAGTTGTGGAAATAGTTATATGGCCTTGTTTTAAAACCATGGAAGCATAAATTTTTCCATGTTCTGAAAAAAATGGATCCTAAGCTGTTAATAAAATGTCCCAGTAGAATTCTATCCTCAAACCCCCAATTTTTACATCATACACATAAACACTACAATATATAAAATATTTTTTAGTTATTTTCTTATTTTTAAAATATATTATTTCATTGATTATTGAACTATGTCAATTTGTTTTGTTATAGGTCTTCTCTATCATTTCCTGTGGGAAACAGTATGTATCACTATTACCTGGGAAAACTATAACAATAGTTTTCATGAACTGTTTCTATATCCCATGACTAATAGCCATAGTTTTGGAAATCTATTTAAATAACCTATACCAAATAACCTATAGCTCCTTTTTCTTGAAATACATTCCTATGGATAGGGACCTAGAGCAGTAGTTTTCCAAAATTGTGGCTATAGGTTTGACGGAAAACATATGTCCAATGATTAAGAAAAAAGAGGCCATAAACATTACCTATAAGAACTGTTTTCATGAATAGATTCTATTACCAGTGACTTGTAACCTCAATTTTCTAAAACCATTGTTGTAGGCAAGACCAAAAACCTACATACACTTCTTAATTATAAACCATGTCTCCATCTGAGGAACTATATATAGGGTTTTCTAAAATTTTGGCTATTGTATAGACTAAAAACTTATCCACATGTTTTTAACTAAACCATGGTTATATCATTGGGATTAAAACCTATATACATATTTTTAGGAAACCTTGGTGATATGTCTATCACTATTATATTGTTTTCTAGTAGTTTTCTATTTGGGCAATATTTTCATAAAATATGATCATTTTTATATTTTTTTTGAGAGAACTATTATGGATGAGTTGTGTGAGATCCTAATGATCTAATTATCTCATACCTATTGAACCCCTTTGGTAATGAAAATATAATTTTATTTATTCTGATTTAAGGGAATGAATAGAACCATAATGAGGAGGTGATGTTTTCAATATTTTATTTCTCAGTATTTAGTTGTAAGAAGGTGAGTGTTTTTTCATGCTATAATATGGTTAGAGTGTTTATTAAATATGTATCCATTGATGATGAACATTTACTTATGATATTATGATATCATATTTTATCATTTCGGGGTTTAATATTTCATTTATGACATAAACTTATATCTTTTATTATTTCACTCCGTTATATATTTATTCCATGTTTGCTCATTAGTTTGGATGAAATTGTTCTATATAGTTTGTTTTCATACCCTGGTGCTAGTCACTAGCTCGTAGTGATCATGAACTCCCTTGGGGTATGTCCATGTTCAGGTCGTGTGCCAGTTTGAAAGGATATACTTGTCCAATTAATTATATTTTAGTATCATTGGAGGTATGTTATTAAGAGTCCTAGTATTGGGAAATTTGGTAGACTATTTATTTGATTTTTAGGACATAAAAGGTAGGTTGTTGTTGGTGCTTGTCTACATCATTTAATCACATAACTCATATTACCATGGGATGTTGGGATGTCTGTCCACTGTTTTAAGTTCATAATCATAATCTCAGTTTTTTTCTTATGACATTTTGGTTTGAACAGATATTATTTTTTTTCTTTCGTAATTTGATCAATTTTTTTTGAAGTTTTATTCATCACATACATTTTCTATGTGTCCCCCATAATAGTGCAGCAGATTCTTGAGAAGTTAATCCTCAAATAGATTTGAAAATGGACATGGTCATCTTATTATAATCTCTTTATATAGATTTGAGTGTACCATATGTCCAAAATTCTAATAATTAGGTATGTCAAGGAGAAGGTGTGGAAAGGGACCAGTCATGGGAGTTCATATGTGAGGATACACCATTTATTAAATCTATGAATGAACCTCAAGAGCCTTAGAAGTATCTAGTATTGATTTCTAGAAAATTAAATTGATGGATACACCTAGAGTATCTAGGTTATGGGTGTGTTTTTTAGACTTGAGGGTCCCAGAATGCAAGGGTGGGATTCTATAATTTATGCATATATACATGTGGTTTTTTATTAGATGGGTTTTAGGACTCTATTATTTAATTATTTTCATTAGAGTAATTCATAATGATGATGTCTCTATAGTTATTATTTTTTGCAGTATGGAGATAATTTTTTACTAGTGTATACCAATCTATATGTTTTTCATGTTAGATTATTTTCAAATATAGTAACAAAAGACCTTTTTAAAGCTTAAAAGTACCTGAAGGGTTTGTCATTGGATATCAGATCATAGTTATTAATGTTAATGATTTCGACCTATGAGTATATGGTAGATAGGGGTATGATGGCCATGATGAATAAAGAAGACATGGTTTCATATTTATCACCTTTCCTTCCACCTAGTGGCACTTTTAGTGGAATTAAATGAATAAATATAAAGATGAAGGATCGTCTCATTAGTGGTAGAGGTAGTTCTCAATGAAAGGCCTCCTCTACACAAACAGTTACATCTAGAAATTATCATATGACTTTTAGTCATTCTTCTACGGTCTGACACACCAGACGTTATTGTCCCGCAACTATGAAGGTTCGTAATAGATTCTGACATTAAGGACTTCTAATTCGTTTCTATCAAGAATTTTCTAAACCTTTATATAGTCAGGGATCATTGGATACGATGGATTTTATGGTGCTATCAGATAATTCAATGACAATAAGGCTCCATCCACATTCCTCATGAGTGAATTTCCTACACATAATAGATTTGTTTATGATAATGTATGATATATATATTTTAAGAGTGGGAGGTACCATATTTATTGAATCATTACTAGATATTTCATTATTTTATTGGGTCTTCCAACTCATTTATATCAATCCATTTTGATGATATACATAATATTCCAACTGAGTTCATGGTAATTGTTATGTAGTTTGTGACACCACATGGGAATAAAAAGGATTAATGGTTTTAGTGTTTTTCATATTAACTATCTATAGCTAACACTGAGTTAGTATTTTATTTTATCGTTCTTGATTATTATTTTTTTGATGTCATAATTAAGAAGGATTGTATTGTTTTCCCTTCATGTTTGATATTATCATTACCATTAGTGTTTCTTATTTATTAAAACTATTGGGAGTTCAGTGGTGTTTCATAGGTCGTAGGATCCACGGAATGGTAATGAAGTAATTTCCTACCCATATAATGGGATCTATTTCTCTACTGTAGATGTGGTTCCTGGTGACATTTCTTCTATTGTGGACCATACATTTATTGTTCAATATTTTTCTACATTTTTACATAGTTATTTCTCTAGTCATTCTGTTGATATGGTGGTTGATTTTATGATCAACCTAGTTCTTAGTATGTAGGAAATTTAGATTACCTCTTATCATAAATAACTAGAAGAGCTGGAATATCTTGAAAATTAGATGTATTTTTAGATGGAGAATTGATATTTTCTCCCTGGAAATTACCCACAAAAAGCCATAGTGCACTTTTCTAAGAAGTTAAATGGTTCACTCATGTTGTGAATGGACTGTCAGAAATTTAACAGTGTATTGGTTTAGAAAAGGTATCTCTTAAATTATGTGGATGATTTTTTTGGTATATTAAAAGCTTTAATGTGGTTTTCAAATATAATTATTTGGTTTAGTTATCATCATCTCATAGTTCAGGAGTGTGATATAAAATATATTTATTTTTAGAGTAGGTAACTATTTATGAAGATCATGTGATTTCGTTTTGGTCTGACAAATGCACCTACAGTTTTAATGGATTTTATGAATCATATATTTTATGATTATCACATAATTGTTTTGGTAGTTTATATGGATTATTTTATGGTTTTTTTAAAATATGAGAAAAAGAATGATAACTATTTTCGAGTGTGGTTTTAGAGATCTTGGGGATTCACCAACTATATAGAATGCTCTTAATATGTAATTTTTGATTCCAAGAAGTGAATTTCTTAGGACTCATGATTTCTATGAACACATTATCCGTTAATATTGAGAAGGTAAAAGTTTTACTATCATTTGAAAATATATGTAATGACTTTGATATATATAGATTCCCTATTCATCCTGGATATTATAGATGGTTTATCAAGTATTTTTATAAGTTATAATCACCATTAAATGATATTACTAAGAAAATTGTGAAATTCATATGGGATTAAATGTGTAAGTCTTATTTAAATTAAATGAAATGTCTTCATAAAATGGTTCCAATTCTAATCATACAAGATTCTAGTAATGTAAATTTTGTTTTCTATGCTTCATATGTGTTTTTTTTGGTTTATGTGATAATACAGGATAATCAAGTGTTGCGTTTAGAATATAATCAGCCTTTACCATAAGAGATGACTTACCCCACTCATGATTTATATATTTATGTTGTTACATATGTGTTTATGTGTCGGTGGAAATTCAATTTTTTTGGGATACGTTCATAGTTCATTCGGGGCATAAGATTTTGAGATCTATATTTTTTCAGAAGTACGTGAATTATGGAAATCTAAGATGGGTGGAATACAATCATATGTTAGTTGTTGACAACCCATACACCCTAGGGAAGGGTATGGTTGTTTCAGATGCTCTCAATACGAATTTTTCATTGTATACTATTTTGGAATCGAAGAAAGAGTGCCACATTATGGAACTTTTTGCAATGTTGCATCTAGATGATCATGATAATGATTCATGTATGGTTCTAACAACCGTTATGTTATCATCATGTCTCCATAGAACTATTATATAGAGGTATCAACAAGATTATGAGTTCATAAGAACTCATGAAATCTTATACGGTGGGGAGACCACATCTAGTTGGTCTCATTAGTCATATGGTAACCTCCATTACATGATTTTGTTTTTCATCAAAAAAGTGTTAGGATCTCAGTTTTCATTGATTTTCATATTTATTGATGGTATCTGCATCCATGTACAAAAAATATGTATTTTTACATGAGGAAATGATTTTGGTAACCAGGTATGATGTGTGAAAATTATGATTTTTTTCCCAGTTATTTCACAAATAAACAAATAATGGAAGAACATCTAAAACCATCATGATTTATCCATCCTCATTCAGTTCCAATTTGAAATTTTTAAGAGGTTTCTTAGTGAGATTTCTTTGGACTAGAATAGATTCCATGAGGGGGCAATGCTATCAGGGAGGTGAATGATCCTCTCACAAATTCATCTCATTTTATATTGATTTGAGATACCAATAAAGAAATGTATTTATGTAAGTTGTATGTGTAGAATATCATGAGGTTACAATGGGTTATTTATTTTTTTGTTTCATAAATGGATAATCTTATAAATTTTTAGGCTCTACAAGAGTCTCCAAGAGGTTATGGGGAATCAGTTCAGGTTGAGTAAAACTTATCATCTAATGTCATATGATCGTATTTGGAGTGTTATTCATATCCTAGATGATATTTTCTATGCCTAAGTCATGTTTTTTTTATCATGGGATATCCATATAGTACTGGTTGAGTTTTATTATATGAAAAGTTATCATTTACCGATCAAAATGGCCCCCTTTATGGATTTTTGTAGTTTCCACAGAAGTTCAAAGATTTTTTGGAAGATATGGGTGAGGCCTCCTTAGTGGGATAGAGTTTTGATCAAGAGATATCAATGAGGATTCGGTATATAATTCATAATTTGGTTATATCTTAGAGTCAATTTGAATCATACGATAATCTGTGGCATCATCCTTTAGATTTTACTATTAATGAACATGTATTCTTGAATGATTCTCCTTGATGGGGCCACAATTGACTTTGAATATAGGGAATGTTGCATAAAAGTTATTTTTTACCGTAATAGGTCAATTAGAATCTTGGAAATGACTTTTATCGGTTGGTATTATCTATTTAGTTGATAGTAATTCATGATGTTCTCAACCCATCGCAGTACAAGAATTACCATCCTGATACTTATCACACTTTATTTTGGTTAAATATTCATTTAGATTTTGAAATTTCTATTGTCGAATATCCAAGGGATATCATTGAATATCTAGTGAAAATATTTAATTGGATATCAATTTCAATTGTTAGAGTTTTATTTCAGTAAAAATTAGATTCCCATGAGACATTGGCTCATGATTCATTGATGATGTAGTGGTCAACACATCTATTTTATCGACATAATTCTTCAATATGAATTCCATCAGAAGGAAATTATTATTTTGGGAATTTGTAACATCCTACTACCCTATTTCAGATAATTTACATTCTCTTTATTTTTTCCAATTATTTGGGTGTGTGTTTGGACTCCCAAGTATAGAGAGAAATTTCTAGGGAAATTTGGCTAATGTTTATGGATTAACATTTAATTTATATATTGGTGTTCAGATATAAATGTCTTAAAATGTATTCTATGGGTTCTCTCCAGGTTCAGAGGACTTCTAGGGTGGTTTGAATTTTTCATTTGAAAATAAGAGTTCTTTAGTCTACAGGAGAAATATTAGCCGAGCAATGTTTTCCATGAAAAATATATGATTATGTTACATATTGTGAAGGTTTTACATGTTGTGTATTTGGTTAACCTCATTTATTTGTTAAATTCATGTTTTTAAAAAACGTTCCATGGGTTGTTTTGGCATATAGTGGATTTGTGAATTAAACGATGTGTAAAGGGGTTACATGTCGTGAAAGTCCTATGAGTCGTGTTTTTACAATGTACAATTGTTGATTCCATATTTCAATCAACCAAAACAACTTTTTTTGTCCTATAATATATCTTATGTGATTTTGTACATATCCACTCCTATATTATTTCTCTATTGGTAGATCAATCATATGGTTTGTAGTGTTCTGTATTTTTTGTTATGAATTCTTTTGGTTTCTCTATTTCCCTTGTTCGTGATAGTGTTGTTACTTTACATATCTATATCCATTGATTGATGATTATAATATATTGATTTATCTGTAGATATGGCTTATAATCTTATTTCAGGGGTCTATCCTTGATTGTTGAGGGGTGGAAGGTGTGAATTCATCGAGGTATGTTGTGAATTGACTTCTTCATTGGCTGTTATGGTTTTAAAATCAATTATGAGAAGTTTGGATTGATTATCATAATTTTTTGTTGATTTGTTCATTCTTGTTGGTGGATTCTATTACAAGAATGTGCAACCTATGTTAAGATATTGGTGGTTATATCTCTATCCTATATTAGATGAACTGAATTTCTCTGGTTTTATAAATTCTTAAATAAATGAAATTTCCAGATTTATTTATTAGTTATTTTTTGTAAAAATGGTTTTATGATAAATGATGGTATTTTTATTGTTTTGGTAAAAGTAAAATTTATTTCTATTGATTAAATAAATTGATTTTGGAAAACAATTTGAAGCATGATGTTGAGGAAATGGTATGGAAAATTTATCACAGGGGAAGCCTTGGGTACTTAGTTGGATGGTTTAGTAATTTTCCTTGAACCGTGATACTATTAGGGGGTTCACTCATGGGGTGAACCTATTCATCCTAGGAATTTTGTTCTAGGGACTGTATATAATTATTGTGATATTCACTTTCTGGGGTGTTTCAATGCTCTCTGGACTCTATACTTATATTTAGAGGCTCAATGCATTTAATTTTCAATGTTTAGGTATCATTTTTATAGCTATTTTCACCCTTAGTGATCCTTGATGTGACATTACCAATGCAATGGACTGTTCTATTTTATATCATACATCTATGGATTTTACATGATATGTGATGAATTCCTTGATTTGATTTGAATGATATGATGTATATGAAATGATATGAAAATATTTTAACTCGTTATTTTTAAAATTTGTAAAAAGGAAAAATTAATTTTTATTCCATGATTTTGATATAAAAAATTACTTGTTTTCATTAATGATAATCGGGTTCTGATTTCTGTATAATGGCTTATTATGGAACACCGTTTTGGGATCATACTAAGCCTATTTTACCAGAGCTTCTGTACAACTTTTGTGGTGCATAGATCTTTGTATGAAGATAAATACAAGGAATACGAAGTTGTTGTTGTGGGTTTGATAGGTTATATTTCCACTTTTTCATGATAGTTGTTTCCGAGATGGTGGGATTTTTCCCATTCTATCCTATGGAGTAGTTGGTTTCTATTTTAGTTAATATTTGATGCTGGAATGTACATGGGATTTTCTAGCTAATTTGAATTGTATAATTTTCACTATATTCTTTTAGTTATAGAATAAATTTATATCTTATGTGAGTTCACATATATATATATATAGACATATTTTTTATGAATGTTGGGATAAATCATTCCCTCTTTTTGTTTTCTGATTCATGGATGTTATTCGCTATCCCACAGGGATTGGGAACACCATTCATCTATATGGATGTACATGTTGGGTACCAATTTGAGAGGGTATCCAGATCGAGTTAATCCAAAATATTAAAAATATTGATTAAATATTTAGATCTTTCTCTATGTAATTCAATGGTGATGTGATCAAAACCTCCCACTAGTGGAATTGTTATACCAAAATAGCATTATTACTAGTATCCATATTGATCCCAATGAATCCCACTATAGTATAAATTATAGAACTCCAATGTGATATAATGAAGTTAGATAAACAATGATATTGGGACCAAATCTAGATTAAAAAATTTTATATAAGGATAGATCCATTCAGTACCATATAAGTTCAAATCAGTGTTAGAAAAAATAGTTATTCTGAAAATTGAAATAATGATTTGAAGATTGATATTTGTGAACATGTGTTCCTATGAATATCTCCTTGTAATTTGGTGATGAGATTTGGGAGGAAGGTAAATTTGATCCATAGTTACATATGTCCAATTTGAATTATTTATTATGATAGGATGGTCGAAAATCAATTGGTTATTATAACAAATCTATCTCAAGTTAAATATGTGTTAAATGTCTCCCTTCTAATAAAGTACATACATAATTCATATGATGTATTAAACATAGAATTCATGCCATTGGAGAAATTTATCTCTTTTAAGGAACAACCAATATAGATTGTAAATCGTAGGGTGATATTTTTACAAAACAAATACCACTCACAAGTCCAGGTTTACAAGAAAAATAACCAATTTGAGGAATTTATGTGGGAACCCGAGCATATAATGAAGTAGATATAATCAAATTTATTTGTAACTTAGTGAAAAATTTTAAGGTAAATTTTAATTTTAATGGTGTAGAATATAACACGAAATGATTTAGTGATTTTTTTTCAATGAAATTTATTTCATTGAAAACATTTTTTAAACAAAAATTAAAGTCAAATCAAAACATGATTTAATATATGAAAATTATTATTATATTTTTTCACTAAGAAATTGGATTGGATGTTATGAATAGTAATATATATATTTATAAAATATATGGGTTACTCATTTAAAAAATTAATTCATTTGAAATTAATTAATCAGAATTGAAAATAAAATTCATTTGAAAATAAAGAAGATTAATTTGTAATTGTTTTATTTATGCCATGTATTTTAATCCTATTAAATTATATTTTCCACTATATTTGAATTATTTTAATGAAATTTATAATTAATATATTAAGTAAGGTGTTTTCCATATTCACGTAATAATAAAAGGATCAAATAAATCTTGTTTCATGCATAAAATTTGTATTTTCAAAAAAGATATTTTGGGGAATTATGCGGACCTACATTAAATTAAATTCCTTCCTCTTTTATTTATTTAATTTTATAAAATTTATTACATATATTAAATTAGATGATTCAAATATGGTAAATATGTAATTTTTTGGAGACCCTCTTTTTTCCCTATAAGACTTCAAATAATTTTTAGATATATTTTTACCACCGTGTGCCAAAATGACATGTGATTTTGGGGCCCGGTGTGCCCTTAATTAATTTTGTAAATTTATTAAATATATTTTGTATTTTGAACACGTTGATTCTATATGAAAATGGAAAAAAATATTAAAAATATTATTTTATTAGAAATATAAAACCACAATTATTTCCAAACACGAGTTTTACCCTAGGTACATCCTAAAATAGGATAGTGTGGGATGGACAAATAAAATCATCCATTGTCATGGGCATTTAGTTAAGTAAAAAAATAATATTACTTATTTAATTATTCATATTTACCTAGGCCCAATATATAAATATTCCATTATGGAAGGTTCTCCACGGTCAGCTACAAAACCTTATGATTTATGAGAGGTATTTTTCTACACTCGATGTTAGAGAATTATAATTTGATGGTGATAGATATGTGGATAAAGATAATTCCACATGTAGAGAACACAAAAAATCCAAATCTATGATTGAGATAGAGTTATTCTACAAATAATATCCAATTCATAATTAGAACCATGAATTTATTGATTATTCCCCTCCTGATTAAATCGTTGAGCTTGACCATGATTCTTATTTTATATGCGTTCGAATTGAGACATTTCTTGTACATGTGTACAGATTTAAAATCATTATTCATTTATTTATCACCACATATAGTCACAATTGAATTTTATGGACACTAATGCCTAGAAAATGATTTTTTTACCTATATTCCTATTATCATATCCCAATAACACTTCACTTTCTTCATTGTTTGGCTTACATGGTCTTGGATCAATTTTTCTGGGTAGGATGATCATGATTGAACACTAGGATTCATGATAGTTTCATATGTGATTGATGTATTAGTAAATTAAGGATGGTTATTGATAATTTTTTGGTATATGGGTTATTCAATCATCGGGGTTTATCTAATTAGGTTCTTGGGACCCCATGGTAAATGACCTACATATGTTTTCATACATGAGTTTTGGGAATTCAATTTGCATCCATCAGAAGGCCAGAAATGAAAAATGGATACCATTTCCACCTATATTTGGAGAACTTGTGGAGAAAATGAAGAATCCTAAATTGGATATGGAACACTGGATGTTGATCTTTAATTCTTAAGAAAACATAACTATAGGTTTTTTTTTGTTTTTGGAACACACTAAATGAAGTTCCCCTTTGACTATGATGCTAGGGTTTTTTTAGAAAGATAAGGATTTCACACTGTGTGGATGGGCCAAAAGTAGTGTATCTCTCCCCGGGTAGACTCATCATGTGTTTGAGTAGATGAAAAAGACCACATGTAGTATGAAACATCAACGAACATGCCATGTACTGATGTACACAAACACAGATATGTACATTGGTGTATCCTCTTGCAGAAGTACAGACTTTGTACCAATGTACATGGAAACTGCACGATTTATTTGAACTTGACCAAGATCATGGGAATGACCACTTGTTCTTATAGAAATTTTTATAATCTACCTACATGTATTTTACTATTACATAGTTAGTTAGTTATATATCTTCAAGGAAATTTCTTGTATATGAAGTGGGACCACACACCGTGTGGGTCCCTAAAAATTTTGTGTACCCCATCTTCCTTTATGGAGAATCTTCCATCTCTTGTATCTCATTTTTTGGACTCTGATTTTATCTTGTGAGTAACATATCCAAAAATGTTTCTATGTAGAATGTGATGTTAACTAAAATAGTGAATTTTTATAGATAATGTGATATTTTCTTACTGTGATTCTTATTTTTAAAATTCTCAACGAAAACAATATTTAGGAAGGGTCGTTAGAGATTTCAATGTGGAACCCTCCTGCTAGGTCTAGAATTCATTCTTTATCAATTACTAATGTGTAAAAATCCATCTATGATTGGAATTCATCAAATATGGACTATGATATAGGAACCCTCCTTCTAGACTATGGATTGGGTCCTCTAGTTATCCAAAGAGTGAATCCATCTTGTGGTGTCAGGGTATGGATCCTTGAATATGAGAGTAGAACACTCCTACTAGGATGTATAATGGGTCCTATATATATTATCTGAGAGTCAACCTCCTATAGTATCGATGTATGGATCTTTGAAAATTAGTGTGGTACCTCCCAGCGAGGTTGGGCATGAGTCTTATACCGTCCATAGTAGTGGAACCCAATAGTTGGGCAGGGCATGAGTACTCTTATGATTACATGAGTGGATCCCTCCTTCTGGGGCATGGAATGTGTCCTCTAGATATATTCATTAGTGTAACCCTCCTATTAGGAATGGACATTGGTCATCTATCTACATATTAAATGACACCCACCCATTTTACCAAGGCATGGGTCATATTATATTGGATTGTTCCCCTTTTATATGAGGCATAATAGGGAGGTGTGGCTTGACATGGATGTCTCTTCTATTAGAAACATATGCTATATGGTACCTTTGATGGACTCTTGGAACTATTGGCACTCCTTTTCTCGGATAGCCTTTGAGATGGAGGTCCCATTACATTCTCTATTAGGCTTCTTTGGTCTGATCATATATATATATAGATATATATATATCTATATATATATATCCAAGTCATTGGATTTTGTAATATCATTATTTTGGATGAGTAGTATATCTATTCCTATCATTTCTATTACTTTATCCCATTCATATTCTCGGTCTCCCTACTAGGTATTTATATACTCAATACTACATGGGAATTTTCCACATGTGTTTTATCTTATACAGACGACAGACTGGTCGGTGGTGACTGAAGATAAGAATTGAGATACATGCTACATTTTACAATGTATAGTGATCAGAGCTTGAGGTGTGGAGCTCGACTCTCTCATCATTTTACATATCCCAATATTTTTAGATTGGGATATCTTTCTTATTGGGAATGTATTTTTTTCTTTATTTATTAGTAAACAATGTAGTACTCTATTACCCCTAGTGGTTTTTCATGTGTGGTTATTACACTAGATATTTCATATTTCTCATTTATTCATCTATAATATAGTGTAGATATGGTTGGGTGTGGCCATATTAGTACATTGGGAAAAGGCCTACCACATTAGAGTGACTTTCAATTCATGCCTCCATCCCATGGAATATAGAGTTATTCTTGGTGTTTTTTATGGATTGTGATTCATTTGTTTGGGTTGTGATAGATTGGAATAAATATTAGACCGATCCTTAGAAAGGTGTTTGGATTAGTCCTATAATTAGGATATGGTTGTGAATTAATGAAACAATGTCAATATGTCTCAAGTGAAGATTTTACGCTCTGAACCCCTTTGTTGGTGCGGCGGTCGACATCTCTATTTACATGGACCATACATACCTACATGTCGAGTCAAAATATTGATACATTTGATGAAGGGATCAATGGTTCATGATGAATATTGTATTTATTCATCGAATGTATTTTATTTGTAAATACCCATTCTATATATATGCTCTTCTTACTATGGTATGTCTTAATTAATTTTTTGGATTCTTCCACGACAACATCCAACAGGGTTACCAGTTATGGATCATTATGAAGGTCATATGAGTGTTGAAGCCATAGTTTAGGGTCCAAACTATGAGATACTTTCTCAAGATGTATAGTTAGACTCAAATCCACCTATAATGCAGTAGATCTTACCAGCATAGCAGGTAGAATATGTTCATAAGCTTAACACACTAGAAGAGTTCAAATGACAGATAACACTAAGGTAATGAAATGATCTTGATCCCCATAAAATGGAAGATTTTTTAGAGATAGTGGTTGATTTTTTCAATATTATATAGACACTAAAAGACTATACGATTGTGCTGTCATTTATAATTTTCCATAGAGAAGTTGGACACTGGTGGAGTCTTGTTACAAATAAGCATGATGGGTCAAAACTCTCATGCACTAACTTCTAGAAATTTTTCCCTGAGGAGTACTTTCCTATTTATTACAATTTTTTAGGATTTATGACCATATAGAGGTGTATAAGGGAATGTTTATAGTGGCTATGTATTCAATGGGGTTCACAGACCATACATAGTACCCCATTTTGAGGATATGGGATGACGCCTTCAAATAACAAATGTTTGAGCTGGGACTCTGCTGATATATCTACACCACTGTGTCACCCAATTCTTCTCCAACCAATGCTTGGGTGTTTTAGTAGACACTGCTGATGGAGATATTCTAGTTATAGGGAAACTTGAAAGATATAGCTTGTAGTGAGAATCATAGGACTAAGTCATCTATATACACATGTAAATTCCAGTCGATAGGATATTGGTGCATGATATCCTACCAGGAGTAGGATCAATTACATGGTCTGAGATATTACATAGGACAATGGTAGCTGAGAGAGAGGATGTTCTATGAATTTGATGGCTGAGGTAACATGGTGTGTGACTGACTAATGAGACATGTTGAGGAGAACTTGTAGATAGCTGATGGACTATCATGGTAGAGGTTGTGCCATGATGAGGGATCTCCCAAGTGAGGGTAGGGTTTCCCCAAAAGATGGAGCTAGTAATGGAGGAGGTGGGTATCTAGGAGAAGGAGATGTGGGTGGTGGCTATTTTTATGAGACCCTTGCATCACAACCAATAGGGGTCCCATATACGCCTAAGGAAGCTTGAGGTCGAGGACATAGATGGTTTCATGCTATAAAGGCATATGACCCAGTGGCACAAGATATGATTAGAGATAGGATTTGTGTCTATTAGACTCTTTAATCAATATTTTTGAACATTTATATTAGTCATTCCTTCATCTAAATACTTGTTCTTCAAGGGATGGGGCTCATAGTTGAGGCTTTAGCCCAAAGGCCTTCTCTTAAAGTTCCTTTTGGAAATGCTTCTTCTATATTAATTGTCTACCAGCCTTTTGAGCTCTATCTTGGTGCATAGTGGTTCTCTTTAGATCTTTTGGTCATCATAATGGATCCTTATGATTTCATCTTAGGATTGTGTTGGTTTTCAATAATTTGTGCCTATATTGGCTGTCAGAATAGATGAGTTAGATGAAATCACATTGATGGGACAATGTTCTCCTTTTAGACTGAGAGATATCTCATCACGTGACTAATAGGATTTGAATGCCGAAGGAATCAAATCATTATTTGATGACTGTAGCCATTTGTGTAACCGGATATTTAGTTTTTTTCCATTAGTCATGGAGTATTTTACAGATTTATACCTCGTACACGTTTTAGGACACCCTCTAAGGTGGGAAATGCTGTTTTTAATAAAATAAATCACAATAAAAATATGATTTCTTCTAATTAATATTGTATGTAACCTACCACACTCCAAGACATATAGATAAATTTGGAGGACCTTTGTGTGAAGGGTTTTATGAGACCTAGTGTGTCCCCCTGGGCAATGTTACTACTGTTTATGAGAAATGAAAACAACAGATTGCATATTTTTGTACACTATAATCACTTGTACTATTCCATGATAATTAAAAAGTATAAAATAACAAGGATTGAATACCTATTTGATCAGTTTTGATTTGTGATATGGTTCTCGAAGATTAATCTAGAGTCTGACTACAAGCAATTGATAGTCTAGAAGGTCTATATTCCGATGTTGGTATTTTAATGTCGCTATGGACATATGATTTCTTAAATATTCCATTTAGTATGATTAATTCACCTTATAAATTTTTAGCATTGATGAACTAGATCTTCTCGCCAATATTGGCCTATTTTGTGGTTGTATTCATTGAAATTATATTCATATAATGTTCATCAGAGGATGAGTATGAAGGGAACATGAAGATGGTCCTAGATATTCATCAGGAGAAATATATTTATGGAATGATCTAGAAGTTTTAATTCTAGTTTCATAAAGTTCACTTTATAGAGCATTTAATTTTTTATCATGGTTTTCCCATGGACTTATAAATGACTGATGTAGTGCCTTCTTGGGAGACACCGAGGAGATTGTTATTGGTGTTGAGTTTTCATGGCTTGGAGGGTTACAAGTAGAGGTTTCAAGAAGAATAATATAGTATTTTAGCCCCTTTTACAACAATAATGTGGGAAAGAAACCCATTAATCAGGACTGGGTAGTACTATATATCCTTTAATGAGTTGAGGATAGTGCTGATGAGTGAACATATTTTTTGACTACTAGAGGAATTAAAGGAGTATTTAGTGTTTTTTGATACCTCGGGAGCTTATCATAGATGCATGTTGATACAGAGACAGAATTTTATCACATATGGGTTTTGGAAGTTTAGACACCATGATAAGAACTATGAAAATCCTAACCAAGAGCTAGATTTGTTAGTCTTCGATATGAGTATGTGGGTGCAGTATATTCTGGGAGAGAACATTGTTGTTTACTCAAACCACTAGAGTCTCAAGTATCTATTAACACATAGATAATTGACCCTGAGAAAAATGTACTAGATGGATTTTGTTATGTTTTATGTTAATGAGGTTGTATATATTCTATGAAGGTAACCATGGGGGAATATTCCCTTAGCGCTAATTCAAAATAGCATTTTGTATAGGATGTGTTTGAGTAGTTTTTTTCCTTATACCTAAATCTTGTTCAGTAGCGGGGTGTAACTTTTCAAAAATTGATCATTTTTACACCTCTATTATTCATCATTTTAGAGAGTCATTGTTGGGAGACATTGACTATGAGGTCTATCATAAAAAATATATCTTCAACAGACTCACCTTCTAGATTTTTGGATGATTGGTATCTTCTCATCATTTTCCAGGTATGTATAGTGATCCCAGTCATGACATCCGAGAAGTTAATGAGAGGCTTTCTCAATTTTCCTTTGGATATACATCATGTTGTGGGGATTATGTATACATACCATCAGTGGTAGATTTGGTGGGCCCGCATGAGAAAGAATTTGGATGATTTCATCACTCAGTTTGTCAAATGTCAGTAGGTGAAGGCTAAGAACCAGGTTCTAGAATATTCTTTTGCAGAAACATGGGATCCTTGAGTAGAAATAGGCTAAAAAATCAGTTGACATTCTGACAGGGATTTAATGGACAAAGAGAGTGTGGCATCTAACCTTTTTATTACATAAACTTTCATTACATTACACAAAAATGAGGATCTTTAAGGTTTAGTGTCTCGAAAACAAGGAACATAAAACATGAAAAAAACATAAATAATTCTTCATAAACACCTGAAAGGATTCTCCTTAAGTTAAAACTAGGTTCATTACTGCATCTCATAACCTGGGGACATACCTCAAAAGAAAGGGTGAGAAGAAGGCCCAGTAAGGGAAACAAGAGAAACATTTTACATGTGAACTTGAGATACTTCAATAAGGTCATGAAAAAAACTTAAAGGAATGAGAAAGAAATAATGTGGCATATCATAATAAAAATAACGTTTTTCATAACATGAATATGTGGATATTGCATTTAATATTGACAATCATTTCTGTTTCACCAAGGTCCATCCCCAATGTGTCATTAAAAATTAACAAGGTTATTCACCAAGGTGTCGTTAAAAATAGTCATCTCTAGAGATTAAGTCTTTTCCCAATGCATTTGAGCGCTATCAGGGTGCACCCTTGAAATGTATTTATTATCATGTGATACACATATATCATCATCAATCATTTCATAAAAAACCTATATAGCAAAAAATAATGGGTTTTATTTCATAATCATAACGTTTTAAAAACTGCTTTAAAGACATGATCTTTACGTCACTTTAAACCCATGGAAAGTGAGAGCGGGTCTCATGTATGTAAATAACATAATTTAAAATAGAACATTTTATTATATATTTTAATACCCCTTTGGAAGAAATAACTTTGAGTATTCACTGAAAAAAATTAATGAATTTGAGAATAAGAGAGAGACATTTTGAGACGGAAATTCGGCAGCATAACAGCTATGTTTCGGGGTTTTAGAAAACATTGAAAAGAGAGGTTACATGGGTCAAACAATCATAAATGACCCATAAAATCCTAGAGGGACCGAATATGGAGGATATATGAACATGTTAATTAAATCTGAATGACATATCATTTTAAATGAAAAACATGGAAGGAAGACAAAAATTAGATTTTTCATATGAAAATTCACCATCCTAAAGACGTCACTTAAACTTCAACAAAAATGAATTTACAAGATCAAATAGGGTCTCTAATCATATGAAAATAATAGTTCAGTATGATAGATATAGAGATATTACCCCAACATAATAAAAAGGAACTTGAAAGACTTGACATGAAAGTAGAACATTGAAAAAAAGAAGGGTGAAAGAATCCCTTACAATTTCGGCAGCCTAACGGTGCCACATAAACAATATTAAAACGAATTGATGAGATAAAGAAGGGGTATCCCATAATATGAACATAAAAAGGTAATTAAGATTAATATAAAAGAACATACTCCAACATATGAACATGGATCATAAAAGAAATGACATAATATAGATTACTTGAAAAGAAAGAGAGAGGTCAAATCCCTTACCTAAAACGTAACTCTTAAAACTCAATGGTCGGGACCTTGAGAGGATTGAGGGCACCTTGGGAGGACTCCTTGGGAGGTAATGAGACCATAACATCATTGAGGATGATTTTGGAGTCGAGTGGATGAGAGGATGTCTTGGTATTTATAGGGAATGTGAGGGGACAAGGCATTAATGGCCAAGGGACACCTCATTGGTAGTATTGGAAAAACAAGGGGCTTGCCCATGGTATTTGCGCATGGTATTGGCCACTTGGTACACCTAACACAATAATTAATCCCCTTTAGTCTAACATACCTTAATATATCACATGACATCATCATGACATAGTTATGATGTCATTTAACATACCAAAACCCTAAAACTGCATTTTTACTATTCAGTGAAAATTCATCTTTCGCAGAAAAATCCCAAAAAATTACCATGACATAATATCAATTCATTGAGTTCAAAAATAATTTCCATTTTATATAAATATTTTTATAAATATTTTTAATTTAATGTTTAATCAAAAACACTATTCACCTGAAAAAACGGATACTTGATTAATAATTTATGAAACCGTTATTTACCCACTTTATTGAATCACATTACTTAATCAAGGTGTCTAAATTATATTAAAACTTAAATTAAGTGAGATTACTAATCTATTTGGTCACATTAATAATCCTAAGCATAAAATCACTATTCATAGTTTACTATTCATCAAAAATTATGTTGATCATATTAGACTCCAAATTCATTACTGAACACTTTTACAGAAGACCATTTTTTGAAAATCATTACACATCCTTAATTATTTATGGTTTACATAAATATTTTAAAATATCATTTTTTTCAAAATTCATCAATAAAATACATCCTAAAATTATCCGGACATTTGAGATTTCACAAACTTCACTAAATGAAGAAATCTCAATTTATTCATCGCAAAGGATTACACAAAGAAGCTACGGTCTCATCACATAACCCCTTATAATACCAGCATATGACCTAAGTGTAAGGTGTGCTATGGTGAGAGAATTTGAGGGAGTCTCAAATAACATTTCCCTAGTAGTAATCTCAACTAACTTGAACTTCTCCCGCAGGCATTTCCGTTCAAGCTTGAAACGCTGGAGTTCGGCTTGGGCTTGGTCCAAAGAAAAGCCCAAAGATTCCACCTCCATCCCAAGATCTGATAAGTGGGATTCATAAGGTTTGATTCTGTTGGATGAAGCCATCAAATCCTCTTTTGGCATTAACCATTAACATATTTATTAAATATTTAAGAGTAAGTTAATATTCTCTTAAAAAAGTTTGGGTCGTTACATTCTTCCCCCCTTAAGAAATTTCGTCCCCGAAATTTTACACTTGAGGCCTAGTCGAAAAGGTGAGGGTACTTTTTCATCATTGTTTCCATAGGCTCCCAAGTCACTTCATCATATTTATGATTCCTCCACAACACTTTGACAAGTCGGGTAGTCTTGTTTCATAGAAACTTGTCTCTACGGTCTAAGATCCCCACTGCTTGCTCCTCATAAGAGAGGTCATGTTCCAGTTCTACCACCTCTGGGTTCAGTACATGCAAAGGGTCAGGTATGTACTTCCTGAAGAGAGATACATGGAAGACATCATGAACTTGAGCTAGGTTCGGTGGAAGTGCTAGTCGATAGGCCAGTTCTCCTATGCGATCAAGGATTTCATAGGAACCAATGTACCTAGTGCCGAGCTTCCCCTTCTTCCCAAACTGCGTGACTCTCTTTCATGGAAAAATTCGAAGGAAGACTTTGTCGCCAACACCAACCTCCATGTCCCATCAACGGTTGTCAACATAGCTCTTCTGCCGACTCTGAGCAGCCATTATGTCTAGTTGGATGGCATGAACCTGTTCTGTCATCTCTTGCACAAGATCAGGCCCAAGAAGCATTCTCTCACCAGTTTCATCCCAACAAGTAGGAGTTCTACATATCTTTCCATAGATAGATTCATGGGGTGCCATCAGAATACTCAAATGGAAGCTGTTGTTATAGGAGAACTCAACTATGGGGAGGTGTTGATCCCATCCACCTTTAAATTCCATTGAGCATAATCTCAGCATGTCTTCGAGTGTTTGAATTGTCTTTTCAGATTAGCCATCAGTTTGAGTATGATAGGTCGTACTATAATTCAATTCAGTGTTGAGAGCATGTTGAAGACTTCTCCAGAATTTTGATGTGAATATTGGATCACGATCAGACACGATGGATAGTTGTACAGCATGCAGCCTTACCACTTTACGTATATCTTGGAAAGTTGATCCAGAGTGAAATCTTCCCGAATAGAGATAAAATGGGATGTCTTAGTGGGACGATCCATGATAAACCATATTGCATTATTTCCTTTAGATGTTTTCGGGACACCAGTTACAAAGTCCATAGTGATATTATCCCACTTCCATACTGGTATGGGTAGCGTTTGTAATACCCCCTTAGGAAGTTGTCATTCTGCCTTTACTTGTTGACACACCAGGAACCTTGTAGTGTAATTATAAATCTCTCTCATCATGTTATCCCACCAATAATGATCACGAAGGTCTATATACATTTCAGTGCTTCCCAGATATATAGAGAATGTAGAGATATGATCTTCATCCATCAGTTCATTCTTTATCTCCAGAATAGATGGAACACATAGTCTTGTATGAAATTTCAATAGACGTTCTTGATCAATATTGAAATTGGGGAACTTCCCATCCTTTACAGCCTCAAACTTATCCTACAGCAAAGGATCTTATTTTTGAGCCTTCTTGATCTTCTGTAGTAATGAAGGTTGAGAAATCATTTGGGATAAGGTTGATGATGTCCATTCCCTTACAATTCCCATGTATAGTTTTACGAGATATTTAATCAATGGATCTCCTAAGATCCTCATTGTTGCTAGAACAACAATATATTTCCTTCTTAATGCATTCACGACTTTGTTTTCTCTTCCAAGGTGATAATGAATTGAAAAATCATAGTCTTTAATGAGCTCTAACCATCTCCTTTGTCTCATGTTCAATTCTTTCTTCATGAAGATATACTTTAAACATTGGTAGTAATTTTATATATCACATTTCTCCCCATAAAGATAGTGCCTCCATATCTTTAGAGAAAATACAAATGACGCTAGCTCTAGATCATGTGTAGGATAATTCTGCTCATTAATCTTCAACTGTCGATATGCATAAGCAATTACCTTGTTATCTTGCAAAAGGACACACCCAATCCCTTTAAGAGATGCATCGCTAAAAATAACGAATCCTTCTCCGATAGAGGGTAGTGTTTACACAGGTGCAGTAACCAATCTCTTCATCAGCTCTTGGGAACATTCCTCGCATTCCTTTTTCCATATGATCTTAACCCCTTTTCGAGTCAACTTGGTTAGTGGATTAGAAAGCCATGAAAAGTTTTTCACAAACCTCCAATAATATCCCGCTAATCCAAGGAAACTAAGAATCTCAGTTACTATTATAGTTTGAGGCCACTCCTCCACAACCATTGTCTTTGCAGTGTCAACCGAGATTCCTTCATTGGTTATGATGTGCCCCAAGAAAGCCACTTGTTGCAACCAAAACTCACACTTTATGAACATTCCAAAGAGCCTCTCCTTCTACAGAGTTTTTAAAATAACCCTCAGATGATCTGCATGCACCTCACAACTTTTGGAATATATCAAAATATCATCAATAAAAACTACCACAAAGTTATCAAGGTAGTCCTTAATGACTCTATTCATCATATCCACGAAAATAGAAGGAGCATTAGTCAAGACAAAGGGAATAACAGTAAACGCATAATGCCAATATCTTGATCATAAGTTAGTCTTTGAAATATCTTCCTTCTTCACCCTAAATTGATGATAACCAGATCGAAGGTCAATCTTGGAGAAGAATTGAGCCCCACGAAGTTGGTCAAATTAATCATCAATTCTTGTAAGAGGGCATCTGTTTTTCACTATGACCCCGTTCAGTTCTCTATAATCAATGCATAGCTGCATTGATCCATCATTCTTCCTCACAAAAAGAACTGGTGCTCCCCAATGATAGAAACTCTGTTGGATAAACCCCTTATCCAACAAGTCTTGGAGTTGTTTCTTTAACTCTTATAGCTCCACATTTTCCATTCAATACACGGTCTTTGATATCAGTTGAGACCCGTATAAGATTTCAATGGAGAACTATACCTCTCTTTCTGGGGGAGGTCCAGGTAACTCCTCAGGAAATAAATCCATGTATTACTGAACAATCGGAACATCTTTTATTTGTACACTCCCTTTTCCTTCTTCATCATCACCGATTAACTCCATAAAGAAAGCTATAGGTGGTGCTTCTAGATAGGGATCAGTTCGGGATATCTCTCCTTGGAAGATAATTGTAGGTCGTTCATTCAAGACTACTGTGATTTCCTTACATCTACATTTGATCTTAGCATTATACTTTGAGAGCCAGTTCATCCCTAGTATAACGTCGAATTCCATCATGGGAATGAATACTAGATTTGTGATAAGATTTTTCTCAATAAAGTAAACACTAGAGTCTCTAAACACTGTTGATGCATGGATAACTCCACTTGGAATCTTTACTGACAAATCTACCTCAATATTTTCAGGGATTGATTCTTTATTATTTGGGAGTAGAGATGAGTGGGTTGTTTGGGGAAGGTTTACGTACGAGATATTATTTACCTTCATGTGGGGCTATTGAATATTGTCCCTTACTATGATGGATAGATCATTTCATGGTTTTAGATAGGCCTACGTGTGTAATTGGAAACCCATATGATGACGGTTTCATCCATCCACACCTAGATAGATGGGAATACTAATCATAGAATCCAATCATTGGAAGATTTTTTGAGAACTTGTGTGTTCTAATTTGACCGAATCTTGGAGGATAACATTCCTTTCATAGAGTTTTTATATAATATTAGATACCACTCTAAAGTCATCATGGAAGCTTTCGAGGATGAGTATCTGAGACCTTGTAAGTCACCCTTTTTCATGATAGTGATTGGAGAGGCATATCTTGTTGGAACAATGATAATGAATCTGATGATAGATAAGGTCATGGTCATTCATGAAAAGATGAGGATAGCCTATAGTAGGAATAAATCATATCCATATCAATTTTTTTGTCCCTTGGTGTTTAATTATGTAGACCATGTTTTCTTGAGAGTCTCCACATGATAAGGATTGTGATGATATGGAGGTAGAGGAATGTTATTTTCGAAGTCCATACGGCCAGTCAAGATCATATAGTTGTTTGGAGAGATTATTTACAACCTTTTGTTACCAACACAGTTGGAGTGGGTGCACGCCATATTTCATGATTCACATTTGAGGATATACGTTCTTTACCCCACACCCATTATTGACTGGTTATAGCTTTAAATCAATAATAGATCCAAATTTTTTGAGAACCCAATAGAGATTTATGATGAATATCAAAGGATGCTATGTGGATGGGCCATATCATGGGTTTGTGAGTTTGGGTAGTTAGGGATTATGCATGAGAGATCCTAGAATTGGGAGAACAAAATGAGAGATTAGTATTCCATGTTTATTTCATACATTTTATGAAGATGAAAATATTAAATTATGTAATGATGTAGAAAATTAGTTTTTCCTTTTAAGTCTTTCATATATTTCAAGATATATTTTTGGAGAAAGGAATTATGATTGAATGTGATTTCAGGGCCTAATGTTCAGATAATTATTATTACAAAATTAATATAAATGTTTTACATAACATGTGCTCATTTTTTTAATAAAAGTGAGAATAATCTGAAATTGAATATTAGATTATGTATTTATGTCTAGGGTTGAGTACGGAATGTGAGGATTCCCCTAGGCATTACTTAAAATTGGTCCATACTTATTGTTTGGATGAAGGATTCTTTTTGAATGTGAGTTTAGTTAAATAAAATATTAATTTTAAAAATTAAATTAAATACCTATTCCTAGACCCCTATACAAATATCCCCTTATGGAAGAATCAATTGGGATATCCACATAACCCGTTGTTTTTTGGGAGGTTTTGTGACACCCTGATATTTTTATGATATAGATTTTTTTCATTGATATATAATGTTTTATAATACACCAAGATAATATTGTCCTACAAAAAGCTTCATCTTATTTGTAGGGAAAGAACACTATTCTAGTGTTTTATTAAACACATCTTTTAGTTCTTTTGATAGATTTCATTTCACAGAAGACCGACTATAAGAGAAAAAAAAAATATTATTATAATACCTTATAACCTAGAAATTATAACAGTGGATATGAATAGTATTATCTGAATTATGAAAATATTATTAATATATATATATATATAACTAATTATTCAATGAGAAATTAATTATACATGAAAAAAACCTTTTTTATTAAAACAAATTTTTTCTTTTTGAAAATATATTTAAATGAAATATATTGGTTTAATGAAATAATAAAATTACTCCTAATGTATTTTATTAATATTTAAAATATTATATATAATTTTTCAAATTCAGATTTTATGTTTTAGGAAATTGATATATTAACAAATTCAATTTTTCTGATAATTGACGTATTTTTCAGAAAAACAGTTTGGTGCCTTTTGATGGAATAACCACTTTAAATATAGTAATTAAAAAATTTATATTATGTTTGAAAAAATAAAACTCATCATTGGATTCTGGTTGTGAAAAATTACATTTGATTAATTTTAGTATTTTTCTTATATGTTTCATGTTTTAGTAAATAGTAAAATAAAACAATGTTCAATTGAAAACATGATTTTTCATTAAAATAATTTATATAGGTAAATTATATTATATAATTGTATTATAGTATAAATAGATTATATTTTTATCATTTGATATAATTTAGGTCATTTCATTAATTTTACATTTAGTTTTTATGTAAAAAACATTTCAATATTTTGAAATGTTTTAACATATAAAACCCCATTTTTCATTCCTACAAAAGGATTATTTTTAAATTAATAACTATAAATTATGTGTTTTGAATGACTAAAAATGGTTTCCAAATTTAAAATAAATATTAAATGTTATGAAAATTGCATCATTTTATTTTTGGTTATTATGAATCGTATCTTTAGTAATTTATATTAATATAGTAAAAAGGTTAAATCAGATAATTAAGGGTAAATACAATATTATAACATTACCTTAAAACATTTTATAATGAGATTTCTTGTAATTTTAGACCTAATCCATCCTGAAGTCGAAATGACTCCCTTTGGAGTCCACTTGGATATGATTATGACTTTTAATATAATTTATTTAAATAATGGTTAAATATTTCTTACTAAAATTTTAATAACATAATAATTTATAAAATATTGTTATATAGAAGCTATTATAATGACCTAGGTATTTAAATTATAATAATTTTTCGTTTCTATTGAAATTAATGAATAATATATTAATTTTATGTTAAAGGGGAATCGTTTTCTGAATGTGTACTCGACACGAAAAAATGAGTTTTTCAGAAATCTTATGTTGCACACAACTTTCAGTTATACATAGAAATAATACAATGATATTATTATTATTATTTTAAATGGTAGTTATTTCCTAGATTTTAGTTAGAAAGGAATGAATAGTATCAAAAAAATTGGGAAATAATTTTTTCATATGTTTAAATAATGATTCATTGGTTACCAATTGTTTCTATAAATGTAAATAAAAATCGATTGAATATAAAGGATATCTTTTTATAAAAACCAATTTAAAAGGATAATAATTTTTTTTATAAAATCATATCACATTTTATGGATTTTTATTTAATTAAAATATATGTTATTTATTCAATGCTATGTTTTAAATTCATCTTATATTCTTTCTAGGTATGATATAATAAAAAATTCCATTTTTTAGATAGAAAAAGTATTTTTCTAAAAATTAATTCTTACCAACATTTGATAGTGAACCATTTTTTAATTAATTTTTTTTTCAATTTTATATGTTCTATTTTAAAAAATAAAATACTTATATAGGATCGAGCCACCAAAATTTACTTTGGTTAAATTTTTGGTAATTATCTGATAAAGATAGTTTTTAATGAATATTAAAAAATACTGCATTTTAATTAAAAAATAACTTTTCATCTATATTATTCATATAGAAACATTTTCAATTTAATTTATTTTTACATTTTATTGGATTAATATTTTTTCATTTAATCCAATTTTTTGTAATTTTAAGTATTTTTTTATTAAAATTTGATAAAAACACAAGTCAATATTTTTATAGTTATTACAAGTTAAAGACTCGCTTTTTGGTTTTGACAATGAGAATTAATTTTTAATTAATTGTTGAAACTTTTTTGTTTTGAATTTGGGAAAATGGGTTAAATATTTGGAATCAGAATATCTAAATTGTGTTAATTTGTATCATTTATTTTTGGCCATTAAAAATATTAACTTGAGTAATTATTTTATTTAGCATGGTTAAAGGGTAAATATGGTAAATAAAGGTACAAAAAATAATAATATAATAATTTTAAACTACCCGTTTACTTGTCCTAATCCTATTGGATCTGATATTTCCGACCATGGGCATCATGGTGTCATTTTTGGGACCTCATGGATCCACTTGGGTGTGAAAATGTCATTTTAAAAGAAAATATATAAAGTAAATAAAAATTTAAAATAGACATGTATCTTTTAATAAAAAAAAATTTATGGGGTTATATAAATGATATATTTGACTATAAATATTAATTATAAATCTAAAAATAAATACTGAACCATGATATATTATTTATAATTTTTTCACATTAAATAAATAAATTAAATTATGACATAATGATGATGTAGTTATTGCTTCATTTATAACAGATTCATAAAAAATGATGTTATAAATATTAAAATATATTTAATTGAATTATTGTGATTCAAAAAACGATTTTTATGTATTATTTTGACATATTATCATTTAGTTAAATATTTTCTTTTAATGAATCATGTTTTTATGAATTTTAAAATAATCAATTACTTTATAGTATCAAAATTGACATAAATGTTTTTTAAAACAAATAAATTTTATTAAATGATATAATAGTCATAAAAATATAAGATTCATCCAACTTTCATATATAATGTTAATTTTTTTTACTTATACACTTATTATTCTTTGGTAATTTTATAGTTAATATAGTTACCATATATTATGTTAATTCCATAAGACATGGTAGGAGTTAATGTTTTCAACTAATGGTTAAAGCTAAAATATAAGGTTATTTTTTTTTACTTAAACTTATCTAAAACATAATTGATGAGAGTTTATCTACCCAAAATAAACTTATATTTGAAATAAATGAGTTTGGGACCATTGGAAAATGAAATTAAATTTGTAATAAAATAATATTTCAATGCCTTCCTTATGTGCCCCTCCTTCCTCTTATAAATGGGCACCACCTCTACCCACTAACAGACTCCTCTCAAGAAACATTCATTGTCCAAAATAAGATAAAATATTATTCGAAAATCTCTACCTTCCCCCTAGAATCCTAATAATTAATATAAGGCAATTGAAGAACTCCTTTTGGATCAAATAAAAAGAAGTTACCTGATTTATATGTAACACATTGTCTCAAGTTCCTTTTCATTATTTTTCTTATCCACTCATAATTCATTTTTATCCATTGAATAAATCGAAAATACATTATACTAAATTTACTATAATTGTTTCATAAGTATTCTAACTACACTTACACACACCTCCATCTAATGGATATGAACATACTATTTCTTTGTACGGTGAACTACTAACTCATGAAATGATGATTGTTCAATTTTCCCCTACCACCACTCACGGTGGTTATTACAAAGAAATTTATTTTTATATGATATATATTGTATATATATTATATATGTGATTCCGTAATTTTATTATATAATACCTTTAAGATTTCAATAATGTGTAAATACGATAATTTATTTTGAAAATGTTGGTACTAGCACCCATCAAAGTGATATTACTCTTTAATGACATATGTGGAACGTAAAAAGGAAGGTGTTAATGAAATTATGTAATGTGTAAAAAAGTTGATATTATATTTTAATTATAATATACCTATGTATCCTTTATTTTTATTTATTTTAAATATGAAAAATAAATGAATGTAGTGTTCATGTGTACGCAGGGCTTATTGTCAACCTAAATAGTGCATTTCATTCATTATCTTAAACAATTATGTAGTATTCTGTATTAATAAATACAATAACTAAATACATATATACTAGAAATATATTTTACATAAATCATGAATAATATTGTGTTGAGGATGTATTTTTTACTACATGGACAATTTACATTAAAACAATTTTCTTTTCAACTCAAGTACAGAACATCGACAAAACAACAGATATGAACTCAAATAATTGTGTTATTTTTAGAACATTATGACATGTAACATAAAATAATTACTAAAACTGAAAAATATTATGAAAAAAAGTAAAATGTAATGTATTATTATTATTCAGGAGTATAAAGAACGAATGAGACAAGCCAAACTAAAGGTAAGGGAATTTCAAAAATCAATTTCCACTCATTGAGATTTACACACCCTTCCTTGATTATATTATGCTAGGATTATGTGTGGAATCACTTTTTTTATTTATGATGTAATTTAAAATTCCCACTGTTTATATATTCTATTTCTTCACAAAATAACCCAATTGATAAATTATTATGTCATTTATATGAACGGTATAAAGGAACCTTTCACACTCATCTTTTAGTCAAAGACTTATTTTATATTATTTCTATTACATTCCATTTTCTTGTGTTGGGATAAGTTATACAATATATTTTTTTATGTACATTTTATGTCAAAATTCTCATATAATGTTTTCTCTCTCATCAAATCATTTTCTAAATTTTAAGTGATGTCATTGGGCTCCTGAGTTTTCTTTATCGAATTTCTAAACTAAATTTCCACTCATTGGGTTTTACACACACATAGTTGATTGTATTATGAGATGATTATGTCTGTAATTAATTTTTATTTATTTATATTGTAATTTACCCTTCCATATACAGGGATATACTATTTCTACACATAATCACCCCATTGATAAATCATTGCATCATTTATATTAACTTTTTAAGGGAACCTTTCACCCTCCTATTTTGGTCAAAGACTTCTTTTATGTTATGTATTTTAATTTTCATTTTATTATTTTGGGATATATTCTCTTAAATAGTTATTTCATTCCATTTTATTTCCATGTGAGGAGAGGCCCTTTTCTCTCTCATCAACTCTTTTTCTGAATTTTTATGCGACGTTGTTAGGCCCTTGAATTTTCGTAAGGGATCTTCCTAACCAAATTTAATTCATTAGGTTGATCTTATAATTATTTTTTATTATGTTATATGATTATTTGGTAAATTAATTTTGATATCCTATCCTATATTTATTCTTTCCTGTGCGAATTTATAGTGAATATACAAAATCAGTCTATTTTATGGAAAAATTGATCTTTTTAAAGAAGGTAATAACTCAATCTCATTTCTTTAAGTTTAATATAAATGTAATTTGTTTTGTTTTTCCATGAATATGTTTGAGTTTCATATGTTAGTTTTACAGGTTCTATCCACTTATATTTGGTGTATTATTATTTTTCACACATAATTATTTCATAGATTTATCCTTTAACTAATGATAAAATATTTGTAAGGGACGTCATCTCAATATATTTTCATTAAGGCATATTTTGGTTAATAAAAACATTTATTTTATACATTTTATAATTATTCCATTTCCCTTTTATTTTAATTCAATTTTTTTCAAAAGTAATATTTTTTACGAAGCATTTTACTAAACGACAAAAAGAATGTTTCATTTTAACGTACCTGGTGACAACAACCGTTCAACCACTGCATGTATTATTTGATATTTGGCTTCCTTAAAAAGATGTAATGTTTTATTATAAAACTAAATACCATATAAAATATATAAGTATTATTTTTATTAAAAATTGTTTTGAGAAATAATTGATTATGTCAACATCTTGAAATGACATATTGTGATTTTATTGCAAAAATATTACCTTTCATTTTTTCCTGTTTTATGTATTATGAATATATTATGGTTAATTAGAATTATTTATTTATATGAGTGATTCTATGAAAACCCAAGGGAAGGTGATCCCGAGATATCTCTCCAATTCAATGGGTAAAATGACGGATGTAAACATCAATGTTTCTCGTAATATATTTATGTAATAAACTATGAAGGTTATTCAAAATGTAACTCTCTATATAGCTGTGAATGCTACAATGTATGTGTGTTATATATGAAATAGTATATATTTATGATTTATTATTAGAATGTTTAATTGATAAATCTTACGATTTATTGAGTTATGTTGAGTAGATTTTTTTTTATGATTTAAAAGTATGATTTATTTGATTTGTATGTATTCATTGACTAATGTTTGGTTTCTATATTTTATATCTCATAATGTGATTTTTATGCTCATTACATGTTTTTTAAATTTTCTCATAGGGTATAAAGAAGTTAATAGAAATTAATAATTCATGAATAAATATAATTTTTCTTTAATTTAAGGGGTTTTATTGTTGTAAAAAAATTGGATAGAGTTGAAGTGTCTACCTTGTAAAATTTGAGATGAAATGTAATATTTATTGAAAAAATCACTATAACTCTAAACCTAAAATGATACTCAAGATAAATTAATGACTTAACCTAATATTATGTAATGTATAAGGTTGGTACCTTACAGTTGGTGTCAATGGATTGATTAGATAACAGTAGATGTTAGGGTGTAATTTATGCATAAGTGGCATAACCATAATAATTATCATATTAAGAAGTGTCATAGTTATTTTTGATAAATGGAATGTGTATAAAATAACATGAATAAGTATATCATAGTGTCTAACCTGTTTATAAGACTGTATATGATGATTTTATTGATAAAATGACACTGACCTTTTGGTTTTAGAGTAAAAGGTTGGATCTAGCATGAACCAAAGTAAAAATGGATGTGAAGGGAATTATATTGGTTTTCAGAATAAGAAACGGAATGAAATGGGAGTTGAAATGAGAACTCTTGTGGATTTTCACAACCAACAATCTTGGGGAATTATTGATCACTAGAACAATTGATGATTTCTCTAATGAATAATATATGAAAGAAAAAATCCCTAGGGATGTTCAGGAAATAATCATAAAGTTATGTATATTCAAAAACCTATGTGTGAAGGATGTGGAATTAATCACCTAGGAAAATGCTTCGAAGGGGCGGGAAGATGTTTTGGTTGTGTTAATGAAGTTCATAAAGCATTAAATTTCCAAGTAAAAAACGAATCATTCATTTTTCTATAGGAAAGGGAATGATGTCTTTTCTGATGTATCAATTGAATGTTTTAAATGTAATGTTTATGGTAATTCTGAAAATAGATTTCCTACCATAATGTTTTTAGAATGGGATAAATATGACTATACAAATATATGGTTACCAATAACAAATTTCATTACAATTAATGATTACGAAACTGAAAATGAAAAATTTAATGTATAGATTATTTCTTAGCTCATGTTTTGACATTATGGATTCTGAGGACATTATGCATTATTTTGTTTGAAGGGAAGAATTATACAAGAATAAGATTGAAAAACATGGATAAATAATCATGAATAACGTTCGATGATTAAGATGTCTATTTTTTGAATTGAAGAGTTATGTTGGATCTATGGATAACGATATGTTAAAATATATTAATGATTGGATTATATTGTATGACTTATAGTATTTGCAACCATTTTTTTTAATTGAGGAATAATTATCTTTTATTTTGTGTATATAGTTAGAAATAAGCTTCAGTGATTATATAATCCTTGAATTTTAGGAAATTATTTGTTATTCCTTTTTGGGATGCAAAATGAAATGTATTATATAAATATTGAGGATAAAACAATTTATGGTTATATTTTAGGAAATTATAATATCTTTGAGAGTGTTATATGAATGATATAGTTTTATAAAAATAACAACCAACAGATGGGTGAAAACATGTTGCATCTAGAAAGGCCATGAGAATCGAACCCACAACTGAAGGGTGAAAAGGGCGCATCAATTACCACTACCCTATGAGAAATCCCAGGTAAGTATGACTTTTTCTGTTTAGTTAATTGGTTTTATGGAAGAATAATACGTTGATTTTGGAACATATGTTATATAAATGGATATCATTAGTATATTAGAATGATTTTCTGATTATGAGATAATTTTTATTTTGGAAGATGTTCACTATTTTGGAAACACAATATGCCTTCGGAAAGTACAATACTATAGGATTTAATTTGAGGAGTAATTGTGGAATATCATTTTGGAAAGAAGAAATGTTTTTATTGTGGACTTATAGAGATTTGGTTATTTATGGAAATAATTAACCTATCTTGGAAAATAGTTGACTACGTTTATTAGTTTTCAATATGATACTTTAAGAGTAGTCGATGTTAGTTGGAGATAAATGTTATGATTTATCATAGAAGACTATGTAATCAAGTTCTTCTGTGTTTTCGGATACAATCATAGTGTAGATTAAATTGATCAATTTTAAAGACAATTGTTTTTTATAGGTATTTGTTTAACTTTGGGTATTGTTTGTTTAATTTTAGAGATTAAGAGTAGTATTTATTTTAATAAAGGATTATAATTTTTAGTGATTATCTAATCTTGTATTAACAATTTTGATTTTGGTTAATGACTAAAGAAAATGGAAATATATAGTTCATATTTTACGGATTATGTGATTCTCTAGAAGTTTATTATAGTTCTTTAGGTGTGACCATGTATTGATGAATAATTATCATTTTTTGAAAAGATGAGTTTGTGGTAGAAATTTATTAACGGATGAAACTCTACTTGAAAATTAATCATAATTATTTATGTTATTAGCCAATCTCATAAATAATTTCCTCAACATTATGAAAAGGAATGTAAAATAAAATTTTTGTCTGTTTAATTTTCCTAATAGAACATCAATGACTTCTAATCCCATCAAATGTTTATGGTTTTCTATTGGTTAACATTTTCTAAATCATGTTTTCTATCAGTCTCCTTCAGAAAATTATGGTTAGTTTTCAATTCATCTCCATGTTTTCCTACATGGAATCCTTGTATATGACATCTAGAGGAACCATTGTACTTATCATTCATACATTTACAATGGTATTTTTATTAAATCAATTTTTGTTGTGGTATTTTCAATGATGTTTCTAAGACCAATTTTAAAAATTTTGAGGACACAATTTCCAAAATGGGGGAATAATGTAATGACTCAGGTATTTATAGAATAACAATACTTATTTTCATTTAATATTTATGAAGAAGATAATAATTTTATATCAAGGGGACACCTTTTATTATTTTTTACGTGACACACAACAATGTGTTTCTCCAAAATATTATGTTGCGCAATTAATTGAGTCATAATGATGTAATCCGGTATGATAGAAATGTTATTTTTCCCAATAATTACTCTTTGAATATCAATGCAGGTAAAATGAGGGATCTCATCACTATCTATGAAGCCGCGTTAATTCAAAAAGGATTATGTGACAACTTGGTGGATGATTTTATCGTTCTAATATGTCTTCAGGTAGCTGCAAACATTAGCCTGCTAAGAAGCACTCATGAGGTTTTTTGGAGACCGTCACTTCTTAGGTGGATTAAAATCAATGTGGATGGAACCTCAAAAGGCAATCCCGGACCTAAAGGGTGTGGCGCCATCTACAGAAATCATCTTGGTCAAATAATTGGGTGATTTTTGGGAGGATGGGGTATTCCAACCTCTTTGGAAGTAGAAATTCTGAGTGTGACTCATGCAGTCTCCTATGCCATACACTGTGGTTGGAACAACTTGTGTATTGAAAGTGACTCTAAAACTGTGGTATAAGACATTTGGAATGGTATGACTCACCTATTTTGGCCACATAATACGCATTGGATGAATTTTATATGTTCTATTCAAGGCACAAATTTCATTGCAACCCATATATATCGTGAGGTGAATATTCTTGATGAGGGTCTCAACAATAAAGGAGTCCTGCAAGACATAACCTGGATAGAGGAAATTCCAGACATCCATTTTCCTCTTCATGACAATGATTGTATCAGGATCCCATCTTTTAGACTCTTGTAAGATTTTATTTTTCATGAACCTTTCTTTGGTCTTTTGAATAATTCTCCACCTTACTGAAAAAATTGAGTTATACTGAAAAATAATAAAATATGTTTTTATTATTTTGTTAAATGGTTTTTAATACTTAGTCGTTGGAATGGTGGAAATGAATAGTATCATCTAAATTTCCCAATATGGTTTACACGTGTTTAAAAAATGATTCATTTGTTACCAGTTTTTTATAAATGAAAATAAAAACCATTTGAATATAAATGATGTGTTTTTATGAAAACTTAATTAAAAATAGAATAATTGTGTTTATAAAATCATATCACATTTTTGGCATTTTTATTTAATGAAAAAATTTGTAATATATTCCATGAGATGTGTAAAATTCATATTATATGTTTTCTAGATAATATATAAGAACAAAATCAATTTTTCTGATAAAAGAAGTATTTTTCTAAAAATGTAGTTTTACCACCTTTTGAAGGAGAACCCTTTTAATTGTTTTTCACTTTTTTACATTCTATTTGAAAATCATAAATTATTATATAGATGTGGGCCACCAAAAATAACTTTGATTAATTTTTTGGTATTTTTATGGTAATGTTCATGTTTTAAATAATTGTGAGAATACTTGATTTTAATTCAAAACATCCTCTTCAACTACTTTATTTATGTAGTAAGATTTTCCTTTAAATGGTTTTATTGTTTATTTTGAATATTTTTTTATAATTTAATCTAATTTTTTTCATAAGAAGTAAATTTCTAATGAAATTGGACATAAATCCATGTCAATCGTTTGATAGTTATTAATTTTTCTTTAATTGTTATACTTGATCTTAATTAGTTTCACTGGTCAATTTTTTTAAAAATAAGATTAAATAATTATAACTTTTAAATTATGATGACTCAAAAAATATAATCCATATTTCATAACATAAGTCACATATTTGTAGGAAATTAATTTATATTTATTTATATAGTAGGGTCATCAATTCATGGTTTTAAAGATAAATGTTTTTAATGTTTTCTATATTTTATATTTAATTTCAAATAGAAATTTAAACCAACGAACCAAATTGATTTTATTGATAAAAATATGATATAATTAGTCTTTGAAAAAAATTTAAAAAATAATTTCTCATTAAAAATAAATTAGTTGAAAAATAAATATTGAATTAATATTCGGTATTCATCATTATTAATGTAAAATTTATGTTTTTCAAAAAAATAGAACAACTTCACCCTATGATAATATCGACATTATAAATTAAAAAATTTAGTATATTTTTTCACAATAAATTTATAAGGGTACCTAAAAATAATTTTATTATTCTTCACTGAAGCACATTAAAATAAATACATTTGATAAAAAAGTATTTTTTGTCATATAAGGAAGTTATGAAAAATTATATCTTACATTATCAATATGTTTTATTCATATTGACAAATTATTTTTAAAAAAGTATTTATTGCTTTTCAAATGAATATGTTTATGTCTAATTCATAATTATCTCATTCAAATAATTTTAATAATAGAATGGCATTTTGTAGAAATTATGTGCTATAATTAATGTATTCCAAGTGAGTGTTTCCAGTAATGTACACCAAGTCAATGTTATGTTAAAAATAAGCTAAATTTTATGTTTCATTTTTTCGATGTTTAACTTGTTGTTATTTATAACTCATTACAAACATACCGCAGTAATAAAATAATGTATTTTATGATTTGTAAGAAATGAAAAAAATAAAGAAAAATTATTTCGAAAAAATATATAATTAACAAATTCTTTGGTTGTTACATTATACCAACCCTTAAAATGGATTTTCCCCATAAAAATTCATCTGGTGTTTAATGGTTTAATATTTTAATATTTTATTCATATAATCCCACAACATAAGAATGGATTATAAAACATCCATTACAAAGGGAATGTTGGATCTGTATGGTTTACCCAATGTAATATATAATTTGGTTTTCGCATAGGATAACATAGGATAACACTCTAGATCTATGAATTCCAACCACAGATGATCAAAAACCCCATAAAAATATTGTTAAAACATAACCCTTGGTCTTTCATGACCAAGGGTGAATAGGAATCCAATCGAATGTTGTAGGAGAATGAGAGGGACGAGAAAGGCGAAGAAATATAACTGTGTAAACAAGACGAAGTATGAATCTTCCATTATATCTAAACCTATAGTGTAATATGAATGTCTTGGAAATTCTTGGAGAGGCTCCTTATGTATGGAAGAACCGAGAAGAATTGTTTATGGGAAAAGAGAAAAAATGAATGATTCATGAATGAAACAAATTACAGTACCGAATCTGGATGATTTTGGAACCATTGATAAATTTCTCCATAATGAGAGATTAAGATGATCTCCAAAAAGGTTAAATGAAATATGGGGGTGCGCCTAGTTTTTATGGTCTCGATTGAGATTTGAAATAACATGAAAATATTTAAAAATTAATATGATATAAAGGAAAAAAAATTTATTTTTAAAACTAGAAATCGGCTCATAGGCTGGCACAATACATGAATAAATAACCCATATTCGCCATTATTATGAATTATTAGTTGTTCCAAATAGATATCGTAGTTTTAGTATATTAAGTGAGGAATATTGGTCAGATGAATGAGTTAAAATGCTAAAAAATGTATTAATTATTTATGAATCAATTTTTTAAAATCTTGAAATGGGCTCACGGTTGGCCCTAATCAAGAAGTAACACAATTTTCTCCAAAAAACTCCAAAATAGGAAAGGGGACCCCTTGGTAAGATGATTAGACATAGATTTATGTTCAATATTCAACATTTATCTCACCCAAAACCCATTAAAAGGATTTTGTTCACTAATGAACTGTATAAAAACAATGACATGAAAACCCCACTGTTACAATTCTCCCCACCATTAATGATTTCCGCCCACAAAAATCCCGAACACCTTCCAGAATAAAGATCATCACCTAAGGATTCATTATCAACATGGTCCATCCTCTCATGACATGGAAATATAGTCCACCTTTAAAGGAACTTAATTATCTTTCTCAAACAAACCCCCAAATCACAACAAATTCATTAAAATCAACAGAATGATCAAGCCACCAACTCCACAAACAAGCTAAGAACCAGATTGATGATCATTTTCCCATTGAACTAAAAGATTGCCCAAATCAATCTGTAATCTCAAAAGACAAAAACCTGGGGGTACGCCGGAAAGATCTCCCCACCTTTAAATCACAACTACAATCAGACAAATCCTTAAGGAAATGATCTTTGTGATCTTCAGTGGGTCTCCCCACAATTATATACCAACTAGAAATCAACATACAAGAATTAAACATGATTTAAAATCGACCCTCACCAATATATTCCAACCCGAACACTCCCAGAAAAACCTAAAAACCCAAGTTAAGAATTTTAAAACATGACATTTAAATGACCCACTCTTTAATGGTGGGGACAAGAATTGGTCCAACACTTTCAGCAAAGATCATCCCCCCTCCCCCACTCCATGTATGGAGGAATGTCACCCTAATCATTGGGATACTAAAACTGAAAATAAATAGAATAACCAGCCAACAGTCTCCACCCATTAATATGTAATATCAAAATTGGACCTGAATCACATTGGCGGTCCACATATGGACATTCATCATAAACCCTCATTTTAGAGGGCATTACCATAGGCATTGAGTGTGGTGTATGTCCACCATGCTCTTTGCAAAAAAAATCATAGTAATGAGATACGAAAATAAAAACAAAGATGTTGCATTACCACAAAGGTGAAGTCAGATATATAGTCGATCTCCCCACACCTCTAGTGATTTCCTGACTATGTTAAAAACATCACTCTGAGGCATATGGTAAGAGCCATGATGTTTTAGGCATATACTATGCCACATCCAAGAAATATGGATAATAACATGACATGAAACTCACTTTATCAACAACACACATTCATCTAAATAGGAACCGAAATATATATATCACCATTCTCTCTCACTCTGATGAAGGTGCATAATGGACACAGAATAAAGAAAATCAAATCAACATCACCGAACACAACTACTATATCCAAAAGAATTATCACAAAATGGAAACACATTAAATAAAGCACAAACAGCTTTATATGCCATCAATAGAGTTGAGGGATCATCTGAAGCGGTGGATTTAAGGTTTTAATAATATCCTTTGGCTAATAAACTAGAAGTATTTCCCATAGAGAACTATTAGTTGCCACATCACAACATCAAACATATATTTAGAAATAAACTAAACATTGATCCAAAACCATGTCACCAACAATATCTCATCTCAAGATGCAACAAGAGTATCACTTCTAGACCATGAGGAAGCTTACCAAAAAATCCACAATTCTAAAACATGAAAAAGAAACCAACATAATAACAATGGAAAAAACAACACAAATTAATCTTAAAATACATTTGAAAAACATGTTATCTGGGTTTATTTCCATAGACACTAATAGTGTTTCATCAAATCTCACTCACATACACATTCTCATGCCAACCCGAGTACCCAACCACTATGCCATACCGAGCATCCTTAAACATATCTTTACAAAACCATTTACATGTGAACGCATGAAAACACCATAGGCTATAAAGAACATCCTCGTTTTAGAATCCATTAAATTAACCCATTTAAAAAAATCATGTACCATCCATAAGCACAAAAACCAGCAGGTCAAAAACCATTTTCATATTACCACACAATAATCCATTTTACCATGGTTGAAAACGAAACCCCATAGGCACACTCCCTTTATTCAAAACATATTTTAGAATCTCAAAAAACCACACTTCTTCAAGAACCATTTTATTTAGAACCCAATACATTTATTTTATAATAACTACCAAAACAAACATGACATTAAAACATCCCATTCCAATTATAAAAAAATTAGCATGGTGTCTTTTTAATATCTGATATCCACAAAATGAAAAACCCTTTTTAGAAAATCAAAAATTGCTAAAAACCAATTCCCAAAACTAATTAATCATATTCATATAGTTTTGAATAGCACAATAATCCCATATAAAAAATTTCTAGAACATCATTAAAATAATCCAAGAATTCAAAACATTTTATATCAGTAAACTGTGATTTTATATTAAGAAAATTTGATCCCGTTAAATCATTCCACTTTCTCCCCGAAAATTTGTTTCAAAAAAACCCAAAATGCTGAAAACATGGTTATATTATGTAATGGAAACCAACAACCACAATTCTTACACATGCATTTTCAAAACTAAATTCAGAACATGAGAATAGTCTAAGAGACCCACAAAAGGGAACTACTATCAGTTGGTGACTTGACCATATTGTTGGTGGCCATATGTCAAAGACAACTCCAAAATAGAGAGCCTTTTTATGACCATTATTCAGCTCCAAATGGATTTCCAGGCCATGCATGATCATAGAGGCCATTAGTCCAACTCCCCTTGTTGTTTCCCAATCCCCTAACAATCCCTAAGAACCAAAGAAACTAATAAAACCGAACATCTCATGGAAAACTGAGGATTAGAATGAGAAATAGTTTGTGATGATCTTTCAAAACCAAACCATAATGATTTGAACATACTAATACATATACATTGAAAACCCCCAAATAACAAGGGCTCTCTAAAAACCAAGGTCTTCTAAGAGCAGACCTCCTCTGATACAATTTTAACACAAACAAGACAGGGTCGACCTCAAACTAGGCACCCAAACCGACATGTATCATGACCCGAAGGTAATTCCCAATCCCCATGGGTTTGAGACTAGTTCTGGGAAACAATAGAGTTGAAACATGAATAGTGTTTCCTTAATATATACAATCAACCAAACAGCGGGAATAAATGGACAACCCAAAATAAATTTAAAAAAAATACTAAATTTATTATCATGTATACAAGAAAACTAGAAGTAGAAATGAAGGATACAACTAAAACAACCATACCTGATGACCAAATTACTCCATGTGACCCCACTGATCACTCTTGAATACAAAGATCACATGTCTCTCAAGGCGATCAAACTCAAGATGAAACCTGAAAAAGGGATACAAAAAAATCACTATAGGTGTGAGTGCTAAAACTCCGTAGGCTAGCCCAATAATATATTCCCAATTCACGTCCATTAAAATAAGAGAAACTTTAATTTCCTATTTTAAATACAATATATTAAATAATTTTTTTTCTAAAACTTACTCAAAAACAATATACAACGGATTTCCCTTTTCTATTTCCAAATATGTATTTATTCATGTAGTTTGCCAATAGAATTTTCAATGGGAAAGTGTTGTTTACATTTTTTTCGATTTGTTCAAAGAGGATAAAACAATTTATTTTGAAAACTATTTTCAAAAATCTTCTAAAAACCATCCTACCACTTTCCAAGAAAAAAAAAACAAAATCAGAAAAGATAGTAATCACACAACAAGGGAAATGTAAATATGCGCACATGCATCATATTCGTCACTATAAGAAGTTGAAACCCAATAGACATGGGTGATCCTAGGATATCAATAACAAACAAGAACATTATAATACATGAGATTCCATCCCAATTTTAATTCCACACACAATCAAAATGAATACCCCCAAATTCACGGCCACCCAATCTAAAGAGAGACCGAGGGGAACAATCCCATAATAATAAAAAAATATCAACCAACTTTGGCACACTAGTCAATCCATCCAATACCAGTTTAGAAATAATTCATAGAAATGTATGTCAATGTGAAAGGATCTCATGTATCATTTTTATAAAACGGTTGTGAGATAATCAATTCCATCTAAGAATCCAGTGACAACATATATATAATGATAATTCACTATAGAAATCATCATCGAGTCACTCCAAGGACAGATCCAATTCCATTAATCAAAAGGAATATAAAGATTACATCTTGAGGTACACTCATAATGGATCACACGGATTCCCTTGTAATGACATCCCATACATTATATACATATATTCATGTCATTAGAAACTTCTATAGGAGTTTTTCATAATAAACTATTTCACCATTTTTCACAAAGTATCCAAATATGCCCTTAAGATTCTTAAAAAACTAATGATTACAAAATGTAAAAATTTAAATATTAAAAATGTGTTGAATAAACCCAACATATAGTACAAAATCAATTTCATAAATTCCTTAAAACATTCAGGTTACACATCCCAATAACAACCATTTTTATAAGGATGTCAAACAAGCCATTTTCCACCAACTCGGGCCAAAGAAATGTTATAAACAAAAACTCAATTTTGTTTAAAACAAATGACACATTTTATAGCCATATAAGGACACCGAAATTACATTTTTTATTCATATAGTTTTAAATAACCTTGAAAATATTCAGATTTCACAACCAATACACTATTAGTTTTATAAACGTTCCAAACAGGACATCCCTTCGCAACACATGCCAAAACACCTTTAAACCCAAAACACTATCTTTACCAAAAACAGAACCAAAATGGAACCCACATAATTAACCCAAAAACCATGATTTAGTTGCATTAAAAAAATTTATTCGGTAAAAACATTTATTTTATATCACTTTGAGCACACAAAATCCAACCAGACACTTTCTGAACACATAGCATGCACTTTTAAACAAAATAATTTATTATAAGCACTTGAATAGGAATATAACACAAATTACATGCCATAAATATATTCTATCTATAGAAACATGTTCAAAATACCATAAACCATGTTATAGACATCTTAAACCAGGTGAAAAAGATAATGGAACACTTATACAAACACTAAGTGTGAAAAGTTATAACAAATCAACAATACTTTTCACAAAACATTGCATAAAAACCACACTACACACTAAATAAATTTATTTAATTATTTTATAAATATACATAGTATTTGAATAGGGTAATAATACTATGAAAATTCTGAATCATAAATAAAAAGTACATGTGAAATGGGAATCCTACCTCAAAATCATTGTTGAAAGGAAATTCCCACCCAATATCACCCATCGTGGTTCCAGAAACTTTAGTTATACGAAGAATTGTCATAGAAGAACCAAAAACCCATCAAAATCTTGGTATAACATATCCTTCAGTCTTCCATGACTATGGGAGAAGAGGAAACCAAAATAATGTTAATGTAGAAGGAAGAGGGAGTAGAAAGGAGAAGGAATCTCACTGTAGAAACTACATAATTCTTAATATTCAATTAGATCTAAAAACAGAGATGAATTTAAATGGCTTGGAACTTCATAGAGAGGTTCCTCGGGTCAATAATAACCATGGAAAGATTATTTTGGGGAAAAAAATAACTATTCAGGAATGAAACAAATTACCTTACCAAATCAAAAATATTTGAGAAACCTCGAGAAATGTCTCCATAATCTGTGAATACGATGAGTTACAAAGAGTTTAAATGGAACATGGGGGTCTTCCTAGGGTTATTGGTCTTGAGGTAGAGGTGTAATAACTAAAATATATAAAAAAATAAATAATAAAATAAATAAGAATTTTGTTTTAAAAAAACTGGAAATGGGATCATGGGCTGGCCCAATACCTAATTAAATAACATAAATCAACCATGATTATTAATTACTAAGGGGTCGTAAAAGATATGGTTTTTTAATATTTCATGGGAGGAAAATTGGTATGTTCAATTAGTGAACAATGTTAAAAAAAATAAGGATTTATAAAAGGAACAATTTTTTTTAATATCTATAAATGGGCTTATGGTTGCCCCGAATCTTAAAGTAACCACCCTTTTCTTAAAAAATCTCCAACATGATATGGGGAACCCATAATAATATTATTAGACATAAATATATGTTCAGAACTAAATATTCACCTCAGCCAAAACCTAAGAATACATTAGTTTGACTAAAGACCCAGATCAAAAAAATGACATGAAAAATTGGGTGAGATATTTTGAATCTAACATCATTTATGGGAGAAATTATAATTTATAATGATTAATAAAAGTAAATGGTTATGAAATTATGTAGAATTATAGGGTTATTACCAATGTTTTGGGAAATTAAATTTCCAAGTGTAGAACTATCCAACTCATGACCATGATATAGTCCCTAGAGTATTTTATTTGAAAGAAGAATACATTGCATCTATAAATATACATGTGAGATGTATTCATATGGTAACAGTTTTTTGTATAAATTCTATAATAAATATCTCAAAATGAGGAAAATAAGATATTTGGAACTACTAAAATGACATTTAAAACTGGATACACTACCACAATGGGAAGTCAAACATGGTGGCTAATTAATTTATTAGGAGGGAACATGGAGTTCTGAACATGAAGAGGATTAATAAGAGTTCCATATATGGAGATCTATTAATTATAGATATAGTTATTTCTAGGAAATGATTTCTTTGAATCCTTTTCCATGATTTTGAAAAAAACTTCATAATTGAATGGATATTGAAGTCCTTGAAGGGTGATAAAAATATAAAGTGCAATATTTATAATGTTAATGAAGGGATAGTGACAAACATTATCTATACTGATGGAGCATTGATGTTTTGGACGATGTTGTCTACTTAATAATTACTATAGTAGAAATGGTAACTGATGTATAAAGAACATGGAAAAAATTTAACTGCACAACATCATATCACATTGATGTATTGGGGTCTAATAGAACATTTCTAATATAATGGCATGATGTCAAAATTATGGACTATGTGTTAAGATACATAGTATTGTATCATGTGAAGGCTGGAAGAAAACCTCCAAATGGAGTCATGAAACATCTTCCTATACTGATATTGATGTGGTAAAATGCTAAAATGTATTTTTTTCACTATAATCGCAAAGAATCCATGAATGAAATTTGATATATGGGTCATTAATTATCATCATAATAACCATATAATTTTATATAAATAAGAGAGGACCTACTCCTTCTAAACATTACAAAAAAATATATCAATGAAAACAAAATCTTAATGGGGAACCACTGTACATTGTGCCTAACCAAGACCCTAATATCACAAAAAAATTCATAAATAGGATTCAAAGGGATCTCAAAAATGAGATACATTTAAGAACCACATATCAAACTCATACTGATAGATAGTCTTAACGAACTACCCATAAAATTGAATGAATTCTTAGATCAGGTTATCATTACTTCCATGGTATATAGGATCAATATCAAAATATGGTGTTATTTTAATACAATAATTGTTTCTATTTTGGAATCCATATGTGAATATATGAATCAATTTCAGAGAATTGGTTTCATACTCTATCCTATTGGCAAGGAATATGAGATATAATATTAGTTGGCCCAATGGTCATGGGGGACACAATTATTAAATTATGAGCTACCCAATATCACACAAAAGAATCCAAGAGAAGATTAATGTATTATTTTGATAATCATATGAAATATATGTAATTTATTTTTGGATATCATGTATTCCTTATGGTTTCACTATGTAAGGGAGTTATGAGATTATTTAAAATGGGGAATCTAATCTCTTGATACAATGGTTCATATGAAATAATATAATGAATTGGGGTTGTTTCATGTTGAAAGATTATGCCACTGAACCTTTCTAAAGTAAACGACATCATCTATGTATCATTAATAAAGAAACACATACCCGATCCAACACATTTTCACAAAATTGATTATTTATATTTGGATCCCAAAATTTATTATTATGAGGAAGCTATTCATTTTCTTAACATGAGAGACTACATTTTGTGGAATCATAAATCTCAATTGGTGAAATTCCATTAACGAAATAACAAATTGGAATATGAAACAAGCAATCTTGGATAATATATATGTAAGGAGTATCCAAAAACATTTAAATAGTTAATATATATACCAATTTCCAGGATGAAATTATTGGGGGGATAATTCGATAACCAAGCCTCTAATATAAATGATAAATTTTTCTTCCCAAAACTATTGCACAAATCGGTCCTTTAAAGAGCATTTATTGAAGAATGTATATAAATTTTCCATTTTAGTATTTAAAATTTATCAAACTAATTGTATTTTTTGAATTAAATATATTAAATTATTTTAGTATTAATATTTGATATTTATCTGAAAATGTTAGTTTTTAGTAAAACGTTATTATTTCAAAAAACAGGTAATTTGTATGACATCTATGACATATGAAAGTGAATTTGAAGTTTAGATAAAATTATTGATATTAAAATATTTTTTTAGGTAATAAAATTATAAATTTTACAATATTTTTTTAACATATAAAACCTAGGAAAAAGATTTAAATAACCAATTAAAGCTTTACATTAATATAAAAACTATTTTTCATTCTTTCAATGAATCAATATTTTTAATGGATATTCAGTTTTGGATTTTTCAGAAATAATAATAAGATTTATTTATTTTATATTAAATAAATTTACTCCATTATAATTAGTAAATATACTAATTTGAAATTTTATATAAATTTGGAGATCAAAAGCATTTTTTCTCAAAAAATGGTTTTTATGTGATTATGTGTATTTATTTTAATATTAAATGTTCAATTCTTTATAAAATTTAATTGATAAAATGAATTTCAAATATGAAATTTTATGTTTACAAATAGATAAAATGATATATATATATATATATCATTAAAATTATTTTCTATGATTATTAATTACTTACCAATGTAGACGTCAGGGGGTAAAATCAGTTTAACCTACTGTAACAGTAATAAAAAATCTAGAAACTTTTTCTATAATTAAATGTTAGAAATTATTATTTAATAATAATTGTTTCTCCTAAAATATTATCCCTTTTTATAAATTAAATCATGAATAGTTCCACACAATTATTGAAAATTGTAATGGTGTTTCCAATGTTACCCTTCCATTCACATATAAAAGGGGGAAATATTCACCATGGGAAGACAATATAAAATAATAATTTATCATGGAACATTTTATAATTTAACATAATAAGACCCTATCTAAATAATACAGTCCCTTGGGGAATCATAGTTTCCAAAATCCCTTAAAATTTTATGATACTTCCATTGGAAAATCATGTCCTCGACGTGAGTATTAAAAACTTCACAGAATTTCCTTCTTAATTATATTCTTATAAATTTATTTTATCAAAAATAATATAATAATATATTAATAATTTGTATTAAATAATTTTACTATATTATGTTTTTTATAATTCTTTATTCTTATACCACATCCATTAAGAAAAACATGACATTTGTTCAAGCTGTGTGTAGATTACCACCTCTTTGATGTAACATGTTTTTTCCTTCACCCCCATAAATGGTAGGATATATGTTTTAAATTAAAGAATAAACATGATTTCTGTAATTTCATTAAGGATATTATGTGAAAAAATTAATAATATATTTATTATATGACCCCTAAATAATCATCGTTAACTAAATCATTTTAAATAATAATTCTAAGTGGGCAATCTTCTATTCAAATTGTATAATGTTTTCAAATCCATTTCAAATTCTGGTAATTACATTAAATTTTTATTTATATACCTAATAAATAACAAATAATAACATTTTTATTCCATTCTAATTATATTATAATAAGTCCCCTATTAATCATCCATTAAATTGTGGTATGTTCTTGTTTGGGTTTGTTTAAAAACCTAGGTGTATAATAAATTTAATTTATAATATGAATGATAATGCGAACATAATTACATGAATCTTATAATTAAAATCTATAAATAAGGATTAGATGTTGGTTCTCGAGATAATATGTCAATATTTAATTAATCAATTAAGGGAACACCGTTTGTTCTCCAAAAACCATCAAATAATGCTTATTATAGAATTTATCTTAAAGGATGAGGTGTAAAAAACTTATGACATGAATTTCAAACATTATTAATTATTATAAATCATACCTAACAGTAACATTAATTATCAGTTACTATTTAACATTTCAATAAGAAATAATAATAACATTTATATTATGAAACTTGTAAAAATTATCAATTCTATAAACACTAATGTTGAAAATTATGAAGATTTTATATAGATATTAACTATATATAAAGAGTATAGGTGAAAATGTAAATGAATATGTATGTTATATAATGTAATAAGAAACATATATTTATGATACATGAGGATAATGTATGTTCTATGAATCCATGATAATAAGTAAGGTCTTTTCATCTAAAATTCCTCTCTTTGAGGGTCGTTAATAATTATGCACATAATTTCCGTTATTTGGTGTATATACTGCCTATTTGCGATGTTATATCAGGAAATTATTTCATTAATTTTATTTAATTATAATTTTTAATCCCACCTTCTTCAAGATTTCATGATTTAATTTCTACCAAATCCATAAGTGGGGGATTCAATCTCAATTTTCATTCTTCGGGTCTCATGTTATAATCAAAACTATTTTCATTCTAATTGAGATAATTTTAAATGGAATAATTTTTCCATCATACTCCCCATGTTTAATGGATTTAAATTTATATATTTACCCCTCTCTAATATTTTTTTTATTCAAGAGTAACCAATTCAATGGTGGTAAATTTATCTAAATTTAGATAATGTATATGTTTGTTTCATTTCCTAGAAAATACATTATTATCTAGATACTAGAATGTTTATGGGAATGTGGAACATTTTAAACATTGTATAATAATCATAAAATGTTTTGTTTGAGAAATTTATCAATCATCACTATGATGCATGATGATTTGGTGTAAGACTACACCCCTAGAGACATACTCTTGGTGGATATGATTTGGTTTATCCACAGACTCTTAATGAATCATGATGAAATATTTTCATAATAATTGACATGGTATCATACCAAAATACTCTACTGAATACCATTACAATCCTCAATAAAAAACCAATACCATTTTATGAACCCTCATGACTATATTTCTTTTATAAGGGTACACCATGCTACTATAATGGTTCCCCATGAATTCCATGTATATTGGGTGAATTTCATATAGAATCTCACATTCTTCAATTTTATGGGGATGAAATTCATTTTAGTGTAACTAATTATAGATATGTACATGTTTTTTAGTAATAGGATCCTTAGGTAATGATTTTAAATGTCTTGAGTAATCTTATGGTGAATGCATTAGGATTAAAGAAGCAACTCATGTGGATTGGAATTACATATCCCCTTAATGCATCAACAACTCTCATTAGATTGAAAAGGTTGGTTTCTATTGTATACCTTTTCCATCCCACATTAAGAAATGTTATTTCAAATAGGTACAATGGCAGAAAATGTTAGGGAGGTCTAAAATAATTCATCCCCAAAGAATCAGTCCTAACAAGTGAAACTATGGGATTGGAAAGGTAAAAAGAATAGGTAATGATAGTACAATGAATACTAGGAAAGGGTTGATAGGTGAGGAAATTAGCCACCACGTTCCACTCCCACTATAAATGAGTGATATCTATACAACTATGAATAATGATTCAATATATGTGCATGATGCAAATGATAGGACATGGGGTTTGTCAAAAATTCCTAAAGTATAAATACATAGTAGTGAAATTTGTTTCCACACTGTTAAAGAAGATTCCATGTGAGAGGAAAAACTATGTACCCATGATAATGGAAGAAGCATCAGCCGAGGGAGAGTCACCTGGACCTAAGAAGGAATTGAAAGAAAAGACCAATTATCCCTCCTAATTACAAACCACCCTACCTTTGTTCATCTTACCATTGATACAAGAACCATAAATATTCATTTTGAGACCCTAGGAATTTGGAATACATTGGACCGATGTTACTTGAGGGTGACTTATGTGGGATGTAGAGGTCTATGAGTAATTTTCATGGATATTGTAGAAGGTTTAATCATTTTTTGAAAATATTTTCTTGTTATATTTTTTGATTTTTAGGTTTAATTAATATATGTATATAGTTTTCCAAGATTACAAAATTATCTGATCGCTGTGGAACATTACAACATTGTAACTATAATGTTATATAACTATCAGATCTTGGTTTCTACTATCTGGGATGTCACACCATTGTTTCCTAATGATGATCATTGATATATATTACCTTACAAGGAACATTTTATAATTTGTGATTGATTTTATATGTTACATTTTTATTAAACAGTTGTGATTGATGATTGTGGGGAGATTCCTAGTTATTCATGTGATTTGGCCATCACACATGTGGAATGTTATGAGATTCCATAGATACCAAGGATATGGTACGATTCCAAATAATAATGATATTAAATGCAATTCCTAGAGATTCCAAGTGTCTAGATGTTATTCTAATGGAAATATATTAGATGCTTTGAGATTACTAGGATCTTGTTTCTAGACTAGGAAATATTAATAGATTCAATGAGTTTTTTATATCTTGTAATTATACTTAGGATGATGTTTCATAAGATCTATAAGATGGCAAGGATTTTTTCATGACCTAATGTATGGGGATTTGTGGGATACTCCCCAATATTAATCTTGATTTTTCATAAATAATGGATTCCTAGGGTACTTAATAAGATTTGATGTTATATATAGTAGATTCATGTTCAAGAGATCTTGGGGCGTGACATATATACTTTTCAAGGTATGTGTAATGCTCAGTCAAATATGAAATGAGATTATATAGGTGGAGTCAACATCGAGTTTCACATTAAATCCCAAAAATCACTGATAGTTATTTATTTACACATCCAATTTTTCTTATTTATTTTCATGATCAGGTAATATATATACCCATGCATTTACTTTTTTTTACAAGACCCCTTTAGTGGGTCCCTACTGACTTGTATTTTAACCTTTATTAGGTTTCCATGAATATTGGGAAATATTGAACCTCGTTGATTTCTAGATTTGGTTATATAGAAACATTTAGTTTCATTGTTGAAAATGTTAGATAAAATAGAAAGGGATATTATAGTTGTGTTAAAAATCAGATATATAAGTGGTTTTTGTGTATATGTACTTTTTTTGTTTAGTGTATTGCGATCCACAAAATTGGTGATCGGACATTATATTCAATTATGACTGTGATTCTATATGACTATAATCTGATAGATATTCAATCATTAAATCATGTTTTGTTTTATATATTATTATATATAATTTTATTGATTAATATATTTTATGGTTTTCATTTGGTAATTTCATAAATTTTTATACTCCAGTATGAGGGAATAGTATCCCCATGGTAATATCATATACCTTAATTGCATGTGGGAAGCCTCTATCATTTGGGGTGTCTCCCCTGAGGTCATGCTATGATGCCGGCTGAGAATCAAATCATTGGGTTTTGGCAGCAAGAATGTTGCAAGTAATTATTTTATATTATTATACATCATGAACTAAATTATGACCAATAAAAATATATATACATGTTTACATGAAATGTAGCTGGTTGTACACATCATGTATCATCTTTCACCACATTCAAGGTACACATTGATGTTTTTTAGAATGGCATGTGGGTTGAAATTTAGAGTAATTATAGTGATACATGACTACTTAGTATTAATATGGTCATACAAATAATGTGTTATGATTTTTCCACACTAGGAAAATGTGTTTTCAGTTGTAGTGTTCCATTTGAGTTTATATGATTCAAATTACACATTGAATAATATATTCCATTACACAATGTGTATGGTCCATTTAACACACACTGTGTAAATATATGGGATACTATTGGAAAATTTTCGGTATATTTATAGTGTTATATATAGAAATACATTCCAAACATACTATTTGGATTTCTATTGGGAACTACTTTATAAATATATATCATGACCATTCACGTGAGAATACACATTGTGTCCGTATATGGTGTACCGAAATGACCATAAACAACATGTTTCACATTAAATGTTGAGGGATAGTAGACATTATGTAAGTATTAAATTTTGGAAATATAATTTTAACATTATGAATACAGAATATGTCTTCTAGAAAACCATGTACACTCCATGGGATAAAATAAATTTATATTTAAAATGTAACAAAATAATTTCATTTAAAATTGTATATTAATATATATTTTTTGACTCGATGACATTTGGAAAAACAATTATAATAACTAATATTTTGATAAATTAGTTAAATAATTATTGAATTCAAGTAAATTTATCACTATTATAACAAATATACGTGAATTAAAAAATACTAAATTTGTATTCTATTGAATATTTTTATCGATCGTGAGATTAAAATACATTCTTTTGAGTTGGATTTATTAATTTATTATAATTAATTATTCAATTTTATAATGTGATAAGTTATTATTAAATTAAATATTATGATATGCATACCATAACTCCCTCTATTTTATATGAGTATGTGTGTGCATTATTTATTTTATGTAACCCTATGTCCTTGGAACTCATCACCTTTGTGTGAGTACAAATTAAAAATGATATACTTTTCAACCTGAGCATTTTTTTATACATGAGACATGGGGAATATAACCATTTTGATACAAATAAAAATGGGGAAATTTTTTAAATAGTGCTATTTTTTAGTGTGGAGCCTTATTTTCCACTTTTCATGTGTGGTTTATCACCAATTGTTATACCCATAGGTAGATAAAATCTAAAGATCATATCACATATTTATTTTTTTATATAACCATAGTTATTTTTTTATGTGATTCAAGGAATTTTTATTTCTTTAATTAAATATGATCAAATAGATTAGATAAATAAGCTTACATACTAATATAACATAAAATATATGGAATGAGATATATTCCATCTTGTATAGTGAATTAATTCTATAAGATATCAAATAATGAAATTAATCTATTTACAATGACAAAATGAGATACTTATACTTGTATCCACATAAATTATTTTATCATACATAGTTAATTAATTTTATAAGACTGAAATGAAATTTACATGAATTTAAGTAATAATATATATAATATTTACAAATACATAAAACAAAAACTCCTATGAAAAATATTTTGTCATAAAATTACCACCATCACATAAGTTAGAATAAATATATTCTTAAAAGCTTTGGACAAGAGTAAATTTGGAAAAAATAAAAGGGGGTGACAAGACTTTATGAAACAATAATTTAAATTTAATGTTATATCGGATTTATTAAAGTCTGATATGTGTAAAAACGATATAAACACATAGATTTTTACTATGGTTCTGGTCAAAATGATTCTTTTCCACTCTTCACCCGTCTTACGAACTGAGAGTGATTCCACCCACTATAACAAATATAATAGAATCTTATAATGAATTTTTCCCATGTAACGTCAAAACCTGATTGAAAATATCTTTTCTCTTTTAATTTTAAACCCAAACAGACCTTTCTTTTTCTATCTAAAGTCACAACTATATCAGTATTACTTTTTCTCAACTGGATGAATAACGTAAAGCCTAAATATTATTTATGAGTCACAACCCCATTACATACATTTTAATTGGTAGTATAAACTAATGAAATTATGAACACATATTGAAATATAAAAAAGTGAATCCATATAACAAGATTACATCTTCACATAATGAGAGTTAAGGAAAAAAGATATATTTAGTAACAAAGCATCAAGTGATTATAGATCGACTTAGATTTATAGTTGAGCACCAATGTCTATCAGACATGAATAGTTCTTGAAATATAGAGAACCATGTTTCCTCTTATCTGGATCTATCTAAATCAATTTTTATATCGGCCCCTTTTACATATATGATTTAAAATATGAAATCTATTTTATATATTCATTCCAAATGATTAATATTCTTACTTTTTTATATGTGAATTAATACAATAACCACATGGGAGACATCAATAATATATAAAAATAAAAAAAATTTGTATAGTGATATGTGTTTTGAGTAATTAAAACAATTCCAATAAAAACATATAATCAAAATTTGTATCCCTTTCTAAATTCCTATAAAAATTTCTAGATAAGTTTTACACGTTCCAAATATATTAAATTTGAAAATCTTGTTTTCCAAAGAAACCAATGTGAATCATTTACTCTCATGAATATAATATTATTCAAAATAGAATTATGCAAAATAAAATTCCATTGTATTAAAATTATTAGTAATTATATAAGGAATAATCCAAAAAATAAAAACATGTGAAAAGTAAATGAAATAATTTAAAATGTAAATGTATAAATAAAATAGAGTAATTTTGAGCTACAAATAAATAAAGGAAATGATTAACCATATATGCGTACTTAGGTATGATCAATACATTGAATAATTTCAACATATGTTCACATAATTTTTATTCATGTGGTGGGTACATTTTTGTGTATGTTTTCAATACATTCTGTTCTTGCGGTAGGAACATTTTACTCATGTAGTAGTTACAATGTATATTCATTTAGTACGTACATATTTTTTATTCTGTAGGTAAAATTTTGTTCTTGGGGTAGTTACATTTTATCACCTAGTAGTTATATACTTAGCAAAAATTTCACTCATGGTCTGTTAAAGACATAACCAAATTTTAACTCATGATTACTTCTCAACATAACTTCCAGAAATTTCTAAATTTTGACTCAGGATTGGTAGTCTGGATCACTACTAAAAATTGATATATTTTCACTCATTTTCAGTACTCAAGGCCAAATCTAGAAATTATATTTTTTTTACTCATGCTCAATACTGAAAAATACGTACTGAATCTTCTATATTTTCATTTATGGCTAGTATTCGAGGTCACATATATACATTTAAAAACAATAACTCATGTTCAGTACTCATGGTCATTTCCAAACATTGAAAATATTTTTCTCACATTCATTACTCAAGGTCCCTTCAATAATTTGAAATTTTTTAATGTGTATAAGAAGTTACAATTATTTCACTTTTTTAAAATATTAAAAAGTTGGATGAAGGAAAAAATTCAACATAAAGTACTTTTTTGTTCCTCATTTGAGAAATTTTAATTATATGTTCATTTTCTGTATGTATTGGGTTTAACATAACCATGTTTGAATACTGGGTTAATTAACTTTTCATGAATTGGTATAAATTGGTGGAAAATGTTGAGAAAATTAGAGTTCATTATTTTAGGATTGTGGATCCCACTAAATATATTAAAGAACTGCATGTTTTCATAATTGTAAATCAAATATATCTTATATACACGTATTTAATTTAATAATGACTTTGATTAGGTTTTTTAAGGAAAATATAGATCCTTGAAAGTAGATAATCTAAGAAATTAGGCATTCTATATCCAATGGTGAGGGTCATTATAATTTATACAATAGGGGGAGAATAATTCTTACTTATAATTATTTATTAATTAGTAATCAATATAAAGTATTAAAATCTACATTTAATTATAGTTGATAATTATGAGTAATAAAACTACTATTTTATGGTGACACACCTGGGGAATGAAACTATCCTCAAAAGTTTAATCATCTAAGAGTTTTACAGGTACATACACTTTTCACTAGTATAGGTAAAAGTTTTTTATAATGCAGAGTCACCTTCACTAGATTAGGCACCTTAGGGATCACAATAAGGTGATAATTATTCCTAATATAGTGATATTTAGAATGTGGGACACATCACTTACATCATGTTATAAATTTTTTCTATGTTCTAAAGATGAAATAATAGGACAATTATTCATACAGATTGTTAAATTATCTCCCAGAACATGAGTAGGTGATATAATATAAAATAATTATTGAGAAATTCATTATGTGATACAATACATAAATTAAATATGGATACCTAGAGAGTTATCACATGATCATAATGGAGAATTATATAGAGTAGTTAGAGAAGCTTAGATTCCATATGGATAATAAATTATTCATTAACATCATATAAACAACATTACCACCCATATTCCCTTTGTTCATTATGAATTACAAATGAACAGTACAGAGAAGATACTCAACAATATAATGAAAATGGTTCTCTCTATCGATAATGATTAGTTAGAATTCGGTTCATCAGCCCTTATAGAAAATTAAATAATGTAAAAGGTTGAAAATAAATGACAAATTCATCGGTTACTTTTTGAAATCCACCAAAATCAAATAAATCTAAGGGATAGTAAATGTTATGAAGCCATCTCTATCACATGTGGTAATATAGGTCATTAAAATATTAATTTTATTGAATTAAATTTTCAGGAAGTGTAATATTATTATATGGTTATACTCACAATTTAATGAGGTATTCCTTTGTCTAATCTTGGGTGTTAAATACAATATAAAACTTATATATTTTTATTCAAATAGTGAAACCAAGTAAAATATAAAATATTCTGATATCTATAGAGAAAATTCATTTCCATGATGAAGCTTAACTCTTATGTCTTCCTGATGACGATCAAAACAACAATTTTTATAGTTCATTGAATTTTGAAAAACTCTTACTTCGTTTTAAATGGTTACAAAACATTTATCTCAAATGCTATATTTATAGGTAATTATTATTTTTTCGTGTTTTAATAGAATATTTAATTGTATTTCATACTCTAGTAACTGTTTAATAATATATAAACCATTGGTGATGAAATATCAGCAACTAATGGTGACTATAAAATATAAGAATCAAATAAAATGAATATGTGTCAGATAATTCATACTCATATAAAAAATATAGTTTTCATGATTACACTGAGAAATGTGTTTTGAATATATTTTAATAAAACTCATAGGTATTTTACATACATATTGTTTAGTGATGAGATAAAAAACATTTATTAATTTAATGAGATAAACACAGAAATCCTATAGAATCATTTTAATAAGATATATGTGAACTATTATATGTAGAAACATTAGATAAGATCGATTTTTACTATTATTCAACTAATGATTTTTAGGAGTCTAATAAAAATTACATAATGTTCTTGGTAAAAGATAAGGAATTGTTTTAGTCATGTGAAAAATAACAATATATTAATAATGAATTCAAAACCCATTTAAATATATAGTGGCAATAGTACTAATATCAAATAACCTTGTACACATCATAATGTTGATGTCCGATAAATGAGGATCAATGATGGGTCCAATAATTATTGAATGTTTTATAATATTCCTTTTGAGACATTTATTAATAATATATTAATGAATCACTTAAAAATATTACAATTCTAATCAATATGGTATATCATTTACGTTATAATATTAATGAAATGAATAATTAGATAGATCCTTATGTTTAGATTCAAATAGATTGTTAGGGATTATTTTATTAATTAACTCACGCCATGTAAACATAATTTAAATTCAAAATAATTATCCTAAATAAACATAGTATATAGTTTTCCCTATGATATAAAAAATATTCAAGTGATTGACTATATTTCTATAAAATAAAATAGCATCTCGAACTAATATAGTGGGGGTAATCTATTCATAATTGAATTAATGAATCCAAACTCCATGATTAGGAACATTAATATAAAACAAAAAATATATATTTAGAATGTGGAATCATTCCAGAGAAACATAATGACTAGAAAATATAAATCCAAAGAGGTTGTTTTATAATCCACATGATCATTGAAATATTACTCGGTATGTATAATGAATTATCATCCTAAAAGGAAAAGTTAAATGCCAGCATGACACAATTTGTTAGTTTATTTGATTTCAGAAATGGATTTCATTATTGAAAATACATTTCTATATTGTTTAGATTATTTGTAGTTTTTGTATTGATATTTGTGTGTATTTAGGAAGAAAGATGACATTTTTGGTAAATATTTAACATATATGACATGAATGGTTGCAGATAGTTTCATGTGATATCAGGTCATAGAGAATGATGAAACATATTCACCATAATGTATAACAAAATAAGATAAAACCCAACATTCCAATCTTTCCATCCATGATTATGAAATATATAAAATGGATGTCAAAAAACATTATATAATGGAAGCATTGTGAAAAATATCTATTCGACACAAAAAAGTGTTTTAACAAAAAAAGGATGTCAATTTATTATTAATGTTATAGATATCCATTTATAACTTTATGAAATTAGGATAATCATGGAACACTTATGACATCCCACCTTTTTATCACATAAACATTCATTACATTTTACAAATCCGAGGATCTTTATGGTTTAATGTCATGGAATCCAGGAACATAAAACATAAAAACATAAAACATTCTTCTTAAACACTTGAAAGGATTCTCCTTATGTTCAACATAAGTTCATTACTGCATCTCATAACCTGGGGACATACAGCCAAAGAAAGGGTGAGAAGAAGTCCTATTAAGGGAAACAAGGGAAAACATTTAACATGTGAACTTGAGATACAACAACAATGTAATGAAAAAGAACTTTAAGGCATGAAAAAGAAATCATGAGGCATATCATAATAAAAATAACATATTTCATTACATGAAAATGTGTCTACAAAATTTAACATTGACAATCATTTTAGTTTCACCATGGTCCATCCCCAAGGTGTCATTAAAATTTACCAATGTTATTCAACAAGGCGTCTTTAAAATGGTCATCTCTAGAGATTATGTCTTTACCCAATGCATTGGAGTGCTATCAGGTTGAACCATTAATTTGTCTTTATTATCATGTGAGCCACATATATCCTCATCAATCATTTCATAAACAACCAAGACAGCATAAAAGAAATGGGTTTCATTTCATAATCATAACGTTTTAAAAACTGCTTTAAAGACATGATCTTTATGTCACATTAAACCCACAGAAAGGGAAAGCGGGTCTCATGTTTGTAAATCCCAGAATTTAAAATAGAACATTTTGATATATATGTGAATACCCATTTAGAAGAAAGTGATTTGAGTATTCACATAATAAAATAAATTAATTTGAAAATAAGAGAGAAATTTTGAGATGAAAATTCTGCAGCATAACGGCTATGTTATGAGGTTTTAGAATACATTAAAAATAGAGGGGACATGGGTAACCGACTCATAAATTATCCATAAAAAATTAGGGGGATAGAATATAAATAATTTAAGAATAGGGTAATGAGGTTTGAAAGATATACCATATGAAATGAAGAACATGGAAGGAAGACAAAAATAAGATTTCTCTTAGGAAAATTCGGCAGCCTAACGACGTCACTTAAACTTAAAAACAATTAATTGATGTGATAAAATATGGTCTCTAATAATATGAACATAAAAGATCAGTATGATAGATATATAGATAATATCCCATCATAAAAAAGAGGAACATGAAAGACTTGGCATGAATGTAGAACTTTGAAAAATGAAAAAGGTGAACGAATCCCTTAAAAATTCAGCAGCCTAACGGCGTCACTTAGACTTCAAAAAAATCAATTGAACAGATAAAATAGGGTCTCTAATCATATGAACATATAATATAATTATGATAGATATAGATATAATACCTCAAAATAAAATGGAACTTGAAAAACATGACATGAAAATAGATCTTGAAAACGAGAAGGGTGAAAGAACCACTTAAAAATTTGGTAGCTTAACGGCGTCACTTAAACTTCAAAAAATCAATTGAAGAGATAAAATATGGTCTCTCTTCATATGAACATAAAATATCAGTATTATAGATATAGAGATAATACCACAACATAAAAATGAACTTGAAAGACTTGACAATAAAATATAACTTGAAAATGAGAAGGGTGAAAGAATCTGTTACAAAAATTTCGGCAGCCTAACAGCGCCACTTAAACATTCATAAAACGAAATGATGAGAGTTAGAGGGGATATCTCATCATATGAACATGAAAAGGGAATTAAGAGGAATATAAAAGAACATCTTCCAACATAATAATAGGGAGCATAAAATAAATGACTTAAAAAAGAGTATTTGAAAAGAAAGAGTGAGTTTGGATCCCTTACCTTAAACGTAACTCTTAAAACTTGAAGGTTGGGACCTTGAGGGCTGGGGGCACCTTGGGAGGACTCCTTGGGAGGTAATGCGACCAGAGCTTTGTTGGCGGAGAGTTGGGAGTTGAATGGATGAGAGGATGTCTTGGTATTTATAGGGAAAGTGTGAGGACAATTTATTAATGGCCAAGGCACACCTCATTGGTGGTTTTGGCAAAACCATGGGTTTTCCCATGGTATTTGCCCATGGTATTGGCCACATTGGACACCTCATACATTATATTACTATTCATAAGTCTACCATATTGATTATATACTTAATACATCATTTAATGATGTCATTAAACACCCGTAACTTGAAAACTGTATTTTCACTATTCATCAAAAATTCAACTTTCTCAGAAAAATCACAAAATTTCACCTTAACCAAATATCGATGCTCTAATTTCAAAAATGAACTCAATTTTATAAAAATAATTTTCTAAATATTTATAAATTAATTTTTAAATAAATACACTATTCATTGAAAATTCATTTTTTCAGAAATATTCCCAAAAATTACATTAGTATAATATCGATGTTCTGAATTCCAAAATAATGTCCATTTTATAAAATTAATTTTCTAAATATTTTTAATTTAATTTTTAATTAAAAATCACTATTCACCTAAAAAACTAATACTTGACTAATAATTTATGAAATAGTTATTTAACAATTTTATTAAATCCCATTACTTTAATCAATGAGCCTAGATTATATTATTAATTTATTTAAGTGATATTACTAATCCATTTGGTCACATTACTAATCCTAAGAATAAAATCACGATTCATAATTTACAATTCATAAATAATTAAGTTGATCTTATTAGACTCTAAATTTCGTACTGAACATAATTTTAGAAGACCATTTTTTGAAAATAATTACACATTTTTAATTATTTAAGGTTTACGTAAACATTTTTAAAATATCATTTCACTAAAATTCATAAAAAATATGCATACTATATTTATTCGGTCATTTGAAAATTCATAAACTTCATCGTAAGAAGAAATCAAAATTTTTATTTATAACTAAGGATTACACAAGGTAGTTACGGTCTCCTTACATAGCCCCTTATTACACCAGCATAGGACCTAAGTGTAAGCTGTGCTAAGTTGAGAGAATCTAAGGGAGGCTCGGCCAACATCGCACGAGTAGTAATTTCTATCAGTTTGAACTTCTTGTGAAGGAGATTCCATTCTAGATTCACATGATGATGTTCGGCTTGGGATTGGTCCAAAGCAAAGCCCAGTGCTGCTACCTCTTCCCCACGCTCTGTTACATGGGCTTCGATCGGTCCAAGACTACTAGGTGAGGACATAAAATCTTCTTTCTATATTAATTAACCAATATCACTTATATTTAGAGACAATAATTGAAACGTTTAGTTTCCACTGGTCATATTGACCAATGTTCATATAACAGTCAAAACCCAATGGTCTCATTTTAATTATAGTCATGTTATCAAATGAAACAGTTTTGTTGAGTATAAAAATAAAACAACACACAAAATTAGGAAATAAGATTTATTCAAAATTTCGTGTCGTTACAATCTTTAACCATTATGAAATTGCATCCTCACAATTTTTAAAATTGGGTTTTTAAATTTCATTGAAATTCCCACATCGTAAAAGGAGTCAGTAAAACTATTACATTAAAATAATGAAAGAGAAGTAAAAAGGTCACCCGAGTTAACCCACACTAGCATTCCATGTCGGAAAACATGGACATAGAGGAGAAAAGAATGGGTCAAGTTTTGAGGGAGAGTGAGAGAACACATGATTATGAGAAAGTTAACCACAACAAAATCACAAACTTATGATGTGTGTAAATGATATTTGATTACTTATTAAAAAACATAAACCAAATTTTTTTTTACGTTCCTTTTCATAATTTTGAGGAATTCATTTATTACATAGAATAAAAACATAAGGAAATATACCTACCTTTTAGAAGAGTCTCATCCTGTAATAAGTTTCTACCAAAACTAATCATTTCCCCAAACGATAAGCATTCAAAAACACTTGGTCTCATCAAAAACAATAATCATCTTCTTGAGAGTCACATAATCCACAAAAGAATAACTTTAAATTTCTTCTATCTTTAAAAATTATCCCAAAAACAGAAAGGGTAAGATAAAACAAATCTTCAAAAATAATGAATCCCATAGGATGGGAAACGACTTTTAAATCTTCAATGTTCCTTGTTACTACCCAAAGTTCATCATATACCATTCCATAAATAACATTCCTTAAAATTCCTCAAAATAAACCAAACTAAGATTGAAACCCAATTATAAGAACGATCTCATAAAATAGTCTTCCAATATAGACTTTATCATTCATCTCCAAACAAAATCAACCACTCTTATCATCTTAACCTAATCACATTTTCCCCAAAATAGGTTAATAATTTCCATATCTAACCTAAATTACTATAAGTTCTCCTTAAATTCATCGATTCATCAAAATATAAGTCAACCTTTACTCCTCAAAGAAAGTACCATAGTAATCTATTTACCTCGATCAAATAGGGTTCCCAAAATATTGAATGTCTTCCAAAATAATAATCATCTTTTAATCCCCTAATCACAATTTTTTTAAGAAAAATAGCTTCACTACATCAAAATCCAGTACATAACAATAGATGTTTTCCTTAATGATATAAAATCATCTTAGGTAGTGACTCGATGATCTTAGAAAACATAGAAGATATGCTCATAGATCACGAACTAAAACACAACATGACATAGAAAATTATTTTGAAGAAGTTACATAGACTTCAGTCATCATGATCTATCTCAGCATAGGACATGCATTGTTCCCTTATCCTCGAAGATTGTTGATGCTCATCATGTTTCTCACCCATTCCAAGAGAGAAATGCCTTGGATAATGTCTAACTTCTCCACATTTACGACATCAAAATGTATAAGGTACATTAGATCAAACCTTATCTCCATTCAACACATTATCCATTTTTTTAAAGCAATTGGATACTTTATGCCCTATCTTCCCACACTTAAAACATCTCTAAGTTCCTTTGTGACATTCTCCTTGGTGCCTCTTCCCACACTTTTTGCAAAAAAGAAATTGGATCTTCTTTCCCTTATCAACTTTTTCAGATGATCATCCTTGACACTTTGTCTTCTTCTTCCTTGATGAATTTGGGCATTCAACTAGGTACCAATTACTAATAGTGATTTTTGATAGCTGGTTTGGCATAAACACAATATGTTCAACATGATCTTTCGTCATCTCTGTCACATTAATATGGCAATCTCCACATTTCTTATCACATTGGTTTTTGGGTCATTCTCTTCCATTTCCTGCAATTAACTAAGAAAAGAACATAAAATTAGGGGGCATAAATATTTATCCAATAATCACTAAAAGGAAACATTAAGAATAAAAGGATAAACTTGTAGAAGAAAAGTATACCCTAACTTTTGATCCCCTAGGTCCCAATCTAGGTTTTCTTTGATCATATATTCTTATGTGAATCTTTATTTTATTTTATCTTTGTTCCTTTAATAATGGTTCATACTAAGCTTATGTATTTACCAAAGCATACCCCCCAGGAGTGTCATAACCAAGAGTGCAGCAAGGCTTGTTGACATATACCAGTTCACATTCAAGTCTCGCTCAAAGTGGTACATTCAGGTTTTACCTCTATGTAAATCTATTCCAGATCCACCTCTACCTGCTTGTATCTAGACACGGATGTATTTTCTTGGAAATCCCTTACTCAATACTCACCAAAATACCAGGAAGATTTCCTATATTTAAAATTTTCTATAGGGTTCTTCCTAGTGTTTTCATATACTAATTTCCACAAATAACTAAACCATCCATTAATACCATCTAGGACATCCCACCTTTTTATCACATAAACTTTCATTATATTATACAAAATCAAGGATCTTTAAGGTTTAGTGTCTTGGAAACCAGGAACCTAAAACATGAAAACATTAAACATTCATCTTAAACACATGAAAGGATTCTCCTTATGTTCATCCTATGTTCATTACTAAATCTCATAACCTGGGGACATACATCAAAAGAAAGGGTGAGCAGAAGGCCCAGTAAGGGAAACAAGGGGAAACATTTAACATGTGAACTTGAGATACATCAACAATGTCATGAAAAAGAACATTAAGGCATGAGAAAGAAATCATGAGGAATATAATAATAAAAATAATGTATTTCATAACTTAAAAATGTTGCTACAACATTTAACATTGAAAATCATTTCTGTTTCACCAAGGTCCATCCCCAACGTGTCATTCAAAATTACCAAGGTTATTCACCAAGGCATCGTTAAAAATGGTCATCTCTAGAGATTAAGTATTTACCCAATGCATTGGAGCGCTATCAGGGCACACCATTAATTTGACTTTATTATCATGTAAGACACATATATCATCATCAATCATTTCATAAACAACCCATATAGCATAAAATAAATGGGTTTCCTTTCATAATCATAATGTTTTAAAAACTGCATTAAAGACATGATCTTTATGTCACTTTAAACCCACGGAAAGGGAAAGTGAGTCTCATGTATGTAAATCCCAGAATTTAAAATAGAAAATTTTGGTATATATGTGAATACCCATTTAGAAGAAATATCTTTGAGTATTCACTTAATAAAATAAATGAATTTGAGAATAAGAGAGAGACATTTTGAGGCGGAAATTCTGCAGCATAACGGCTACGTTACGAGGTTTTAGAAAACATTGAAAAGAGAGGATACATGGGTAACCCACTCATAAATGATCCATAAAACAAAAAGGGGACAGAATATAAAGGATTTCAGAACATGGTAATTAAATTTGAATGATATACCATATGAAATGAAGAACATGAAAGGAAGACAAAAATAAGATTTCTCTTATGAAAATTCGGCCGCATAACAGCATCACTTAAACTTAAAAAAAATGAATTGAAGAGATCAAATAGGGTCTGCCATCATATGAAAATAAAGGATAATTATGATAGATATAGAGATCATACCCCAACATAAAAAAAGGAACTTGAATGTCTTGACATGAAAGTAGAACTTTGAAAAATGAGTAAGGTGAACGAATCCCTTAAAAATTCAGCAGCCTAACAGCATCAGTTAATCTTCAAAAAAATCAATTGAAGAGATAAAATATGGTCTCTAATCATATGAACATAAATGATAAGTATGTTAGATATAGATATCATACCCCAACATAAAAATTAACTTGGAAGACTTGACATGAAAATAGATCTTCAAAACGAGAATGGTGAAATAACCACTTAAAAATTCTGCAGCCTAACAGCATCACTTAAACTTCAAAAAAATCAATTGAAGAGATCAAATAGGGTCTCTAATCATATGAAAATTAAAGATATGTATGATAGATATAGATATCATACCCCAACATAAAAAATAACTTTAAATAATTGATAAGAAAATAGAACTTGAAAATGAGAAGGGTGAAAGAATCCATTAAAAAAAATTCGGCAGCCTAACGGCGCCACTTAAACATTCATAAAACGAAATGATGAGAGTAAGAGGGGGTCTCTCATAATATGAACGTGAAAAGGGAATTAATAGGAATATAAAAGAACATCCTCCAACATAATAACATGTAGCATAAAGGAAATGACTTTAAAGAGAGTATTTGAAAAGAAAGAGAGAGTTTGGATCCCTTACCTTAAATGTAACTCTTAAAACACTAAGGTTGGGACTTTGAGGGATGGGGGGAACCTTGGGAGGACTCCTAGGGAGGTAATGAGACCAGAGATTCATTGGGAGAGAGTTGGGAGTCGAATGGATGAGAGGATGGCTTGGTATTTATAGGGAAAGTGAGGGGACAAGGCATTAATGGCCAAGGGACAACTCATTGGTGGTTTTGGAAAAACCATGGGCTTGCCCATGGTATTTTCCCATGGTATTGGAGACTTGGGACACCTCATACCTTTTATTACTATTCATATGTCGACCATATTGATTACATAATTAATACATCATTTAATGATGTCATTAAACACCCATAACTTAAAAACTGTATTTTCACTATTCATTGAAAATTCAACTTTCTCAGAAAAATCCCAAAATTTCCCCTTAATGAAATATCGATGCTATGATTTCAAAAATGAACTCCAATTTATAAGAATTATTTTCTAAATATTTTTAATTTTATTTTTAAATAAATAAACTATTCCCTGAAAATTCATTTTTTCTGAAAAGTCCCTAAAAATTACCTTGTCATAAAATCAATGTTTTGAATTCAAAAATATATTCTATTTTATAAATATATTTTTATAAATATTTTTAATTAAAAAACACTATTCAACTGAAAAAACTAATACTTTAATAATAATTTATGAAACCGTTATTTAACCATTTTATTGAATCACATTACTTTAATCAAGGTTCCTAGATTATATTAATAATTTCTTTAAGTGAGATTACTAATCCATTTGGTCACCTTACTCATCCTAAGCATAAAATCACTATTCATAATTTACTACTCACCAAAAATTATGTTGATCTTATTAGACTCTAAATTTTTTACTAAACATAATTGTAGAAGACTTTTTTTAAAAAATCATTACACATTCTTAATTATTTAAGGTTTACTTAAACATTTATAAAATATCCTTTCTCTAAAATTCATCAAAAATATGCATACAATAGTTTTCTGGACATTTGAAAATTCATAAAATTCATCCTAAGAAGAAATCTAATTTTTTTTTAAAACAAAGGATTACACAAGGCAGTTACGGTATTCTTACATAGAAACTTATTACACCAGCATTGGACCTAAGTGTAAGGTGTAATAAGGTGAGAGAAACTGAGGGAGGCTCGGTCAACATCGCAAGAGTTGTAATTGCTATCAGTTTGAACTTCTCACGAAGGAGATTCTGTTCTAGCTTCACACAATGAAGTATGGCATTGGTTTGGTCCAGAGAAAATCCCAGTGGTGCTACCTCCTTCCCAAGTTCTGTTAGATGGGCTTCAATCAGTTCAAGACTACTCGGTGAGGCCAGAGAATCTTCTTTCTATATTAATTAACCAAGATCACTTGTATTTAGAGACAATGATCGAAACTTTTAGTTTTCAGTGGTCATATTGACCAATGGTAATATAATAGTGAAAACCCAACGGTCTCATTTTAATTATACTCATGTTATCAAATGAAACTGTTTTTTTGAGTATAAAAACAAAACAACACACAAAATTAGGAAATAAGATTTATTCAAAATTTTGGGTCATTACAATAATAATTTTTATTAAGCCATAAAAACGTTTTTTTAATAGTAATTAATGTGATCCATGTGTCTATAAGATAAAATTTTGAGTTTTTTAGTATTGAAGAAAAAATATTGATAACATATTGAAAATAGATATTATCTTTTAAATTATTTACAAGTATGGTTAAAAATTATTCTCCAACTAAGAGTTTGAGTATCCACCAATATTATAGGTATAAAAATATAATATTTTCGATCTAGGGGTTTTTTTATATTATCAATTGTACATATATTGAAAACATATTGAAAATAAATGAAATAACAACACAATATGTATTTTTTCCCTCTCTCACAAGTTGTAAATACCAATAAGATGTTATATTGAGGCACAATTCGATATTAGTTTGATGAATATAATTTCCAATGTTTTTTTGGCCTATAGAATATGAAATGACATTAATTGTAACACCCCAAGGTTTTGAAAATAAATATAGAATGAAATTTTATAATCTATCCATTAAACACAACTTTGCCTCTTATATGTTTTCAATTTCGAAAAATGGTCATCTAAAGTTCTGTTCAGTAATTCATTTGGAGTCTGAGAGAAAAAACTTGATTTTTGGTGAATAGTAACATACCAATATGAATATTAATATGAATAGTAATATTACCATTATGATTTTTAAATAATAATATTATTTAATTTTATTAAGGAAATTAGATTATGAGATCTTAATTAGTTTTTCAATGAGAAATAAAACTAATTGCACTATAAGATTGTTTTTTTTGAGTTAACTATGATCATATTTAAAAATTAAATTAATAATATTTAGAAAATAAATTTTGAAAAATACCGTTCACTTTTTAATTCTACACGTCGAAAAATGGTAGGGCTGAATTTTTGATATTTTTCTGAAATTCTAATTTTTTTGATGAATAGTGGAATACGATAAAATATCGTATATACAAATTATCAGTTATATAAACTATTCATGACACCACAAGTGATGCAAGGCCACATGGTTTGAACTCACATGCACTTATTACTATTAGGGGTCACATTAAATAACACTATTGGTTGTCTTGAGGAAATAATAAAATTATGAATTAAATATTCAAAATTAACCCCTCTACACCACTATAAAAACCTATCACCACTCCCTCTTATCTTTAATTATCTAATACATGATTCTCCTCAACGTTTTTCCCAATTACCCTTCCCTAGCCTCTCCCCACATCGAAGAAGCATCTGGTCTTTCCTAAAGACAAAAACCCCTTTCCTTAAGGAGTTTCTCAAAGAGGTTATATCAAGAGGTAAACCACCCTTGTTTTTCAATTGGTTTCATTTCAATTTATCATATTTTGCTATCCTATCATCACCTCATCTGTCCAAATGATCATTATAACTCAAGTAACATCTATATTCTGGATTTATATATTGTTAATGGAAGAACCATCATAAATATTCTTACTCCCTCAATTTTATTTTTTATAAACGAAATCGACGTCCATGAGCTTCCAATTTAATACCTTCATGGACGACAATGTTTCATTATTCAATATTTATTTAATTACTGGTCATGAAACAATATTTATTTTTCAACAAGAATATAATATATTTATTACAACCTAATTAATATTCATAATCCAGTATATGTACATATTATTAATTTATATGACAAAACTAGTTCATAATAATCCAAATACCGCCAAATAATCGAAGTGATTGTCATCTAATGATTCAACCTCATTCCATGTAACCAAATGATAGAAATTGAAAATAACTAATCTGAATGTTCATAAATAATATTTAATTTCTATTCTATAGATTTACATCCATTCGACTTCATTACATAAAAGCAAGTGAGGCGAATATGAAAAATAAAGGAAACGAACACTCGAGAACGACGAAATTCAATATAATAACTTATCAATAAAGACATAAATGAACTAACCAGAGTTATGGTAAACTAAATAAATTTCTAATAGGTTCTGAAATATGTTACTAAAAAGTATAATTTCATATTCTAGGAGATTAATTACAAGATCTAAACACGTTTGGAGTTAAGCTAAGGGTTTTCCACCCAAACTTCCATTTTCATTCAGCTTAATTTCATTATCTAATTACCTCAATGAAATTCTTATGAACTGTTATGTAATCATAATATATTCAGTGTTAGTATTATATATATGTTTACAAACCAAAACATTTACTTATTTTATGGATTGTTACATGTTTTAAAACAAACATTCAAACTGTCTCCCAAATACAAGCCTGATTCAAGGGAAATTCGCAAATTCTTACATATTTTCAAGGGCACTCTATAATCTGTTTTTTTGAAAAAATTATATTTATAAAATCATTATTTTTATTATAAAAATACTACCTTACTTTAGTTCTAGTTTTATATAAATATTTTTCCAAAAGAACTTTTTTTTCAAAATAAAAGAGTTTTTATCTCTACAATTGCTTAATGATTTTATAAGAGTATTTTCATCTAATTCCACAATCTTTATTATTCCATGGTATTATTGGGTTTAATAATTTATGAAGTCATCTACCATATTTGATTTAGTGGTTTATGACTAACTCTATTTTGGATTATCTATCCTTAAACCATTCACCATATTATTTCGAATGGTTAGTGATTTATGATTGGGGAAAGATAGTTACATTTCATATGATACTTAAAATAGGATTGTATTTGTTATTTATGTTTATCCCCTCTTATATAAAGAATTCATTGGACTTATTATGTGATGGTTGGGGCCTGATATAGCCACTCGATGTATCCGTAGGTCTCATGAGACAAATAGATGAGGAATTGGTCGTGGCCTTTCCCAATGTGATATATAGATTTTTGATGAGACCTTAATCATTAGACATCCTGTCCAAGGCCATGAAAAAATGTTTCAGAATGTCTATCATAAGAACATCCCTCATTATAATGATAGTAATTGAATTTTCATCTGGTTATTAGACTAGTAGAATACCCATGATTATGTTTTATTATGGAAGTATTTACTCAGCTCATATCCCTACCATAATGTGATCAAGTTTAATATTAATGGAATGTTTTGTCAATTATTCACCATGTCTAACATTTATATTATCTTCCTCTATATTCCCTAATATTAATGAGCATTTGATCTCACCCCTTCTTTATGTTTTATTTTTCTCAGTACATGAAGATGTAAATTATGAATGACATGCAAGCATAATCTAGGAGAATAGATGTTGCTAGTGGAATAATTTCATGTCATTTTTCCATTCCATATGTAAATTTGAACTTATGTATGTAACTTGTATCCAATAATACTAAACTACTCAGTCCTTTAGGATTCGTGTTCCTTGTATATATGACAACGTAATAAAATAAGTCACCGACTCCAGGGAACTGCGGTTGGGTCCTTATAGTTGGAATCAAAGGAAGATTAGTAGAATACTTGGAAAATGGATTTAGAAAACGTAGAATTAGGGAAGACTCCATAATTTAGTCTTTAAAGAAATACATAAAATAACATCTGGGTATTTTGGTAAGGAATATATTATATGGATCTTTCAATCAATACATCCCTGTCTGGATACGATCTGATAGAGGTGGCTCTGGCACCGATGTATCTAGGGGTAAAACCTGAAAACACTGCTTTGAGCTGGACTCGAACGGTAACTGTTGCATGAAAATGGGTCTTGCTGCACATTTGGTTACAACACTCCCATGGGATATGGATAGGATAATTCATATTTTTTGTAGAATCCATTATGAAGGATTGAAATGTAAAATATTCCTCAAAGATACCATATCTGTGAATATGGGATTATCCACACGTAGGATCTCTATTTTTCTGAGTATTTTTATGTTAAGATCATACATTATGATTCATAACCTAATATAGTTTATGCTATTATCTAGATATGGATCCTAGTAGAAGGAATGGAAATCACACGAATGTATGTGTCCCCTATAGGGATTTTCCTCCAACGTAAGATAATTATGTTGGCTCTGGTGTTGTGACTGGTGCTGAGAAAATCCAAAATATACTTGGAAAACATACTAATGTTATGAATAATAACCTTACCCGTATGGAGAATCTTGATCCACCATTTCGAGGATCCATGCTAGATCGCTTTATGCGACAAAAGCATCCATCATTCAACAGCACTACAAACCTGTTTGTAGAAGAGTTGTGGATATATTCCCTTGATAAGATATTTCTCGCATGGGGATATAATGAAAGAGAGAAGGTTTTCATGGTAGTATATCGTCTATCGGGAGATGCGGATTAGTGGTGGTAATTAATCCAAAACACTAAGGAGGAGGAAGAGATAGAAGAGATGGAATATCGGGATTTTAAGGAAATATTCTTAGAAAAATATTTCCCTCACCAGCAGTGAGCAGATATGGAGAGATGATTCAAGAATCTGAGGTAGAAGTAATATGAGAATGTTTCAAGGTATGAGTCTAACTTCACATGATTACCATGACATGTTGTAGACTACATACGAAATCCAAGGAGAAAAATTGATAAATTCTTTAATGGCCTAAATCTATTCCTCCAGCAGGCACTGGTCTCACAAAAAATTTCCTCATATGAGGATATAGATTCATGTGCCAAAAAGATAGAAAAATAATTCTATAAGTCTTATGACTTGAAGAGAAAGCATGAAAAGAAGAGGGCTGATGAAAACCCTTGGAAAGGAAATAAGGAAACAGGGTAGAAGGGAAGAGTTGAATTTCCACATTGTGATAATTGTGGAAAGAAACTCCCTGGTGCATGATTAAAATGAAAAGGAGTATGCTACAAATGAGGTCATAAAGGCCATCATCCTGGTTATTACAAAGGGAAGAAGGAAGACAATGATGTTCAATGCTATAGTTGTCAGGGGATGGGAAACTATGCTAATGATTGTCCAAAAAATCAATGAAATATGCAACAGAAAAGGCCAAGGGATCAGGGAAAAGCCTATGCCATCACAACTGCCAAGGTTGAAGTTCTTAATGACGTGGTGGCAGGTACTTTAATTGTTTCCTCAAGTTTAGAAAATGCTTTATTTGATTCTGCATTGTCACATTGTTTCATATCTTTCCAGTTTTAAATGAAAATTAGATATTTACAATTTGTTTTAACAAGGTAGTTTTCAGTCAAAACACTTAAGAGAAGTATCATTGCTACAATGTTCTGTGAATTAGTTCCCATTAGGGAATATAAATTTACTTTATCTGCTGATCTCATCATCATACCAATGATTGAATGTGATTTAATCCTTGGTATGGATTGTCTTTCGAACCATGATGAAAAAATTTATTGTAAGAAGAAGGAGGTTACAATTTTTTATTATGATTATTAAGAACAACTTATATTTAGAAAAAATCATCACCACTTGATTCTTATCTAGATCCACCCCAAATAGCTCAACTAAATACAATTATTTTTGGGGAAGAGATTGATATAACTATGGGTGACGAATCGAATGTTCAAATAGAGGATGTACCTATTGTGAGAGAATATATTGACATGTTTCAAGAAGATTTACCTAGATATCCTCCAGAATGAGAAATTGAGTTTTCCATTGAGTAAATTCTTGGTTAAAGGCCCATATCAAAGACCCCTTATAGAATGGACACTCTGGAATTAGTGGAACTAAAGAAAAAACTAGAGTAATTGAGAAATAAGGGATTTATTCTCCCTATTTTTTCTCCATGGGGATCCCCTATCCTTTTTGTAAATAAGAAAGATGGATCTATGAGGTTATGTATAGACTACATGGATATTAATGCTATAACAATAAAGAAAATGTATCCCCTACCTCGCATTGATGATTTATTTGACCAACTGCATGGAGATCAATAATTTTCAAGGATTATCCTTCGATCTGGATATCATCAGTTGTGTATGAAGAAGGAAGAAATTCTGAAGACAGCATTTCAAACCAATTATGGGCATTACGAGTTTAGAGTGATGCCTTTTGTAATGACCAATGCACCCTCTATCTTCATAGATCTAATAAACAGAGTTTTCAAAGAATATCTCGATGATTTTGTAGTTGTAGTTATTGATGGTATCTTGGTATACTCCAAAAGCTATGAAGATAATGAAAATCACTTGGGCATTATCCTGAAGACTCTTAGAAGACATGAATTATTTGGGAAGTTTAGCTAGTGTGAATTCTAACTTCATGGGATTTCTTTTCTTGTCCTATTGTCTCCAAGGATTGAATCCAAGTTGATCCTGCGAAGAAAAAGGAAATTCAGGATTGGCCCATGCCCACAACATAACTGAGGTATGCAGTTTTATTTTCTTATTAGGTTATTATCATCATTTTATGCACAATTTTTCTCCACCGGTTAACCCTCTAACAAAGCTCACACATAATGGGGTTAAATTTTTTTGGACAAATTATTGTGAAGACTGTTTCGAATAACTGAAGAGAAGATTAGTCAATGATCCTATATTGACACTTCTATCGGGGAATGACAGGTTTGTTATTTATAGTGATTCTTCAATGAATGTACTTGGTTCTGTCTTTATGAAAAATGATAGGTTTATTGATTATGAATCACGCAAGCTAAAAATTAATGAGCAAAACTATCCTACTCTTGATATTGAGTTAGCTACTGTAATAATTTCTTTAAATATATGGAGTCATTATCACTATGGTGAAAAATGTGATATTTATAATGATCAGAAGAGTTTGAACTATATTTTCTCATAGAAAGATATCAACATGAGGAAAAGGATATGGCTTTAACTACACAAGGATAGTGATTTCATGATAAACTACCACCTGGGGAAGGAAAATAAGGTGGAAGATGCTTTGAGCAGAAAGAATCATGGAGTTTTGAAAAAGATGAGAGTTGAAAGGGATCATATTTTCATTGATCTAGTAAATATGGATATGGGAATAACCATGGAAGGTGAAACATCAATGCTTTTTCAAATGGTTCAAAATCCATCGTCACTAGAAAGGATAAAAAGTTATCCGGCTGATGATCAGGAGTTTCAATCGAATATTAACATCGTGAATGATGAGTGAGAGAGTGACTTCCTATATGAAGATGGATTTTTAAAATTTGGGTAGAGACTTTGTTTTACTGATATACCTGACCTAAAAAGGGAACAGTTGGATGATGCTCATAGTTCCAATTTCTCTTTACACCATGTTAATATTAAGATGTATAGAGATTTGATGTAACATTTTTGGCAGGACAACATAAAGAGGGAGATTGCTTATTTTGTGTCAAGATGTATGGTTTTTCAACAAGTTAAAGATGGAAGGAAACTTCCTGGAAGAGTATTGCAACCTCTTCCCATACCTGAGAGGAAATGGGATAATATCACGATGGACATTGTCATCGGACTACCAAAGACTTCTATAAGGAACACTGCAATATGGGTCATTGTTGATCATGTTACTAAGTTGGCACATTTTCTTTCTATAAGTGAAGATCAACTAATTGAAAATCTTTCAATAATATATATTAATGACGTTGTGAGTCTTCTTAGAGTACCCCTATCGATTTTTTTTATCGTGATCCAATTTTAACATCACGATTCTGTAAAATCCATTAGAAGGCTCTAGATACTGATCTTCATTTGAGAACTTCCTACCACCCACAAACTGATGGACAATCTGAAAAGACTATTTAAACATTTGAAGAAATGTTTAGGTCTTATTCACATGATTTTCAACCCATGTCGGATCAGTATTTACCTCTCGTAGAATATTCCTACAACAATATCTTCCATTAAAGTATTCAGATGGAACCCTCTGAAGAAATATATGGGAGGAGATGTCGTACACCAAAATGCTGGGTTGATGTTGGTGAAAGAAAACTCGTGGGCCCAGAACTTATTGAAGAAAAAATAGATAAGGTGAAGATTGTCTAGTACAATATCAATATAGCTCAATGTAGGAAAAAGAGATACCCAAATAACTAAAGGAAGGATTTGGAGTTTCAAGAAGGTGATCACGTTTTCTTAAATGTATCTCTATGGAAGGGTATTATACGATTTGTTATGAAGGGAAAATGAAGTCCCTGGTACATCGGACCTTTTGATATTCTGGAACGAATTGGAGTCGTAGCTTACTGTTTGGCAGTACCGCCAAGTCTCTCCAAGGTTCACAACATGTTCCATTTGTCAATTTAAAGAATGTACATGCGAGACCCGACATGTGTATTCACTTTTGAAGAAGTAGAACATGAGCTCGATCTACCTTATTGTGAAGATCCTCTCATGATTCTTGATACTAGATAACATGTATTGAGAAATTGGATGAATCGACTGGTAAAGGTTCTATGGAGGAACCATAAGATGGAGGAAGCAACATGGGAGCTTAATGAAATTATGTTAAGGACATACCCGAATATTTTTATGTAATATTCTTTGAATTTCAAGGATGAAATTTTTTTAAGGGTGTAGAATGTAACACCCAAAAGTTTTGAAAATAAATAGAGAATGAAATTTTATAATCAATCCATTAAACACAACTTTGCCTCTTCTATGTTTTGAATTTTGAAAAATGTTCATCTAGAGTTGTGTTCCGTAATTCATTTGGAGTCTGATAGAACAAACATGATTTTTGGTGAATAGTAATATAACCTTATGAATATTAATATGACCCTTATGAATAGTAAATAATAATGTTATTTTATTTTCTTAAGGCAATAATATAATGAGAACTTATTTGGTTTTTCAATGTGAAATAAAACTAATTTCACTTTAAGATTCTTATTTTTTGAATTAACTATGACCTTATTTAAAAATTAAATTAATAATATTAAGAAAATTATTTTTCAAAAATGGATTTCACTTTTGAATTCTTCATGTCGAAAAATAGTAGGGGTGAAGTTTTGGGATTTTTCTGAAAGTCTAGAATTTTTTTATGAACAGTGAAATTCGATAAAATACCATATTTAAAAATTAACAGTTCAATACACTATTCATTCCATCACAAGTTATAAAAGGCCACTTTATTAGAACTTAAATGAACTTATTACTATTAAGGTACACATGAAACAATGCTATTGGTTGTCTTGAGGGAAATAAAAAAATAATGAAATAAAAAATCAAAATTTTCCCCTCTCCCCCACTATAAAAATCCCTCACCACTCCCCCTTTTCTTCACTCCTCTAAGCCTGGACACTCCTCAATGTTCAGCCCAATTACCCTTTTATATTCTCTCCCAACGTCCAAGACACTTCTTGTATTTCCAAAAGAACAAAACCCCTTCCCTTAAGGGGTTTCTCAAGGAGGTTATTTCAAGAGGTAAGGAACTGTTCTTTTTCATTTTATTTCATTAAAATTTATCTGATTTTTCTTTCCTCTCCTCCCCTCCTCTATGAAAATGTTCATGATAACTCCAGTATCAACAATATACTAGATTTATATCATGTTAATGTAAGAACCATCCTAAATATTCTTACTCCCTCCCTTCTATTTTTATTAACGAAATCAACGTCCATACATTTCCCTTTTATAACCTTCGTGGATGACGAAGTTTCATTCTTCAATATTTATTTCATTAATAGTCATGAAAAAATATTGATGGTTGAACCAGACTATAATATATGTATTACTACTTCATTTATATTTATGAACCAGTATATGTACATATTATTAATTTATATGACAAAACTGGTTCATAATAATCCAAATACCTCCAAATAATCGAAGTGATTATCATCTAATAATTCAACCTCATTCCATGAATCCAAATAATAGAAATGGAAATTAACAAATCTATATGTTCATAAATAATATTTAATTTCAATTCTGTAGATTTACATCCATTTCACATCATTACTCAAGTGATCCGAATATGAAAATAAAGGAAACGAACACTCTAGAACGATGAAATTCAATACAATAACTTATCAATAAAGACATAATTGAACTAAACATAATTAAGGTAAACTAAATAAATTCCTAATAGGTTCTGAAATAATTTATTAACAAGTAAAATTTCATATTCCGGGAGCTTAAGTACCAGAGCGGTACACATTTGGAGTTAAGGAAAGGGTTTTCCACCTGAACTTCAATTTTCATTCGGGTTACATTCATTGTCTAATTACCAGAACAAAATTCTTATGTATTGTTATGTAATCATCATATATTATATCTGAGTATTATATATATGTTTAAAAACTAGAAAAATTTCTTATTTTATGTATTGTAACATATTTTAAAAGAAACATTCAAAACTCTCTCCAAAATACAAGCCTGATTTAAGGGAATTTCTCAAATGATTTCCAATTTTTAAGGGCACTCTATAATCTATTTTTGAGAACCATTATATTTATAAAATCACCCATTTTATTTTAAAAATACTATCTCAAATCCCTTCTGGTTTTTTGTAATGATTTTTCCAAAATAACTCTTTTTTTCAAAATAAAATAGTTTTTATCTCTAGATTTGTTTAATGATTTTATAAGAGTGTCTTCATCTAATTCAACACTCTAGTTGATTCCATTGTATTATTGGGATTAATAGTTTATTAATTCATCAACAATATTTGATTTAATGGTTTATTAATAACTCTATTTTGGATGATCTATCCTTAAACCATTCACCATATTATTTCAAATGGTTAGTGTTTTATGATTGGTGAAAGATAGTTACATTTCCTATGATAGTTACAATATGCATGTATTTATTGTTTATGGTTATCCTCGCTAATATGATGAATTCATTGGACTTATTATGTGATGGGTGGGGCCCACTATAGCCCCTTGATTCATCAGTAGGTCTTAGGATACAAATAGACATGGAATTGGGCAAGGCCTTTCCCAATGTGATATATGGATTTTGGATGAGGCCTTAATCATTAGATGTCTTGGCCGAGGCCTTGAAAAAATGTTTCAGAATGTTTTCCATATGCAGTTCCCTCATTATAAAGCTAGTAATTTCAATTTCATGTGGTTATTAATCTAATAAAATACCCATGATTATAATATACTATGGCTCTATTTACTCAGCTCATATCTCTACCATAATGTGTTCAAGTTTATTATTAAAGGAATGTGTTTTAAATTATTCACCATCTAAAATGATAACTTTATCTTTCTCTATATTTCGTACTCTTTCTGTGAATTTGAGCTCACCCCTTCATTATGTTTTATTTTTCTTAGGACATGAAGATTTAAATTATGAATGACATGTAAGCATAATCTATGAGACCTGATGTTGCTAGTGGAATAATTTAGTGTTGTTTTTCCTTTCTATGTGTAAATTTGAAATTATGTATGTAACATTTTTCATATAATACTAATCTAATCAGTCATTTGGGATTCATATTCCTTGTATTTATGCCAACGTAATCAAATTTGGTACTGACTCTAGGAAACTGGGGTCAAGTCCTTACATTAATTGAGATTCTATTTTATTTTGCTTAATGAATGTTAGAAAATATGATAATAAACTAATATAACTATATAAAAAATTAGTTAGAGATATCTTATAGTACTTTAGAAAGTATGAAGGACATGTTTAAGGTAATTTTATATGTGGGAATAAAAGCTATCAAGGGGATACCAGATGAGTCATTCATTAGATCGATTTAATATTATATAATAGTAATTATAATGGTATAAATAACAGATCATTTTTACTCTTGTTTTATACATATATACAATTATTGAGTATGTATTGGATTATGATATAAATAATAATTAGTATTAAATAATTAAATATTTTTTCTATATATTCTAATTTTATTAATATAGTTATGTATTTTCTCAATATATATTATTATATTTTTATCTCATGGAACAAACAAATATTTCGTATTTATGAAAGAATAAAAAAGGTAAATTCATTTGAATATATCCACTTATGAGTTCTCACAGTGACGTGAAGTCATGTATTTAAGATATTCAACAATAATTTTTTTACCACTATGGTTATAAGAATACATCAACATAACCATGAATATCACATTGGATTTTAGATGTTAAAAAATTCATAGTTTGACAAATTGTAACTATTCATCTATTTGTTCCATTTCTATAGAATGATAAGACCATTTAGTTTGGACTACCAGACCATTAATTTATATATGTTTAACACATGGGGACTGTTTTTATACATAGCATTCATGTAATAATATGTTGTAGCAGTTCCCAACTATATTGAAATCAAAAATTTGTTTTGATGATATTCATAAATATCTCATATATTATAGATAATATATATACAATGGGACAAAAATTATTTTTGATTATTATTTTCTAAGGTATCATAAACCATAGGGACTTCTTCTAATGAAATTCAAACTTGGTAATCTTCAATATAGTAAGATATGAAGATAAACCAACTAATTGGATTCCACATATTTTATATTGTTTTTATATTATAATCCATTAATTTTTTATTAGTTATTATACTTGATATATTTTAATGTATATGATGAGTTATTTAGATATATATATTCTTCAAAACCATAACACCTTTTTATTATGGTGATGTAGTTTACTTTAGGCATGTCATAAATGATATGATGTTAATTTAATAGGTCAAAATGGATTTTTTATATTTATAGTTGATGAAATAATATAAATCTGACCATTTTAATTAAATAGAACCTTATGGTAAATCGATGGCTAGGGTTATTGAGAAATACATTCATTTTAGAAAGTAAAAGAAAATAAATCATGCACATAGGGTGGTGAAACATGTATTAATATTGATTGATGATATATTAATAAAAATGGATTATATTATATGGTAACAATTTTAGGTAGATTTGTTTCTTTCAACATAAAATTATTTCTCTATTTGTATGTTTCTGTGTTTCTATAAACTAATCATGTACTATAGATATTCTAATATAATACTACAGCGAAAAATTCCAAGAGGGTAACATGCTAGTTGTATGCAGAATCTTATTAAATTAAAATGAATTTTATATTATAAATGAATATAATTATGAGATTATGATTTAATAATTATTATTTTATTGTTTATCAAAAAAATTTAATGAATATATGTTTGAATTTATAATATATGAGTTTAATTTTATAACTTGTTTATTTTTCTAAAGGTAATAAGTAAGTATATAATATTAGACCAATTTAGTGAATAGATTAACATTATTATATTTTCATTTTTATTAATATTTTATAAATTTTTATTCACTTTTATAATGAATATGAAATTTATATATTTTTGAAATGAATTATATTTATTTAAATTATTTTTGTTTTTCACACTTTGTTAAATACCATGGGGGTTAATAATTCGAGTGAATAGTTTCATTTAATTATATACAATTAATATCATTCAAATAAATAGTCAATAGTTTATTTTAGAATTTATAGATAAATAAAAAATACATAATAATAATAATAATAATAATAATAATAATAATTTTACCTTAAATATTTATTTTTGGGGTTTTTTGAGAACAACATTAAGGATTAGTTGGAACCAACTAGCCAAACATACCAAAAAACATGATGATGCTAATATTATATGTATTCATTCAATAACATTTCATAGTCATTCAAATCTATTCTAAATCTCATCCTCCTTCATTATCACACATTATTGATTAATACTATGCATTCCCCATTGTTGATGCAATGCTATTTTAGAAGAACCCCATATCATAATTTTCATATTCCTTTTGGTCTTTTAATTCTATAATGATCCATAATGTTAACAATGTTTTTCTTTATCTTCAACATAATAAGAATAATTCATGGTCTCATAGAAGTCATGTGGGATTTTTTTTGGAATTAATATCCCACACAACACTTCATTCACATTAGGATAATATATCACACCAGAGATATTATATGGCTTCATTGGATAATTTTAATTTTCCTCGAAGAAATCATTAACAAATTTATTGTGAAAAATATGAACATAATATATAAAATATTGAGAAACCACTGCATTACAATTCAAAAAACATTCAATGATCAGGGTTGTAGAAGAAATTTCCAAATGGTATAAGTAAAGGGAATTATTATAAAGAACTTGAATATCTTATCCAGTAGTGGCCCAAGTCCACAATGTAGCTCTATCATATCCATCCCTATAATTATTTCCATATTTAATCAACTAATCAGGTCCTAAATTCTCCTTTCCTTTTTTTCCTTTTTATAACATATTTTTTAATTGGATATTTATTTTTCACTATAGCATGGCCTTTGGTCTTATTCCATAGAACTCTTTATATCAACATTTTGTAAATCAAACACTGAAGAGGTCCCATCCCTCTATCTTCTACACACCCTCAGATCTAATTTTATATGACATTGATCTTCCATTAAACTAGTATGAATATGGAAAATTAAGACATCCAAATGATATAGAAAAGAAACAATCCTCATATCACAAATTTTCTATTTATTATTTTCTCCCAGGAACCATGATACATCATCGGAATATTTTGACATTTCCTTGAAAAGGGAAAGGGTAGGTGTTAGAGATTTATGATTGGTTATCACCCACGAACATTGACTAATGACATGGATGTAAATTTGGATATTTAGAACATAGGATATGATTAATTCCCAAAAAACTCTGATTGGTTTTTTGTGGGGTTTTGATTGATTAAAAAACACAACAGAACTACATGTATTTACAATGTAATTTATATCCATGTGGGATATTTAATAAAGAAAATATTCATTGTCCCATAAAAGAAAAAATAATTTAGGGATAATTATGTGGGGAGGAAAAAATTAATGGTGAAATTAATCACCAATTTTATTCAACAATATCACCCATCCAATTTATACACACTTCAATAGATCCCAACCATGCCAATATTCATGCATAGATCTTGAAACATGGTATGGCCAGGTGAATTCATGTGTGTCTAAAAGATCCCCACCATTTGGAATACCTCATCCATCTCTACCAGTTTCTCCATAATGAACATTGAGTATATGAGAGAGGGGTTTGAGGCCGTGAAATCATTAGAATTTTCCAGAGTGGATTCTAGCATACTATTGGTCATCCAAATGAATACTATTTATGGCTCTTGAGAAGTGATGTGAGTGGGATTTTGATGTTGGACCATGCACTCAACAAATTATTCTATTTCTCCTTCGCTACCTCATATAATGATTTCCTCAACTTCTCCTCGAGAAATTATTTCCAACCATATGAATTATTTCTAGTTTTCTTAATGATGGTGGTTATCAAGCTATAGTTAAGTGTAGCTCACCGGAGTCGATCTTGTGTAGTGAAAACGCATGTGACATTGTTTTCATGATATGGTATATGGAATACAATATGAAAAATGGGTGATATCTATAGCTCAAGGAAGGTCTCTTTCATAGAGTATTATTGGGAAAACCCACCACGATGTAAAGAAACTCACTAAAACATAGGAAGAACACCACATTTTAAGGGAAAACAACATTGCAATGGTTCACTGGAATTAACCACCACAAAATAAGAAGAGCAGAAACAATAAGGAAAATTCTATTACACATCCCTTGAGACAAATGGGGGAGACTCCAACAAGTAGTTATACTAAGGTTCAAATCACTATGGCATAGGATTAACATATATGGAGAAAATTTATCACTACACCACTTTGAATAAATGGATCAATTCCAAATGGATCAGGAAGAAATGATATTTTGAGGCTCTATACATGTGGAAGTTCTTTGTTTTAGTGTTTTTTATTTTCATATAAATTCTCTATTCCAATTTAACCATTCATTAAAAAAATGTATTCCATAAGGGATCATTAAAATCCGTAATTCCCACGTTCTTATGGCTATAATGATGTATGTAGCTGATGTAGAGTGTTATCAATGATTTCATTCCACAAACTCCAATGAAAACCCCGCCATGGAGAAGTCTATGAAATACCCTCCTTAACAAACCGACAGTGGAATAACCCTTTATGCTAAAACATGGATTTAACTCCACATCATGATGATGTTGAAACTTCTTCCACTACAACCTAATATCCTCTTCTACTGTGTGGTTGTGTGTGATATGACATTGAAACTTTTTTGCAGTAATCCTTTAAAAACACTTCATTTTTCATCCAATAAAATCTTTTAATCCCAAATTCATTTCTAGAACCTGGACTAACTAAAAAATATGAGAAGACTGAAAATGATTATTTTCAGTCAAAATATATGAGGGATTTAAAATTCTACTCCATTTAATTATTTTTATCATCATAAAGAATCTCAAGGGGCCCTAATCAGTGAACTCAGATCACTGATCTCAAATGTAACACCCTAACCCCAGAAGTCCAGAGTTAGGTAATAATTACGTATCATTGGCATGATCACAAAAGGTCAAGTCTCGAAATACTAATTAGTTTAGTAGCCTTGGAAGTACTAGATACATTCATAAGGTTTACATTAAATCATAAAATGGAAAACTAAAATAACATTGATTCCAAATTCAACACTGAGATCCCATAGAATATCCCTGTAGGTTATCCATAATATACTTCTTCGCATCCGGGGAAAAATAAAACATAGAATGGGGTGATCTCTGATGCTCAGTAAGGATAAAAATACAACATAATCTTTAGTAAATAAGGATAAATATTTAAGTCAATGTGTAAGACTAAGAAAAATGCTTATTAAAATGGAAGTTAAGAATAATATGGAATAGATAAAATCAAATAATTCCATTTAATTAATAAAATGGATATTCTACTAGTTGAATAATCACATGCAATATCAATAGCCACTTTCATAATAATGGAATTTATAATGCCAGACTTTCATAACCACATAGCCAAGGCCTTGTTCCATGACTAAAATAAAAGATTTTGACAAGGCCTTGTGCCAAGACAATTGTTTTTCTCATTAGACCTACCGATGCATCGAAGAGCTACAGCAGGCTCCACCCGTCACTTACTATGTCCAATGCATATCTCATATAAAAAATTTAAACATAACATAAACCTTCGTATTAAAACTGGCATAAAAAATGTCAATTCTTTTTCTATAAACCATGAATGGTATGAAATAACACATCCATAGTCAAAAATTTAACAAAACCTTCAATACAATATCAAAGTTTTGTATCATAATAATTCAACTTCAAAAAACTAAAAATCCATCAAAGAATGTTGAAATAGATGAAATAAAACCTTTTTGGAGAAATATCTCATTCTATTTTAAAATCATTTAAAAGTCATGTAATTATAAAAGAAAAAATTTATAGTTGAAAATAGTATTATATTCTTATAAGGGAAGCTTCGACGATGTTATAATGGTCGAAAAGAGCCACACCCGCCATATAAGATAAAAAACATTCTTATAGTAAATGTGTCGAAAATGAAAAAAAGTAACTTTTTTGGAAAACGACCAAAAGATTCCTTTATAAACATCCTATAAAATTCAAACAAGGGTTTAAATGACTTTAACCCATAGTCTATATAATAGTATGAATCATATGTAATTCATTTTTAAGAAACGTGGATGTAGATGATAAAGAGGTACCAGTAGATAATTACATATAAACAACCTCAGATAATGAAGAGATTGTGAAATTAACCATTACCTTGTACTTGTCATTGGTTAAGGTTATTTTAACCTCTTGTATAGTGGTTAAATAATTGTTATTAAATTATTCAAGAATCATATACATTAATATGATATCATATATGATCTTTTAACATTATTTTGTTAATAATATCTTAGTACTAACGTTGTTTCGGGTGTTAACAGATTCGTTTTCCTTTATATGATTTGTTATGTAAGTAATGATTGATATGTATGGGATGTATCTTATTCATATTAATAATGATAATAAGTCTTTAAACATTATTTTTAATCATCTAATGAAAATTAGTCTTGAATGGATACGATGGGGAATAAATCTAATCGCGCTAATGGAGTCGGTAATCCGTACATACGCAAGAGTGAAAATATCATTATTTTGATATTAAAATAATTTATAATTGGATGTTATATCATGTATAAAGAATCATTTTCATGATATATTTATTATTTACATCAATTACACATCATTATTATAACCATCCAACTAATAATGTATATAATAACAATTACTCCACGACGTGGAGACGATAAGTTGTACGTACGCACTTATGGTGACATGTCATTCAAAGGATGGATAGAATAATGAATATGGTTGTACCATATTTATAATAAAATCACATTATATAAAAGATACTGGTGTTATTATTTTATAATGGATACAACAAGTAAAGAAGAAGTGGAAGAAGAAAAACATGAAAGAGGTGGTGAGATAGTTACCTCTTCTTCAGGTTCTTACTTTTGATTTGATAAAAAGGGCTCCTTGGGTTGGATTTATTTCTGAAGGAAAGCCTCTAGGATTAAGGGAGGACATTTGGGATGGTATTTTTCCAGGTTTAGGTGGAGCCAAATGGTTTTTATGGTGTGAATTAGAGAGATGTGGGAGTTCCCTTTTATAAGAGGGGTGAGGGGCACCGTAAGAAAAGTTATGAATATTGTTTTATAATAAATTCATTTTCGGTTTATAATTTCTCAAAAATAAATAATTTAAAGTATATGGTAGGGATGGGTCGAAAACCACATAACCATTAGGTTTTAGATAGCTTTGGGTCACTATATTAACATTATCTTTTAGATTTAACTATTCGTTAAATAGTTTGACATTTACCATGTCTCATTGAATTTTTATATTATATGGTTAATAAACATAATATATAATTCGAAGAGAACCCCAAGTGGTTCAATAATGGTAAACCTATCATTATATAAGTCTTTTGGCTGAACCTTATATTTTTTGGAATATAATATCGATTAATAATATAATATTTGTTTTAAAAACTCTTTTATGTCAATTTTGACACTATTTGGTATTTTGTTTTTTCTAAATTCATAACAGCATTATTAATTAGAAGAAAATTAATCTCACCAACCCTAACATGTTTTATTTGCCTATAAAATAAATGGAATTAATGAAAAGCCTCAAATTACAATTATTTGTTTATTTATAATATCAATTATTTTAATATTTCATTAATTAGGTAATTACTGAATCATCATTATGTCATAAATATAGTAAAGTATTTAATGTTTAAAAAATATAAATATAAACAAAATCTAATTATGTAGGAATGATTTTTATATTTCTAATGAATATTTATAGTCGTGTTTATCTTATGTTTAACTATATATTGAAAATGGTTTACTTTTTAATCTTTGAATTTATCACTTTTAACTCTTATTTAAATTAAATAATAATAAATATCCTAATCTAATCCATGTTGACAAAATAAGATCATATTTTATTCATAAGGATTTTTGGGTGGAATTAAACTTATCCAATAGAATTAGGACATGTGTTAGGGTAATAATAATATGATTTTTATCCTTAATTGTCCTATTTACTTTTAACCGTGGTAAATAAAAGTAAAAAAGTTACCATTCACCAGAAATTATTTTCATCTTATTGAACCACATTTTACTTACTGAAATCAACCGTGTCTCTTGAATATTTGAAATTAAATTCACAGAACTAGTAAAATTATGTTTCATGTGAATTTTCAAATTCTCTTTGGAGGTGGTTAAAAGAGGGTGAAAAGTACAATTAAATTTTTATATATCTAAAATTATTATAAATTGACTCCAATGAATGAAATTGAACTCATACAGGTATTATGTATCTTTTTTGACCTAAAATGAATTTAAATAAAATAAATAAAAATTTTGTTTTAAACTATAACTCAATGTTTTTCACTATTAATCAAAAATTAAATGTTTTCAGAAAAATACCAAAACATCACTCTAAGATAATTTCAATATTCCAAATCCAAAAATGAAGTCCATTTTGAAAGATAAAATTTATAATATTTCACAAAGTTGGTATTACAATTCATAATGGATAGTTTGATTGGTTGTAACATCCCCAAATGATAAAGGGTTAAATGACTAAATGATATGACTCATGTCACAAGATGCACCTTCCTTTTCGGGAGCCTCCCTAGTTAGAACTCCACAGTTAAGCGTGCTTGGCCTGGAGTAGTGATCGGGATGGGTGACCTCCTGGGAAGTTTCCCAGGGTGTGTGCGAGTGAGGACAAAACACACTGGAAAGGACATGTGTTGGCCTGTGGGGACTATCAGTAGTCAAATGACCCGTTCGGGCATGCGGGTGGGCCCCACATGTCTGCGGGGCAACTGGTGGTACCTGGTGGGCCAGGAACCGACGGCCATGTGAAGGCGGGGTGGTTGTGCTGTCACCGGGGCCCGGTTGTCACATTTGGTATCGGAGGAGGAACCCAGCCTTAAGAGCGGTACACTGCCTGGGTTGAGATTTAGGGCCCACAACGAGGGCGTTGTTCTCTAAAGGGTGGGTGATTGTAACATCCCCAAATGATAAAGGGTTAAATGACTAAATGATATGGCTCATTTCACAAGGTGCACCTTCCTTTTCGGGAGCCTCCCTGGTTAGAACTCCACAGTTAAACGTGCTTGTCCTGGAGTAGTGATCAGGATGGGTGACCTCCTGGGAAGTTTCCCAGTGTGTGTGAGAGTGAGGACAAAACACACTGGTAAGGACATGTGTTGGTCTGTGGGGACTATCAGTAGTCAGATGACCCGTTCGGGCATGCGGGTGGGCCCCACATGTTTGCGGGGCAACTGGTGGTACCTAGTGGGCCAGGACCCGATGGCCATGTGAAGGCGGGGTGGTTGTTCTGTCACCGGGGCCCGGTCGTCACATTGGTTGTGGTGTGTTAGAACTCGATTTTTCTTACAAAACACGCTTCCATGGAGATACCTTCAAGAAAACAGGATCTCCTTCCTAAAATTCAAAATTATTTCTTTTGATTATCTGCATATATCTTTTAAAAACCTAGTTTTTGCTGTAGTAAACTTTGGAATATTCTTGATATAATTCCAGAGAAGCGCCATCAGACGGTGTGTGATTCCGAGCCCCGGTGTGTCCGAAATTAAATTTTCAGTGTGTTCATACTGGGAATGCTGAATAAATGGGATAACTCCTTAACGGTGATCCATATCTGAGATCTGAGTGTACAGATGTGTCCGGAATGAGGTTTTTACCCTATGAACAACATAAAACATGTCAATGTGGGACTTTTGGACCCCTCGCTCGCTATCAGAATGTGATACAGATAAATTAATTAATTTATTTATTCGTTTCATGGTTAAACTCATGTATCTCTTAAACGGCAGCTCATATTGGAAAAATGAGTGCATCGTTGATTTCGTAGCATGTCGTTCACCCTAGGAGGGGTATATGCTTCACGGGTGTTGGCCCATCTGTGAAAAATGGCCCTAAGGTCATTTTTGTAATTTGGCGGCCTTGGGCGTTGAGATTAATAACTATTGAACGGAAGCTCGGAATCACATTCCGAGAATTCCGTTTTGCTTAGAGCGTGGTGTTTACCCTAGGGGAGGCTTATCCTCAACCCGTTGGAGGTTTCAGACGCGGGTTAAATTTGGGGGTTTTTAATTAATTTTCTTTTTAAACCCTAATAACCCCCCTCCATCTCCACCTTTTCTATTCTCTGGCATTAGAGCTCCCAAACAAGGAGTACTCAACAAACCCTCTCCTCCCCCACTCAGGCAAGGCAGCTCCGGAAAGGTGATGGTGCGGCGGCGGACCCTCCGTGAAGCTCCGGGAAAAGCCCAAGAGGTAGGAGGTTTTGGTTTGCGTTTTAATTTTAGAACCTTCTTTCAAGCTCAATTATATATGTAGATTTTTGTTTGATCATCGAATCATATCCCATGTATGCGTGGTACGTTTTTTGTGCTTTCCATCGCACTCTTCAGAATTGAAATCAGAATTCGAAGGAGGCTACAACAGTTTGTCGAAGTTTGCGGGTTTCGTGGTTTTCTGGCGGGTTTCTGGCAGTCCGGGGAGGCGGCAGGCCAGGGTGGCAGCGCGTAGTGGCTTCAGTCGGGAGCAGCAGGGCGCGGGAGAGTGAGGGAGGCCAGGGTCTTCGGTGTCATCCGGGGCTCGAGGATGGTGAGCGGCGCTAGGCGGAGGCGAGAGGCGGAGTCGGCCGGGGCCCGCGGCGACAGCATGGGACACCGCGGAGGAGGTCGGCCACGGGCGCTGGGGGAGACGACGAGCGGCCAAGGGCGCTCTGGTTCGTCAGCGCTCGGGAGGACCACGGTCATTTCGTGACCCCCTGGTGGAATCTAAGACCCGCCATAGGTGGGTCTCCATGTGGAAGGACCGGCCCTGTCGGTCGGTCGGTGGCAGTGGGCCGCAGCCAGCGGGCCACGGCGGAGTGGACAGGACCCGCGACTGGGTCGCAGGCCGGCTGTGCGGCTGGGTCGTGGGCTCAGTGGGCCGGCCGGTGTGGGCCAGCCCATGTGGGGCGAACCAGCTGGACCGGGCCGGTCCAGCCCAAGCGGCACATACCAGCCGAACCGGGCTGGTCCGGCCCAAAGGGGTTTTCTCCCGTTGAAAAAAATTTCGGACGCCCGTATTTTCTCCACGGGTGTCCGTTTTGCGCGTCGTCTGTGGCAGCGCGGAGCTCGTTTCAAAGAGGACATCTTGAGATGGTTTCGAGAATTTTTAATTCTTGAAACAAGGGTCCTGGAAGGCACAACATGATGTTAATTGTTTTGACGTTTTTCCAGGAAAACTTGTTTTGGACGGAGCGGAAGCTTCCGATGCCCGTTTTAAGTGCCGTCAGGGGAATTGGGACCCTAGAATCGAGGCAGAGTTTACCATAGTTGTTTTAGGTATTGAGGCCGAAGTTGAGGTGCGGGCCCCACGACCCGTCTTCTGAGCTGTGTGTAGCATTTAGAAACTTTCTAACCGGGCATCCGTTCGGGGCGTGCGAGTAGTCAATTCTGGATGTTTTTCCGAGGGGATTGCAATGGTGCAATCCACCCACTCTAATTCTGCATGTTGGTGCAGGCCCGCGAGGGCCGTTTGGGCATTGATGGTGATTTTCCATCTTTATCACCGAGAGACCATTTTGGACAAGTGAATAGTCCATCTCGTGTACTTTTTTGAGAGGATGGCAACTGTGCGATCCGTTTGTTGTGTTTCGGGACCGAGTTGCAGGTCCCACTTAGCACCAATCATGCACAGTAAGCCGGAATGCATCTTTTTCTACATATATCTGTTGCGCTAAAGTGAGTAGTCCATTGACATGTTTTCCCTAGGGGATCGCAATTGTGCGATGCACCCGACGGTTTTCGGGGTCGAGGCTCGGGATCACAGGACGTCGTTCAGGTGTGAGGCGGTGTTAGTGATATTTCTGTTGGATATCCATTTGAGGCGAGTAATTAGTCGATCTCTCATGTCTTTCTTTGAGGATTACAATGGTGTAATCTGTTTAGTCGTGCGGAGCCTCTTACATGATCTTATTAAATGTGGAAATGTGATGGTTCCCTGAGGCGGTTCTTCTACTGTGTTTGGAGCGGACCCTTGGCGTGTGATCGCATTCACTCTTGGGAGAGTGAGGTTTGTCTTTAAAGAGATGTGGTTGGTTGTGCCTCAGCCGTAGAGGTGGAAGGTTGGAGTTATTACATTACGCCTTCACGTTGACGTTGGGTGCCGTGTACACGACAGCCTTTGGGCTGGAACGTGGTATACTCTGGGAGTATATGAGAATGATGGGAGGTAAATGTGGATGTTGGTAGCTGAGATGTTTGTGTTCTTGGTTGGGGTTGACTTGGGGCCACACGTTGTGTGGGCCCCATGTACGTTCTGTGTTCTGCTTTGCGTAATTTTACCTCTCGTGACGTAGAGGGTCCCTCTGTGCTCATTTGTTTGACGATCAGGGTGAAGTTTTCCCATGGATCTGTGCTCGTTTGTTTGACTAGCAGGGTTGAGTTTTTTTCCCATGGTTTGTTTCACGTTTTGCCGACAAATATGGTTTGGTTTCTCTGTTTCTTCAGCTATGAGGGGTTTTAGTACCGTGCCTCTTCCACCGGATTGTGTTACCATTTATGACTATTCGTTCTCATATAGCGTGGGTGTTTTACCATTTTTTTGGATGAGTTTCCTTGGTTCTCTTCGAAAGTGACTCAGCGGATTGGAGGAGGATCACCTTGTGAGGCCTGTGGAGACTCTCCTGTCACTCCGTGTTCCCTGGTAGAGTTCGTGTGGATTCAGTGTTACCAAAAAATTACGCGGGCACCGATCCTCTACCCAGGAGGTTGTTTCTAGAAGTGCTGAGGTTTTTTCCTACAGGGCTGAGGTTGTTTCGATCAGGGTTCGCCAGTTGTACCATCCAGCAGGGATGGCCAGTACAGCAGTGTTCACCGAGCAGTACCATCCAGCAGGGATGGCCAGAGCAGTTCCGGGATTACCTCCAGTGGGGTTGGGCAGTGGTCCTTGGTGCTGGGCTTACCTCCAGTGGGGCTGGGAAGTGGTCCCCGATGTGGGGCTTACCTCTAGTTAGGCTGGGAAGTGGACCCCAATGTCAGGCTTACCTCCAGCTAAACTGGGCAGTGGTGCTTGATGTCGGTTTACCTCCAGCTGGGTTGGGCAGCGGTCCCGTCACCAACATTAGACGGGTCCCCCTCTAGTGGATTACCCTGTTACGGGACTTGGAAGTGTGGCACATGTCGACTCTTACCGAGTCTTCCCATAGTGGGAACCCGTCGACTTCTAGGGACCCTCCAGCGGGGCTGGCCAGGGTGGCGCCTGTCGACTTTGAGCAGACCTCTCGACTGCGGGGCAGTAACATAGTGTGGTTTAACGTTCCGAAAGAACTATCAAGTACGAGGGGCACTTTCCCCACCGAGACGCATCCTTGTGATGCAACTTAAAACTGTGCAGGCGAGTCAGTACTGCCAAAAGCAGATACTGTCGAGGTGCGGTGAGTTGAGCCCTTGACTTGTAGTTCGGGGCAGACATGCGGGATGCTGGGCATCGATGGTGTCTATTTCTGGGACTATTGGATACTCACATTCTTGGTATGAGCTACGGGATGGAGATCCCCTTATGATCTTGTTTGGGTTTCTTGATGAGCATATATATATTTATATACCTTGTTTCTGTTACCCATTTTCATGGGTTTTGGAAACACTCCTTCCAGGAGGGGTGAAGACGCGCGAGGTATGCCACGTGCTTTCCGTGTCTAGCTTCTCATGGTTGGAAAAGTCTACTCTCCTACTATAGGTAGCGAAGAATCGACGAGAAGTTCAAATTCTCACCATTTTTAGGTCCTTATGTCTGGATGAGTCTATCTTATTTCCTCTTTTTGGGTTGTGCTGGACTCTCTACTGTACTCTTTAATGCACCTTCAATTGTACTCCTTTACTTTTCACTGTTCACTCTGCTGCTCAACCTTCGGTACCTCCTTTGTTGCTCCCTAGAGCCTTCGAGATATTATACCGAGTATTTTTATACTCACCCCTGCTCTGGCGCTGTCCGCACTTGGAGTTCCCTTACAGACGAAGGACATGTTGGTCTTGACTTCAGTAAAGCATAGGCGTTCGGGAGCTTGGACCGTATGTGGAGGTCATAGTTGGGTTCCAGGTGGGGGACACCTTCCAGCTATTTTTATTTTGATCATCTGTTGCCGAGTTGAGGAACTTTTCTGTTTGGGCGCGTGTTTTTTCCTTTTTCCTTTTTTGATTTCCTTCAGCTTACTTTGTACTGTTTAGAGGTCGATGCACTTTTGGTGGCTTATATATAGCAGTTTCACTTTACTCTGCTTGCCTTTTATTTTACTCTGCACTTTTTCATTGATTATGCTTCATGTGTGTGTATAGGAACTTTGGCAAAGGACTCCCCGAGTTTTTGTGCCTTCAGCACTGGTCGCCAGCCCCTGGCCTATGGAGGTAGGCTTGGGGTAGTTGCGGCTCAAGCCAAGGTAGGGTCGGGTCGTGACAGCTCTACTATCTACTTTGAGCTACCATGACATGGTTTTGGATTACCTTCGGCTTTTCCATCATTTCCTCTACATGTTCTAGGCCTATGAGTTTTCTTTTACCATCATCATTCCAATTGTTTGGTGTGTGACATCTCTATCTATATAATGCTTCATATGGTTCCATCCTTATACTAGAATGGTGTCTATTGTTATAGGAAAATTATACCAGAGGTAAATATTGATCCCACATTCCATGAAAGTCATGTGATCATGATCTCAAAATGTCTTCTAAGGTTTTAATAGTCCATTATGATCATCCATCAGTTTGTGGTGGTAGGCAGCGCTCAAACGATGATTAGTATCCACAGCTTTCTGATGACTTTTCTAGAATCATGATGTAAAATGGGTATCACAATCAGAAAAATTCGATAGTGGTACTACATGATGTCTTAAAACTTCATTAATATATAGTCTTCGTAAACGTTCAAGTGGTAAATCTTCTCTTATAGCAAGAAAATGTGCTGACTTGGGATGAAAATTAACAATGACCCATATTGTATCGTTCCATATAGGAGTCTTTGGTAGCCCCATGAAAAATTCCATCGTAATATTATCCCATTTCCTCTCAGGTATAGGAAGAGGTTGCAAGACGCCTCCAGGCTGTTACCTTCAAGCTTTCACTTTTTGACAAACCATACATCTTGAAAAAAAATCAGCAATCTCCCTCTTCATGTTTTCCCACAAAAAATGCTCCTTCAAATCTCTAAACATTTTGGTGCTGCAAAGGTGAATAGAGAAATTGGAACTATAAGCATCATCCAACAATTCCCTTTTTAGATTAGCTATATCGGGAACACAAAGTCTCTTCCCAAATTTCAAAATTCCATTTTAATACACAAATTCACTAAATCACCCATCATTCGCTGCTTTAATATTCTTTCGAAACTCTTCATCATCGGTCTGATAACTCTTTATCCTTTATAGTAACTATGTTTTGGAAACCACTTAAAAAAGTATTGATGTTTCACTTTCAATGGTTATTCCATTATCCATCTATACTATATCAATGTATATAGGTTCCTTTTAAACTATAATCTTTTTCAAAACTCCATGATCATTCCTACTCAAAGCATCTACCACCTTATTTTCATTCCCCGGGTGGTAGTGTATAGTGCAATCATAATCCTTGAGTAGTTCAAGCCATCACCTTTGACTCATGTAGTGTTCTTTCTGTTAGATAATATACCTTTAACTCTTGTGATCAGTATAAATCTATCATTTTTCACCATAGAGATAATATCACCATATCTTCATAGAAACGATTACAACTTCTAACTCAATATCATGAGTTGGATAGTTTTTATCATGAATTTTTAGATATCATGATGCATAGGAAATAACTCTATCATTTTTCATAAAGACGCAACCAAGTCCTTTATTTGATGCATCACTATAAATAACTAACCCATCATTCCCCGGTGGTAGATCAAGATAGGATCACTGATTAATCTTCTCTTCAAGTCTTCAAACATTTTTCACAATCTTTTGTCCCTACAAATTTAACCCCTTTAAGTGTGAGCGTAGTTAATGGGTTAGCCAATCGGGAAAAATTATGGACGAAATGCCGATAATAACCTGCTAAACCAATAAAATTGTGTACCTCAGTTATACTCGTCGGTTCTTTCCATTAATGGACTTCTTTTTCATTGAAGGAAAAGTAGAGATTCAAACCTTGGAGACAATATGGACAAAAAAAGAAATCTCTTGAATCTAGAATTCATAGTTTCTAAACTTCCCATATAATTCGTGTCTTCTAAGAATCATCAAGATAATACAAAAGTGATTTTCATGATCTTAGAATCTTTTGGAGTATACCATGATATCATCAATAAATACCACTACAAATTCATCAATATATTCCATAAAAACTCTATTCATTAGATCACTGAAGACATAGGGTGCATTATTCAATCCCCATGGTATTACTGTAAACTCCTAATGCCCGTACCTGGATCGAAATGCTATTTTCAGAATGTCTTCCTTCATAACACACAATTGATGATATCTAGATCGAAGGTCAATCTTTAAAAAGTATTAATCTCGGTGAAGTTAGTCGAATAAATCATCAATGCGAGGTAGGGGTACTTGGTATTTACTGTTATAGCATGGATCTCCATGTAGTCAATGCACAACCTCATAGATCCTTCTTTCTTATAAACAAAAAGGCCAGGGGATCCCCATAGAGAAACAGTAGGGTGAATAGATACCTTATAACTCAATTACTGTAGTTGTTTCATTAGTTACACTAATTCCACATTGTCCATTCTATAATGGGTATATTATATGGGCTGTTATCCTGGAATTAAATCAATGGAAAACTCAATTCCTCGTTTTGGAGGATGTCCAGTTAAATCTTCTGGAAACATATCAACATATTCTTTTACAATAGGTACATCCTCTATTTGAACATTCTTTTCCTCACCAATAGTTATTTGATTCTCTTACTCTATAATAATTGAATTCAGCTAAGCTACTGGGGTGGATCTAGAAAATAATTAGGTGGTGATGATTCTACTCTAAAGATAACGTGTTCTTTATCATCTTTATCAAAAATAGTAACCTCATTCTTCTTACAAAATTTTTTTGCATCATGGCCCAAAATCCAATCCATACCGAGGATTATATCAAATTCAATCATGGGTATGACAATGAGATCAACAAATAAAGAACATTTATATGGTCTAATGGGAATTGATTAACAAAACTTTTTTGTGATGATACTTCCCTTATGAGTTTTGACTAATAACTCCCTTGTTAAATCAAATTATAAATATCTAATTTTCCTAGAAAACTAGGAAGATATGAAACAATGTGATGATCCAAAATCAAATAAAGCATTTTCTAAACATGAGAAAACCATTAAATTACCTACCACCACGTCTTTCGGAGCTTCAACCTTAGCATTAGTGATAGCATAAGCTTGTCCTGGATCCCTTGTCCATTTATGAGGTAAGTTCCCCTGACTCTTGAGAAATTCATTCGCATAATTCTCCCTTTCTATAGAATTGTTGCATACAATATCGAAAACCAGTTTCTTCCCCTTGTAATCATGAGCATGGTGGAATTTTTCACCACACTTGTAACAGACTCACATTCCCTTCAGACGACTACCAGGTTGATTCTTCGCACATTTACTGTAGGATAGATATTCAACTTTTCCAATCTTCCCCATATTTCCATTTCTTATGAGTTCAGTAGATCTCTTATTCTCTTGCTTGGCATTAAATTCGTAAGATATAGAGAATTATCTTTCTATCTTGAGAGCACAAGAGAAAAAATCATCGTACGAAGAGATGGGTTGTGATACTAATGCTCGATGGAGAAATGGTTTTAACCCATCATAGAAATGATCAATATTACTTCCTGGGATATTTATATAATCTGGAGAATACCTCACAAACCATGTAAAGTTATATTCATACTTTCCGCCATTCTCATCCTCCTTTTTCCTTAGATTCAAAAATTATCTTTCCATATCTGCTCGATAGACATAAGGAAATTATTTTTCTAAGAATTTTTTTTAAACACCCTTCATTTAATATTTGAGACTTCATCATCTTCCTTTGTGTTTTGAATAAATGAAAACCATTGATTAGCATCTCCAGTGAGGCAGTAAACTGCCCTTACAGCTTTTTCTCATTCACTACTCCCCAGGGCGTGGAATATTTTCTCTATGGAATTTATCCACTGCTCATATACTAATGGATTTTTAACCCCATTGTATGTTGGTGGTTGTAGCCACATGAAGAGATCTAACATTGATCCTCCATGTTATGGATTATGGTGCTCCATACAGGTAAGGTTATTATTCATAACTTGAGTGAGTTTTCCCTGTATAGTGATTAGCTGATCAACACCAGTTGTATCACCAGCTCTTTTATAATTATATTGAGTAGGAGGGAAATCCCTACATGGAGTGCATTCATTGATAAAGTTTTCATTCCATTAAATAGTGTCCATTTCTAAACAATGGCATAAACTAGATTAGTTTAAAAATAAAAATACAAAATTCCCAACTTGTAACACACTTGACAGAAATTGAACTATTTATGGATATAATACATAATCATAAAAAATGTTTTCTTTGAGGAAGTATATACTCATAAACCCTTAATAATGGTTTTTAAATAAAATGAGAATTATCCTAAGCATATCCCCCAGTTTTGTTGTATCTAAGAGTGCAACAAGGCCTGTTGTCGTGTACCAGTTCCTGTTCGAGTCTAGCTCATAGCGGTGTTTTCAGGTTTTACCCCTAGATACATTTGTACCAGTGTCGTCGCTACCTGCTCATATCTAGGAAAGAGTGTATTTCATTGAAAACTCAAAAATATATCTATAATACTAAAATTAGAAGAAGTTCTTCTATACTGATCTTCAAATTCTATCTTAGGGCTATGTGCCCAAGTCAGAGTTTATCTTAATTTAGTTTCCAAGGTATGTATTAAACTTCCTCTAATGCCTAATATAACGCCCCAACCCCAGAATCCCAGAGTTAGTGCATTATGAGTTATCATTGGCATAATTACAAAAGATCATGTACCGAATGACCGATTAGTTTAGTAGCCTTGGAATTAATAGATACATTCATAAGGTTTACATTACATCATAAAATAAAAATCTACAAAAAAATTGTTTCCATAGACATCAGTAAGATCCCATAGATTATCCCTAAAGGTCAGTTATAATATATTTATTTGCATCTTGGGAAAAATAAAACATAGAAAAGGGGTGAGCTCAGATACTCTCTAAGGATAACAATACAGCGGAAAATTTCAGAAATAAGCCTAAAAATTTAAGGCAATATATAAGACTAAAACAAAATCCTTTTAAACTTAATCATTAGCATAATATGGAAAATATAAAATTAAATAATTCTATTTACATACTCACATGGTTATTCTACTAGTCAACTAATCACGTGCAATATCAAAAGCCACTTTCATTATGATGGAATACATAATGTCAGTCTTTCATTACCACATAGTCAAGGCCTTGTGCCAAGACTACAATATAATATTTTGCCAAGGCCTTGTGCCAAGACACTAGTTTGCCTCATGAGACCTACCGATCCATCAATGAGTTATAGTGGGCTCCATCCATCACTTACTAAGTCCAATTAATTCCTCTTATGAAAAGGTTTAAACATAACATAAACATTCGTATTAAAATTGGCATACGAAATGTCATTACTTTATCCATAAACCATGAATTGTATGAAATAATACATCCACATTCAAACATATCACAAATGATTCAATATAATATGGAAGTTTTGTATCATAATAAATCAACTTCCAACAAACTAAAAATCCATCAAAGGATTTTGACATAGATGAAATCAAAACCTTTTTAGAAAAATATCTCTTTCTATTTTTAAATCATTTAAAAGTCATGTAATTATAAAAAAAAATTATATTTAAAAATATTATTATAAGCTTTTAAGGGACTATTTGACGATTTTATAATGGAGGAAAATTTCCACACCTACCGTATAAGTTAAAAAAACATTCACACCTTAAATTTTTCGAAAAGGTTAAAAAGTGCATTTTTTTGAAAATGATGGAAATATTCCATTATAAAAATCCTATAAAATTAAAATAAGGGTTTAAATTACTTTAAACCATAGTCTATAAAATATTAATAATGTTTTGAAATACATTTTTATGAAACATGGATGCGGATGATAATGAAGATTCAGTAGATAGTTAGATATAAACAACCTCGGATTATGAAGAGATTGTGAAATTAACCCTTACATTGTAATTTGACTTGGTTGAGGGTAGCTTAACCTCCTGTATAATGGTGAAATAATTTTTATTAAATTATACAAAAATCATATACATTACTATTATATCATATATGATCTTTTAACATTGTTTTTTTAATAATATCTTTGTATTATCGTTGTTTCAGGTGTTGACAGATTCGTTTTCCTTTATATGTTTCATTACATAAGTAAAGTTTCTTATGGATTGGATGTATCTTAATAAGATTCAGAATTATATTAAATATTTAAACATTATTTTTAATAATCTAATTAAATTTAGTCTTGAATGGATACGATGGGGAATGAATCTCACCATGTTCGTGGAGATGGTAATCTGTACGTACGCACGACCGACAATATCATTATTTCGATATTAAAATAATATATAATTGGATGGTATATCTTATATACAGAATAATTATCATGTTATATTTATTATTTACATCAATTACACATCATTATTATACCCATCCAAATAATAATGTATTGAATAACAATTACTCCACGACGTGGATACGGTAAGCTGTACGTACACACGTATGGTGACACGTCATTCAAAGGATGGATAGAAAAATGAATATGGTTGTACCATATTTATAATAACATAACATTATATAGAATATATTGTAGTTATTATTTTATAATGGAAACAATAAGGAAATATGAATTGGATGTTGAAAAAACATGAAAGAGGTGGTGAGATATTATACTCTTCTTCGGGTTCTTCCTTTCTATTTGATCAAAACAGCTCCTTGGGTTGAATTTCAGACTAAGGAAAGGCCTCTAGGAAGATTTCATGATAGTTGATAGGGTATTTGGTCCGAGGTTGGTGGATAAAAATGGATTTGATGGTGTGAATTAGAGATAAGTGGGAACGCCATTTATAAGATGTGTGAGGGGCACCTTAGGAAAAACAAAAAATATTATTTTATAATAAACTCATATTCAGTTGATAATGGGTCAAAAATGAATTATTTAAAGAATATGGTGGGTATGGGACTAAAACCACTCAAAAAATTGGTTTTAGATAAGTTTGGGTCACTATATTAAATTTATCTTTTAGATTTAACTCTGAGTTAAATAGTTTGACATTTACCATTTCTATTTGTATTTATATATTATATGGTTAATAAAAAAACTATATACTTCCAAGAGAACCCCAACTGGTTCATTAATGATACACCTATCTTTATATAAGTCATTTGGCTGATTCACAGTTTTTTATGAATAGAATATCAATTAATAATATTTTTTTAAAAAAAACTCTTTTATGTTAATTTTGACACTATTTGGTATTTTTTTCTATATTCAAAACAGCATTATTACCTCGAAAAAAATTCCTCAAACTAACCCTAACATGTCATATTAACCTAAAAATTTAGTTTTAATCATAAAAAGTATCAAATTAAATTTATTTGGATATTTGTAATATCATTTATTTTAATATATCATTAATTAAGTAATTACTACATCGTCATTGTTTCATAAAGAAATTAAATTATTTAATGTCTAAAAAATATTAATAAAATACCATTATGTATTAAATATTTTTATATTTCTAATAAATATTTATGGGAAAATTTATCTTATGTGTAACCCTATATTAAAAATGTATTATTTATTAAACTTTAAATTTAACAATTTTAACTCTTCTCTGAATTAAATAATAATAAATGTCGTAATCTAATTCAAGTGGAGAAAATATATCCATATTTTATTCCTAAGGTTTTTTTATGGTGAATTACACTTATCCAATAGAATTAGGACATGTGTTAGGGTAATAATAATATCATTTTTACCCTAAATTACCCAATTTACATTTAACCGTGGTATATAAAAGTAAAAAAGTTACAATTCACCAAAAATTATTTTCATCTTATTGAACCACATTTTATTTACTGATATCAACCATGTCCTTCGGATGTTTGAAATTCCACTCACAAAAGTGGTGAAGTTATGTTTTTTGTGAATTTTCAAATTCTCCTAGGAGGTGGGTAAAAGACGGTGAAAAGTTCAATAAAATTTTTATGTATCTAAAATATATTATAAACATACTCCAATGAATTAAATTGAACTTGTATAGGTATTATGTATCTATTTTGACCTTAAATAAATTTAAATAAAATAAAAATTTGGTTTTAAACTATAACTAAGTGTTTTTCACTATTCATCAAAAATTTAATGTTTTCCAAAAAATTCCATAAATTCACCCTAAGAAAATATCGATTTTTTGAATAAAAAATTCAGTCCATTTCGAAAGATAAAATTATAATATTTAAAAAAGTGATTATTAGAATTCATAACGGCTGGTTTGAGTGGTTGTGGTGTGATAGAACTTGATGTTTTATACAAAACACACTATTGTATTATTCAGAGATAAGTGTACCATTTAAGATTGGGGTGTTACATCAAACAACAACCTATCTATTCTAAGTCTCATCCTCGACTTGGATTTGCTGCTATCGAATTTGGATAAGTGGTACCATCATGAAATCCTTGACTATCTTCATCTGGTCGATAACATTCCCAAGGATATCCATATATGATGTATCTAGTTCAATCTTAACCAATTCATAGTATATAATAATACCATGATCATGCATATACCTCTGAATCGATGAAATTTGAAACACACCATGCATGCCTCTGTAATATGGAGGATTCTACAGACGGTTCGCCACATTTCCAACATGCTCGATGAAATCAAAGGGTCCCACAAATTGCGGTCTTAGATTACAATGTTTTCATCTTATTTTGGTGGTCCAAATGAGTATTAAATCAATTGAAAACATGGACACCCATAGATAACAACAATGGTCTCATCATATTGTTGGAATATTATATATGTATTTATTTAGAGGTAATCGACCTCTTCTGAATCTGATGTACTCTCTTAGAAAACTCTTGAACCATACTAGGCCCCAAAAATTCTTCCTCACCGACCTCTTGCCAATAGAGTGGCGAAAGACAAGAACTCCCATATAGATCCTCATAAAAATCCAGTTGAATTTAATCCTACTACCTATTATTATATATGAAATCAACTAAGGAAATGTGATCATCCTATTCTTCATCTAATATTCAAATGGAAGCTAAAATTGTACCATCGAATATGAGTATAGTTTTATTAGACTCTATCTTTTTGAGGATGGAATGACGCATTCAATATTATTATATTCACTATGGAATTATATAATCACTTCTGAAACCTTCATGTAATACATGCATATTTTTTCCAAACAATTATCAAGGTTTCTACATGTAATCATACAATATCAAAAACATAAATATATCCCAGCTCATCCACTATGTGAGTCTCTAATATCAGTAAAAAATGTGACATTCATCATCCGATGGACAATCACCAAGATAGTGTCATGGATCTTTGGGGTACTAGGTAACCCCATCATGATGTCCTTCGTGATATTCTCCTACAACTTGATTGTTTCTATAAGTGGTGGGAGTGAAACACTGGGAATGAGGTTCTCATTTATACACATATAATTGGTAAGCAGTCAAGAGATTAACCAAATAGTGTACATCATCTTCTTTAGAAACCAAAATTTTAACCTGAAGACATGGTCTAACATCATTGAATTAGGATGCACTAACCATATAGATGAATTTTAATCTCTCATTAGCTCATCACTAATGGAGGTATTCACTATCACGGTCCAATGTACAATGATCACATCATCACCATCGAATGACCACACATGTATCAGATCACCTATAACTATTTTTCCCCAATGCAACCAACTCTAGGTATGACTCCAAACTAGTCTTCACATTGTCCAAATGTGATGGTGTTATCAGTAAAAGGGAATAAAATATCATCCTTGGTCCTCTGAAGAATATAACATATAATATTCTAACATTCTCATCAAGTTCCACTGATCTTCAAAACACTGCTTACCAGGATGTTATTATGCCTATATCTTATGGATAAGAGAATTTTTGACCCTATTATCTATAAGATCCCATGTTTTGGATGGGTATAAAATCTAAAAATGATTTTATAATTTTCATTTGGAGGATGAGAAAATCATAAAATAAAATTTACTATGGGATTTGGAGAATTGTCTCTACTTAATTTCTGGTTTATGGATATGGATTATGGCTCGATAGGTATCTCAAAAGACCATATGAGTTTTGATAGCATCGAGATTTGAACGATAAGTTTTTTAATAGTGATATTGGGGTGCACAATAGAATCCTATGGGATGTGGATTTAAAATATTTCCTCATTATAACGATGAAACCAATTGGATTCCCGGATCCAAGCCCTCATATATTATGATAATCTCGTGTTAGTTAACCAGAGCATGGAAATTAAAAATGAATAAATAAATATTTCGAACAACATGATCTCAACATGAACACGTAACCACTAACCATTTATGATAGGATATAAAGCTAAACCCCTCACGTTAATCTATACACACATATAAATATTTTGGAGATTCGTTCGTCAAATTTTTGGGGCTAGAATGGGGATATGAATATTTCTTCATTATCTTAATGATCAACTCTTTGACGTTCCTTCGATACAAGGAGATGAGAATGATCCAATCACATGGATTAAGAGAATAACTCCCTAGAAAAAGAGATATGGGAGAGAGCCTCTGAAGAACATGTATTAAATAGTCATAATGTGAGTTCCTCTATCGGTCTATATATATCGAGTTGTTAAATTATCCAGAAAAGGCCCCCTCACCACTTGAATATTTAGAACTCAATATATAAGCTATACTTGATATATTACGACTGACTAACTAATTAATAAATATCATTAAAATATTTATAAATCACTTGTAATATATTAAATATATTACGTGTTAAAATAGAGTAATAAACAAAACTCATCTTTCTAGTAAAATATTAAATGAACCCTGGATATTAGAATTATATTCATTCATATAATATTTTCCAGGAAATTTATTTAAAAATTGAAAAAAAATTAAAAATTAAATATAAACCTATTAATAAATAATAATTAATATTAATTTATTAACACTTAAATGATATAATACATGGAAAAATCTCAGACCCCATTATGGGGCTCCCATGTCAAAAATACCTATTCACCAGAATATGGATGATTCTTGAATATTGTATTGTCTTTAAATCTCAAGGACCTTATCTCTAAAGTTGTTAATATTATTAATAGACTAATAGTGTATTATATTAACATATTAAGGACCCTAATGTGATAATTAATATTCCTAACAATTACAACCATCCTATGATCATGAATTATTTTATATACTCTATTATATATTAATATATCATAATGCAGGACAAACATTTCTTTCATTGTACTTTATTACATAATTCTTTGTACATATAACAAAATTTAAATACCTATAAAAACCATATAAAATGATTTATAATGTTAATACCATCCTTATCAACTAGGAAAAAGACATTACATCCTCCACTAGGATGAGAAAATTTTGATCATTATCACTCAACCAATGCCATACCACCAATGATGAACCAATCACAAGACACCTTACCATGACATCATTATGATGGTTTTCCTTCAAATAAATATAAATGATCAAATAAAACATACTAGTAATGATATCACATTAGAAGACTATTACACCTATCTATAGATAGAAATAACTAGAGACACCTGAAACATATAGTTTTCCTATTGTGTTTTTTTCCTTAGGTTCTCACCTACTATAAATTACTAATTGAAACAATCAAGAGAAGAAGAATAAATTATTATGATACCCCAACACTTGATTGTAAAATATCAAATGATTCTAGTCAGTATGATGTATGTAGACAATATTAAATATAAATAATATTAAGGTCACAATATCTCAATGTTGTCATTATAGACTGAGATCTTCTATAACCTTCTAAATGAAAATTCATATATGTAAATTACCATTTAAAGTTTTGATGATGATGTATGTATAATATAATTGTAATTTACAAAAATGAGTAAATAATTTTATCCATGATATGGTAATATAAATGTAATATATAGTTGGGTCTAGGGAACCCACAATCAAAACAGCCCCACTTCCACTAGATCCAACTTGGAAATTGTCCATGTTATCTCTAAAATGATTACGATCATGTTTTTACTGAGTCATGGATTTCGTTTATGGGTCTTCCACATCTTCACTGTGTGGATATTCTACTTGTTGTTACATTACCTCATAGAGTAAAACATAAAAAGATATTATATTTTTTATTGTATCCCTTTTTTGCACAATCAAAAATTGAAGAATATTCTTGTAATAAATGAATGAAATTCAAAATTTATATTATGATAAAAAAATTATATTATATGTGATTCCAAGAATTAGAAAGAAACATCAGAATTTTTACAGTGCTTCTTTAGATGACATATATGTTACCAATAAATCTCTATTTATAGATATTGAAACCACTAAATTAATTGAGTTTGTCTTTGTAAATACCATAGACTAACATCAATATTATATCAAATTGATCCAAATGAAGACTTTTTTTACCCATTGAACTTTTATCATTTATGATCCACAAACTAGGATTATATCCTCATTTCTTAATCTCATTTAAAATAGGATTTTTCTAACTGATACCCATGCAGTTCTCTTATATATAATTGATATTTGAATAACAAAAATTGTATGTTCGAAGTATCATTTCTTGTGAATATTTTGTTATGGGTGACTGGTCTATCATAGAAGTTCATGGAATTTCCACTCATCAAATTAATCATATTCTATTCTTATAGATGTATTATTGGAGAGATCTATTCAATGTGACATTGGAAACATTTATCTCTCAGATTTTTCTAACATCATTTTTAATACCATTTCAATAAATGTGTTCTTGAATAAGTATAATAAACCATTAGATATTACCTTATATATCATGATCCATTGAACATATTGTGGTAAGTTAATTCAATATCTATAGATATAAAATTTTTATGGTCAAAACTAATTGTAAGAACAAATTTTATTTTCCATATGGTATAAAAAAATATTTCACCTTGAAGCCATAGTGCCCACACTGGGCTCTTAATGAAATAAGAAAAATATTCATTCTAAATGATTTTTTCTTTGACCTGTTTTCATAATTTATTACTAAATTAGAATTCTGTAACATTCACCACGTATTGGAATTCACTAGTGTCATATTCCCTTTTGGGTTGCATTGTATAGACACCTTTCATGGTTTACAGTTTTTACATACAATTCCTAATAAAATGATCATATAAACTATATATAATATTAAAAATTCTATGGATTTTGGCATCACAAATTGTTATTATGAATCTAGACTTTTAGGTACTACACTTGTACCAACCATTTATTCTATCACTTGAATACCCAACACAACATTCAAAATAATATTACACTATTCTTTGAAAAATATAATCTATTATTGAATTTAAATTGGTCGTGTATATTTTAGCTACATTCAATATACTTCTTACTTGTAGGAAGTTTTTCATAATTAATAATTTATCACCAGCTACCATGAATATAAAACCCCCACCATTGTTTTATACTTCTTGCATTTTTGTGTCTTCAAAATATTCTTCTTCAATACATCGTGTGTAGGTCATCCTTGAGAAAACTACTTTTACATCACCAGAAATGACTAAACCCAAGTAAATAATTCTCCAACCATATAAAGTAGATATTATACCCAATTAATTAAATGAATTCTATTACATGAATACATATTTTTTATCATGTGTATGTAAAAAATATCATATGAATCTTTTAGGATATTTACATTAGATGCTCGTTGTGTTTCTCTTGAACCCGGATTACTTGTACCCTTAAAAAACATATCATCTAAACAAATGATCTAATGAAATAATGTATTGCATCATGATATAACTCATATGATATCCATTTGTAATTATAGTTAGAATACGGTTATGGTATAATGTTACTATTTGGAAAGAGTGTCTCAAAAAATGGATGCATCAACAATGCATGTGTTTTAACATTTATTTGCCTTTTACATACCTCGTGAATCTAATCTGTATAAGGAAGTACATATTCCTTCATTTCAATATGGTTATTTTTATAATAAATTCTAAAATTCATGAAACATCAACAATCATTCTTATTATCATAATAGATTTTATGTGGATATAATATTTTTCTTTAAGATATTAATCCATGGATGCTTGTAATAATCGGTGAATTCGTTTTGAAGATATTATTTGACACACGTGCCCAATGAAATGAATGTCTTATACGATACATATACAATAATTCACAATAATATTACATAAACTCTAAAAGTGATATTTTGACGTATATTTACCATCAAATTGCACTTATAATGGGTCATTATATCTTGATGAAATACATCCAATAGATTTCTGTGATACCTTTATTTCTAAGGGTTTCTTTTTCTATAACTACATATTTTCATAATACCTACAATATTTATCTTTGAGGAGTTAAAATAACATACTTGGAATATCCTTGAAATACACTTATTTTTTATTTAAAAATAATTACCATATAATAATTGGGTAAATGAGTTTCACATTCGATATACATCATGAATTTTATATAATTCATGCATTATTAAACCATCGGTAAAATATTAAATTCCAAAAAAACATCCAATACTTAACTAGAATAATGAATTATTGTTTCCAAAGGAAATGTTAGATATGATTTTTGTTTAATACTAAACAAACATTAATCTAAAATAATTAACATCGAATTGAAATGTCGTGTTCTTCCCACCACTGAAATGGATGTACCATTTTTCTCCCACTTGGAGAGTAAACTTTACTTATTTTATCATTTTTAAATTCATTTTGTTACTTTATTCATATAGACATATGCGATAGGAATATTTTATTCAATACAAAAAAATTCAAAAAAGAAACATAAATTACATGTGATTAATATACCTATAAAATAAGGGACTACATACTTATTTGATTCAGTTCACTGCATTTAAAAATCCATAGACATATGTGAAGAATGTAACCTTCTATTTTATAACTATTTCCGAATAGTTGTTTTAAAGGTTACTTATGTATTACTCTTACTATTATCCCTTTTCCTTTTCATTCAACATGTTCACCATAATAATTAAATATTATCATTTCATTAAATCCCTATTTCTTAGAGAAAATTACCTTGAAGGTATCTAAAAACATTCTCCACACAGTTCATTTTTTAATCTTAAACGAAAATATTTTAAATTGGTGAAAATGATATGATAATGTGATCCATCGAATAATAATGATACATCATTAAATTTACATATATATTTAGTAATCACCACTTATTCTTATATTCACTTAACTTTATCCTTATAAGATTAATAGAGATGAGACAACATGTAAAATAAATGTTTTCCTGATTTTTTTATCAACAAAAAACATTTGATTTTGATGATAAAATTATTACATAAACATAATATGCATCCTATAATATTCATCTATAATTTTAATTACACCCCCACTTCCATAGGTATACTAACTTGTATTGGGGACATCGAAAACCTGAATTTATGATGTGATAGTACATTTCAAATGAAAATAAACTATTATATGTTAACACATACCGTTTTAGATATTTTATTTGTTGAATAATTGATACCGCAATATGTCATGTGGTTTTAATTTAAATTTTATAATCAAAATAATATAATTCTAATTATTACATTCATCTTGATTAAAAATTTTAGATTACCAAATATTTAAATCATTAAATCTATCCCACTATTTTATCAAATTCTAGAAACACGCTATAATAAAATTGAAATACTATATCGCTTGTGAATTGTAGTGGGAAGGATCCCTGAACCTCTCATCATATTATAAAATATTTTTTCTACACTACTACTAAGAGAGTTCGAAGTTGTTTTTTGATAGGCCAACTGCATTAACAAATGAATCTTTGGTCTGAAAAGTGAATTTATACCTTCTAAAAATATAAACATGACTTAATAAATTATTATCATTGATGTTGAAAAAAGATATATATGAATGCTCATTTTGATCAAAATTCATTTAATTCAACCAACCTCGAACCTACGAACACACCAATTGTAGGATGTAACCTAAACTATAGATGTTTGAGCATCTCATAGACATGGTTTTTCTCAAATTTAAATAATGGATGGTTTTTTAAACATAATATTTATTTGAGGGTTTTTTATATTTTTTGGAATACGTAACCCATTTCAATTATTCTTTTCATTATATGTTGTCACACTCACAACTAAACATTAATATAAAAACATGAATAGATATTTAATGCATTTTAATGTTTATTATTTTTTGTGTTTTCTATTTTCATGAAGATGAATAAAATAATAATCATATGAATGAAATAAATAAAAAAACCCACTGGTCATGAAAATAAAATATTGTCTGATAAATTTATTCATTAGTGGACCCACCGTGATCTAATGGTATCATACCTGAGTTGTAGAATGAATTATGATGCAGATCAAACTCATTCCAGTGTGTCCACATCTTGTCTATATTACTCCTCAATATGGAATGGTCTATGAGTTATAACTTCCTCATCATATTAAAAAAATACTCACAAGCAGGTATGAGGAACTCGAGATTGAATGACACAGAAAAATCACTTTCATTTGGGTGTGCAGACCATTATACATATTAAATTAGAAAAAAAGGTCAATTCACAACCCATTTTATTTAAATATATTCGTCACAAAAAATTAAATAGTTAATTCACTACATAATAGATATACATAGTTTTATAATTCTGAAGATAAGTGAGGGGATAAATGTAAAGCGTGATAAAATTATATTTATGAAATTTAAGACATGATTGTTTTTAAATAAATTAAAATAATTAAAATAATTTAGATATATTACTTTTATTTGGTCCATGAATGAAATTAATTGTAATTCATAAAATTAAATTAATTAATTAATTAATATAATACCAAAATTAAACTAATTATTCCAGACAATTAAAATTATAAGTTTTAAACCAAAAAAAATTATAGTTATTTAAATTTTATAATTAAATTAAATTAAAAAAACAAATTTATGTTTTACTATATAGATAATATATCAGGCCCCAAAACCTCTACAACACCAAATTTGGGGAAAGCTGAACCCCTAATGTCCTTTTTTGAGTCAGACAGACCATGTGAAAATGTTTTCAGTGATATGAAGGATATTTGTTACCAATAAAAGGTGGGGAAGAACCTCCTAATCCTGTTTCTAGTTTCATTGGATCCATCAGCACCCATGGATCCCATCAAAATTGATCAGATAGGGGTTTGCACATACGGTAATCTCTATAATATAGGAAGACGATGGATGTATCTCAACGAGTCCCATGAATAGTGTGATCTATTCATAGGGAGGCACATAGGTGTCTGACCGGTGGTGGTTGATTGGTTCTAGGATGATATTCCTCAGTTTATGGGAATGATTGTGAAACATCCTAGTCAGAATTAAGGGTGTTCACCGGATCAGCTGTCATGACAATGATAGAGGTTGGTTCTTTTTAGTGTTAAGGGATAGTGGAATATATATTATTCCATAATAATAAAAATGAAATGGTCTAGTGGGTATAATTTATTAGAATTGGGAATAGATGATGACATGTGGTGTGATGGGAGTAGCCATATGTCTATATTGTAGGCACAATGACATGCAGTGTCATGACTGGTGGAAATCGGAGGCCACATGAGTAGTGGGGTTGAAATTGATGGAGGATGTATGTCGCAATGGTGGGGACCTGATACTACTTGTAATTTTCGATCAGTGTTGGACGAATGCAACTGTCTAGCCGGTGGCTTAGATGTGGCCATGATTGAGTGTGAGGGAGAGTGTGGTTGGATGAGCTGGGGAGATTGTTCGGCATTGGGGGAAAAGTTGAGTAGGTGGAGGTGGGAATATACTTCACAAAGAATCTTACATTATATTATTTCTGATTTTTTTTCATGACCTACCCACATAGTTTGGAATTTTGACGACATTAAATGAAAAAAACCAACAACCACGAATTTTCAACCCAACCGAACTACATTAACTTTTTTATAAAAATAAAACATCTTCTAAATGGTATTAATAAACAATAATAATTATATTTTTATATTAATATAATTATTATAATTTCATAAATTTAGTGGAATATAGGCCTTTCAATAAAATACAATTCCATCTGAAAAATGCTATTCATCAAATTTCATTGAAAAGAGCCACTACCTTGAAAAAAACAAAATGAATATATATATATATATATAGTCCTTAAATTTTAACCCATGAAAACCATAAAAAAAACAAAAAAAATTATTTTGGTTGGACATAAGTTGGTTGTCCAAAATCAGATCATTGTGTCGTTTGTTTGGATTGGACCAATTAAAATCCCACTACATAAATTTAATTCTAATATAATTTTCATGCATAAAAAAATAAATGTGCTCACTATAATACCAAATTACGATTATGTGGAACACAACATAATTTGGGTAGTCAGGGATGTAAAACTTTTCATCGTCAGAATGTTGAATCATTTCATATGAAGAGATCCAATCACCAGTATGATCTGAGGATTTTTCTTAAAATAACCATATAATGGAAAATAAAACTGAACAAATAACTTCATTGAAATATTGAATGCTTGATGGTATCTTATAATTAGTTCCCATTTCATCAAGTATCCAAATACTAACCCCTCTAGATAATCAAATAATGCTTAAAAATTCCACAAGATTATTGATCATAGAATTTCATGAGCTAGTGTGGACATCCAACGATGCCTTCAACCCCATGATAGTCATTTCTTCTACTATTGTTTCAATGAGAGGATATGATTTTGATATATTAACATGGATCAAGAACATCCCTCCCCATAATTAGGAAGATTATAGAGAATCTCTTAAGAACACACTGGGAATAGTCCTTATGCTAGAGACTCTCTCCTCTTATATATATATATATAATTTTAAAATGACCCAAAAATGATCTCAAACCCCCAAAATATTTTTTAATATCAATTGAATCTATAAAAAATATACTATTAATAATTTTTTGGGTCTTAAATATAATTTATATATTAATCACCAATAATATAACAAAATTATTACATGATAAATGAAATTCATTAAAATGACCCATTGTTACTGCAAATATTAAATTGACATTGAACATTAAAACACTCTTGGTTCATATAATATTATAAATGTATTTATATTAATTCATTTAAATACATTTAATAATTAAATTCAACAAAATTATTCTGTAATATAATATTAAGGAATCCACTAATTTATCAGTTATGGATTACTTGGACAATTCTCAGATCCTTTGGTGTGTCCCACAATGTCCAAAATACTTGTTCCCCAAAAAAGGGTTGATTCTTGAATAATTTTTTGTGTGATACCCTCTAGGACCATATCATGATAGTAGTGAATAGTATTCAATGAAAAATAACTTATTATAAAAATCCATCAAGGCCACAATAGTTATATGAAATTTTCATAACAATGAAAACCAACCTCTAAAAAACACTATGTAATATAATCTATTTATATTTCAATATATCATATTATAGGATACACTCTTCTATCATCAAACTTTCTAGATTTATTGTTTGTTCATCTAATTAGACGAAATTACCATTTACTACCTTGTCCAAGGATTCATTAAGGTACTACCATCCTGATAAACTGGGCCAACTATATTAATTGCTCCACTACTAAGAGAAAATTCAATCTTGATCATTAATCATATGTCATACCACCAATGATTCACCCAACACTTGATACCCCTTAGTGACATAATTTCCATTATTTTTTCTTTTCATAAATGTATATAATAAAATGGAACATAGTAATAATAACATCAGTTCTGGATATCAATAAACATGTCTGTAGATAGGAACAACCAATGACACTTGAATCATTTGGTGTTCTAATTTTTGAGTTTGTCCTCATGATCTCAGCTAACAAAGATCACCATTTGTGATCTTCATGAGAATATGTCTCAATGATTACTATCCCGCAATACTAGATAATCATATATATTATATTTTTTGACAAAATGATGTATCTGGACCATATCAAATATACTGAATATTATTTTCACTGAATCCCAAGTTCTCTAAATATTGTCCGAGATCTACTATAACCTATTGATATAAAAATTAATCAATGAAATTATATTTTATTTTATATAGAAATATCTACACTATAAAGGTGTGTGTACATCATGAATAAATCACAATATTAATGACATGCTCATCAAAAGTACTATTTAGTAGGGTCTGAGGAACCCACTATTACAACATGGAAGAGAGAACCATATGGGAATTGATGGAACATAGTTAATGGTAACCATGAAACTAAACCATTCGTCTTTTTTTGATATGGAAAATTTTTTTTATTCTATTTGAGGGAACTATCAATTCATGCATCTTGAAATAGAGGAACTGAACTGGTTGGTGCCTGATTGTTCTATATGTGCACTGAAACTATGCAGGGTAGGGGTGTTCATTGGTAGTAACACCACACTACGGATACATAATTTAGAAAAAAATTCATTGAAACCATGTTGTAGTGTGGTGATTTTGAAGAGAGGACCATGTCGTTAAAGAATTGTTTTCCTAACTATATGGTCTATGAGTGAATCTCATTAAAAGGATAAAAGTTTAATTTTCCCTTCCATCCATCAATGTTATTTTCACACATTTCTTCCTCATTCACACCATGCATCCCTCCATTAATTATCTCTCCTTGCTCCTTTCTACATGGTTTGTTCCAATTCACTCATAGACCAAACTGATTGTCTTTATATGTGTTTTAAGCCTAGTGTAATTATATGATTATTCGTAGAACTTTTTTCTCATAGTGTTTTGATTGAAAATTATGAGAGATAATACTCCCTACATTTTTTTTGTTCATTAGGTTCTTCATTTTCTGTCATTATATCCCAAATCAATGACTAATAATGGATTATTGGTGCTTCAAAATTAGTGTGTAGGTGATATATATGTTGATACCTAAATTGTAATGATCTGAAATTCACATGTAATTTTTTAAAAAATAAATGGGAATTTTACGAGTCTGCAAAAATTTATGGCATGTGATTCTGATATCCAAAGTGCCAAAAATTAATTTTTGAAATATTTTTCAGGAACGTTCAGTAAACATGCGAGTGGGATTTTCTAACTTTTGAACTAGTTTCCGGAATTGAAATATGAGTGCACTGTTGAACTCGTAGTGCTGGTATACTCTTAAGAAGTATTTCACCTTGACGGAAGTTGGTCATGGGGCATAGATATTTTTTTGGGTTTTTTGTGGAAAAAATAAAATAAAATAATCACACGTTTTTTTCATTTTGTCTGTTAAAATATCCTTGTGGAAGTGGAGGTGTGGTGACCACGAGACCTTAACCTCCCATGAGAGGTTATGGTTGTGGGGACCACCCGAACCTAACCTCCCATGAGAGGTTATGGTGGTTCGGACCACCCTAGGCCTAAACCCCTAAACTCCCAAAATAAATGAGAGAGAAACCTCTTGAGCTCCCCGCTTAATGGTGCAAACCCCTCCCTTAATTTATTATGCCACCCACCTTAATTAATTATTCATTTTGAAATCATTACAACAGAATAATAGATGACTTATTCTATTATTTTGGTGGAATTTTGGGAGAGAAGGACATAGGGAGAAATCTCTCCAACGAAGAAGTTCCTCCACAAAGAACGCTCCTACAAAAGAAGAACATCGGCAAGGAACATCTACATCCTCTTCCTTGGAAGCATCTTGCGGAGGCAACCAACATGGGATGTCTTCAATGACCGACTTCCCTCCTCATCATCATCAATGAAAAATACGAGTTAGGGATAGTTATTAAATTCTGGAATCTTCTCTATTAATAACCTTGTTATTGATTCATGATTAATGTTTAAATTATTGCTACGACTCTAATGCAGAGAGTGCGGGCCAAACTAACATGGTTCATCCTCTCTATAATAGTTGTGTTAAACTACGGTGTTGGTGGAGGAAGGTGACGAAGGCAGTGGCATCACCACCTGTGGCCTCCATGACCCGCACCGCCCCGTGGCTCTTTGGCCTCCTGGCCGAACCGGAACTGCCCGAGGTCGGCCCGGGTCGGGCGGGCCGAGTTCGTCCGATCGGACCGGACCAGACCCTGGGCCCCCTACGACCCTATTTACTTTATTTTGGACATATCTTTGGAAAAATACGTTCGTTTAACGAACCGTTAGCGGCATTGGGAATCAGGTAGATAGATGGTCCCTTTGATTATATTCAATTTTGTTTTGGATTGAGATAAAGAATGGTTAGGTTGGATTGAGCACGAATCCAATCGGGCCCCAGAAGTAAAAGGCTAATCACTCACACACCGGGTGTCTGATTGATGTTCTGTTTGTTACTTTGAGATCCCTCTGATGTGGCGGACATTGAGATACTTCTTGTTTGGGCATTTGGGGCAGTTGGAGTATCGACCAGTAGCTTGTGGAGAAGATCCTCTTGGAGATGAGTGAGTATTGTGCGGGAACCCAGTGGTTGGAAGAGACTTGATGACTGATAACTGTTTTGACACGGAGTGAATTGATAGGCCCAGTGGGGAGTTCCTTGGTGACGTGGTAGACCCATGGTTGGGAGCGTTTTGGTGACGCGGAGGATCCACAGTACTCAGCATCAGGAGTGCCTCAGTAGGCCCAGTGGGGAGAACCTTGGTGATGTGGCAGACCCGCAGGGGGAGCGCCTTGGTAATGCTGCAAACCCACGGTACTCAACATGAGGAGTACCTCAACAGTACAAGGATAGTGGGTAGCACCTCTATGTGATGCAGCAGGCCCACTTAGTGGTCATATACATAATTAGGGTTATCTGTTGATTTCATACTTAGTGGTTTATCCTTGGCAGATTTATGAGTCCTTGATGGTCACTGGGTCCCTACTGAGTATCGTTATACTCACCTCTACACAGGATATTCCCTCACCGTGTTGTGTTAGATGCAGACAACAGACAGCGCTGATTGAGGACGTGAGTTCTAGGATCGGATTGTTCCCGGAGGTGGACCATATGGCGTGTCAGTACGCAGAGTAGATAGACGGATGTGGAGTGATGAGGAGGCGATCTGTATCTACCCTTCAGTATGGAACCCAAAGGACGACCTAGTAGCTATATTTCTCTTTCTTTAGTTGTATTTCATTTCGGTTGTACATGTACTTTCATGTTGCGCTTGTATTCTTGCACCTTTTTGCTTACTGTACTCACATGATTAATTTACAGTTTTATTGTGTTTGTATGTTGTTGTGTTCATGGTTATGTATGTTTGTAGGTTATCAAGGCAATGCCTTCCCAGTTTTAGGGAATATTCCTTTGGTGATAGTCACCAGCCTGTAGACTAAGGATGGCGGTCTTGGGTTAGTCATGACCCGGGCCTCGGGGGATGGGTCATGAAAAGATGGTATTAGAGGTGGTACCCAACCTTAAGTGTAAAGCACTAATTGGGTTGAGGTGTAGGCCCCACAATGAGGATGTTGTTCTCTAAGGGGGGGGGGGTGATTGTAACACCCCTAAATGATAAAGGGTTAAATGACTGAATAATATGAATCATCTCAGCATGGTGCACTTTCCTTTTCAGGAGCATACCAAATTAGATCTCCACAATTAATCATGCCTGTCCTAGAGTAGTGATAATGATTGATGACCTTCTGGGATGTTTCCCAGAGTGTGTGTGAGTGAGGACAAAATGCAGTGGAAAGAACATGTATTGGCTTGTGGGGACAATCATTAGTCAGATGGACCGTTCAGGCTTGTTGGTGGGCCCAGGGTGGGGACCACGTGTCTACAGGGAAATTATTGGTAGCTGGCGGGCCAGGACCTGACGACCATGTTATGGCGGGGTGTTTGTCCTATCACCGAGACCCAATTGTCACATTTGGTATCAAAGGAGTCAGTTCTACCACAGAACATAGGACTCTGATCTTTCATTTCTATGAAGCTATAGTGTATAGGGTAATGAGTGTGGTTTTCAGTTTAGGGAGTCCAGTGTTGGTGCAACAGCCAACATATCCATACACCAAGACCCTTACTTCTGATTTCCGACTCAGTGATCGAAAACACTAATTTCCTGTGTGTTTCCAATAGTTTTATTTATTATCTCTTGAGTCAACTCACCAGGTATAACTTATTGATCGTAGCACACCTGTTTCTTTTTAGTATGCCTCTGCACAGACAACCAACTAGTGTTCCAAGAGTTGTACACACAGATAGCCCAATGAGCGATGAGGCCTCGGTGCAAGGCTATTTTCTAGTGGATTCACCAGCGGAGGCACAAGTGGTACCACCCCTCGTTGGTCCACCGATGACACCAGCCTCACTATCAGACGGTGTACGCCTCTTGAGCGCATTGCATGGGTTCCATCACCATAGGCCACCCAGGTTCAGTGGAGAGACCGACTTGCAGGAGATTGAGGATTATATGAATGTTGTAGTGAGTGTTTTCCAACTAGTAGGGACACAATCCAATCTCATGGTGATCCTTGCTGACAACCTTCGATAGGTAGCAGCAAGTAGTTGGTGGAGCTTGATGCCCTAGGTTCACAATGAGGTGATGATTCTTTGGGCAGACTTCAATATTCTATTTCAAACAGAGTTTTTTCCAGCGACTCTTCATGCAATGTGAATATAGGAGCAACTTCATCTGCTTCAGGGCAGATTGACTACGACTCAGTACTTAGTGAGGTTCACTGATATCTCATGCTACTCCACAGATATGGTGTGAGACCCATTCTTCAGGGCCCAAACTTTCGAGCAGGGACTCAGGAAAGAGATCAGGGATTCGATGATCTCACTCAATATCCTAATGCAGGCAGGGGTGTTAGAGATATCCCTATTGGGGGAGAGTTCTCTTGTCCAGTAGTCACCAGAAGTGAGACCCACTACCAGTAGTCACGTAGCAGAGTCTTCTGCAGTTGGAAGTAGATAGATGTCATAGGGGTCCAAGAGGACCAGAACTGCATGTGGAAGACTGCATGACTCAGGATCATTTGTGTGTGTAACCTAAGGTGGAGTGAGTTATTCCAAGAGAGGGTAGTTTTTCTCATGCTCTAGGAAGGGTCACAAGGCTCGTGACTGTCTGAACTATCATACGAATGATCAATAGATGGTCAAGGGACTACCTAGTCTAAGATAGTGGTTTTGATCGAGTTGGTTCATAGAGAGCAGGTGGACATGGCATAGGAGCTGGTCATGCATCTGGCGGTGGGAGAATATTCAATATATTACCACCACCACCATCAGGAGGTCCACCCTGAACCCAAGGAGTAGGTGGATAGGAGAGATCTCATCTCTAGGTAGCTGAGGCTTAGATCATGGAGCTCCGGAGGTGATTTGAGGTATGATATATTTCCACTCCACCATAGATGTAGTACTTATAGACATAGGTACCATCAATTATTTTATTTCCACTGCCCTTGTTCGGAGATCAGAGATTCTGACGGAGCTGTTAGTTCGATCCTTACCGCTTAAGACTCTTATGGAACAGATTTGAGGATTGCACACTGGTGTTGGTATTGTGAGTTTAGTCTAAGAGGCGAGAGCTTCGGTTTGGATCTCCTAGTATTCGTGTTGAGGCCTTACGATGGCATTTGGGTATGGAATGGTTATCTACATGACATGCGCATATTGACTGTATTAGGCGCATGGTGCGCTATGTCCACGTGGATGGTACAATGTTTACCTTCACCGACGAGAAGAGAGAATTTGTAGTGTAGGATGTACTTACCCAGAGGAGAGTGCAGCTGATAACTCATCAGTTGGATAGCCTTACCCTCAAAGCTGTTGATGTGAAGAGTCTGAGTTATTCCGTAGTGGTGGATCAGTCCACAAATTCTTTTCCTAAAGATGTTCTGGGTCTACCTCCTTGGAGAGATGTGCAATTTTACATTGAATAGTACCCTTGGATGACACTAATATCTACACCATCATATCAGATGGATCCTGTGGAGCGTCGTGAGCTGCGGGTACAGATAGAGGACCTGCAAGGGAAGGGATTCATCTGTCCCATTGTTTCACCTTGGGCAGCCCCGATTTTTTTCTCCAAGAAGGCGGATGGGAGCTTAAAGCTTTTTGTTGACTACCGGTGGCAGAACCAGGTGACTGTGAAGAACTAGTACCCAATATTGAGGATTGATAACCTATTTGATCAGCTGATTAGAGCATGGTGGTTCTCGAAGATAGACCCCAGATCAGGTTATCACCAGCTCAGAGTATAAGAAGAAGATGTATAGAAGATGAATTTCTGATGTCAGTACTGCCACTACGAGTTCTTGTATATTCCATTCGGTTAACCAATGCTTCATCAGTGTTCCTGGGACTCATGAACAGGGTCATTCAGCTGTACCTTGATCACATTGTAGTGGTCTTCATCGATGAAATTCTAATCTACTTGGATACTGAGGCAGAGCATGCCCATTATTTTTTGGTAGTAGTGGACACACTCCGAGAGCACCAGCTTTATGGTATGCTCTCGAAGTACCAGTTTTGGATCCGAGAGGTTCACATTCTGGGACATGTCTTATCAGAGGCTAGAGTTGTAGTGGATGTAATGAATATTGAGGTGGAACGTTCTTGGGATCTACATAGGAGTGTGAAAAAGGTACGAAGTTTCTTGGGAATGGATGGATATTATTAGTGGTTTGTGCCAGACTTCTCTAGAGTTTCAACACCACTATCAGCGTTGACGAAGAGGGGGAAACAATTCGTTTGTTCGGAGAGATTCCAGTGGAGTTTTCAGGTGCTGAAGCAGAGGCTAACTAGTGCCTCCATATTGAGGCTATCAAAGGAGGGAATAGGGTACGTAGTCTACTGTGATGCCTCAGGGACCGAACTCAGATGTTTCATCATGCAGGATCAAGAAGTGGCCGCATATGGTTCATGACAGTTGAGAAAACATGAGCAGAACTATGCTACCAATGACTTGGAGTTATCAGTAGTGGTCTTTGCCTTGAAGTTGTGGTGGAACTATCTGATGGGTGAGTATTTTACCATCTACTCTGATCACAAGAGTCTTAGGTATATATTCACTCTGATGGAACTGAAACTAAGACAATGATGTTGGCTAGCGTTCCTCTCGGACTATGACTTGGATAGAGTCTATACACCTGGGAAGGGGAACATTGTTGCAGATTCACTCAGTATGAGATCTGGTATACAGCTGCTAGGAGAGCCTACAGAACATCTGGATGCTTTACAGATATCCTTTGTGGATAGAGATGGAGTTGCTTTCCTTCAGTATCATACAGTTACTCCCCCACTTCTTGAGCACATCCGGGAGGAACAACATGGGGACGTTGACTGCGAGACACGACTTGCTCAGATATCAACAAGACATGCACCTGATGGATTTTCTAAAGGTGGGGAGCATGTAATTCTCTTCAGAGGACGTACCATGGTACCAGTGTCACTTTAGTATGAAGTGTTGAGAAAGTTACAAACTCCTCATCTAGCGGTACATCAATGAGTGGCGCAGATGCACCAGGATCTCTAGTGACAGCACCAGTGGTGGGGAATGATGAAAGCAGTAAAAAATTTTTTTTCTCCGTGCCTCACTTGTCAGCATGTGAAGGTATAGCATCATGTACCAGCAGGATTGGTTCCTCCCTTAGAGGTCCCATAGTGGAAGTGGGACGGGATATCCATGGACTTCGTGATAGGACATCCACTTACATCTAGCGGTTGTGACTCGATTTGGGTGATCATCGATCTACTCACCAAGTCATCCCACTTCTTACTGATCAGAGAGTCGGGATTAGTAGATATCTTGGGACACCTCTATGTGAAGGATATTGTGCAGCTATATGGAGTACCTTCACTGATTTTCTCCAATCATGATGCATATTTTACTTCCCGGTTATGGAAGGGTTTCCAAGTGGATTTCGAGATGTAGCTTCGTTTGAGCACCACCTTTCATCCTTAGTCGGATGGTCAAACCGAGCGGACCATTCAGACCCTCAAGGACATGCTGCCTGCTTCTGTCATTGACTTTGGTCGTAGGGGGAGGATCACTTACCTTTGGTGTAGTTTGCATACAAAAACAGTTATCACTCCACCATTGGGATAGATCTTTTTGAGCCGTTTTATGCGCAACCTTACAGATCACCCTTGGGTTGGACAGAACCGGTGGAGTCAGCACTAGTGGGACAAGAGATGGTACAGCCTACCCCAGAGAAGGTACAGATTATCCAGGAGTGGATGAAGATTGCAAAGAGCAGGAAGAAGTCATTTGTCGATAGGATACGGAGACCTCTGGAGTTTGAGGATGGAGACAACATCTTTCTACAGGTCTCACCCCGATGAGGTCTATGGAGATTTGGCCAAGGCGTCAGGTTATCTATGTGATTCATTGGACCCTTCCGAGTCCTTGATAGAGTTGGCAAGGTGGCATAACGCTTAGCTCTTCCACCTCAGTTGCACTGGGTGCATGATGTCCTCCGCGTATCTCTACTGAGGAGATACATGAACGACACTTATCGCGTCATCGACCATGGCGAGCAAGATGTTGACGATGGGGTGACTTTTATGGAGGTTCCAGAAGAGATTGACGATCAATATTTGCAGGTCCTTCGTGGATGGTTGATACCTTTGGTGCGCATTCACTGACAGCATGGGAACCTCCACGAGATCACATGGGAGTGGGAGGCTCAGATGCATGCTCAGTACCCCCACATATTAACCTAGTTTGAGTTGTGGCTTACGAAGATGTATATCCCTTAGGTGGGGTGAATATAAAGACCTAGAATTTCATTATATTTTTTTTAAAATATAATAAAATTTTAATAGTCCCAAAAAATTTACCACACATGATTTCATGGTCCGGAGTGCCTGAAATGAATTTCTGAACTTTTTTTCATGTACATTTAGAAGACGTGTGAGCAGGTTTTTCTAAATTCTGAACCGGTGCTCAGGATTGTTTTCTGAGTGCACCGTTGAACTCGTAGAGCCGATATTCGCTTTAGAAGACTTTCACCTCGAGGTATTTGGTCGATCATGAAACATATTTTTTTGGGATTTTCATGGAAATAATGAAATAAAATAAACCTACATTTTATTTTATTTTATTTGTTATAAACTCTAAGTGGATGTTGAGGTGTTGGGACCACCAGACCTTATCCTCCCTTAAGAGGTTATTATGGTGGTTACCACCCAAACCTAACCTCACATTAGAGGTTAGGGTGGTGGGGACCACCTCCGGCATAAACCTCTCAACTCCCACAATAAATGAGGGAGAAACCTCGAGAGCTCTATACTTAATGGTGCCAACCCCTCCCTTAATTTATTATGCCACCCACATTAATTAATTTAGCGTTTTGAATTCCTTCCAACAAAATAAAAAGATGGATTAATCTATTATTCTAGTGGAACATGGGGAGAGAAGGAATTAGGGATAAAGCTCTGCAACGAAGAACTTCCTCCATGAAGAACAATCCTCTAAACAAAGAACACCAGCGAGGAAGGTCTTTGACTTATTCCTCAAAAGCAACATACGGAGGCAACCGACGTAGGACGTCTTCGACGACCGACCTTCCCTTCTCATCATAGTCAATGAACAATATGAGGTAGGGATGGTTATTAAATTTGTGAATCTTCTCGATTAATATCATCATTATTGATTCATGATTAATGTTTAGCCACTTGCTACCGCTCTAATGGGGAGAGTACAGGCCAACCTAACATGGATCATCCTCTCCATAATACTTGTGTTAAAAACGGTGTTCTTCGCGATGGTGGATGAAGGTTACTAAGGCAGTAGTGCCGCCACCCAATGCCTCCATGACCCATACCACCCTTGCGGTGCTTCGGCCTCCCAACTGAACCGGCCCTGTGCCCTCGCGGCTCTCCGGCCTCCTGGCCGAACCTTCCCTGTGCCCTTGTGACACTCCGGCCTCCCGTATGAACCACCCTCGCCACTACACTCCAAGACGCCCCGGCTCGCTTCGCCCACGACCCTTTGTGCCGCCCCTGTCTAAACTGCCTTCTGGCCCTCCGAGCTGCCCGGGGCCTCACACCCTCATTGCCTTCTGTGGCCCTCTGTGGCCCCTCGAGGCCTGTCGTGCTGGACCCAGTGGTCCGGACCTACCAAACATGCCGAGTCGCACTGCGGGTCGGGCTATACCCAGCGAGTCGGGTCAGGTCGAACCAAACTGGGTCGGCCAAGGATGGATCCGACCGGGTCAGTCCAACTGGGTCGGACCGGACTCGGGCCCACTATGACCCCTTTTACACTTTTTTGTCTGTAACGTTGGAATTAGATGTCTGTTTGAAGAACCATCAGCGGTGTTGGAAATCCTAGAGCAAGATAGTCCCTTTTATTATATTCCAAATAGTTTTTGATTGAGATAAGGAACAATTAGGTTCGATCGAGTACAAATCGAACTGGGCCCCCAAGACTAAAAAGGATAGTAACTCATAGACCGGGTGTCCGATTCACCCCACGTCTGTTACATTGTGATTTGTATGAAGTTTCAGACCATTGAGATACTTTTTTGTTGGAATTCATGAAAATTGGAGTATCGGCCAGTAGCTTGTGGAGAAGATCCTCCCAGATATGAGTGAGCATAGTGAGACAACCTAGTGGCTGGCTGAGACTTGATGACTGTTTATTGTTTCTACTAAGAGTGACTTCACAGGACCAATGGGAAGCACCTTGGTGATATGGGAGATCCACGGTGGGGAGCTCCTTGGTGATACGGAAGACCCACAGTAATCAACAGGAGGAGTGCCTCAGCAGGCTCAGTGGGGAGAACCTTGGTGACGCGGCAGACCCACGGTGGGGAGCACCTTGGTGATGGGGCAGACCCATGGTACTCGACAAGAGGAGTACCTCAGCAGTCCAAGGTTAGTGAGAAGTGCCTCTGTGTGATGCGGCAGGCCCACTGTACTCGATAGAGGAGGTGTTCTCAAGCAGCAAAGGTTTTCAACATTGTGAATTGGAATGTTACTTAAAAATAACCCTAGAATTAATCCTGGTGTGAGTTGAGTCAGTACCTCTGTGTTTCCTCATGATTGTGATGGATTATGTGATAACTTAGGTATATGTATAGACATATAACTATTTAGGGCTATCTATTGATTTCATAATTTGTGGTTTATCATTGGTGGACTTTTTGTGACCCTGAGGGTCTTGGGGTCCTTACTGAGTATCGTTATACTCACCCATGCACGGGATAAGCCTGCACCTTGTTGTGTTGGATGAAAATGAAGGCCATCGCTGATCGAGGAAGTGATTACAAGGACTGGACGGTTCCTGGAGGAGGACCATACGGCGTGTCGGTACGTAGAGGAGACGAACAGACTTGGAGTGCTAAGGGGGCGATCAGTGCCTACTATTCAGGTTGGAACCAAGAGGACGAACCAGTAGTTATCTTTCTCTTTCTTTAATTATATTACATTTCAGTTGTAGTTGAACTTTCTAGTTGGTCTTGTATTCTTGCACCTTTTTGCATACTGTACACACTTCTTTACTATAGAGTTTTGTTGTGTTCGTATCTTGTTGTGTGATTGGTTACGTTAGTTTGTAGTTTATAATGGAAATGCCTTCCAAGTTTAAGAGATTATGTATTTGGTGCTAGTTTCCATCCCCATGCCTATGGAAGGAGGTCTTAGGGTTGTCATGGCACATGCCCCATGGGATGGTTCGTGACATAAATGGTTCATCATTTATAAAATAGTTCATTGTTCCACACACCATACATTCTGTTAGTTTATCCTAAAATGTGAACTATAATAAATTTGGTGAATAGACTACAACCTTGATTATATTTAGACCTTTGTCCTGGTTGGAGATTAATGATCCCATCCCAAACCACCGCATACGATTGTTTAGATTATATGTTCATATTTATTCTTTTTTATTTAAAAAATAACATCCAACATGTGTGTCGAGGTTTTCAATTTTTAGGGAATAAAGGAAATGAATTATTTAATTTTCATATATTTTAATAAACATGTACATTTACATAAAAAATTAGGACATTCAATGATTATGTATATAAACCATCCTTGAGGTGTGTTTTTTATTAATTTTTCTAATCGGATTAATCAAGGGAATAAATTGAGATGTAAGGTGAAATGGGTTTCATATTTCACATGGATCATGAAATTCTTATAAATGAAATGACTAAAAGATTTTATATTTGGGAGAATACTTATCCTTACTTGTTTCTAGTAATTGAACATAATAAATTAAATGTGAATTGTAAGATCATGACACATGGACTTGTTTATCTACAATGTATACTTATTTAAATTGATTCAATGGATGATATATTAATCATGTATATTCCTTATTTTCTGATACTTGTATTCAAATATATAATTCACTCGATGGGCTTAGAGGTTAAATGGTATTATATTACTCTTGGAGAGATACATGGGTTACCAATATGGTATTCCATGCATGTATTTATAGGAATAATGAACATTTATTATGCATTCAGAGATACTTGGTTACTTACTATGAATTCATTGGAGAGGCTCGTTGGGAAAATAGAATTACTCACATCTTGAGTGATACTTCTGTTAAATATATATAATTCATTGGGCAATCTCATAGGTTCAATTAGAATATAGTATTCATTGAGAGATACTTAGAATCAAATATATAATATCTTGGATGGGATATGATGTCAAATGAGATTATGTTATGCATTGGGAGGCACAAGAGTTCTGATATGTAATTCCATGAAAGGGATCAAATGTCAAATGAAATTATATTATTCTTGATTGTTAAATCCATAATTTCAGGAAATATGTAGAACCTTATATCATCATCATTATATATATGCCTTGGTTTCTCTCTGGTACCACATTACTAGTGTTACAGATGGATTCGTGGGCATATAGTAATTGGTCATGTAAATACATTTTTGTTATTGTATTTAGTGATATCCATCTTTAACTAAAGTATGAATAGTTGGAAATTTATCCCATGTGGAACATCAATATGGATGGGTCATAGTTTTTTACAATGAATTTTGATATACATTGACACTATTTAAATTTAAATTCATATATTAGATTTTTATTAGAGTCCATTAGTGGTGTTGCACTTAGCTTCACTCACAGGCTATTCAGGACTTTATTTGTTACCTGGAAAGGTCACATAACAAATGTTAATGACCTTTATTGTGTTTATTTTGTATTTTTTCATATTCTCTAGGACATGGAATAGGGGTAATGGATAACCAAGTACATGAGATACATTTTCTAGTTGTAGTATGTTATTTTTTTAAGATTTTCAAGATCTAGCCATGATTCATATATTAGATCTTTTATTTTGACTACTCTGATTTAGAGCAATGATTGTTCATGCATGGTTTGTATTATTGTCCCATTCGTAGTGGAATATTTATTATTAATTTTCATTTTTTTGTCTTCCAATAAATTTTATTTATTCATGTTTCCTCTCTATTTATTTTTGGTGAAGAGGTTATTATCACCATAATGTACCACCATGACACCCTTACTTCTAGTCAACAGCCTTCGGTTAATAGGTAGGAATGTATAAGGCCATATAACTAATCATTCTGGATAAAATTTATAGGGTGAACTTTGTCTGGACAAGGAAATTTCCAACCTACTCCTGGGGGAAATATCATATTTCTAGGTGTGGAACAATTTTTTGTATTATCTAAAGTTATAATTGTTTATTATATCACCTATAGTGATTTATGTATTCCCATTTTTTATTAATTATTTAGATTTATCACTTTTGCTGATATGGAAAGAGAGAATGTGTATTCATGAATAATTTCATGCCCATAGGATTAAATTCCATTAGCATGAAGATATATAAACCATGATTGTGTGATAATGATCCATGTCTAATAGTATAGCGATATTTTGTGATTATTTCTATGCCTAACAGTATTATGTGATGATGTGTTTTATTTCCATGTTATGATTACTTTATAAGTTAGTTAACAAATGTTTTTTCAAAAAAATAAATATTGTTTTCTAGTATATAAATATGCTATATTTCAGTCTAAATTTTCTGAAATTCTTTAAATAAATCATATTGTTTCAAATTAAAAAAATAAAATAGCATATATGGATGTAATAATTTTTTATAATTTTTTTAATAAATTTAACTTAATTAATATAAATTTAAATTAAATTTTTTGTCAATTAAAACTTGTAACGGCATTTAGATTTATAAATATAGAATCATAACCCCATATATAAATGCATATATTCATTACACAACCATTGTAGGAGAGTTTTATCATGGCATTCCATTGAAATAAATACACTAAGGGTGTTTTGGAAGTTAATCTATCATGGGATACACTTAAAACTGATGAAAGTAATAGTTTATTTAGTGTTAAATAAATAAATTAGAAATGGATACTCATATGACTAAAAATAGATGGAATTTAATAGGACCCTTTTAGGACTCCTTTATTCATACATTCTTTAGTACATAACCCCATGGGGGTGTTATTCTGTTTTAATGGATGTTCATTTAATGTGTCAAAAGATGCTCATATGGTGTTTGTGTAAATATATTGTGTCATCTTAATTGAATAATCCCCTATAAATAATAAAATACCTATTGATTGTATTTTGATATTTACAAAATTGATCCTTTAGATATTTATAATTCAAGCTTCAATCTAAATAGCCTCATCCATTATATCATGAAATTTTTATTTTCATTAACCAATACATATTGTGAGAACTTATGGAATAATAAATTGTATAAAGTGAAATAATGAAATTATTTTCCTAGAATTTTATTTGATTCCAATTAAATTATGTTCCATTGATATCTTTTAAAAATTTTCCTCTATTATTTGACCCAAACATTTCATATATCTAACACTTTATAATGCATTTAAATAATATAAAATGAAGTAAAATGTTACATAAAATATTTTAGCGGTGTTGTTCTTAAAGATCCCCCGTGACAGATTTAGTTAAAATGATTCCTTGAGATATTTCATGAATGAGACCATGGATGATGTATGTGAGTATCAATTGGATTCCTTTATGCTATTTCTTGAACTAATATGTTAGGCTATAGAGTATAGTTACTTTTGGCCATTACTGTATTTCAAATTCAATCCCTTATGAATGTGAGGGGTTATCTCATTGTGGTAGAAACATTAGAGATTGGAAACATATGGAATTTTTATGTAATATTATAGGAACAGTAAGTTCTATATATTGACTTTTTAGTTGATCAAAACACCATATTGATGAAATGACACCCCCCGAGTAGGTGGGAGGTTTTATGGGAAGTTGAACATCATGGTGGTATTACTGTATGTTGATGAAAATTTTCTTTTTTCTTCTATTCTATTGAATTGACATTGTGAAACTCATTTAGAACTCACTAATGATGTTGCTTAGATAAGATTTTTTCCTGGAAGGATGATGCAAGGAATTTAATACCCATATACCTATGTTGATAAATATTGAAACTTTTATGTTAATAATTCTTTAATTTCTTATATTTTTCATCTTTTAGAGAACATTAATAGGGACATTAGATGTTTTGTATTATATGTTTTTAATGAAATATGGTTCTCATGATATATAACATAGATATAGGTGGATGGAGCCAATGAGTTTGTTTTATGGTTTGATCAGTAGGGATATCTGAGATAACAAGATGCCCTTAGTTTTTACTCAAACCCTAGTGGTCAATTATTATTTTTTGATCATGGGAAGACAAAAAATTAGGTATGAAAATATTTTACATTTTCCTTAATAGAAATAATCTTGGATTTATGATTATTTCATGACTGATTCATATAAAGTGAACGAGTTTTTTTATTTTGTAATGATGATGCCCTTGGTTATTTGGATAAGAAATAACAGTATTGGGTATCAAGAATATATTATATGGGATACAATGTTTAGTTGTATATCAATGATGACCATTGTATTTTTTTGATTATTTAGTTTATGAAATGACGCAATGAGGCATGCAGACATTTGAATATTCATTGCATAGGCTAGTGGCTGATTTTGATACGGAGTTACATTGCGTATCCTTGAATGTTATAAAATTGATTTGTCATGTAGAATGGTCATCATGGGCATATTGACAGAGGAATCAATGGAATGTGAGTAAGATTTTGAATTGATCTCTAAGATATTGTACACCAATAATGTATGGAGTGTTTATATTTCACCAGTTGGGTGTGGGAATTGTTTATTATGGAATTTTTTAGAGTGAAAATGTGTGGGATAACGATCGTAAAAATAAATATTGATGATAAAATTCAGGGAAACGAAAATATTAAGTAAAAATTAAATGAAGTCCCTGTGATGATGGAAACTTTTTAAAAAAAAAATTCGAGATAGTTGACCCATGGGTAGACCATGATATTCATTTTCAAGAGACATGGAGTTAGTGGTTGGTTGTATGGATTTATGAGTTAGATTTATTTGAGAATAGAACAAGGAGATAGATTCATTCTTGTAGATATAATCAAAGTATACTATTAGTTTATATATTATCATTTCATATATAATGAAATTTTTTTGGAATACAATGATGGAATTTCAGCTATTTTCTGATCTATTTGAACTTATTTTTCTGGTTTGATTAAAGGACTACATGGGAGTTTCTCTTGAGGAGATGCTTAGGGTAATACATATCGTGGGAAGTAAACCTGAACTATTTATGGAAGGTGACACTCATTGTGATTTGAAACACATCAAAATCCATGTGAACTATTCATGTGAATCTAGAATGATTAATGGTTATTTTACGTTATTTCTTAAGGATAAGTGGGTTCATAACTATAGGAGTCATTTTGTAAGAATATGGAAAATTAATGGGCTATGGTAATTGGTAAATCATTTTTATGGTGTGATGAAGAATATTATCTTCAGCTGTTAATGGGTAATTGTTCATTAATGGGAAACCCTCATGTCAAAAGGGTCATACGAGCTTGAGACAAGTTGTGTGATGGTCATTATAGCTCATGAATGTTGTTGGATAAGGGAAAAAATGTGTTTAATGATTTCTCAGTAAATTACATATGATGTTTTTTATATGGAAATGGGTGGACTCTAAGGGAGGGCATCAGCACTACGGTGTCTTGTGATGATACATTTTTTGGGATTATGAATAAAATAGTGTTTATGATGTGGAATTATGTCAGTTATCTATAGGTTAGGATTTTTCAAAAATATTTCACTAGAAATTAGTTATCGTATTAACTGAGAATTCTTGAAATGATCTCTGTGTTCCATGGAAGAGGGGAATCAAAATTTGATTTTGGATGTTTCTATTGTTAAAATTAATAATTTTCACAAAATATTATTTTGGAGAAAATTTCAATTGACTTATATAGAAATGTAGTATTCCGATTCTAAAAATTGAATCTATCATTTCATTTTCTTGGGGTGAGTACATTGTTAATGTTGTTATGGTATTTTCATATAAAATATAGCATGCCCAATATATGTGTTATTTATTATAAATTAGTCATTTTATGAAATATATTACCATAGGAAATTTTCCAATGTGTGTGGATGGCTTTAATGAGATGAGAATCATGTCAGGGGAATCTATTGGAATTCATGTGCATGTTTCTGTAGGAATTTCAGGGAGTGGACATATCATGGTTTAGAATTATCTATTGAAATCATGAACATACAGTGGGAAGTGAAATATTTTAGTTGTTTAAATATTTAATGATGTAATTATAGATCATATTATTAAATATCATGTATGTTTCATAATATTTTTATAGTTATGGAAATGAGTAAAATCCCGAGTATTAGTATTTTCAGTACCGTATGTTCAATGTGGTTCTTGGAGACCCATTGGAACTTTTGAAAAAAAAAATTGATCATTTGAGTTCGAGTTCATGACCCTAGGAGATATAATATTATTTCAAATATCCATCATGTATTCTTGGAGTCAAGTATCAACAATGTCAGGAAGTTATATGATATTGTATTTTGTGAAGGTTTACAATCATCAGACGATTTTGAATTTTTCCTTTTGTGGACATCCCAGATCTTAAACCAAGATTTTAAATGGAATTCCGCAAGTCATATATATTTAATGTATTTTTTATAGTCACGATTTAAGGTCCAAGAGGTTTTATAGAATCCTAGATGTTGTTTTAGCATTTTTCTTTGAAAAATCAGTTTTGGAAGAGACATCCTAATGCACACAGTTGGTAGATAGTTAGCAATAACCATGCAGAAAAACCATGATGAATATTTTATTATAGAAAAAAAAAATTTAAACATTATTATTGATCCAAAAATACATGTGTATTTTTTAATAGTTGAATATGAATTCACATGGTAGGAACATAGTTATTCTAATAATGTATTATATCCATGCAGGTTAGGGGTGTTCTTGGTTTTTAGCATTGCACAGCCGTTTCGAGGTTCTGTAAACAATGTAAGGATACTTTGTGGTAGGTTTATGATGGGGAAGTGAGGCACACATGGTTTTGAAATGATATTCCTTACAATGAGGTCTAAACCTTCACCTCATTAAAAGTGGGAAGTCACCATTTCTACCTATGACCTGAAATGGTGTTTTAATAAATTTCTTCCTTGTTTACACCCAAAAGCCTTCCTCACATGGTATCTCTACCCTCCTTCAATTGGTGGTTCTCCATTTTTCTAGGATTGAATAAAATGGTTTGTAATGCATTTTAATCCTAGAGGTTGGTATGTGAATCCTCTGACATGTTTTCATATATATATTTTTCATGTGATCTTTCTATAAGCTGATTTGCACTAATTTTAGGAAGATCATTTGATTATTCCATTTCAATAATTATATCCTTGATTAATGGTTTATAATTGATGGTTAGATACTACTAATAATTTGGTAAGTGGTAAAAATTCTTTTCCATAAAATATTCATCATTTAAAAAAATTTCCATTTTGACACACACTATACATTAAATGTATTTAACCTAGAGTATGAAATAAATTATGTTAAATATATAGATTAAAATATTGATGAAATTTAGACTTATTACATGGTTGGAGGTTATGTACCCAAATGTATACTTCCAATTAATTTCAAATTAATTAAACATTAAAATTTATAGTTCATTCTTAAAAACACACCCTATGAGTGTTTTTGGTTTATCAATTGTTTGGGGACATCCAAAATTAATTAATTAATTTTCATACAAAATAAATAATAAAGTACAATAATATTTATACTAATAATATGGAATGTTTATTTAAGTAATCCAACCATTGTGTGTATTGTTTTTTATTTTTCTAACATGATTATTAAGGGTAATTATTATAGATTTAAGGTGAAAGGGGTTCAATATTTCAGTAGGCACTATTGAGTCTTATAAATTAAATGAAAAATAAGATTGAAAAGTTTGTTGAATGCATCATTTGGTATGATTTTTACTTTTTAAATGGTTAAATGAAATTTGAATGGTAAGACCATGACATATGGAATTATTTAATTAAAAAATATGTTTATGTATACTGATATTATCCTTATCTTATGAATTTGTTATTTTATTCCTTTAGTGATAATTTGACACCAATATAGAATTCATTGGATGGGCTCAGTGGTTTAATGAGATTATATTTTTCCCTTGAGTGATACGTGGGTTCCCTTCTCTGGATCCTTATATATAAAAAATTGGTTGGTCTAATATGTTTAATGATAATATAGTATTCCTTGATCAACAACATGATTATGATAAATAATTCCTTGGTTGGGTGTAGATGATAAATGGTATTATTTTATACCATAGGAAACACATGGGTTAAAAAAAGAAATGTCGTGTATGGTCTCTCAAGTTAGATGATATTATATAATGCTTGATTGAATAACTATTAATGTGAAAAAATATAGAGGAACATATATGATCATATTTATATATGAATTACATGGTTTCTCCTTGGTTCCAACATGACTAGAGTTACACCTAGATAAATGATTCTATAGCAATGGGTCATGTTTCTACTATATTATTCTCATGTTCATAGATACACATTGTGTGAGGATATTTCAAATTATGTTGTTATCTATGTAAAAACAAATTCAATCACCAAATGCATAGTGTCTCCAAAAAATTATAGAATAAAACATAAATAACTGATCCATGTCACGTGTATGGTTTTTCCACTCCTGAGGTCAAATAAAATGACACCCATAGGCTAGTACCTTTTCTCCCTTCATCAGAATCATTCCCAGACCAACGCATGATGCATCGTAGTACACTGCATAACCAATCCGAAGATAAAAGAGTTTCATTACTGGATCTATCATCCACATTCTCTTTATCACTTGGAAGAAATATTCATAGAGGTATATCCACTATAACATCACTAAATTCCCTATGAATGATTTCATGGGTTCTAATAGATCGAAAATACTTAGATAAACCACTACCAATTTCATGTTATTTTAAGAAATATCATAATATCAAACACACTCTGAGGATGTGTCTAATAAATCACCACCTAATCCTTATCTGGTTCCATGGATATTCATACCTCAGACACCATATGGATCATGATTTTATCTCACATATCCAAATGTAGAAATTCTAAAACATGGTCTACATACAATGTGATCAAAGAATACTTGACTCTATCTAAATGTGTCTTGAATGGTTCTCTATTATCAGAAATTACATGATGGTGCCTTTGAAAAACATTATGATGAATGAGTCTATATGTGGGAGAACTATCATGATCAATTGGTCCACAAACAGGACTGATGTGTTTGTCTTCTTAAGTAACATCATTATATTCCCTTATAACCCATACATTCTTTTAAAATAAATATTTTGAATTTCAACCCCTATAATTCAAAATAGGTGATAACACAATAAAATATATATTTAAAGAAACATTATGATCCCCATAACTGATCAAAAATATATTTGATCCTAGGTAACAAATATAATTTCTTTACCATCCCCTAGTTCAGCTTTCAGTAATAAATGTAAATCCAATGAATTCCATCTTCCTTCTTATAGAATAACATATTTACACCAATGAAGAATTACATACCCTTATTATTCACATTTCTTAATAATTAATCCCATTTTATCTTAGATTAATTTTAGGTTAGTTGGAACCATATGATAAGAAGGTATCCAGATGGTTTGTGCACCCACCATGAGCTCAATATCAATGCCAAATCCTATGTTAAGAGTAATTCATATGATCTATCTCATAAAGACATCATGATATTGATCGATAACTGAATAAAAATATGGGAGAGTTATTAATAATACTGCTAAAAGACCGAAACCTACCTTCTGTCTATGATTATCCTGAGATATCTCAATCTTTTCCAAACTATTCCAACTCCCAGTTCCCACTCTCTAATAATCACATGTCTATCTCCCAATAGTGAATTAAAATAAACAAATATATGATATAAAATCAATGTGAGATTGGAATCTATTCATCCCATGCATGCTGAGAATCACTTTGAATTCCATAATATCTAGAATCTTGAACTCACATAGATGTACGTAGCCATGATTTTATTTTAGATAACTTATGAATTGTTGGAAATGATCATCTTTTATAACCATTGGTGTATCAAGATATATTAGGTTAGAATATAAAATGAGCCACAGGTTAATTAAATCTACTACGTAAGTAGATTTAAATTAATGGGAGCACTCGTATCAATGAAGGATGTAGGTAAAGTAGATGTAATCAAGACTATACATCAAATTGTAGAAGGTTCCCCTCCATAATATACTGGAATGTGGTTCATAAATATACTGAAAATATCACATCTCTATACACTTCTACCAGAGTCAACATCATTTTGGAATTCTATATCCTCAACAGAGGACCTCCACTCCCTTCTGCCCCTGATATATATGTACCCCTCTGTGATACCTTCAAGAAAAAATGTTGAAGGTAATTATCCCATCCACAATAGAGGTTCTCAATAAATTGAATCCTATATGAATAGTAATAATTCCGCTTACCTCGTAGTTGTAGCAACTATTTGAATTATATCCAATAGAGGAAACTGAAGGTGTATTTTGTTGAAATGATAGTTTATACTATGCTGGCCTTGGTTTTCCTTCATCCTCCTACTAAATTAATATAGTCTTGAGTTAGTCAGATAAATATTAGTCTCTAGACCATCATGGGACGGACATATATTTTCTTACCTATCCTTATCAAGCCCCTTTTAAATGGACAAGGACTTACAAATCACATATGATGACATTGCAAAGGAAAAGACTATAAACTGAACTCGAGGATTCTTTTGAAGGCCCATCTCAGACATTTTTAACAAATATGACTCGTTAATATCCAAAAAAGTAGAACATTGATTCATCTATATATATGGATAAGATTAACCATATATATTCATAGAACCCATTTCTATCTACATGAACTCTATGGCATGATATTGGTTCATCATCTCAAGAATGTATTTCTCATGAAAAAAACTTTGTGACAGTCACCCATGTGAGGCCTTCTCATCTACCAGCTTGAATCATTGATGTACACCATATCATAGAGGGTCCTTTGAAGAGAGTGGTATCAAAAATCAATTTACCTTTCATAGGTGTCTAGAACATGATGAAAAGTATATCTATAAAGTCCAACCATTCCTGCCAATCATACGGGTCACCAATAACCAAGAATATAACACCCCAAACATTTTATGGTATGTTTCTCTTAAATACATTATATTCATTAGATAGCCTATATTGCATGAATCACTGAGTCTCTATGAAACAACAATTTTTTATTTATAGAATAATTTCATAGCCTAGAAATTAAACTCATATTTTTCACTTCTGTGTTTTGAATTTTGAGAAACAGATATATACGGTTGCGATTAGGGTGATATTTTGTGTCTCATAGAATCAAGATAATTTTCAATGAATAGTAACATACCCTTATCAATAGTAACATATCCTTATGAATATTAACCTATCATTATGAATAGTAATAATACCAATGTTAATGGTAACCTTACCCACGAAATGGTAAAAAAATTAGGCTCCTTAAAAATTAAAATGAATATTTTAAGTGTTGGTATTATATGATTAAATGATGATTTTAATTAAAAATTAAATTTCTTGTATTTAGAAAATTATTATTGAAAAATCGAGTTTATTTATTGGATACGACATGTTGAAAAATGGTTAGGGTAAATTTTTGGGATAATTTTGAGATACATGAATTTTTGGTGAATTGAAAAATATGATACATTATGATAAATCAAAAATACATGATTTATTGAGCCATAAATGATGTCTTTGTGAGGTAGGAACACATGGTTCTAACTAAAATTCACATATTAAAATTTTTTACCATTAATTATAGATATTTCTTATCATAGTGAATAATAATAAACAAATTATTTAAATTTTAAGTAATCCATTATCCCCTCCACTATATAAACCACTCCCCCCCCCCCTCTTCCTATCACACCACTCATGATTTGAATCTTACCAACGTTCTACCATATATACTCCCCAATACCTCCACCCATGTCCACGACCATTTGGTTTCACCAAAAGTCCAAAAACAAAGGCATTAAAGAGATTCTTGAAGGGATGTGCTCAATAGGTGAAGCTCTCAACCTTTTTCTTTCAACGTATTTGACATGATCCATTCTTTTGTTTCTCACGGCTCACCTCCCCGAATCCAAATGCTATGATAAATCCGGTTCCATACATGAACACGAATTTTATTGTGCTAATTGAATATTTATTCATTATCTCTCTTTTCCCCCTCCTCTTATTCTGAAAATGAATGCACCGCCTGAGATGTGTCAATTTATCACATTCAAGGATGACAAGTTTTAAATATCAATTAATATCTCCAAGACAGGTCATGAAACAAATTTAATTGTTGAACTAGATCTTAATATATATATATTATCTTATGAAATGTTTTTTAATCATTAAACAATCAAAATATAAAATAATAATACAAAACAAGTTCATTGTGCACAAAAACACCCAGTTAATTCAAGCATTTATCATTAACATTTATCTAATGAGTCATTATCATGATATATAAAAAAGTCATTATAATATTTTTTATATATCTATATTTTCACTAATAATTTATATTAACTATTCTATATTTTTTTCCACGTTTAGAATTATCATCCATTCATGAATACACATAAACTAATCATGAAAACCTAGGTATAAAATACTTCCAAATCAATAAAATTTTTCCAAGTAAATCCATCCAAAAAGAAATTAATGAACATAATAAGGTTATAATAAATAAATTAAATTTATAGGAGGTTCTAGAATTATTAATTAATGATGTTAAATTTTATTTTTCAGGTCATTAAGATCAACCAAGAACACTATTGGGCATATGTTAAGGGATATCATAACCCAATTTCCATTCATTGAGTTAAAAAACTATGTCATTGGTATTATATTTCTAGGAATATGTGTGAATGAAATATGATTTTTTTACGCTTTATATCTACTTATATTATGTGGTTTTATATAAACACATGTAAATATGTCATTGATTTTTCATCACTATATTGAAATGATCATTGAAAGGGGTTTCTCATATCACTTTTATTTCCATGAGACTTCAATTGTTTTCCACTTATTTCTAGTATGTGGTGTGTGTTTACTTCCATTTGATATATAATATCATGATTACATTTTATATTCATGGATTTCAGTGATTCACTTTATTATTGTTAACTTTATTGATGAAAATGTTTAAGGATCTTTTTTTGAGATTCCATTTCATTATGATTTACTTGGTATTATGCACCTAATCAAAATTATGTTGTTTACATATTTCCACTTTGAGATAATTTTTCATCTGAAATTATAAAAATATTATATATCCAAATTCTAGTTTTAGGTATATGATTATTTTAATAAGTCGTATGCCCTTTTGCGGATGGTGTATTTTTGGTATATTGTTCTAACTATGGTAAAATTGATGAATATGTATCCTCTACTCTATATAGATATTAATAAGACTTAATGTGCATGTATTAAATATATGAATAAAAATTATTTGGAATTGAAGTGGCATGTGGGACCCCATCAAGCCCCTCGATGCATCGGCTAGTCTCACGAGAAAAATCTGTTGGTGACAAAACCTTCGAGTTTGTATCTAAAACTGAATCGAATGGGTATCTACCCAAAGAAATAAACATCTTCGATGGTATAATGGTATAATTATCTAGATACATGATGTCTAATTAGTAAGAAATCTCTTTATTCGTTTTCAATTATTTCTATCCATTAGGTCTTCTCTATGAAAAAAATTCTATAGATGTTGTTTCATTCTTAGTTTTTTTAATGGTGTGTGTTTTTCATTTATTCACCATGACATATTGGTTATGAAAATTTTATTGTTATTTAATTATTGTGGACTCATTATTACTATATTCATAACCCTTATAGAGCATTTGGAATCTCCCTTTTTTTTACCTTCCACATGTTATGAAGAGGAGACACATTCTTGAGTTCTCATGGATACAGATTATTAGTTTTTGTTATGTATTGTATTTTTTTAACTTTTCGAATATAAAATGTGTTATAGGTATGTATCTAGTTCCTTGAAGACTACTAAACAAATACTTCCTCTATTACTTCATTTCGTGTAATCATGCCATTGTAACAAGCAATGCACTGGCTTTGACCATCGGGGGTCAGGGCATTAAAGTTGGCATCAAAGGAATTTTATTAACAACCATGGAATCTATGTTTAGGAAAAACATAATAGACTAAATAACCATAAGTTAGGAATTAATGATAATAATAGAATAACATATTAGAATTTTGGTAAATTAGGGATTACGTGGGTCTTCCTATAAAATACATCCATGTCTAGATACAACAATTGGTCGTGGTTCTAGCACACATGTACCTAAAATTAACAACTCCAAAAAGGAGTTACAGTCCTGAAAAGAGTTATCCTGGTAAATGAAAATGAGCCTCAATGTGCACCTCATTTGACAGTAATGGGGTATATTCTTAGGAAAATTGACATTTTCTATACAAAATTTTATAGTTGATTTATAAGTAATGATAGAAATGTTTATGATTATGAGATAAGTTGTGCATAATTTTTTAGATAATATAATTTTTATGCATGTTAGAAAGTATGAAATATGAACTAATTTAGTGTATTCCATTGTTTCATGATGGAACCTAATGTATTAAGGTTAATAAATACTCGTAGACAATTTATGGATTTCCCCCATTGAGAATTTAAAACAATCAGTGTCAGAGCTGATCAGGTGATGACCATATTGAAATTACTTACTCAAGCTATGTCGAATTACCATTATACACCTACATTATATTGTTTCATGAGTCATAATCCCCTGTAATTTAGTGGGACTAAAAATAAGGTGTTTTCAGAGAAGTCGATCAATTCATTGAAATGATATATCTGACATTAAGATGCAATGAAAATTAAAATTTAATAATATAATTATATTGCCTCAATGGTGATGCTGATAAATGGTAGTCCATGATCTAAAATACCATTGAGGAAGAAGAAATAGAAGATATGGAATGGATAACTTTTTAGGAAATATTCATCGAAAAATATTTCACTCATGAACATTTAATATAAATGAAGAGTAAATTTCATTTCCTAATGAAAAGAAAGGAGGAGAGTGTTGCAGATATGAGGATACATTCACAATATTATCCATATATGACATATATTAAGTACATGATTCAGATAATAATATTTATTATTAAATTCATGTTCTTAATCCATGTCATTGAAGGAAACTGGCTAGTAAAACATTTTCATCATACAATAAAATTGTATTAAGTTCCATAAAAATAGAGATAGAATTTTATAGATCCAATTTTTTCTGGGGAAATAAAGACAAGAAGTGTAATTCTAATAAACATGTAAAATTTGAAGTGCCAATGAATAATATGGGAATGAATCAATTTCCATTATGTGGGAACTGTGGACAGAATCTTCTAGGTAAATGATTGAAAGGAATGGGAGTTTATTATAAGTGTGGAGAAAAGGTTCATCGATCTAGTGAATGAAAGGGGAAGAGACAAGTCAATGTAGTTCAATCATACAATTTTATATAGATTGAAAACATTTCAAATGAGTGTCCTAAGTTCCTTAAAAACATGCCTTAGAAAATTCCACGAGATCAAGAAAAAAATTATATAATTACAACTATGGAAGTTGAAGTTCTTAATGATCTGTTTGTAGGTATTTTAATTGTTTCCTAAAACATATCCAATTCATTATTTTATTTTTGATCATTGTATTCATTTATATCTTCCTAGTTATCCATGAAAGTTAGGCATTTCCAATTTTATTTAATAAAGGATCAGTCATTCAAAACTACTAGGGGATTTATCATTGCAACAAAGATGTGTCGATCAGTCCCCCACATGAAAGATAAACATGATTTAGTTTTTAAACATATAATCATACGAGAGATCGAATATCATACAGTTCATAGTATGAATTGGATGTCAAATTATGTTGTGTAGATCTGTTGAAAAAAAAAAGGATGTTACCATTTTTTGAATGGCGTAGAATCCCCAGTCTTTAGAGAAGAATACTCACCATCTAATTATTATCTAGATTTACCACCAGTAGTTCTAGTAAATGGAATTCTTATAGATTAATAGAAACAAAAATACATATATGTGAGGGACATAATGTTCAAATTGAATATGTACCTATTGTGAAAGAATACACTAATTTATTTCCAGAGGATTTACCTCGACATCCTCAAGAGTGGGAAGATGAGTTCTCGGTTGATTAAATTCATGGTGCAATAAATATTTCAACGACTCCCTATTGAATGGAAACTATATAATTTGTAGATCTAGTGAAACAACTATAGGAATTGAGTGGAAAAGGATTTATTCGAACTAGTGTTTCCCTATGGGGATCCCTTTTCCTCCTTTTGATGAAGTAATATGGTTCCATGAGGTTATGCATTGATTATAAGGAAGTAATTGTTATTTTAATAAATAACATCTACCATCTTCCCCTAATTGATGATTTATTTGATCAACTTCATGAATCCAAATATTTTTTTGAAGATTTAACTTCGATAAAGATTACATCAGTTGTGTGTGAGGAATGATGGTATTCCAAAATGACATTTCAAACATTGTATGGGAATTACAAATTTATAGTAATGCCTTTTGGATTAACTAATGAACCCTCTATTTTAACGGATCTAATGAATTGAGTTTTTATGGAATGTCTTCAATAATTTTTTTATTTATTGATGATATCTCGGAATACACCAAAATCTACAGATACTATGAGAATCACATGCAGATTATTATGAAAACTTGTAGACGAAATGAATCATATGGTATGTTTTGAAAGTGTGAAAATTTCATTTAATCAGTTCATTTTCATTTCCATATTTTCTCAAATGATAGAATCATAGTTTATCTTATGAAGATAAAGTCAATCAAATAATGGCTATACAAACAAACATCACTGAGGTACGTAGTTTTATTGGCTTAACAGGTTACTATCGGTGCTTCATTTAGATTTTTTCCCGATTCTCTAACCTGATAACCAAGCTCACTCATAAAGTGTTTATGTATATATAGATGAATGAATGTATATAATGCATTGAATAATTGAAAATAAGATAGGTCAATGCACCAATTTGGACTCTTCCATATGGGAATGATGAATTTTTGATATATAGTGAAGCATCAAATAATGGGATGGGTAGCTTCGTTATGAAATATGATAATGTTTTTTCTTATGAATCAAGGAAGTTGAAGACTAAGGATAAAAATTACCCAACATATGATCTTGAGTTATTAGCCTTATTATTTTCTCTAAAAATATGGAGACCTTATCCCTACGTTGAAAGATGTGAGATATATACTTATGAAAAGACATTGAGATACATTTTAACCCATAAAAAATCGACATGAGGAAAAGGAGATGGATCTAGTTTCTCAATGGTTTTGATTGTTCAAGATACTGTGACCAAGGAAAGGAAGATAAGGTGGATGATGCATTAATCAAGAACTATCATGGAATTCTTACCAAAAATTGGATTGAGAGAGATTATATATTCATGGATCTACAAAATATGGATATGGGAATTATTATGGAAGGGGAAACAACTTTCCTCATTCAAGGGATTTCAAAAAAAAATTTATTAGAGAAGATAATAAGATATCAATATGATTATGAGAATTTAAAAAAAATAATGCCATTAAGGATGGATGTTTGGAAGAATTTGTGTATGAGGATGTTGTTTTAAAATTTGGGAATAGGTTATGAATTTCATCCATAAATGAGATAAAAATGGAACTATTAAAAGAATCACGTGGCCCAAATTTTCTCTATACACCTTATTATAAATAATATTTATAGAGATAGAAAGGAACATTTTTTCTAGGATAACATGAATTTATAAATTGATGAATATATGTACAGGTGTCTAGTTTTTTAATAAGTGATGGTCGAGAGACAACATCCTAAAGGGTTCAAGAAACCTCTTCCTATTCCAATGTGGTATTGGGGACACATTACAATTTATTTTTTCAAAGGTCCACCAAGGAAACCTAGAAAAAATGATGCAATATGTGTAATTATTGATCATCTCACAAAATCCATATATTTTATTTCATTAGGATAATATTTTTCACTAAGGTTCTTGGAAATACATTGTATTAATGAATTTTTAAGACTTCATGGTGCTCCTCAATAGATTGTGTCTGATTGGTAACTCTGATTTACATGATAATTTTGGAAAAATCTCCAGATGGATTTGTATATTGACCTCCATATGAGTACTTTATATCAACCCCAAACCAACGAACATTATAAAATGACTATTAAAACATTGGAAGACATGTTGAGATCATACTCACTTGACTTTGAAGGTATTTTGGCTGAATAAATTTTTTTGGTGGAATTTTCCTATAATAATATTTTCCATTATAGAATTAAAATAGTTCCATATGAAGCATTATATTGTAGAGGTGTCGTACTCCAACTTCTGTGGATGAAGTTGGTGAGATGAAACATATAGGCCATGAACTCATCGAAGAGACAATTGTAAAGGAGTGAAATTTTAATCCCATATTAATGCAACCCAGTATAGGAAAATAGTTATGATTACAAAAAAATGAATTTGGAATTTAATTTAAGATATCATATCTTTCTAAAATTATCTCTCTTGAAGGGTGTCTTAAGGCTCAGTAAGAATGGTAAACATAGCCCCAGGTACATTAGACCATTCTAAATTTTGGGTCGAATTGGAGTTTTAGCTTACTGTTTATCAATGCCACCATGTCTCTCCAAATTTAATATTTTTTTCCACATTTAATTGTTAATTAAGTACATGTCAAAACCAATTCATGTACTCAGCTATGAATAAATAGAGCAAAAACCTGATTTTTCACGCTGTGAAGAGCCTATCATGATTCTTGAGACACGGGAGAAGGTGTTGAGAAAACAGACAACTTGACTACTAAAGGCTCTATAGAGACACCTTAAAATTTAGGAAGCAATGTGGGAAACTAGTAATGTTATGAAGAAGAACCACATTTATATTTTAAGAGATAAATATAAATAAATTTTTTTGAAGATAATATTTTAGAAGGATGGATGAATATAACACCCCAAATATTTTATGGTATGTTTCTCTTAACTACATTATATTCATTAGATATCCTATATTGAATGAATCACAGAGTATATATGAAACAACAAATATTTATTTATATGATATATTCATAACCAATACATTAAAAATAAATTTGTATCTTCTATGTTTTAAATTTCAATAAATGGACAATCAATGTTGCGATCAGGTTGGTATTCAAATTCTAAGAGAATGACGTTAATTTTCAGTGAATTGTAACCCAGACATATAAATAGTTACATACCCTTATTAATAGTAATATAAACTTATGAATAGTAATATGGCCCTTATTAATGTAAACCTTATCAATGAAAGTGTAAATAAAATTTAGGATACTTAAAAATTATGATGAATATATTAAATGTCGGTATTTTTTTTATTAAATGATGTCATTAATTAAAAATTATATTTCTCATATTTAATTTTTCATGGAAAAATGGAGTTTATTTTTTTATTATACACATCTATAGATGGTTTGGGTGATGTCTTGGTATTTTTCTGTGATACTTGAATTTTTGGTGAATAGTTAAATATGATAAATTATGATAAATGCTACATACATGATTTGATAGGTCATAGATGATTTCCTGCTAGGGTAATAACATCTAGTTCGAAATAAAAAGAACTTATTACTATTTTTGGTTATGGAATCATCACAATTTATTGTTTTCAGGATAAAGAATAAACTAATTATTAAAATATTAAGAGAACCCTCCTCCCATGCACTATATTTTCCACCTCTAACCCCATCTTCCTCCAACTTCACTCAAGATTTTATCCACATTTATGATCTTTGAAATACTCTCCCCAAGCCCTCCCCCACATCCAATACCTTTTATTTTCACCAAAATTCCAAAAACAAAGGCCTTATATTTATTCTCAAGGAGGAGTACTCAAGAGTTGAACCTCTCTTCCTTTTTCATTCATCTTCTATTATAAGATCCATTATATAATAATGCTCTCACATCATCTCCCCTCATCCAAATGCTATAATAAATTATTACCATAATTTAATTTAATTTTATTTTGATAATGGAATAATTCATCATCGTCTCTCTTTCCCCATCCTCTTATACTAAAAATGAAAACAAAATCCGGGATTAGTTAATTTTTAATATTCAAGGACGATGGGATTTCAATTTTTATTACTATCATCAATACTGGTCTAGAATCCTTTTTAATGGTTGAAAAATATCTTAATATATGTATTTTATGTTATTAAATATTCTATAATCCTTTCACACTAATCATATTAAATAATACTACAAAACAAGTACATTCGAAACAAAACCACCAAGTTAAGCCAACCATTTTTAATTAACTCTTATCTAATGAGTCCTTATATGTTATATAAATAATTAATTGTAAGATCATTTATATATCTATTACATTATAAATAATATATATTAACAATCCTGGGAATTTAACCACATTTCAAATGATCTTCCATTCATGAATACAAGTAAACTAATCATGAAATTCAAAGAAGAAAATGCTGCCAAAACAATAACATTGTACCTATTTAACCCATGACAAAGAAAATTAATGAACCAAATAAAGTTATATTAAATAAATTACGTGTATATTAGGTTCTTTAATTACTAATTAATGAAGCCAAATTTGATAATTTAGGTCATTATGATCATTCGAGAACACCTTGATTCATAATGCAAGGAATATCTGAACTCAATTTATATTAATTAAAGTAACATATATGTCATTGGTTTTATATTTCCATGAATTTGTGTGAAGGAAATATGTTTTTTTATTCATTATATCCACTTTTATTGTGTGGTTTTATAGTTTTACACATAATTATGTAATTTATTTTTCCTCACTCTATTCATTCGATCATTGTATGGGCTTTCTCATCTCACATTTATTTTCATGATATTTCAATTGATTGACATGTCATTCTTGTATATTGTGAATTTTTACAGCCATATGATATATTATATCCTAATTACATTAATATTCATGTAATTTAGTGATTCACTTGATGATTATTAACTCGATTGTTTACAAAGTTGTGAGGGACTTTGTTTCAGTTTCAATTTAATTGTGATCTACTTGGTATTGTGCACCTAATCATTCCAATGTGGTGTACCTACTGCCCCTTTGAGATAATTTTTAATTTGATATTTTAAATATATTATATTCCCATATTCTGTTTTAAAGGATATTATTATTGTCTTTTTCATATACCCTTTTAGATATGGTTTATATTTTCAATGTTGTTTTAACTAAGGTAACATTGATGAATCTATATCTTCTATTCTATGTGGATATTGAGAAGGAATATTGTACTTTTATTAAATATATGTATATTGAATGATCTGTACTTGTAGTGATTAGAGGGGCCCATTATAGCTCCTTTATGCATTGATAGGATTAATGAGACAAGTCAGATGGTGACAAACCCTTCGTGTTTGTGTCCAAAGAAAAATCTGACGGGTATCTACCCACAGACCTAAACTGTTTTGATGGAATAGTGTTATCATGTTCCAGATACCTGAGTTCCATTATAAAATCATTATATTTATTTTTTTAGTTATAGAAATCCATGAGTTTTTCACTATGACAAAATCTATGGATGTATTTTCATTCCCACTTTAGTAATGTTGTGTGTTTTTTATTTATTCACCATGCCATATTGACTATGCCAATTTTATTATGATTCAATTATTTTTGATTGATTATTTGTCTATTTGTAACCTTTATAGATCATTTTATCTATCCCTGCTCATTTGTTTTACTTCAACGTTCTATGAAGTGGAGAGCATTTATTGAGTTCTTGTGGATGCAGTTTATCATTTTTTGTTACGTATTGAGTTTTGTTACTTTTCTCAATGTATTGTGAGTTACATGTATGTATCTAGTTTCATAAAGACTAATAAATTGATTATTGCTTCATGATTTAATTTATTTTAATCATTTTAATGTATTATGTAATGCACCAGAAATGTTCATCTGGGGTTGGGGTGTTACATAGAATGCTAGAGGATGTTAACATTCAGAATCTCAATATGGTCAGTTATAGTCCTCTATGTGGCTCTAAATTGGACAAGAACTATATAAAAGAGTATTGACTGAATTGGATCTACAACATATATCACCTATCTTGGTACATGAATATATTGGGGTACATTATCCTGCACTGTGAGTGGTGGCATGGGATCATCCTGGGATTCCCAAACATGTGGTCCAATAAAAATTTTATAATGAGGAATCACTACAGAATGAATGAAATTAACAACATAAAAAGAACTAACTAGTCTATGGGATCACACAATGCATTTTTAATAGCATACCAACAAACCAAGGTAAAAAAATTATAGAACCAATTCCGGTCTCTATATATTCACATTATTAATTATCATTATATATATATAGTATCATCACATTATTACTATATCAAAAACATTATAGTAATGAAATATCATAACAACAGGAAAACCCAAATATATCAAACAATCAGAGAAACTATTCAGGCATATAGAATAAATCATGAAATTTAATTAATAAATAATATTCAAAAAAAAGATATATATATATATATATATATATGTCATGTGAACATTCATTCCAAGTCATGATGCATGAATGAACTAAAAATCTCATAATACACATTTCAACATCATGGGAATAACCTAAGATGAATCTAATTAATGATAATAGTAATCGTAATCCTGGTAACATAGAGGGCCATTACACATGTGCTGGATAGACACAACAAATCACCCTTTATAAGTCCTACACAATTAAATCCTTTCAACCATGTCCAAGGTTAGTAATATGAAAATTTGAAAACTACTTTGATACCATTTTGAAATGCCCTGAACTGAAACAATGTTTCAAATATAGAGTCTATAATGACCTCATATTCGCCTCCCCATATGCAAGATTATATCGACTAGTAGAGAGGTTATATATATTTTATTTGGGAGACTATAAACTTTGTATCAATTCATCATGTAGGTAATAATTATAATAATGATAATACGATAGTAAATAAATAATTAGAGTACATGAAGAAAACATACTATATATGATAATAGTAAAACCAGAGGTAATTACTCCCAATTTCATAGGCCAAAAAAACAACTCATATTAAATAAATAAACCTCCAATCCATCAGAGTGTCTTCTAGTCTACTACCATTTCCATACTAATATGATCATCCATACACCATATGGACCTTTACCTTCACAGGATATCTAGTCATGAAATCTATAAGAGAACCAATGTTTTTGAGTAGGGTGTAAATAAATGACTCAGTATGAAACAAAATAGTGAATAAATAATATAATTTTACAAAATATATAACAGTTCATGTCATGGAATATGTAAATTATCAAATAAACAAACAACTATACAAGTATTGGTTATCATTTGCTTACCATGATACCCCACACTCCTAAACTGCCTTAATTGGTCCATAACTGGTAAGGATGTTAGATAAGTCATAAATGTAACCCCACCAATGTAACATAGATCACCCCACGCCGAATGCGGTTTCAGTAGGAATTTTATATGTTATTCCATGTTGATCATCTCACCACACCCAAATGGTGGTATTCATTGGGAACACAACACATTTCCCCTATCAAACCCTGGTCGGTTATCAATTTAATAACATATAATCAAAGTCAATAGGAATCCTATGTTGATATCATAAAATAATTCACTTATATACATAACTCATCATAGATAGAAATTCCAACCATAAATTAAATTTTGACGGTTTTGGGTTGGCTAACCAGCCACTTATGCATATGCCTCTATAGGGATATCCACACCAACCTTTCAGGATGTTTAAACCACATTACAATAACCGTAAATACATACATGATCATATCAATACCTGAAACATTTTTACATAGGCTATTAAACATATAAATAATGTCATATAGTAGTAAGGACCAACAAGAAACATCAAGATAAAATTTTAGGAGCCACAAAAAATATCATGGTAATAATATATAATGGATAATAGAAATAAAAAATTCCACATAAAAATAATATTCGGAATGTTAAAATCAATTATAAAAATAATATATTGATAAATTTTATACATATGGACAAAACAATGTTAAGTAACTTCTTACATCATGATTTTAAATCATTGTGTCGGGGTCTACCGAAGGTTCTGTCACCCGAGAAATGTTCACACACCAACTAAAACATAATCACCAACCAAGTATCACTAGAATAAATTCCAATATAACAATAAAAGGGTTATAAATGAAGGATAGGAGAAACATGCCAAATATTATAACCAATCTGAACTAGATTCAATCATTATAAAAAGTGATTTGTAATCTCAATCAATGAAGGGGTAGTAAAAATGCATGAAAAACCGGTGGTCATCATGGATTAAGAAGGGAAACAGTGTGGAGTTGGACTAGAAAAAAACCACCAAGGTATAGGGAATTCCACTATGGAATTTCGAGATCATGAATATTTTTGTGAAAACAACACGATATTGTGGTGCACTAGAATAAACAATCATGTAACATGAATATCAACTGTAGTGTGGAAAATCTAGGAACATACTACAGGTGGTGAAAGAGTGAGACTGTTGTGTGTTACCACACTGAAACTCGAATCACTACGGTGTGGGATCACGATATTCAAGATGAATTCTTATATGTCCCTATAGAAAATAGAAAAAATGATAAATATAGGAGGTTGAAATGATATTTTGATCCTCGATCAAAGTTTAAATAATTTAAATAATCCTATTTAATTCTAAAATTTTGTCTCCTCTTAAATTTAAAAATACATTCCCCAGATGAATTGCTTAATGTATTATTAAAATCCAAAATTTTTGAAGACTACAGAATAAAAATCTATGTGTACGTGACATGGAAATAGATTTTATTGAATGTTCGAAGATAACTCAATGTATCCTTCAATGAAAAAACCCTACATAGTGAAGGCTATGACACAAACACCTTCAAACGACCCTGCTGTGGTGTGGCCATTTCTACTACAACATGGTTTCAACTCCATACCATTATTACGAGGAAACTACATCCACTACGACACATCCACATCTTCTATTGAGTGGTCGCAAGTACTATAATGATACTAGCCTTATTTTGGTAGTATGATTACCAAAACACACCTTTAAGAATTATTTAGCTTCTCTAAGTCCCCAATTATTTTCGAAAACATTTTTGAAATAAAAAATATAAGTATAAGAAATGGAGAAGTATGATAATTGAATAAATATTAGGTATTTACACATATCCTTCATATACCCATTATATTATCCTATGAAAAATATAGAATTCATTTTTCAACATCATTTTCTATTTTTTCATTATAGTAATAAGGTCTCATCATTACCTGTGATTTAGTAATTTATTTTAACATTATTTATTCCAACTGACCTAAAAACAATATATTTAGAGTTGGTTTTTTATAATCCACATTAAAATATAATATATGAAAATAATTTTCAAATTTAACAATCTTTTTTATATTTCTTAAAACATAAAACTATTTTTATATTTTTTTTTCAACATTAATTTAAATAAAATTTAATATTGAACATTTATATTCATATGAAATCTTAAATTCTTATTTCATGAGGATTTTTTATAAATCGATTAGAAATTTGTTATTCGGTATTATTTTTTATAACAAACTATTATTTTTGTTAACAAATGATATCTATTTATAATAAAATATTTAATAAATTAATTATTTTATTTTATAAAATCGATTGTTTTGGTAACTGAGGATTACAATGAACATTTTGAAGAAATTATTTTAGTAAAAATGAAACCCAACTCAATATATATGAAACAACAAAAAAAACATCAAAAAAATCCTTGATTTTGAATTTTAGTAATGTCACTATTTAATTTTTTGAAAATATTAATGACACAATACCACACATTCTACAATCAAATGAAAGTGAATTAAGAATTTACATAACTAGTATGATAATAAACTAATATTCCTCATATATAGTATTAATCGTTTATAGTTTATGATACTATATCATTAAAACATGCACAATACAATGTCACTATTTAAAATTTAACATCAAAATAATGATATTGTATAAAGAAGGAAAATATTTTATAAAAATAAATGTATAAAATTTTTTACATATTCCACATGTACTGATTTCATAGAAAAATCAAAGAACATAATACCCATATTTAAATAATCCATGTTGATGGTGAAAATACTGATTGAATATATGTTCAGAATTGAAAACTATGTTTTATGAAGTAGAGAAATAACAATTACAAAATGAATATAACCTAGACACAAATATATTTTATTTTCCATTAATATTTTTGAAATAATTTTTTATAATGTTTCCATTGATTAGTTAAATTTTTATTAAAAATTTAAAATTAAAATAAAAATTTTGAATTATATATTTCCATAAATATAATATAACTTAATTCTGAAATATTTCTAGTAATATGTTGTCAACATCCCCTATTATATAGAATAGAAAATAAGAGTCATTTTCATAGTTATAGAAAACATAAAATATCCAATGGGTACTAAAATTGAAAAAGATCAATGTGAAAAATAATTTTACTAATAATGTTGTGAATTATGACAGAGTAATGAGTTTGGTTTTAATACCCCACAATATATATATGCACCCAACACTTTATTTCTATATATTTAAATCTTTTGTAAATATGTAAAATTATAGAATCAAGATTCGAATTCATCACTACAAGAGACACGAATAATTTGACTGTTAATCAATAAAAAATTGTTGTATAATTTTTGAAGCTATGTGTTTCATTATATCAATCTAAAAAACAAAATTCTTTAATTATAAATGAAATTGTAATTCTATAATGTATATTGTTATTTTATAAATCTATATGGAAAATATATTATTTCTAAACCCATTTGAGGATAATGTTTTGTTTACTTCTAGTACAAGTTAATGACATTATAAATGTTTTAGTTGATCTTATAAATGTGGATATTACCTTTGATGTGTTGACTATGATTCAAGTAGAGATGATTAATTTTTGGAATTCTAAGGTGGAGGTTTAATTTTTAAATTGGAATACCAATTTTATTTTTGACAACACAAAATTTTGAGTGTAAAAGGGATGATTCATATGAATATGAAACCTCATTCAAAGAACACATGATCTTCAAATTCTTATTAAATAACATCACGAATTATGAGATATAATAATGGTAAGCATTTTATATAGATACATAATATATTTTTGGTTATAGGTAAAACATTTCAAGTGATGATTAATATATTGTGTGAAATACATAATATAAACTATTTTATTTTTTAATATAGATAATATCATTTTGAGAATACATAAGTTACATGTGAGTATTCAAATAAATGATGGAACATGCTAAATTGATATGAAAAATTTCGTATTTCTTTTATAACGTAAAACTATTTGATAAAATTGTATAATATAGGAAATTATGTATGATTTTAATTATAAAATGGTTAGATAATTATAATAATTAAAATCAATTATGCTTCAAATTGAAATGATATCTTGTAAATTCAAAATAATGTGAAGTTCATCTTTTGGGAATATTAAATAAGGTAATATTAAAGGAAAAATATGTTATATATTTATTGGAACCATAATGGGAAATATATGAGCAATAGGCTATTATTATTGGCAATTAACTTTATTGTATTTTATTAAAAAATAGACAAATTTATTGACTAAATATTAAGAACCATTATTTTATTATTTGAAATAGGTTAATTATCATGGAATAATTCATTGAGTAATTATGATCGATCTACACTACAAAAAATTAGAAAAATAATCTTCATGATTTTAAATTAGTATAAATGAAGGTTATTTTTATTATTGGGATAAATAATTATGTATGGAAACTAATTGGTGGATGTTATAAATCTTTAAAATTTATCCACAAAAATGGTTTAAATATAATAATACACTAGGATTTCAATATAGAAATAGAAAGATGGAGATCAATAACATTAATTGTAATATCCTAGGTAATGTCATGTTAAATAATTCTAATTTCTTATTAATGTTAATTAAATATATTTTATATAGTAACATTTATTATTTGAATATAACGTAATTTTACTGTCAAAGGGGATATTTTTGTTTTTTGTTCAAACTGGGTTTCATATATTATATATTTTATTTAAAAAATACATTTTGAAATTAGAGTTTTTTAATTTGAAAAAATGAAAATCAGTTTGGAATTAAGCTTTCTGAAATTATATTATATTTAATTTCGGATAATTTTTGTAATGTATTATTTTCAATGAATGGTGGGAAATAATGAGTTTGATTAAAAAAAGGACTTTTCATTTCAAATATATAAAAACTATACATTTTTTAAAGGATAAGATGTAAAAAAATTCTTTTATATTATTATTAATTCAAATATAGTAATTTTAATAAATTTTATTATTGATATTTTTATAAAAATATTTTTATTCATAAAAAACTTTTTTTTGATAAATTGTTACTAATTACTTTTTTTTGTCTTAAATTTATTTTTGAATAATATAGAAATTGAATCATAAAAAATGGATTCTATATTTATAATTATGACATTAAATTTTTTTAAATAGTTAAATTTTATTTTTGTTAACTATAAATACATGCCATGGTAAATATTTTGTCACTTTGGTGGGGATAAAATGGATAAAAAAGAGTTAAAACCACAAAATAATGTCTATAATCAACCAATAGATTTATTAAATTTAATTTCATAAGGAAATCTTGAAATATCCATTAAAATTTATAATAAATATAATTTTTTCTCCATTTTCTCTTGGTAATGACATTTATATTAATTTACGTAATGAAAATTCCAAAATGTCACTATCTTGACATTAATATCATTATTTTTTAACAAAATGATAAAAGATGATAGTTTCTATTATAAATGATTATTTTAAATAATATTTATTTTTATCATATTTTTTTATTTTAATTTTTTTCATGAAATAGTTACATTAAACCCTTACGAAACAATGACACATTTCTTTTGCAGGTAGTAGAATAATCTAGTAAATAATATTAAAAACTATAAAAGTAACACTTATTTAGTGAATTAAAGTGTTACATGAATTATTATGATAAATATAATATATTATATATGATTTAAATATCTATACTATTTTTACATTACATTCAGGTTGTTTTCAATGCCAAATTTTCTTAATAGTACTTAAAATATAATTAAAGATTTTTTAAATAAATAATATTTTATTAAAAAGATTAAAATTAATATACACTATATATACAGACACGTGAATGAGATGTGGTTTAAAATATCATGTGTGCTCTATTAATGGTTCAATTTTCATTTAACCGAAGAAGCAGGTAGGAGAACACAAAAATCAGATATCGCGTCACGGTACATGATAAGTTCAATCCAATTTTTAAATTTTTCAAATCACAAATATCGAGCGAAATCTTTTCCGCGCCTCAGTCCACACAATACTGCACGCCACACGACACCTTGGGACGCACAACCACCTCGAGTCGGGAACCCTAACATCAAGAACCTCTATCATCACATCATAGCAGGTCACCAACGACACCATCCACTTGAAAACATCATAGTCGGCCCATCATCAACCCCCCATTACTCACCCTAATCATCCTCATCAGATAGAAACACCACCATCGATAATGTAATCAATCAACGATGCTCAGCCGAGAACACAAGTCATCGCTGGGAAAACTGTCTTCCGACTTGCCCGTTGCATATGTCCTCACCGCCACCCCAATCACAGAGCCACCATGAACGCAACCAATAAAAAATTCCAAATCCACCACCCTAACCACTGAAGAAGACCTCAACAGACCCTCAAAGCACTCAACCACGCAGGTGGTGGCATTCAAACACTAAGATGCCACCACATGACAACAACGAGCTTCCGAGAAAAAAAATTTGAATGCTCAAAAGATTATGCTAGCATCCAGTATTAGCCCATAGATCATAAACATCGGCTCCATAGAAGCCCATAGCGCATCTCCACATCAATAGAGGAAGACACGAACCATCATAGAGAGAAAATAAGAATCCGAAGAAAATCCACCACCAGAGGAAGGCGGTGATGGGATAAACCCTATCGCAACCATGCCATCAAGAACTCAACTAGAAGAATCCAAGGGAAAACCATCATCCCAGAAAAACAACACAAATTAAAGGGAAGGAATGCCCCCCCCCCTCCCCGGTACAGACTAGATCAATTGTCAGCCTCCAAAGGGACACCGACACATTGAGACCATCCACACAATGCAATCGCCCCACCGCCGAGATGGACCAATTGAAGGAGACTCAATACCAGGTAGCCGAAGAGGGATGGAACACGAGATCGAGGGATAAACCCTAGTCGCCTCGGTAGGAGCTCAGATACACTGTGAGAGGCTCCACTTCAATTTTGTCTCATATTCTCTCAACACATCAAAATTTAATTTGCTCATCCAATCCATGAAACAATAAATTATAAATTCCATACCCATGTTCTTGTTGTTTATCTTTGTAAGGAAACCATCCATATAGGTCTTATATTTTAATGAAAAAAGAGTTTGTCCAAATATGAGGTATGGGTTTTAACTAAATTTAATAGTTTTATTTATTCTTATACTAACATAAAAAAATTTGAAATGTGAATAAATAATAAAATTAGTGGATTTTTTAAAAATAGATATTTTAATATTACTTTAGTTTCATATATCCATTTCCACTCCCATCAAATGCTAAATGAATCAATAATTTGTGCATACAAAGGGATACCATCTCATGAACTGATGTGATTCATTTTCCATAAAATCTTCTCATGGATGATTATAATGAAAAATTTATTATATATATTTATTATATAATGGAAATAATTTTCATTTTTAAAATATAATATACATTTCATTTTCTTACATTCCCATCCATTTATAAATGATAATGTTGTTGATGAGTGCATGTAGATAACCACCTCCACTAACTGATGTGATTCATTTTTGATGACAGAATCTCATGGATGGTATATGTGATGTTTTTAAATTGATAATATTATATTTATTATATCATCTTAATCCTATAATGATAAAATAATAATTATATTATTTTCTCATGTTTGATAAAAATATGAAATGTTGCTCATGCCTATGTGAGACCTACAATATCTATGATTATAACATAGTTTGTGGTTGAAAACCATATTTTATAGTTTGTTTTGAATGAAAAATTAATATATAGAAATTATATTTATTTTTTATATTTATACTATGGATTATGAAACATTGAACCCTTTATCCATGTTCAACACATTGAATCCTTTATGAAATTATGATCTAAAAGTACCCAAAACACCATACATGGACATAATCAACTAAGTATTTAAATATATAAATAAAATAAATGATATAAATCGTTTAAGGATAATGCATTAATAATAAAATGTTTTATTAAGAAATAAAATTATTGATATATGTTTATTATACATGTGTTAAAGGACATTGATAGAAATTTTGGACTCGAGGAAAGGGATTGCATCTCAATTTCCCATAATTGAGTAATATTCTATTTTTGTGTAACTAATTAATTTTATATGGTGTATAATAACAATTTTTTTATATTATACCATGAATTATTCATAATACTTGGTATTTTAATTTTCAATAAAAATTATTTCATCGAAATTTCTTTACATGAAAATTACTAAGTCGTATGGATTTTATAACTTAGATTCCTTCCATTGGGTTATACAACATTAGCATTGATTATATTATTTCTCTATTATGAGTAAAATTAGAATTGTTTGATTTATTTTGTATTTATACATTTTTGTTGATATGAATTTGCTAAGCATAAGTAATCTATTAGTTAATTCTCAAATCAATGGTATGAAATCTGTATGGCTAATTCATGTGAAATTCAATTTCATTTAGCCATACATTCATGTGATGCACCAATCATATTTTATAAGAAATATATAATATATATTTATATATAATATCTTGAATTAATTTTGTTATGAAATATATAGTTATTTTTAATTTATCACTTTCAAGAGAAATTTATTCAAATGTTATAAATGTTACAAGGGTTTTCATGATCTTAATTCCATTTCATTGAGACATTATTCATGTTAGGGCTGATGATTTATTTTATATTTTTGTAATTTCCACCACAAGAATGTGTTTTAAAATATTAATATATATAATTTTTTTTTTATAGAATCATGATTAATTCCTTCATTCGATTGATTTTTAATTCAATAATTGCACATTTTTCAAGGGATTTAAATCTAAATCATTCTTCTTTAATAAATGTTTTTAATTTATTAACATATATTCATTTATATGATGATTTAGTTTACTATTGAGTTATAAGACCATTTATTTTTTTTATTCAAATAATATTTCATATTTTTGGTTATTTTATTCCAATATCTTTGTTAAATAATCATAGGAAAATTTTGAAAAAAAAATTATTTTTTATATTTTTAGAGACTTAAAACAGAAATATTCCACCATGTTCTTTATCTTATTTTATTTAATAAAAATAAACTATCTCCTAAATATAATTTATATGATATTTTCCCATTTTGTAAATGCTTTTAAATGGATGTTTCTAAACATTTTCCACATGGATCACATTTGACTCTGTTTACAAAAGATTGAAACAAATGTTTATTTTTAACATTTATGAAGTGGAAAATTTTTACCACCATGATGAAAATTATTTATTTGATGTTTTGTTTATATTTTTTTAAGTTTATTTCAAAGGAAACGGATTTATAAAATAATTTTCAATTTTTAATAATTAAAATTAGATTTTAATCCTAAAAGGTTATTGTTTGACCCCTCCCACAAAAGAAGTTTTATTGAAGGATGTGAGATAATGACCCCATGTGTACCCCCTATATTATGACCTATTTGTAGATTATCATTGAGGTATATAAATATGATAATTTTGGAGTAATTACCATATATAAAAAAATTGGATCGGGATATAGGATAAAAATCACCAAACAACTCCATAAAACAATATAATGGTAAAACAAAAATCATCCCATAGTGCATGAATAAATGATAATGATATATATATATATATAAGTATTCAATGTAAATACCAAAAATATTTTCTTATAACAACAAACCAAAAAAAATCTCCAACTAAGATAGTTATTTCATTCTAGGTCCCAAAGATCCTCCTCAAAAAATGAAAATAGTCTACATACATAGGTTGATCATAATAGGTAACTCATTAGGGACATAACCAAGTTCTAAAGAGCATATGTGAAAATGGAATTCTAATATACAAGTGAAGAACTAGAATATGAAACAATCACCTGTAAAAATCATCAAATGAATCATATCCTCACCATGGATTTCTCAATAAATCATGCATATAATAAAATAATATAGAATCGTGATTTTAACAAAACAAGGATCCCCACTAACACTTCCCTATTGATTTTCAAATCTCAATACCCATAGCAGATCATTGTATTATAAAATCCCTTCCACTCATATCAGTTTACATAACATCGCATCCCACCCACAAATACATTGGCCACACATTGCTTGTAGAACTAGAGCAGCAATGTATCATGAATGTGAAGAAAATCAGCCTAGGGGAATCCTCCTAAGATGGATGGCCTCTTATAAGATCTCAAATATTCATTTAAGGTATCAGTATTTATTTCGGGTTGTTTTTTAGGAAAAAGAAAAAATAGGGGTTCTCTAAGCACAATCCATGTACATTAGATTACATTCCAAGTAATTTGATGCCACTTGCAGCTGTGTGCTGGTCATGTAATGATCAAGTACATGGCCATTTGATAAACTGGAAGACCACTTAAGATGAGGTCCAGATAAGGCTACTGCATGACATGTACCTTTAATGAACAAACTGTGTACTTTTATTTTTATTTGATATATATGTGTGGGGTCACATATAATGTCTGAAAACAAAATTTTTCACCCTGTGGTTCATAAAGGAGAGCGAAGGAATGTAGGATGAACATCGAACCCCTCCTGATTCTGTGTCCTAGATCTGATTGAGACGCTGTCAGATGCATTGGAAATCCCCTAGTGAGTTCTCAAAACCCCTAGAGCCTTACATCTAGATTCCTCTTATCCCATTATTTGTTGAAGGTTGGGTGTTTTTCACTTTTTTTATATCTTCATAGAACTAAGACAATTCAAGGATTGAAGTTCATGTATATCAAAATTACGACATCGAGGTTGGTGGTTTGTGCATTTTTTTCATTTTTGAATTATTTAAGATAAAATTTGTGCATAACCCTAACTAGGGTATTTCTTGAATTGCATTTTAACCTTTTTTATTACCTTATATGTGTTTCTTGATTAATAAAGGGTTTTTGTTTAGACGTAAGGTTAGATACATTGATTCTGGACACCCCATGGGTGTGTTTTCCATGATTGATTATTTATGGAATTTTGGTTGAGGATTCATGTTAGGTTTTCCTTGTAATCAATTAAATGTTCATTAGGATGGAGTTACATATTATATAAGATGTATGTGATATGCGTTATGGTTGTTTGAACAAGGGGAATTTGACTGTGAGATCATTCAATGGTAGGGTCATTTATGTATGTTTTATTGTTATGTTGATCCACGAGTATTAACTATGAGAGATGCCAAGTGGTCATCAAACTGGGGGTTTAGACCATGATAGCATCCCAAGGGGTTGTTTATAAAATTTTGATGCTATATTTCCCAATGGGTATTGACCATGAGAGCTTCCCATGAGGTTTTTTGAAAATGATTGTTGTTATATTAGACAAGGGGGATAATACTGTGAGAACATTCCCAAAGGGTCGTTATTGAATAATAGAATAATTGTGATGAGGTTGCCAACCCAAATCACAAGATTAGAATTAGTCTTACTTGCGGGTTTAGATGGTCTTTGGAGTTATCTGTTTTTTGCAATTACACACGGGAATATCAATCATAGGCTAGATCATGAGACTTCATGATTCAAACAAATGAATAATAAATTTTAAATGAATGTGATTGAAAACAATATGATTGTTTACTTTTGAGTCCTTGAAATTTTATTTCTTCATTTATGAAAGTTACTAACAACATATATTCACTGACAGTTAGGTATAGATCTCTTGTTGGTTTTCTACTAGGATTTGTCTCACACCCAGTTTGGGGTATGCTTCTAGAACCGAAAAGATTATATGGTTATAGGTATGGACAGGGGAAAGCACCATTCTTCATCAAGTACTTGATTGTAATTAGATCTGGTGTGCATGACACCAAGATAAGGCTTGCAAAGATATAGAAGTTTAATGGCTTCACAATACTTAAGTATCTATATTTTTTTCCATAATTGTGTCTTGTTAGTATACATTACTAGAATTATATTTCATGCATCATATATATATATATATTGTGGCCTCTGTTGGATTTGATTTTGAGTCTTCTACTGTTTTATTTTGTTGGTATTACCGTTCACTATTGTTTATTATTTTCTTTATTCAGTGCAAACCCCTCCAAAGAGGGCATATATTCCCCCAATATCACACCATTTCCTTCACTGCTATTCTTCAGCCTCACAAATTTGGGTAAATTTGGTTTAGGTGATGTGACAGACCCAGTTTGGGGCACCTTTGGGCGGAACCCGGATCTGAGACGTTACCAATTGGTATCAAAGAGGGTTTTCTTTGTTTATTTTACATAATATTTAGAGCCAATAAACTAGGATTTGAAGGATATGGGGTTTTATAATTAGCAATTCTCATGAGTAGCTAACCCTGGTATATGGAAAATCCAGTCTACCTAAAATATTACAATTTTTCTTGTTTTGAAATTGTTACAATTGATTTTATTCCACTGTTGGGTGACACACATTTTTTGTGTTGTCGTGATTGATATCATTTTGGTTCCATTTCTATCACAAACTAATGGTATGAGGGTATTCCACCTCATGCATCATATAATCACTTCCTAGAGAACACATTTCATGCATTATTTTCATGCTATTTAAGGTGTATTACTGATTTCATGATATTGTGATAGATACTGTGCTAGATATGCATGCTGTTTTGATGGATTTCATGGTTAAAATACATCTTATTTTAATAGGGTACTCGTATACTTAATGTTTCATTTTTATGGATTCCATGGTTTTGCCCCTAATGTATTATGGGCCCTCTTGAAATGGAATTTGGTGGATCTTGATTTAAATTTAATTGAATTTTGTCAGGATATGATGTGAAAAATAATTCCAAACATTGATTCAATGGAATTATCCACTCTCAAGGATTGGAATGTGGCATGCCTTGGCCAAAATTCTATGATTTTGGGGGTTTTGGAGAAGTATTAGAGGCTTTCTTCCCATAATCCAATACAACATGGAATGCGATGTTATGAACACATGCCATGTGTTCTTCTATTCTGGAAGAAAACACTTTTCTTAAGTATATAATGTGTACCGTATGTACATGTTGTCTAGTTGCAGACTGTGTGACTAATTGTGTGTTGAGACATGGGATTCATAAACGTTTTGTAGAAAGTTCTGTGTACTAGGAGTATACACATTTCTATAAAAGACTTTGTATCCAACTGTGTGAATAATTACGTGGGTGGATGAAACATTGGTGGTAAAAGTTGTGTCTAGGGAGAACACTCCATGTAGTATTACACTGAAAGATCCATGCAGTTCTACCCATGTAGGAGTACTTGGGAAAGAGGGAATATTCTAGTACACGATGTGTCCAAGGAGGAACATGACATGTGTATGGGTGTCACATGACTTGTTTGGTATAGGTACACATGAATTTTAACGATTATAGGGAACATACCGTGTAGTGGTTCTATATGCCGTGAAAACCTCTTTTGTAATACATAAGTTTTTTTATTGATCAGTTCTACAACATATATTTTGTTGTCCTGGATAATAATGATCTATGTTGGGCGCTTGACCTTGTAATGTCATGTCCCCAAGACATCCTCCAGTTGTACGCTAGGTACAAGGTGATGATCAGACACTGGAAACTGTAGATCAATGTTTACCAGTAGATCCTCCCGTCATGTCTATCTTGGAACCAAAATTTATACCGAGCGTAGGTGTTGATGAATAGTTTCATGAAGGCTTGATGAGGATAATGATTTCTTTTCAGGGAGTACCCCATCCTACCACGTCTATGGAAGAGTTGATTATGGTGTTCCTACAGCGGCATCTGCCCACATTTGTAGGGGATGGAGTACTAACATTTGTATATTCATGGTTGGAGGCCATGCTATATATCTTCAATCACTAAGAGACAGCTCCATATAAGAGTTTGATTCATGAGACCTACATGCTATGCGATTCCTCCAAAAGGTGGTGGGATGTTATCTCATAGGTGAGACATAATCGGGATATTGATGGAAAAGTGTTTTAGGGGACTTTATTTGTTTACATCTACCCTGAAATGATTAGGGTCGAATGAGACTGGGAGTTCATACATTTGGGGTAGGGAACTTTTTCAGTGATGTCTTACTCTACTCATTTTATAGATCATCATTGCTTCACACCATTTCCGGGGGTGGTGGGTTGTCAATGTCTAGGAAGGTTGAGGGTGGTCTCAAGTATGACATCCAATCACAGGAGAATGTTTTTAGGCTGACTTTGGTGATTGCTATAGTAAACCAGGAACGGATTACCAAGCACAATCTAAGAGTGTTATGAACTGTGAGACAAGGTGGTTTAGTGTCTAGGTTTAGTAATCATTCAACCAATAGCAGGATGCACCCCTGGGAGCTTTCATGGGTCATTCATTAGGGTAGCCTAGTGGTGTGTTACCAATGTGGGAACAATGGGAATTCGAGACTGTATTAGCTAAAGCACCTAGTCGAGTGTCGATCTTGCAGAAGTATGGGCCACATTCTGATTTTTTGTATGATTTTCTCACCAGTAGTTAGTGACATGGTATTTTTTATGACTCTATGTTCAGGATCAGGACCACCAGTTTCTCATCATTCAGTGAATTGGTGTTTGTCAGGCCGAGGTGGTGGATGTGGCCACGATAGCCAGATAGAAGGTTTTCAATGATAGAATGACATATCATCTTAGGGTATCCTGGCAGGGTTGCATGGTTGTGGTATAGGTAAGAATTTTTTTGATAGAACAGACCCATAGGGAGATGGATCTATGAAACTCAACAGTTATATCTATGATTTTAGTTTCCTCAGTTTTGGATTCAATTCATTTTGATACTGGGGCTTCCCATTGTTTTATATCATTTGTCTTTGCGGAGATCCTTGGGCTCTGTATCAGTACTTCCATTGATGTTTTGACGTTAGACACTCCATTGGGGATTAAGAAGAATAGTGTAATTCTTTTCAAGGAGAGCCCTCTTGAGGTTGTGGATGTCATTTATTGAGGGAAAACTTTTTCATAGAGATAAAAGACTTCAATTTAATTCTCAAAAAAGATAGGGTAGTCTCTTTTCAGGACATTGTTGACCCAAGAATCATGTGGATGGAGGAATTATAGCCCATATTTTATGTTTATATCTTTATGAACCTGGGACTTAACAGATGGGCCTTCCTTCAATGGTGGATTATTTTAGAGATGTTAATCTAGGGGACTTTTCTGGTTTAACTTCGGAGCGAGAGGTAGATTTCTCTATTGATCTTGATCCAAGAGCATTAATTGTGTCAATTCCTCCACACAGGATGGCTACACCAGAATTAAAGGAGGTCAAGAAGCAGTTGGCGGAGTTGTAGGGAAAGGGTTTCATCAGACATAGTAATTATCTGTGGGGTTCACCTATCCTTTTTGCGAATAAGGTAGATGGTAACCTCATGATTTGTGTGAATTATCAGAAGCAGTACCAGTCGATAGTCAAGAATTTATATCCCTTAAGAGGGAATGATTATATCTTTGATAATATTTGAGGATCTCAAGAGTTCTCAAAGATTGACATGAGAACCATTTATCATCAGTAGCATGTTAGACAATTATATATACCTCTTAAATCTTTTAGGAGTAGGTATTGTTTATACTACTATTTGGATACGCTATTTAGTCCCACGAACACACCAGAAGTTTTTAGGGAACTGATCAACCGACTATTCCATCATTACGTGGATTATTTTGTGGTAGTCTTCATGGAAAAATATTGGTGTACAGACACACACTACAGGACCATTACACCAATCTTGAGATCGTATTGAGTACACTGAGAGAGAATCAATTATATGATAAGATCTCAAAATTACACATTTTGATGGACCAGATTCATATCATGGGTCATATATTCTCAAAGATAAGAGTTTTAGTAGATCCAAATAAACATAAAGCATTAGATTCTTAGGAGTTTCATAAAAGATATCATTTATGTAGAGACCCTAAGCTTGATGTACATGGACATTACGTTACTTTTTCGGAATACTTAGTACATAACAAAAACACACACACAATGACGTAATAGTTTAGTGTCTTTGGAAACTCGGACTATAATCTTCTAATCGTGGTGAAAAGATCTTCCACATCTCCATAAAGATCTTCCCTTTTTTTCTTACCTAAAACCTTTCTTTATATCCTAGGGAAAAGAAAACAAAAAAGGGTGAGCTCAAATGCTCTGTAAGGGTAAACAAAAGAAATATCAATCACATCATATTCATAAGAACAAAACATTTTGGAAATCTTAACCTGCAAAATAGAGCATAATTTCAGAACATGGGATAAATCATAGTAGTGAAATGAAATCCCAATAATCATAACTTAAAACATGAAACATTGTGGCATACACACATAATCATAGATAATCATTTCTTATTAGTCAAAACTCATTTCCAAGACTATCATAGTGGACAAAGTCCATTTCTGAACCGATTTCACTCCTCGTTTCAGTCCTGTTTCACTGAACCGTTTTAACCTGCCGTTCCAGCCATGTCTATCTCATGAGATATAAAATATTTACCCAATGCATTGGAGGGAGATATATGTCCCACCCATATCATAATGATACCATTCTTATTTGTGCCACAAAATCATAAATCAAACATCATTGCATAACTCATGTAATAAAAATGGGATTCTTAAACAACATGACATCATAAAACAATTCATATAAGATCAAAGAATTCACAAAAAGTACCTCGTACGAAAAACGATAAAAGATTCCTTTTATATCTTTTACTAAAAACTCACCGAAGGGTAAAATTGGATTTAAACAATTTTAGGTGGATGGAAATAATATTAAATATTGAGGAAACATGGATGTGGATGATAAAATACACCCCAGTAAATACCAAAGTATAAACAATCTTGGATAAAATGAGATTGTGATATTTTCCCTTACCTTAGGTCTGATTTTCTTCGTAAGTGTCTGAACCTCCTGTATAATGATTTAAATAATGTTATTGACTTATTACAGAATCATACTTATTTTTATGATATCATATATGGTCATATTCTTAGCTTCTTATTATTAATGTTTCATTACTACTTGTTATTCGGGTGTTTATTACTTTTTGTTCTTATGCGTGTTTTGTCGAATAAATTATTATTATTCTTTTTAGGTTGTAGATACCTCATTTACAGATTGTTATTATTGTAATTTATTCATTCATTCAATTCATTTATATAATCATAATGCAATGAAGATCATGTAGAACGGGTCGCATCACATCGTGGAGATGGTATTCCGTACGTACGCACGAGCGATGATATCGTTCCCTTGATTGTGAAATTGTACTGGAGTGTATATATACAATTTCAGAATCAATATAACCTTAAAATAATCATATATAGTTATTATTTCCACCATTATACCCATCCATGTAAGGTGGTGGTGGAAAATAGATTACACCACAGCGTGGAGACGGTATTCCGTACGTACGCAAGTGTGGTGATTTCATTTTCCGTAGGATGGATTGATGGTGGAATAGGGTTGTTTCATACTTATAATAACATATCATTATATGAGTGATACTGATGTTATTATTTATAATGAAAAAACTAAAGAAGAAGAAGTGGAAGAAGAAATAAAGATGAAAGAATCGGTAACGGACATTACCTTTTCTTTGAAACGCTTCTTTGAGACCTCCTTTTAGGACACTAAAATTGGTCTTTGAAGAAGACCAAGACCTCTAGGATGTCTCTAGGGAAGTGGAGAGAAGCAATTGGCAGGGTTTTTCCGAGCTCGAAGTCTCATAGTGGTGTGAGGAAGAGTGGGAGGAGGTGCCCTTTTATAAGGGAGGAGAGGGGCTCCTTTGGAAAAACTAAAAATATTATTTTATTATAAATCCAAATTCAGTTTTAAATAGTTCCGAATTGAGTTATTTCGAAGATAAGGTGGGTATGGGTCGAAAGACTCTCATCGAATAGAATTTATGCATGTTTAGGTTCCTATTTTAACATTATCATTTAGATTTAACATTAAGTTAGATAATTATACTTTTACTGTGTCTTTTTGTGTTCTTACACTATAAGGTTAATAAACATACTATAAAAAGCCAAACGAACCCCAAGTTATTTATTATTAATATATATAACCTTAACTAAGTCATTTGGCCAAACCTTAGATTTTTATGAATAAAATAACAATTAATAATATAATATTTGTTTTAAAAACTATTTTATGTCAATTTTGACACTATTTACTTATTTATTTTTGTGAAAATCATAAAAGAATTATTAATTCTGAAAAAGTTAATTAAATAAATACTAACATGTCATATTAACTTATAAAATTAGTGAAATTCATAAAAAGTCTCAAATTACATTTATTTGGGTATTTATAACATCAATTATGTCAATATTTCATTAATAAGATAAATACTCCATCATCTTTGTTTCATAAATAAATTAACTTATTTAAATTACAAAAATTACAAATAAAATATCATTATGTAGGAAATCTTCTTATCTTTCTAATGAATATTTATAGTCGAATTTATCTTATGTATAACCCTATATTAAAAATGATTTAGTTATTAAACATTAATTTTAACTATTTTAACCCTTCGTTAAATAAATTGATAATAAATGTCCTAATCTAATTCAAGTGGGCCTAAATGGTCATATTTTATTCCTAAGGTTGTTTTTGGTCGAAGTAAACTTATCCAATAGAATTAGGACATGTGTTATGGTAATAATAATATCATTTTTACCCTTAACTACCATATTTACTTTTAATCGTGGTAAAAAAAAGAAAAAAGTTACTATTCACCAAAAATTATTTTCATCTCATTGAACCACATTTTAGTCCTGTATACTAACTTTGTCTCTCGTATTTTCGAAATTCCACTCACAAAAGAGGTAAAATTATGTTTTATGAAATAATTCAATTTTTTTAACTACCACTTAGTGGTTTCACTATTCATCAAAAAATGAAAGTTTCCAGAAAAAAACCGAAAATTAGGCCTAAGATATATTTGATATTATGAATTCAAAAATGATGTTTATTTTACCAAATTCAAAACATATCAGTTACATTAACTAATTTAAAAATTAATTCTCGTCGTCAAGACAAGTAGCGTGTTTTTAAGAGATAGTAACTATCAAAAGATTGACACTTGTTTATGTCTGCTTTAAATGTGAAATTACATCCAATGAACAACATTGTATTAAATTGTAAAAATTTATTCTAAATATAATTTAAAACCACTCAAATTAATAATTTATCAATATTAATTATTTCGATTACAAATTTTTTTTTAAATTAAATTTTAATGATTTTCACTATTCATCGGAATATGAAAGTTATCCGAAAAGTACCAAAATTTCACCCTAAGATAATTTCAATATTCCTAATCCAAAAAGGAATTCCATTTTTAAAAAATTTCAAAAAGTGGTTATTACTATTCATAACGGCTAGTTTTAATAATATTTTAATAGTATATCGTTGTTTAGAGAAACTCGGTATTGCGTACAACACACGCTATCTTGGAAGGTCGTGATTGCATGTAATGCAAGCCAAGTCATGGATGTGTGTTGTGCAAGCTCATTTTGGTGTAGCTCACAACATAATACATTTATGAAATTAAAAAGAATATTTTTCATAAAATCTCGGGGTGTTACATTCTACCCCCCTTAAAATGAATTTCGCCCTCGAAATTCGTCGGGGTTATAAATTGTTTACTACTCGAATGTTTCTTTAATAGAAACCCACATCGTCAAAAGGAATACCAAAACCAATCTTTAAAAACAAAAGTATGAAACGTAACGGTTACCCAAAAAAACGGATCACTGGGTTTCCACATAGGTGAAAATATGGATATGGAAGAGAAATCTAACCATCATGTTCTAATGGAGAGTGGTAGAGAACATGGCTATGGAAAATCCATCAATCACAAATCCATAGATTTGTGATGATCTAAGGTACCATCTGATTCATCGGATATAAGGGCACTAGGAAAACATTTTTGGTTTTCAAGATCATTTCCCTAAAGTTGAAGAATTCGAAATAGAATAAATACTTACTTTATTTTGGTACAATCTCCCTGTTGTTCGTGCTTTGAAAAATTTCCACTTCATCTCTTAATTAAATGAAGTTGAATTTGACATTCGTGAAGTGTTAATAGATCATGTGATAGAATGACGGGTCATTCCATCTGTTTCAAACAAATGGTTAGAAAAAGTTATCAAATATACATAAGTCCTTCAATGGTGAGGTTAATCATATATGATTCCAAAAATGAACTTATACTTCATATATCATACCGCATAATAAAATAAAACTAGTTTCTACTAACCAGGGACTTCCTGTAGGTCAGTGGTAGGTGATAAAGGCCAGTAGCACTTCGGTTGTGGGTTTGATTCCCACAGCCTTGTCCGACGCAATGGGTTGTTGCCCATCCTGAAGGTTGTCCTTTTTCTAAAACTACATTACTATAACATCCCATAAATAATATAGAAAAAACTTCTATCCTTAAACAATAGTAACTTATATCCAACATAATCCATTCCAATCTTTAGGCTTATAAAAAATAATGCTTTCTAATCTCATATTATAGTGAAAACGATTACCAAAGAGTTCATACAACAAGCATATTAATACCATTGTTGATCCCCATATATCATGAGATGTGTCTTGTTGGTCACATTCCAAACATTCGAAGGCCTTAATCATGTATTCTCTTGAAAAAAAATGAATACCCATTGAACCTTATTGAAAACATGAATGCTGTTAAAAGTTAACTCTTTTCACATACCAAAATCCTCAAAATTCTATATACTCAAACCATGATATCACTTAGTCCTTATATTAATCATGAGCTCATGAATACTGTCAAACATTCATTTTTTCGTTTTCCCTTCATTATGCACATATCATTTTTATCCAAGAATATCTCAATCACTTTCCATGGTTACCGGTACCATTGAAAAGCACAATAGACCAATACATAAATATTCAAATATTCCACGATACTATATACAACATTATTTTGGAATCCCATTACATAAACACTTAATCATTCCACCATATCGTTGTCATATTCAACATCACCAATAGTGATCGCATGTGACTTCCTTTTGTCCTTTGCCTTAATTGGTTGCTCATGTCGATCATCATTAACCCTTGGATTAGGGAATTGATTAGCATAATGCCCCATTTCATTTCACATGAAGCATTGAAGTGTTGTTGGTGCGTTCTATGCAGTCTTTTCTTTATTCACATCATTAGAAACCCTTTTTCCATTACATTGACACTCACCTGCTCGATGACCTTCTTTTCCACACTTAAAACATTTTCTAGTCCCCTTAACCCAATCTCCACCATGCTTCTTTCCACACTTTGAGAATAAGGAAACATTCATCTTCTTTTCACCATTATTCTATGATTTCTCCTTATACTCAATCTTTCATTTCTTGTCAAAACTATGAGATGGATAAGTAACACCAACTTCTATTTCTACCTTGATAGAACAACACACAATTTCTTCATAGCTACTGAAGTCTCTTATAGCTAATGCCCTTCGAAGATTTGGTTTTAAGCCACTGATGAATCAATCGATCTTACTATCAGGATTGATAATAACACCAGAAGAATACCTTGCATGTCTTATAAAATTTGCTTCATAGGTACCAACATATTCATCATTTTTTTCTTTAGTTCAAGAAACTTCTTCTCCATCATTGTTCAGAGAATACGAGGGAAGTACTTATTGAAAAATAAGTTCTTGAACTCGTCCCATTCCATGGACTCAATTTCATCTCTTTTCCTTGTATTCTTGATAATATTCCACCATTGATCAGCATCACCTTCCAAACGATACACTGCTAAGATGACTTTATCTTGTTCAGAACATTGAAGAACTGAAAATATCTTTTCAGTGGTACTGATCCATTGTTCAGCAACAAGTGGATCAAAAGACCCACTGAAAGAAGGTGGATGTTGCCTCATGAAGGACTCAATAGAATATTGTTCCCTTATATGCTCATTTGGAAGTCCAGAATGATTCATAGCTTGTGTAGTTATAGAAATAAGATTTTGCACTCTATATCCCATAACATTTGTTTGTTCAGGAGGACAATCATTGCATTTTCCATTACATTGATCAACATGGTTCCTTCGGGTTCCAGCCATCGTCTAAAACCCAAAAAGAATAGTGTGAGAGGGAAAAATCATGCTAGGGAAAACAACATAACAAAGGGGGAGTACCTTCAATATCTAACATCTTAGGTTACCATAATTATAGTATAATTACCTATACATATACATAACCTTAGGGACATCCCTATACATACCTTAGAAATATCTATAGGGGTCTCACTAAAGTTCTCGCATCCTAGTTTCCAATGGTTGACTAAACCTTTCATCTGATACCAACTGTAGAGACACTAAGCTTGACGTACATGGAAATTACATTACTTTCGCAGAATACTTAGTACATAACAAAAACACACACACAAGGACCGTAATAGTATAGTGTCTTTGGAAACTCAGACTATAATCTTCTAATCGTGGTGAAAAGATCTTCAACATCTTCATAAAGATCTTCCCTTTTTTTCTTACCTAAAACCTTTCATCATATCCTGGGGAAAAGAAAACATAAAAGGCTGATCTCAAATGCTCAGTAAGGGTAAACAAAAGAAATATCAATCACATCATATTCATAAGAACATAACATTTTGGAACTCTTAACCTGCAAAAGAGAGCATAATTTCATAACATGGGATAAATCATAGTAGTGAAATGAAATCCCAATAATCATAAATTAAAACATGAAACTTTGTGGCATACACACATAATCATAGAGACTCATTTATTATTAGTCAAGACTCATTGCCAAGACAATCTTAGTGGACAAAGTCCATTTCTAAACTGAGTTCACTCCTCGTTTCAGTCCTGTTTCACTGAACCAGTTTAACCTGTCGTTCCAGCCATGTCTATCTCATGAGATATAAAATCTTTACCCAATGCATTGGAGGGAGATATAGTTCACACCCATCTCATAATGATACCATTCTTATGTGTGCCACAAAATCATAAATCATACATCATTGCATAACTCATGTAATAAAAATGGGATTCTTAAACAACATGACATCATAAAACAATTCATATAAGATAGAAGAATTCATAAAAGAATTCATAAAAAATAATTCCATCACAAAATAATCAAATCAATGTAATAATAGGGATAGAAACAGAACCCTATATTATCTTAGATGGAAAATAATTTTGATAAAACACTTGAACTCCATTCTTGAGGAAAATATCCTTTCTACTTAAAAAACATTTTTCTTTAGTAACATGTCATACAATTTTAAAATAAAAGAAGTTGATCAAAAATAAACATGAAAACATATAAAGTAAGCTTCTAGGAAATAATGTTTTAAAAATCCATTCATGCCGTATAAGTTAAAAAAACATTATTCCCATACTTTTGTCGGAAAAGTCAAAAAGTACCTCGTACGAAAAACGACAAAAGATTCCTTTTATATTTGTTACTAAAAACTCACCGAAGGGTAAAATTGGATTTTAACAATTGTAGGTGGATGGAAATAATATTAAATACTGGGGAAACATGGATGTGGATGATAAAATACACCCCAGTAAATACCAAAGTATAAACAATCTCAGATAAAATGAGATTGTGATATTTTCCCTTACCTTAGGTCTGATTTGCATCGTAAGTGTCCGAACCTCCTATATAATGATTTAAATAATGTTATTTACTTATTCCAGAATCATACTTATTTTTATGATATCATATATGGTCATATTCTTAGCTTCTTATTAGTAATATTTCATTACTACTTGTTATTCGAGTGTTTATTACTTTTTGTTCTTATGCGTGTTTTGTCGAATAAATTCTTATTATTCTTTTTAGGTTATAGATACCTCATTTCCAGATTGTTATTAGTGTAATATATTCATTCATTCAATTCATTTATGTAATCATTATGCAATGAAGATCATGTAGAACAAGTCGCATCACATTGTGGAGACGGTATTCCGTACGTACGCATGAGCGATGATATCATTCCCATGATCATGAAATTGTAATGGAGTGTATATATACAATTTAAGAATCAATATAACTTTACAATAATCATATATAGTTAATATTTACACCATTATACTCATCCAATTAAGGTGGTGGTGGAAAATATATTACACCACGGCGTGGAGACGGTATTCCGTACGTACGCACGCGTGGTGATTTCATTTTCCGTAGGATGGATAGATGGTGAAATAGGTTTGTTTCATACTTATAATAACATATCATTATATGAGTGATAATGATGTTATTACTTTATAATGAAACAACTAAAGAAGAATAAGTGGAAGAAGAAATAAAGATGAAAGAATCGGTAACGGACATTACGTCTTCTTTGAAAAGCTTCTTTGAGACCTCCTTTTAGAACACTAAAATTGGTCTTTGAAGAAGACCCGGACCTCTAGGATGTATCTAGAGAAGTGGAGAGAAGCAATTGGCAGGGGTTGGCCGAGCTTGAAGGCTCAATGTGGTGTGAGGAAGAGGGGGAGGAGGTGCCATTTTATAAGGGAGGAGAGGGGCTCCTTTGGAAAAACTAAAAATATTATTTTATTATAAAGCCAAATTTTGTTTTAAATAGATCCAAATTGATTTATTTAGAAGCTAAGATGGGGATGGGTCGAAATCCGCTCATCCAATAGAATTAAAAAAGTTTAGGTTCCTATTTTAACCTTATCATTTAGATTTAACATTAATTTAGATAATTTTATTTTTACCGTTTATTTTTGTGTTCTTACACTATAAGGTTAATAAACATACTATAACAAGACAAACGAACCCAATGTTTTTTATTATTAATATATATATCCTTATCTAAGACATTTGGTTGATCCATTGATTTTTAGGAATAAAATAACAATTAATAATATAATAATTGTTTTAAAAACTATTTTATGTCAATTTTGACACTATTTAGTAATTGATTTTTGTGAAAATCATAACAGAATTATTAATTCGGAAAAATTTAATTAAATCAATAATAGAATGTCATATTAACCTAGAAAATTAGTGTAATTCGTAAAAAGTCTCAAATTTAATTTATTTGGGTATTTATAACATCAATTATGTCAATATTTCAATAATAAGATAATTAATGCATCATCTTTGTGTCATAAATAAATTACCTTATTTAAATTCTAAAAATTACAAATAAAATATCATTATGTAGGAAATAATTTTAGATTTCTAATTAATATTTATAGTCCAATTTATCTTATGTATAACCCTATATTAAAAATGCTTTAGTTATTAAACTTTGATTTTAACTATTTTAACCTTTCTTTAAATAAATTGATAATAAAAGTCCTAATCTAATCCAAGTGGGCCTAAATGGTCATATTTTATTCCTAAGGTTGTTTTTGGTCGAATTACACTTATCCAATAGAATTAGGACATGTGTTAGGGTAATAATAATATCATTTTTACCCTTAACTACCATATTTACTTTTAACCGTGTTAAAAAAAAGTACAAAGTTACTATTCACCAAAAATTATTTTCATCTCATTGAACCACATTTTAGTCCTTGATATTAACCGTGTCTCTCGGATTTTCGAAATTCCACTCAAAGAAGTGGTAAAATTATGTTTTATGAAAAAATTCAATTTTTTTAACTACCACTTAGTGGTTTCATTATTCATCAAAAAATGAAAGTTTCCAGAAAAAAACCAAAAATTAGGCCTAAGCAATATTTGATATTATGAATTCAAAAATGATGTTTATTTTACCAAATTCAAAACATATCAGTTACATTAACTAATTTAAAAATTAATTCCCGTCATCAAGAAAAATAGCGTGTTTTTAAGAGATAATAACTATCAAAAGATTGACACTTGTTTATGTCTGGTTTAAATGTGAAATCACATCCAATGAACAACATTGTATTAAATTTTAAAAATATATTCTAAATATACTTTAAAACCACTCAAATTAATAATTTATCACTATTAATGATTTCAATTAAAAAAGTTGATTTTAAGTAAATTTTAATGATTTTCACTATTCACCAGAATATGAAAGTTATCTGAAAAGTACAAAAATTTCACCCTAAGCTAATTTCGATATTCTGAATCCAAAAATGAAGTCCATTTTGAAAAAAATAAAATTTACAAAATTTCAAAAAGTGTTTATTACTATTCATAATAGCTAGTTTTAATAATATTTTAATAGTATATCGTTGTTTAGCGAAACTCGATATTGTGTACAACACACGCTATCGTGGAAGGTCGTGATTGCGTGTAATGCAAGCCAAGTCAGGGATGCGTGTTGTGCAAGCTCCTTTTGGTGTATCGTACAACACAAGATATTAATGAAATTAAAAAGAATATTTTTCATAAAATATCAGGGTGTTACAATTTAGGTACAGATTTTTCTCGGGTTGTCGGGTTACTACAGGCGCTTTATACATGACTTTTCACTCTTAGAAGCTCCCTTGACATGCCTTCCTTAGAAGGTTGTGTAGTAATTATGTACAGATACCTATGATTCATCCTTTCAGGATTTGAAAGGGATATTGAATTCAACACCAGTGCTGACATTTTTGGATCTGGGAAAAATTTACACCATCAACTACGACACATTAGGTATCAAGATAGGAGCAGTTTTGATGCAGGGGGAAGGAGTCCTTGCATACGGGTCTCGGAAGATGAGGCAATATGAGAGGAATTACCAGAAATATGATCTCAAGTTAGCTTCATTTGTTCATTATTTACTCCATTGGAGTCATTATCTTTTGGGAGAGAATTTTGTGGTGTAAACTGACCACAAAAGCCTCATGTACATCTTTATAAATGTGATCTGAATTTGAGATAGTGAAGGTGGGTTGAGTACCTTCAGTCTTTTGACAATGATATTACCTACATTCATGGTTAAATGCTACGTAGGGGATTATTTTTTGAGTTGGAAAACTCAGATACATAAGTAAAAAAGTCCTGCAGTGAGTGGATGCTTATGTCTATGTTCTCTAAGATGCATTTGGAGGTGCATGAGAAATAGGGGTAGATGTTTCATTCATCTGTAGTTGTTACCTCTACTCTACATGATCGAGTGAGAATGAGGATACTATCAGATATCAAAGGCCTATTCATACATGAGAGTGTGTCAGTCGAGGACCCTAATCCTAGATGGACCATAGGTGGTGATGTGGTTTTTCATTTTTAGGGGTGCGTATGTCTGTCAGAAGACTTACACAATGAACTTTTGCAATATTTTCATTCCACAATTTGGGTAGTTCATCCCGATGTTAACATTATGTATCGATATCTACATCATCATTATTTGTGTCCGGGCATGAAGAGGGTTGTTGTTTGTTTTTACTGAGAAGTTCCACCTGTCAACAGGTGAAGGCAGAGCATTAGAAAATGGAATCTCTTTTGTAGTATTAACCCATTCCCGAGTGGGAGTAGAATGATGTCACGGTGTATTTTGTGATGGTTTTACTAAGGTCACCCTGAGTGAATTATATCTTGTGGGTTGTTATCAACAGGCTCACAAAGCTTTCACACTTCATTCCGATCAAGGATAACATTAGTGTTGATGAGCTTGGGATGTTTTACATCTGATAGATTGAATTTCTGCATGGGGATCCGCACTCTATTTCAAACAGGGACGCCCAGTTTACTTCACGTTTCTGACAGGGACTATAGTGGGATTTGGGTACACAGGTCCTTCTGATTAAATCATACCATCCCTAGAGAGATGGCTAGTCCACAGACAGAATTCTAGTTTCAGAGGACTTGCTTTGGGTATGCATCCTAGATTTCAGGGAATCATGGGAGATACTCATAACACTAGTGGATTTTTCCTACAATAAGAGTTTTTAGGAGACGATTAATATGGACCCTTATGAGGATTAATATAGAAGGACGTTTCAATCACCCTAATGTTTGATAGAGTCAAGAGTGGTTGTTATGAGGGGTGGTCATATTTTCCCAAAGACCACTGAGAATGTGGAGTTGATTCCAAAGAGGATGACTACTACATAGTCTTAAGAGAAATTTTATGTTGATCGATGAAGATGAACTGAGCAGTTTGAGGTCGTAGATCTACTTTTTGTACATGTCACACTATGGTTGGGACACTAGAGGATTAGTAAATAGGTAAATATTTCACAGAGATACGTTTGGCTGTCTGAGGTTTTGGAGAGAATCAAGATGGTTTCCTATTGATTGTAGTTACCTTAGAGATACCAGGAAATGAACAATGTATTTCATGTTTCTCAGCTATAGTATTACTTTTCAAAAATGTCTCAAATTTATTAACACGAGGTGATTGAGTTGGTGGTGGATGAATCATTTGAGAGGAACCATATCCATACTGTGGATCATAAAACAATGGTTCTTCTTGTAAATTATGTTCCTTTGGTATAGATGTTATGGAAGCACGAGCGAGTTCACGAAAAGACATGGGAGAGAGAGGTCGGTGTGAAATCGCAGTGGCCAGAGTTATTCTCAGATTCTTCTTCACCCTATGTAAGGGAAATTTGTTGATGAATTTCGATAAGGGGGGAGTTTGTAAAAACCCATTCCTTCATTTTTGGTATGGATCTCGATTATGGGATGTTTTTTAGAAAAATGAAGAAAAAGAGTTTTTATAAGTGCACACCGTGTACTTCTGAGTACACACCATGTACTTCTGAATAGATTTTGTGTACTTATGAGTACATGTAGTGTACCCAAATGCCACTTACATCTGCCTATTTTTCATTTAATAGCTGAGTACATGTTTTTTTGATGACCAAGCAGACTGCTTAAGATGGGGGGTCGATTAACGCTATAACACAGTGTGTACATTTAATGAAAATACCATGTAATTTTCTTTTTAGTTGATATATTTTTGCGGGTCCACGTCTTATTTCCTGATATTACTTCTTCTTCCTATCATTCATCCATGAGGGAACCAAAAAGGCTGAAAAAATTTGAACCCCTCCCAATTCTCTAATCGAGCTCTGATTGAGACGCATTTGAGTCCATTGGAATCCCACCGGTGAGTTCTCAAAACCCCTAGATCCTTTCTTCTTTATTCCTCCTCTCTCATGAGTTAATATTGGTTGGTAGTTTTCTACCTTTTGTAGAACTGCTATGATCTTTCCTGATTCAAGGGCTGATGTTCAACTATATTGATCAGACAAAATTGAGATAGGTGGTTTTTTACATTCATTGTTTGTAATTAGATTATATATGTTAAAAATTCCAAATAACCATGTTTGTTGTATTTCTTGAATTGGAATTTAACCATGTTTATTACCTACTAGGGTTTTATTGATTAATAAAGGGTTGTGGCTTAGGCGTAAGGTTAGATAACTTGTTATGGTACACCCCATAGGTGAATTTCCCTTGATTGATTATTTCTGGAAGTTTTTTCGAGGATTCCTATTGGGTTTTCCTTGTTTTCCATGCCATGATTGTTAGGATGGAGTGACTGGTCATATAAGATGCATGTGGTATGTATTTTGGATGTTTTATGAAGGTGAATATTACTATGAGTGGTTCCTGAGGTAGGGTCATTTTTGTATGTTTCATTATTATGTTGACCAAGGGTTTTGACTATGAGAGCATCCAGTTGTTTGTCGACCCGGGGGGTTTAGACCATGAGACCTGCCCATGTGGTCATTCATAATTTATTGATACTGTATTGACCACAGGTTTTTGACCATGACAGCTTCCCAGGTGGTCGTTCATAAATGATTTTGGTTATATTAGACTAGGGGGATTGGACTATGGGAACATTCTCAAAGAGTCATTATTTAATAATTGAATGATTATGACGAGTCTCTTAAGCCAGAGCACATTCTAGGACTCAGTCATACTTATGTATTTATATTGTCATTAGAGAATTCTATTTTGTTACTATTACCCAGTGTATATAGAGCGTAGGCTAGATCATGAGATTTCATGATTCAAACAAAATATTAATAAATTTTAAATGAATGTGATTGAAAACTGTAGTGTTTATTACATTCGATCACTTCCTAGTTTATGTCTTTATTTCTACATTTTACATTCTATATATATTCTGAGAATGTTTGGAATTGATCTTTTGGTGGTTTCGTACTAGGATTCTTCTCACACCATGTCTGGCTCATGCTTTTGGACTCAAATAGATTATATGGTTGCAAATATAGATAATGGAAAACACACTTCTTCATCAAGTACTCGATTGTTGTTGGAGATAGAGAGTATGGGACCAGGCTAAAGCTTGTGATGCTGTTGGAGTTTACTTTATTTTCTATACTTTGGTTTCAGTATTGTGTTTTCATCATTGTGACTTGTTTGGATACCTTCATAGGCACATGGGACATGAATCATATATATATATTTCCCTCTATTGGATTAACATTTTGTCTTCCACTATTTACTATTTTGGGTATTTCTATTTCATTATTCTTTAATATTTTCATTACGTTATGAATACTTTACCCATGAAGGAATTCTTTCCCCAAATATCACACCTTGGTCCTCACTACTCATCGGCAGCCTCTGGTGTCTGTGGAATTGTGCTTGAGGTGATGTGACCAACTTTGTTCTGGCCACCTTTGGATAGAACCCAGATGCAGGATGTTACACTCCCACCATATTTAACATTACACCCACATCATGTCTCAGGTGTCAAAAACTGGTAGAACACATCACATCTTAACTGTAGTGTCCATTGCAAACCTAGATGTGGGGGAAAAACAAATGACTCATCACCTATGAGCGTTGTTGAGGTTGTATATCTCAGGTGGGGAACATATGATTAAGTATAAAAATAAATTATATATCAATAGAATACAATAATCAACTTGATTGTTGATGTTAGGAACTCTAACGTACACCTCATCGACACCACATTAACTCAAATCAACCATGACAACTTCTTCCACCACTATATGAAAAACCACACAGGTGACACAACATTGGTCACATTTACCATAAAATGTTCACCACAATTATTCAATATGAAATTTACCACACATCATCTTCCTTACAATTATATTCAATTACAGAACAATTAATTTATTCATTTCATTCTACATCATAATTTATTTTACCGATACCTGGGATATTGAGACAACCACAATACACAGCTATTTCCACTACACCACACATATACCATTGTCATCGAATCACATTACCCAAGACATATCACAACAAAAAATCCCCATATAAACTAAATCAAATAACAACAATATCCATGCCACAACCTAATCACCAAAACAACTACACCACAACCTAAACACCACCAACCCCATGCCACAACCATTGTGCCATATCACATCCATTCCAACCATCCACCACATCACTTACATGCATTCTTCTCTACCAACCCTATCACTATCATTACCAAAAAAATAGTCGTATGAAAAATTAAGGATCACAAAATAACATCCAAACATAATAAAAACACATCTTTTCTTCTCATTTAGAAAATTCCTTTTTCCGATTTCTTATTTATATTAGCATGAGTATCATCACATTAACTATATTTTCATGGAAACCCAATTATTATCTAGATATAAATCAATTATTCATTTATTCATGTCAGATCACAAAAAAACATAAAAAGGTTCATCACAAAATAGAAACTATAATTAAAAAAATGTTCCAAACACCCATTCTATTCGTAATTTGAAATATTCATGCATAATAACAACATCAACATATATCAAAGAAATTAATCATTCAATAACTCCCCATAGACATTAATTTTATATATTAAAATTAATTATATGATAATGTAGACACTTAATATCTAAAAAAATGGATGAAAAATCAATCTGATCAAACATTTATCTTCAAAAAATGTGAGAACAAGTATCATATCCCTTAAATAAGCTTTCCAATCACATTTCCCACAATAAGGAAAAGAAGAAAATACCTAGAAAAAAATACCATAAAAGAAATATCTAGATCGAACTACACTACAACCAATGATCAACAATACACATCACCACTTATACATAAAACCAAATTAAAAACAACACTAAGAATCACTAAATATGATCAACAGCAAACACATGAGAATTTTATAAGAACTATCCACCAAATTAATACTGGAAGAAAATGATTAATCTTTGATAAATGAATCTGAAGTTGGATATACGGAGATCCACTAGGATTACTATAAACTAGAGTGTTGTAGGTTTTGAAGAAAACAAAAAGCATCAAATGATTTAAAGATGCACTTAAAAGGCCAATTACAAGGCAGGTCCCATTTACACGTCGTGTAAATGTCACGTTTCAAGCCCCGCTAAAAATTGTGTCACCCAACAATCAAATTCATGATTCATTACAAGTACTGTAACTCCTCGTGAACCATCCTTCAAAAGGTGTGAGATATCCTTTCATGGAATATAATATTTTTTCATCATGTGTTCAAACTTCGTATAGATTTTTAATAGCCAACACCTAAAAAAATGAAATTGACCAAGAGGAGAAAAATCATTGCATAAGATACTTCTCAGACCACTATCACCACTAAGAATCCAACACCAATACTAGAAGGAAAATGGAGTTCGAACAACCACCAGGTGAGATACCTCTCAAGGATGTAGTTATGCCTCAATGCAACAACCAACTAGACAAGCCAAACCCGCCTACCGATAAACAAGTCGCACAACAACATCCCAAAACCATCAAATCACCTCAATATCCAATACTATCGAAAATCACCATTATACATAACATCCACATTCACAACCTTAAAACCTCCACAAATAGTAATCCAAAAACAACTACAACCAACAAACCCTATAATACTGAATGTTTGAATTAGATAATTCTATCATCCATGTCATGATATTATCCACTATATGCAACACTGACACACCCTAATAGGTTTAATTTCATAATAGTGAATTCCTATCAATTATTAATCAGTGATTATCCTTTACAAAGGTTGAGGGATTTATTAAATGTCACACATCTAGGAAAACATGGAATCTCTTAACATATAACGATCCATATATCACATCATATGAAAAACATAACAATGAAAACTGAAAAAAGCTTCGATTACTCGGAAAAAATATTTGTTTCTTTCTACAACATACTCTCCTATAAGAAACCATACGTCAATAACATGGGTTCTAAGGGAATGATCAAACCTGAAAACACATTATCTCAAAAATAATAGATCTTTAATTGAAAGTACATGAAGATCGTATCTTCCCCAACATCTAAATCTCCCCTGTGAATAATGTGGGAGTAATAGGGGAGATATCAAAGATGTAGGGATAGATGGAATAAATTGTTGATCCTCTCTATCTATGGTAGGAACTCCAATCGATACTCTACCTTGAAAACATATCCCAACACCTAAAAGGGACTAGTAAATAAGGGATAACTCTCACACTTTAGCCAGACCTCTGCTTCCTATGCTGAGGGGAGACTCTCAAGAACACATGGTCTCTATCCATTAAATTCAATAGACTATACATATGATCAAAATTAGTTTTCTAATAGTTCTACGCATCCCTAACCTAGTTATGATCAAACTGGATCATTTGTATTGTTCTTTTCACCACATCAGGTCCAAGGAAGTTTGACTCTCCAACCCCTACCTACCATAATATTAATGAGACAATTTCTTCTAAAATTCCTCAATGAGAGCCATACCAATAGACCATAGATATATAATTTTTTATGGAAACACAACATGGGGCATATGTCATACCCATGATCCACCAAAGTCTAAGATGCATTGCTACAATGTAAACTATAGCTTCTAGATGGTCTGATCCATCATCGCATTAGTATAAGGGTGGAATGTACTTCAAAGGTTAAAATAGCTGCTATAATATTACCCCAATAACTACCTAAATCATGGGGCTAAAAAAGGATCACAATCATAAATTAAGTCCTCTAGTAACCCATAAATCCAACCATATCATCTTATTACGAACTCAAAAAAACATCCATGACAATAAACTCACATATTTCTAAAAATCTGATCTAATTTTGTCTGTAGGCCCAGTATCTCCAAAACTGTATAAAAAATCCCAAATCACGGGGAAATCCTATGATAATAACCATGGAGATATCCCCTCATTTATAGTCATGACCATCTAGTGAATATAAAAAACTACCAGAACATGGTACTCTACTTTCTCCTAATGATAAACTAGACTTGTAGAGAGAAACTCCTCCACATAACATTTCATTCCCGTATAGAAAAACTATCTCCATAATCCATGATATATCTTTGTCACCCAAATATATTGTAATATAGGTGAGCTCTTATCCTGATGGGTAAATCCCCCATGCATCCCCTATGGAACAATCATCTTCCCCAAGAATAACAAGACCTTCTGACCATCCACTGACCATCACATAAAAGAATCACTATAGGCCACACAATAACACATCATATATATATATGTGTCCCCCCAATCAGATTCCTCCACCCAATTCTTCAATTATGCATCCATAGAGATATAAAAAGGATAACCTAGACCACTTCTCTATCCAATGTAATGATGCATCACTACAATCTCTTATATTCCTTTCTAAACTTCCACGGACTACCAAAACACATCCACTCAAGCCTTATGACTCAACACAATGACAATTAAACTCCCCTTCCAATGAGTGTACAAGGTATAAATATTGATATCATAATGAAAATACATCCATCTCCACTGGTGATGATTTTTATAATATGGATATAAAATATATCTCATGCTCTTGTGGTATATAAAAACCATAAATCACTCACTTAAGAGGTAATGACTCCACAATTGTAGCACGAACACAGGTAATGCTAACTCTAGATATTGGGTTCATAGTTACACTCATAGTTTTGTGACATACTAGACCCAGAAAGGATCACTTCCATCTACTACATAAATATTAATACCAAGCCTAGATGGGACACGTCCCATAAAACCCTAAACAACACACCTTGCTTCAGAAAATATAGTACAATAATGAAAATGATATTGGACATCCGGTAATCAAATTATTCATTGAACTAATCTATCCACAAAAACAAATCCTCTTTGTAAACTATTTAATAGGGGTATCATCTTGATAGGAATCAAGTAAAATCCTCTGATAGTATCTTATGAGAAATGTAAACTCTTGAAGCATACTATGTTCTTGGGTTCTACCCGTGAATCCTCTTCTTCAACATTGAATTGTTCCACTACCACATCATTAAAAGACAATATATTTTCAAATAAACTCACCTCTCACATCCAGAAATCATTCTTGGATAACTTATAATAATGATGATGGTATCGATGGACCATAAAAATGACTTTGAGATACTCCACAACATCGTTTTGTGACTTCTAGTAGATAGTGATATCATCAATTAATATAGTGATACACTAGACTAATAACTCATGGAACATTATGTTCATAAGCACCATGATCCCATTAGGTGTGTTCATAACACCAAAATACATGACCATAATCTCAAAGTTCCCATTCCTACTTATGAATGAAGTCTTATTAATATCATTATATTTAACCCTCAAATGTTGTTACTAGGAACACAAATCATTCATCAGAAACCAACTAGCTTCTCTACACTGGTCGAACAAATCATTTCTCCTTGAAAAAAGGTAAAAATTGTTTTATTGTTACATGATTCAACCTTTAGTAGTATATATACAACCACATACAACTATCATAAATTTTGGTGCACCACTTTGGAGCACCCCATGATGACACATTGGGCCAAATGAAACCACACAACATCAGATAAACCATATATATCCGAAACTCGTAAAACTGATTGGGAACCATCTAATAGTGATCCATTAAAGTTATAGTCACACCTGATGGGGAATCTATCCTAAAATGGAAATCATGTCTATATAGTAGTTCCATAACCCCCTATGGAAAACATCCATGAACTCCTCCACAACCCTTGGATCATACCCAACCTGATATTTTAATGATGGATCGACCAACATCATCAGAAGAGGCTCAACTATCAAACTGTTTATTTGATAACCTCACATGCCAAAAATTCCACTGGCTAGTCCTCCACCGTGGAAAACAAGACACTTCTCCAAAAAACATTCAATGACTAAATTTATAGAATATAACGAATACATAAAAATCATAAAGTCATATTGATGTATATATAATGATATGAAGTACCCCACTGACTAGTGATGCCCAATCACCAGTATAAATTTCTAGGGCACATAAAAAATAGAATGATTTCTCCAACTGGTATAGTCATGATAGGGGGAATATAATCATCTACCTACATTGTATTAAAACAAATGAAAAAGTGTCAAAAATAAAGTATTGTGAGGCTATATAACAAAAAAACATATACATGAGTACACAAAAAACTGATACTGCCTTGTAGAAATCCTAGGTATACTTATGCTATTACCTCTAACACATGCATCTAACCTTGCCCTCCTCCTCTACATATCATTTGTTGGACTTCATGAACGCAATCTAGATTGTTTCCCTATGGATAGGGACCATAATGAGGCTTCCCTCTTCCATCTTCACCATCTCTCAACTTCTAAACAATAACTGGAGTTTCATTCCACTAGAAATTTCTCAAACGAAATTACTACAGCTAAAATGGGTCTTGACCGACCATATGAAATTATCCTCCTTGAGTGGCAAGAATGTGGGATGAGATTCTTCCATCTATCATGTAGATATAGAACGAAAATTGAAAATTCAAAAAAGGTTCTTAGATATCCCCTATCTCTAATTATATTTAAGGAAACATGAATTTTCGGTTCCCCATTAAACCAAATTCTAACTTCCAAAAATCAATGACCCACTAACCGAAAATCTTCTCCTCAAAAAAATATCCTCACCACACCATCGAGGACCTACATCTAAGGAATTAATATTCTCAATAACCTCATCCCTTTATTTCACCTGTAGATATTACGAGACCATAAATTAAGAGACCACATACCTGATCAATGGATTCAAAGCATCATCCAGATGGTGCCCTACATATTCTTCATCTCGGAAAAAATATATATCATAGTTCATGAGGTCCAAGATCCTTATTCCATGCTCTAAAATCCTTATAATACCCTACATAAAGAATATAAGATCTTTCCTATTTTCATCCTTCAATGTTGACGAAAATATTCTACCCGAAATGTCATCTGAAACTCAAGTCACAAAAAAATTGAATTCTTATATTCCCTAAGAAACAACATCGACCACTAATGCACAACTCTACACATCTAACTAATCACTAGAAGCTCCAAAAGATCATATAATTATAGTATCATTCTTAAATCTATATCAAGAACCTCTATTTATACTATGGTCTCCATATCTATGATACAACCAAAAAATATACCGAACCACTACCACTACAGGGAACACATTACCCATAGACATGACTCATTATCCTATGTTGGGTCAACCCAATGTCAATAAAAAATATCATCCTAATGAAGCTCAACATCCTGAGAGACACATTAATGATGAATATGAGCTATTATTGAAAGTATGGAGAATATCTTAAACATGATATCATGTAATTTATTAATGATTATTTAATTAATTCATGTTTTCCCCATTACTCCCTATTCATATATGAACAAATTTCATCACGATCCATATACGTATCATATCTCTCAAACCTAAATGTTGGTCCATCTCACTAAGTCGTTCAATATGATTGGATTCCCCCAATTAGATCACTAGGGGCCCTAAAATTCTTTTTCCTAGACTGTCTCCCTATCCTATGACACGCACCATGGTCAACTGTCATTACATCAACATTATCCAAAACAAACCACACTTTTCTTATCTCAAAACCCAATCATGTCACTTTACTGTGAAATTTTTTAACATTATTTCTTGAAACCCTCATTCCAAAGATTCCACAATGAATTTATAGATATAATGACCCCTGATTCCCACCTCCAATAGCCCCTACAATGGTTACTTGCAACATGTGTATAAAAATATCAGAATGTTGGAGGAATTAACCACAAAAAACAAAATAGTATTTGGAGATATAAAATAAAAAAACCAAACAAATCTATCATAAAATATAATGGAAATCCAAAAACCATAACATATTCGATGAATAAATAAATATTATTTATATTAAAGTAATCAATGTAAATATTTAAAATGAAAGTATATGACAACATTTCAAAAAAGGATCCATCCAAGCTAAGGAATTCTCGATCGATACTCAAATTCCTCCTCAAAGCCTGCAAATATTTTATATATGTATGTGATTATAGAAGTTATATTTTGTAAGGACATAGCCAAATATTCATGTTCACACAAGAGAAGATAATTCTAATACATTAGTGAACAAACAGCAAAACCAACAAGCACTGATAAAAGTCATCAAACTAAACCCATCCTCAAGATGAATAGCTCGCCAATTCACACATCCAATATAATAATAAATCATTGATATAAAAAATCAAGTAAAAATGCTACCTCTTTAATAAATATTTAAAACTATCATGACCAAATGTTTAACATCTTATGGTCCCATCACTTCCACACATATCACATCACATCACATCACGCCATGCCTACTGACACCTGGAACACATGTCACAACCAGAACCAAAGTAGTAGGATGTTACGAATTGGAATGAAATTATCATCATTCCCTCCTCCAACAACACATTACCCCATCCAGATATCACAACACAATAATACCACATATCACCTCTAGAAACCTGGGCCAACACATCACGTCTCTCCCATATACACTTGGGAGACACATCACAACTTATTTCATGAAAACACACGCCTCAAATATATGCATGGAACACAAATCACTAATAAAGGAAGAGTGGATTATAGGAGTTAACTACACATCCATATCACAGTCAACCTGGATGTTGAAAAAGTGACCCAAAACGCAACACTCTAATGTTTTGGAATGGTTAACTAACTCCGGTGGGGAATGTATTAATTTACATAAGCATACAAGAAATAGAGATAACGCACAATTACCATACTAAGGGATAATATTATTAAAACTATATCACACTATTCTACCACCATATATAAAACATCAACCATTAAAACTACGTTCACTACTATATCAAACACCGCTGACTACAAAACGTTCCACACAACATTTTCCACTATTAGCATACATATTCCACCCTATTTATTCATTAATATTTTTAAAACACATAAAATTTCATCCCATTATATTCAATTACTAATCCATTAATATATTAGTTTCATTTAACACCAAATGTTTTTCCACCTCTACATATGAAACTCAAAGAACCAATAACATCATCTGTTTTTATAGAATTATTTTCTGAAATAAATAATATTTTTATTTGTATATTGAAATTCACTAAGTAAAACAATACTTTCACAAGAAACTGTCTAAGAATATGTTACATGAAAAACAAACATGGGGTATGATATGTGCAACACTATTATGGTGTATGTTACATGCAACATAGACATCTCATACATTACGTGCGACACTGATTTTCAATGAAAAATCATTTTTGTTAGAAATATATAAATGAGACAATTATAACATATATGTTAAAATTATTAATATTCATTTTAACAAATACATTTAGAATATTTTTCATCATTTTTTATATAAATATAACATAATGATAATGAATGAAATAATTTTTGGTAATTTCATTATTTGTTTAAAAATACTATTGTCCTAAATGAACATTTTTCATGTTATACTATGAAAAAAATAAAATTAATTTTATAAACTTTTAGAAATTTAGTTTGATAATAAAATCATAATTTTCTAATTTATAACAATTAATTTAGATTTTGATAGTTTTTTGGGATTTTTCTGTGAATCGTTTTTTTATGAATAGTCAAAAGTACTGAATTTTAATTCAAACCTGCTATTTCATCTAATTTATTTGTAATGAAGAATTTTATATTAATTTGGTTTGAAAGATTAATTAGTTCATATTTTCTTCAATAAATTCATTTTGGGTCGTTGGAATCATGTTTATATTGAAATTTAATATAAGAACATTAAAAAACATTGAACGTTTTTACATTAAAAACAAGCATTGTTGACCGGACTACGAGATTACATTTAAATTAATTTATGAAACATATTTAATTATAACTAAAAAATTGGATTAAGTATTTTTTATAACACTAATTTATAATTTATAATAAGGAAACAATATTTTTTCACCAAAAAATATTAGTTAATGTAATTAAAATTAATTGTATGTATTAAGGTAAAATTATGCCTAATATGGGACTAAACCAGATTCTCTAGGGCTCAAATGACCTATAAATTTCTCCAAGAGCCATTTGGTGGCCATATTTTGACCCTATAATCCCACATATCTAATATTTTTCATCATGGGATCCAGTTTTTGTGGTTAAAACACGGCAGGAATTATTTTTCGCAAAAGTTACAACAGTGCCACTCCTCCACCACCATAAAAGGACTCCTCTCCTCTCACTTTCTCTCAACTATCAAACCAATTTTTTTCAAATAATATCTATCCAAATAACTCCTAAAATTTACTCCCCTAATCCTTTAATCCTCCAATTTGGAATAAATAAATTAAATAAATCCAGTTGGTGTAAACCAAAACGATTTACCCAAATAAAAAGTCACATTATTTCTCAGGTTCATTTAATTATTTCAATTATCCACATCTCAAAACATATTATTCAATTATTTTATAATAATAAATTTAGACTCAATATAATAGTATTTTTATATTCTATTGTTTTTACATATACTTACACACACTTCAACTTAATTTTTATTAAACATACTATATACGTGTATGGAGAACTACAGCCTCACGAAATTATGATTATTCATTTTTTCATTTTCATCCAATCATGCAGGAAATTATTATAGATACTCACTATATATATGATAAATATTATATTTATAATGAATTAATTATTCTTTATTTTTTATATAGAACATACCTTAAAGATTTCCATCTACTGCCAATATTATAATTTCGTTTGAGGATGTGTGGACTACAGTACCCTTAAAGCGATGTGAATTATTCACACACTAAATGAAATATATAAAGAACACGTCAAGTGAAATTATATTATTTATTTTCTATAATTATTATTTTGGAAGAATTATATATATACATATATATACATATAGTTTATTTACTCTCCTTCATTCAATACAACAATAGAACATGAAACAACAGTCATGCGATCTTATGACTTACCATATCCATGAACTGTGTATTCCATATCAAAATTATTTATTTTATAGATTATTATAATAAATATATAATAAATATAAATTATATTTATATCAATTTTTACATTCAATAAATAATTATACATGCATAAGGAAAATTATATATCAAATTAATACATATGCGAAGAACAAACCGAGTAATACCCGAGTTGATACCATAATTTAGATTTGTTAAAAAGAGGGTAATATATAGTAATAATAAAACCATATATTATATAAGATAGAATAATATGTTTTTTTAAATAATTATAATAATATTACATTTATTATACATTAATCTTGTATGACTATGACAGATTCAGGACACAAGTTAAAGGGATTTCATCTCACTTTTTATTTCTGTGAGAAACATGCTTTATTCACCACACATTCCAATTGTGTGGTGTGTATACTACCCATGGATGTATTAAATTATTTATGTACCTGCCATTATGGGTATTTACATATCCATTATATGTTATTTATTTTATGGAATTAATGTTTCAAAAGGTTCCAAATTGGTAAGATAATTTTGTCTCCATTTTCCATCATGGATATAGTTATCTTATTATGCACCTATATTCTTTTAAAAGTTGTATATAAATCCATTTTAAATGTTATATATTGAATCTATATAATTAAATTATATTTTAAACATCGTGATATTCCGTTTTCTTATGTTGATATGATGATCACAATTTCCAATATCGTAAGAGTTTATTAAAGCAATCTCATTTTTTATCGAGATTTTTTATGATTATGCTTCCTTTATTGAAATATTATTATCAATATCTCAAGAAAAAACATGAATTATCTTATACTATTTTTATTAATGATACATTCATTTTTAATACCATTTTCCCACACTTTGTAACATAGGATATTTGTGAAAATCTATTTTATGAAGATCTGACCATATTTCTCTCCTCTTTCCGAAATCAATTTTATTCAAAAAAATGTTTTAATTTTTTTTCAAATTATAAATTAAGATCATTTTAATTGAAAAATGTTTTTAAAAAAGTTCTTTAGTTTTAATTTTTTTTAAATATTTCAGATCTATATAAAAAAATTGGAAAACAGTTAATGTTTTAAAATATACATTTCAATACAAAAAGGATATATTCCTCAAGAAATGTTTCTAAAAGATATTTTAAAATTATTTGCCAAATAAGAAAACATTTCCTAGTTTCAGTGACGCCTTTATTGTAAAATTATTCAATTTTTTCATGCATAATAATTCTATTAATGGGTTATGATTTATTTCATGTTTTTTATGAAACCCATTTTTCATTGACGGGTAATATGAAATTGAAACATTATTCTTTGCATGGGTTATGGTTATGATGAAATGATTATGAAACATGTCTTTCATCCACAGGGTTTGATATGATTAAATTCTTTTAATACCCATTTCATTTCATGGAAAATTATATTATTATTTTTGACATTGTGAAACATGTATATATGAATTAATTTTGAATTGGGTGGGACCTATATCTCCTCCAATGCATTGGGTAAATATTTATGCCTCATAAGATATACATGGTTGGAATGAGTAGTAAACTAAGTTCAATAATAAATTTCTAGATTGAGTATTGAATTCGTTTCATTAATACATGGATGAACTATGGATTCAACTTGTTTCAGTAAAGGGCTTTTTCCACTAAGATGTCTTCGAAAAAAATTCCTGGAATGGTATAGAAATCATTTAATATACTTATTTATATACCATAATTCAATGTTTTATTAATGAGTTATGATTTCATGGTTTATGTTCGTTATTTCATTATGATTCATTTCTAATGAAAAACCATGATTTATACCATGATTCATGATTAGGTCATTTGATACGATGGATATGATAATCTATTTTCATGATCATGTTCTCATAGCCTTATACTCAGGATTACGCTTTTGTATCTCTATTGTTTACCATTACTGATAATCTAATCTCCCCATTTTTTATGTTTTCTTCCGCCCGGTTATTAGAAGTGTAGTATATTTTATGTGTCTTTGAAGGATTTCAATCATGAATGACCTATTGAAGATGATGTAGCTCATCTATGTAGCAGTTTTTACGTTTCCGTGTTTCGAAAGGAAATATAATACTGAATTATTTGGTAATCCATTTATAGAATGGTCTAAGTATTATGAAACTCTTATTTATTTTTTATATATGAAAAACAAGTGTATCTATTTTTTTATGATAGTAATGGTTTAGTTAAACAATTGAAACTACGATGATAAATCATTATTAAGAAATATAACGATATGTATAGAGATATGTATAAGGGTGAGGAAAAGAATATGAAAATTTACAGGAATTTAGGTAAAGGATATTGTTACTGGTTTCCTAGAAATACATCACTCTCTGGATATTACAAGTCGATGTGGATCTGGAAGAGATGGGCCAAGAGGTAACAAATAAGATAAGATCTTTCTATCTTGACTCCAAGTAATCGGGTAAATGATAGCGGGCCTTGATAAAAAACAAGTTTATCACAATAGAGAGAAATTATTTTGTATATCAAAAACTCTACATGTTCTATCATGAAGGACTTAAATAGAAGGTGTATAAGAATAACCTTGTATAAACCTAAGGTGACATTGATTAATGAACTTATCAAAAATTATATATCCTACACTTGGCCATTTATTATTATAAGGTTCATCATTATAATATGTATTTCTTACACAATTATTTTTCTTTTATTTGATGTCAATAACCCCAAGGAACCACATTTATTGTGAATGTAATAGAAATTTAAAAAATTTTCCTCCTGATCTACCGAATACTGTGGGACTAGGAAAGAATAATATTTTTTCTATACTCACCAAATTCTCTAAATCCAGGAATCATGGGGGAACTCTTAATGAAAAAAATAGGAGAAAATTATGTTAAGTCTCTCATTAGGCAATGTCCACCTTCATTTTTTAGGGATTGATATCCACTTTTCATTGAACAATTTATCAGTAATTCAAAAAATATATTTTCTCTTCTCATGTGTTCTAAGCATGGGGAAGTTATTATGGATGTTTATCATTTAGAAGGTGAAGAGGAACATTGGTGTTATCTATTCAAGAATGAGATGAAGCATAATGACATTGAATCCATGGATTGGAATGAGTTTCAGAACTTATTTTTCAATATGTACATTCCAAGGATTCTTCATACCAAGAGGGGAAATGAGTTCCTCGAGTTGAAGAAAATGGATGTAGAATCTATTAGTACCAATGTGGTATATTTAATGAGATATGTGAGGTACAGTTAAATAATTATCATCCAACCTGAATATAAAGTTGATATGTTCTTAATTGCCTTAAATACATGTCTTAGAATGGAACTGTCCATAAGAGACATGATTAGCTATGAAGAGATTTCTATTGTGTAATCATGATTTAAATATATTAGGGATTCATTTATAAACCACATTGTTTGTACAATAAAAGGAAGATGGAGTTCAAAGGAATCCCTAAAAATATGGATTAATCAGGATTCATTTCCCTGTATGCTCAAAATGTTGGAAGAATAATGGAGGAATTTTTCTGGAGGGGTATAATAAATGTTTTATGTGTGGAATAGGATCTCATAAAGATATTTATTTTTGAAAGGTTGGGATGAAGTTAGATCAAAATTCTGATGGAAGAATACTATGAATAATGTACACCCCTCTTCAGTTCTACAATTTTGTGGAGAATGGAAATTAAGTTAAATTATGAACAAACCAAAGGGTTGGTTATTATGATCGATGTTAGAAACCTCTTATGAATATGTAAAAGGGAAAATTTCATGAAATATCTATTTCTAACAAGTGGTTCGATAACGACGTGATGAAAGATACACATACCATCCACTCTAGAACTCATAATGTCATATTTGATTCTAGATCTACGCACTCATTCGTATCTAATGACTATGATAAGGGTGTTATGATTAATATATATATATATATAGCTGTCAAATAAGTAGTGAAAACCAATAATGGTACAATTATTTCTTCCCATGACTATGATTATTCTCCCATTAAACATTGTGGGAATATGTTTCCTATAAGTCTTGTTATTCATCCAATGGTTGAATTTTATGTCATCATAGGCATGGATTGGCTTTCTACATTAAATTTCCACACCAATTTTTGGGGAAGGGAAGTTACATTTTATATTTCAATACTTCATAGGTTTATCCTTTAATGTGATGTTAAGTATGAACATCCCATAGAGATTATATCTAGTGTATGCTTATTAATTCCCATACAAAAGGGTTGTTTATCTCAAATGGTTGAGGAGAAAATCAAAATAAATGATATTCCTATTGTTCATGAAATTGTGGATATATTTCTTTAAGACTTTCCTAAACTTACATGAAAACATGAAGTTGAATTCTCATTATAATTAATACTTCGTTAAATAATAATTTCATATACTCCTTATAGAATTACCCATATTGAATGGTGTGAATTTAAGAATAAACACTATGAAAACAATGATAAGGGATTAATTCAGCCAATTGTGCCACCTTGGGTGTCACCTATTGTTTTTTTTGAAAAATAAATATGGATAAATGAGACTCTACATTGATTATCTTTATTTTAACAAGATCACAATCATCGACACATATCATATTCCCCATATTGATGACTTGTATGATAAACGGCATGGAGTTCAACAGTATTCCAATGTTGTCCTTCATTCGTGATATCATAAATTGTGGATGATTATATTGGATATAACCTAGAAGGCATTCCATAAAAGCTATGGAAACAATGAATATATAGTTATGAAATTTTGACTTATTAATTCCCCTTCAATCATCATTAGTTGAATGAATTTAGTCTTTATAGATTACCTCAATCATTTTTTATTATAATTTTAGATGAAGATACTATCATTTCAAATAGCAGGCATGAACATGAATATAACATGGGAATTTTAGTAATGACCCTAAGGAATGACAATCTATATGATAATATTACAATGTGTTCATTTTTTTTCTAAAAAATGAATGTTTTTTAGGACACATAATCTCAAGAGTTGGTATTACATGAGACCTATTATAGACAGATGATATTTAATACTATCCTATAACAACCATAGTTACTGAGGTCCATATCTTTGTTAATTTTTCAAGATATTAAGGACGGTTTGTGGAGAATTTATCAAAATTATCTAATCCTATTACAAAGTTAACTCGAAAGGGTGTCTATTTCTTATGAGTAGATGAATGTGAATATAATTTCAAGTAATAAAAGTGAATGTTAGTCTGTGAACATGTGGTTATAGTACCCTATAGTGGATATGGGATGGTAATATATAGTGATTCATAAAATAAGGGATTATGATATGTTTTTGTGCAGAATAACTAGTTTATCACTTATTTTCCATGGTAGTTGATGATTCATGAGTAAAATTACCCACATCCTTATTTGGAGTTTGCAGTGGTAGTGTTTTCATTAAAGATATCAAGGAATTATCTTTATGGGGAAAAGTGTGATATATATACTAATCATAAAAGTCATAAATATATATTCACAAAGAAGGATTTGAACATATACCAGAAAATATGGTCAGAGTCGATAAATGATTATGATGACTCAATACATTACAACCCTAGAAAAGAAAACATGGTGGTCAATACTTTAAGTCAGAAGGATCGGGAAACCTTATCAATGATGTGGATAAAAAATCATCAAAATTTATGGATTCGAAATGAATGGATCTATAAATCCTAGAGGAAGTGGAAATATTATATTTCTCAAATGAATGTTTAACCCTCAATCAATGTGTAGATTAAGGAGGTGAAACATAAGGATATAAATATGTAAAAGAATGTATGAAATGTTCTTGAGTTAAACCTCAATCAAGATGGAATGATAAGGTTCAAAACATGTGTATATGTACCTTCAATACCAGATTTGGTAGAGGTATTAGGGGATGATCACCATTCTTCATTTTCTATTCAGCATGAATGTATGAAGATGTACATCTACTTGAATGAATAATTCAGGGTGGGTTAGAATGAGGAGATTTATCACATAGCTAATATATCGTTTCTTATTATTAAATCATGTTAAGGGTAAAGGATACATTTCTAGGGTGTGTTGCATCCATTACCCATACCAGAATGAAAATAGGAGCACATCCTTAGAGATTTTGCCTTTGGAATACCAAAAACCTCTAAAGTGTAAAATACTATATAGGTTGTAGTCAATATACTTAATAAGTATATACACTTCATCACTATCATAGAAAACATCTCATTGGATCTATATTTAAGGATAAACATTGAAGAAGTTGTAAAGTTTCATGTAGTACCACATTATATTGTATCAGGTCAGATCTGATGTTCACCTCAATGATATACTAAAGTATTTATTAAGATTTTGATATGGAATTGAGTTTCTTCACCTCCTATCATTCTCTGATATCTGTTCAATCTAAAAGAACAGTTCAACCCATAGTAGATATTGAGTTCTTATTCTCTAGATTTCAATGGTTGTTGGAATCAACACATTCTTCTAGGTGTGTTTTCTTACAAAAAGAGTATTCACTCAAACATTTATATTCCACCTTATGAAGAACTTTATATAATGATATATATATCTCTAACATGATGGGGTCTGGATGGAGAAATAAATCTATTGGAACATAAGATCACTAAAGAAATGTTCAAGAGGGATAGATTCATTTAAAATCATATAGAGGCACCTCAATGATATCAGATATGTTATTATGGTAACCTATATCGTGATATAGAAAATGAAGTTGGTGAAAAGGCATCGGTATAAATCTCACTTAGGAAGATAGTTATGGGATTTTCAAAGATAGGGAAACTAATCCCCATGTATATCATCCACATTGAAATTCATGATCATATCAGGATGGTAGAATATCACTTGGAACATCCACTAAATATATCACATTTTCTACATGTGTTCCATGTATCTCTCCCGAGGAAGTACATACATGACCCTTAACATTTACAAAAATCATTTTTCATTCCATTGTAGCATGATATTTTTTATGAGTAACAACTTGTTTAAATTCTATATCATACAAGAAATGTTCTACGAAATAAGACCACTCAATTTTTCAATGTTTTGTAGAGAAATAAACAAATTGAGGAAGCTATGTGGGATATTTGGGATATGATGATCTAGAATAACCATACTTTTTTTACATGTGTTATGAATTTAAAGGGGTAAATTAATTTTAATGTGGGTATAAAGTAACATTATGAGTTTTTATTGACATCTGTTTCTTGAATAAATAAAATATTCATTGATATATTCCATTTCACTAAGTCAAACATTCCATTCAAATGGAACTTACTTTGAATAGTTTATATACAACAATAATGTGTCATATGATACATGAAACAATAACATTGAGTACATTACGCGAAAAACCGACTTGGTGTATGTTACATGCAACAACGAGTTTATATAAAACATATTTTATTATAATTATTTAAATGACACAATTATAAACTAGATGTTAAACATAGTAATATGAATATTACTAGCTAATTTTAATATATTATTCATAATGGGTTAATATAAATAAAACATATTGATAACATAAGATATAATTTTTCATAATGTCACTATATGTTTAAAAATACTATTTTCCCAAATAAACTACTTTTCCTGTAATTATATGAAAGATAATAAAAAAAAATTTGGATAGTTTAATTATTTTAATTTAAAAAAATAAAATTTATTTTTGAATTTATAATAGTAAAATTTTCTTGGGATGATGTTTTGAGATTTTTCTGAAAAAACATCATTTTTTGATGAATAGTGAAAATTATTGAATTTTAATTCAAAAATGATTTTCCATATTATTTATTTCTAAGGATAAATTATTTTTTAAATTTGTTTACAATTTTAGATACGTCGCCTTTTTATTTCTCAACCCAATGTGGGCCATTGAAATGAATTTCACATTGAAATTCAATTTAAAAACATTGAAAACATTTGAACATTTATACTTTAGATCCCTCCCTTTTAGACACGACTATGGGGTTAAATTTAAATTAAATTTCTATCAATTCAATTATTTTAATTTTGAAATATGAAATAAATATTTTTATTGAGAATAACATATAATTTATAATATGTTGAGCCTAGATTTTTATGCCAAGAAGTAGTGAAACGGATTAAAATTAATTACAATGATTATAGTAAAATTAACCTTAATAGGGGACAAAAAATTAATATTAAGCACCCAGAAAACATATAAAGATAAATTAGATCCACTGGATTGAAATATTTTTACCATAACATCCTTTTTATCTAATTATTTACACTATTGTATCCACTTGTCATGGAAAACCATGAGTGGAATTCATTTTCCCAAAATTTAAATTAGTGCCACTCCCCCTCCACTATAAAATGCCTCCTCTCATCCCACTTCATCACACCGCTAATGAAACTTTAAATCAAAAAATATCCCAGAAAATAGATCCTCAATATCCATCCACTAATCTTATAATTCTCCCCTTGATCAGAAATCAATCCAACGAATCCCTTTCGTGAAATCCTAAAGGAGTTACCTGAATAAGAGGTAACATTCTCAAAATGTTCTTGTATTTTGTTGAAATTCTCCAACAAATCAACACATATTATTCCATAAATGTATTAAAACAACATAACCTAAAATTTAATAACATTATTTATGGTAATTATATTACATACACTTACACACATTACCATTTAATGGGTATCCAACATACTATTTACATGTACAACGATCGACCGCCTCACAAAACAAAGATTTATCATTTTTTATTTACTGCCTATCATCAAGGAAATTATGATGGGAAACATATTTATATATGATACATATAATATTTATAATGATATTATGCATAAATAATTATAATTTATAACATACCTTTATTCTTTCCATATTCTTTAAATACGAAAATTTCGTTTGAGAATGTGTGGTTTACCGCACCCCCAATGCGACGTGATTCATTGAAACACTACAAGGAATGTTTGAAGGATGGATCTAGTAAAATTATATGATCTTATTAAAAACAATTTTACTATAATAATGATATATATATATATTACATTTACTCTCTTTTATTCAATATGACTATAACACGGAAACATAGTTCATGTGTACGTATGGCCTACCTTCTCCATGAAAGATGTATTGAATTTAAAAAATATATATTCTATAGATTGTTATAATAAAAATATAATGAATATAAATTATATTTATACCATCATTTAAATTTTTGATATTATGATTTAAGTATAAGGACCAGTGATATAATGAAATATGACACATGTGAAAAACAATGTGACTATTTCCTGAAGTGAAACTTTAAAACAGAATTTTTAGAAATCAGGTAATATAAGATCATAATAAAACAACATATGGTATTAAATATTATAATATTGTTCAGTAATAGTTTCATAATAATCCTAAATTTATTTTATAGGAATCTCATATGATTTTGATGAATGTCAATACACAAGGTAAGGATATTTCATCTCACTTTCTATTTTTAGGATATACATGCTTTAATCACAATGAATTCCATATGTGTGGTGTGTATCCATCACATGGATATATTTAATTAGCATTATAATTAATTTTATGTGTATTCACCTATTAATTCTATGATATTTAATCCATGGTGTTAATTTTTTAAAAGCAACCAAATTAGTAAGACAATTTTGTCACAATTTTTCTTCTTTGAGATAAATGTTTTATGATGCACTTACATTTCTTATGGTGTATATAAATACATTTGACATGTCATGTCTTGAAACTATCCCATTTAATGTTATTTTAATCTCCATTTAATTTCCTTTTCTTACATGGATAGAATGATCCCAAGTCACCATATAGAAAGTTCTCCTTCAAACAATCCCATATTTTATCGAGATTATTTATGATTATGCATATTTTATTAAAATATTATGATACATATGTCAAGAATACTCTTCAATTTTCACATCCTCTGGGTTTTCATGATATATTAATTTTTTAGTACCACTTCCCACAATTTTTATTAAAAAAAAATTAATGTTTTTTTCTGAAAATCAGATATTATTACTCTCTTTGGTCTGAAATATGTTTTATTCAAAAAGCAAGTTTTAGAAAATGTTTACAAATTTTTTTTAAATGATAGATGAAGATTATTCTATTGGGAAAAACGATTTTAAATTATTATATAATTTTCAATGATTCTTTTATAAGTTTTAAAATTTATTTTCATTGAAAATGGTTTTCAAAATTGATTTATATTTTAAAAAGGATTTTCAAATTCTGAAAGTATAATTTCTATAGGAAGTTTTTTTAAATGATATTTAGATATTATTTACCATAAAAGATAGCATAGTTTGGGGTTAATATTTAGTATTGGTGGAATTATTCAATATTTACATTCATATACTTTCTCAGAATTGATAATATATTTGTGGAATTAATTTTTTGATACATTATTCACTTTTATGGTTTTTATGCTTATGAGACACACTTAATTTCACGGGATTTGATTGTTATGAAATGATTATGAGACGTGTATGTTTTATCTATTATATGATATTCTTACATTTTTATAAAACCAATTTCATTTCAGGGGTTAGGATAAGATTATTTATGATCTTTTGGAACATATATATATGATTTCATTGTGATATGGGTGAGACCTATATATCCCTCCAATGCATTGGGTAAAGGATTATATCTCATGAGATAGAAATGGCTAGAATTAAGAGTGAACTTTGTGCCGTGTTATAGGTATGTATTGTGGAGTGAACATGGTTTTTTAATATAGGGCTAGAACGAGTAGTGAACCAGGTTTAGTAAAGGACTCTATCCACTAATATAGCCTTAGAAGCAACACCTTGACTATTATGAAAATCATTATATATGCTTACGTGTATGCCACAATTCCATGTTTAATTCCTATGTTATTCTATCATGTCTTATGTTCGTTATTTATTTGTGATTCATGTCTTATTATCTTCCATGATATATGAAATGATTCACATTTAGAACCAATGATATGCATGTTAGGATCTTTTACTTTTATGATCATTTTAATTTTCTATATCCTCATGATTATGATTATGTATATCCCTTGTTTTACCATACCAAAAATATGATATCACCCCTTTTTAGGTTTCCTTAACCCAAGTTATGAATATATTTATTATGTTTGATGTGTCTATAAAGGGTTCATGTCAAGAAAAATCCAGTGGGAGATGGTATTACTCATTTACAATCCATTATTTATGTTTCCATGTTTCCATATGCACTAGACTGGTATGATCTATAGGCGTTTGTTTGTATAATTTTTTAAGTATTCTGAAAAAGTTATCTAATGATAATTTATGAAAATAAAGTGTCTCTATACAACCACAACACAAAACCATCACCTCATAACCACGTATCATACATCATTGGAACACTACATCACCAAGACAGAACACGACACAAAAACCACTCATCTCGACAATCGCACATCCACAACCACTACATATCAATAACACTTCACCAAAACCACTATTACATGACCACTATGACAAAAACATTATAAAACATCCATAGGGACACAAATAATACACCCCAACAACTATACAACAAACCATGTTCCACATCCTATTCATTCCAACCAACCATTTCATAAAATCCCTGTGCACCGCACAACCCAACCAGTCACTGGCATCTCCACACGATAACTGTATGACACAAAAAAATCACAAATTCAAAGACACACATAGTGGAAAGACATTCTGATATCTCATTTATTTAGGGGATTTATCACATTACATATTATATTATCATGGTTATTATCACACAAACAATATGTATATGGGAAACTAATTATTATCCAAATATACATTCTTTACATTTTTTATTTGTGTGAGATCACACTACAAAGTAGTAGGGGACATAATAGAATAAAAACTACATAGAAAAAAAGGTTCCAAATAAATATTATTTACAAAATCGGATGAAGGATTTCATAATAAAATCCTCATCATATATCAAATTACTAAAACATGTGATAACTCCCCATGAAAATCAATTTTAGAAATTATAATTAATTATATGATTATTAAATCCCTTATTATCGACAAAAAGGAATGAATAATAATGAATATATAAATATATCATAATAATGTGTGATAATAATAATCCCATACCTAAGACAATCATTTGAATATAATCGTGCAATGCATCGAAAAGAAGAAGATTATTTAAAACCGCCACCACACATGAAAAACTGTATCAACCTACACTACACAAAAATATCATCAAAATGCATACCAAATAAAAACCCAATCAAAAGAAAATAAAATATAGTGAATCCTTGATTAATAATGGAAGGGAACACTTGAGAATTATAATAGAATTCACCACATAATTGTAAAGGGAAGCATTGACCGATCACCAGGGAATGAATCCCAGTGCGGTTGTACGAAGAGCCACATGATCACTAGGAAATGAGAGAATTGTAGGGTTTGAGAAAAAACGTAATTTATTAAAGATTTAAATATGTGATGGATAATATAATTAATTGGATAGTACCATATACAAGTCGTGTATAAAATAATTTTCAATCCCTACTTCAAAATGAATCGCCATAAACATTAAATCATTATTTTATTACATATAATGTAAGACCCCATGAACCAACCTTCACAAGTTATATACATTCATTTCATTTCTTTTAATGTTAATATGATATGTATTCCTCCTACCTATTAATTTTTAACATACAATCCATAAAATGAAAAAATGTAATTGACTATGAGTAGTTAGACCAATACAATATTTTTCTCAAGATTGTTTCACTGGTCTTTTTATTATCTTTCTATTTATCAAGGAAAATACCCTTTTTGTTAATTATGATATAATGGAGATATATTTTTGTGATACCACCCTTATTCTATAATTTTTTCGGTTATGATTGTTTCGATGATATTATCTTTCAATTCATTTATTTTACATGGGTAAATTAATCTATAAAAGAAAAATAATTATTGTTATATAAAAAATTAGATGATTAAAAATATTTCATTCATGAATAGTTCCTTGAAATTAGTGTCGATAAAAATTTAGAACCATATATATTATAGGAATTAGTGATACAGATAAAACTTATATGAATGGGTGAGCCCAATAAAATTTTTACAAATGGGTGAGACTGATATAGTTTACATGATGGGTGAACCCTGTACAGTTCTCAAATTAAGGGGGTAATGTTTCTTGAATACAATGTAAATAAAGTGGGAATCAACCAGGTATGTTTCATTTATATATTTAACTACTCTCTAGTTATTTTTGACATGGTTTATAAAGATAATGTATCATGATACTAAAAAAAATATTTATCATTTCTATGTGTTTTAATGACTTAATGGATCATTATTTGTATCACATGGATCAAGATTATTGAATCTAATATGAGTATTGTCTTAGGTTATAGCGTAATCCCATGCAATGTTTTTAATGATTATGGTATATATAAATTCAGTTATGTTATTCTCACACACTATGGATATGTCATCATAATCATATAGTAATATTTTTCTCAATGATGAAATTGAATAATCAATGTTATGTTTAGGATTATTGAGTGTTTCAACTCAACCATATTATATTTCCTTTTCCCCAACATATAAAAAATGGTGTTAAATGTACTTTTCTAGAATAGTTTCATGTGTGGAGAATTTTATGACATATTCGATGACTTATTATTAAATAATAAAAGATCACTATTATTCTGTAATATTTATTCCAAATTATCTAAAACAATATACCTAAAAGGCCCTTGGGTAGGTATGTGATCCAACATTATAGTTTGATGTCTTATTTTTTATGGTGAAAAATTGTGTCATTAATATAGGTTAAATATCCATCAATGTAATGGTTATGTTTTTAGAAATAAATCAAGGATTCCACCATGGTTTATATTGTTTTTATCAGAGCATGGATTAAATAAAAATAGTGATTATTATTTTTTTTGGTGAGGATAACATCTTTGTTTTATATGTTTAAGGTTCATCAAATTTATGATGGCTTAGAAACCCATTTTTAGGTTTTATGTGATGATATTTTTAGGTGATTAATTATATTTAGAGAGACTCTTTATTAGATTGAGTTATATGTAAACCAAATATTTAATCTGATGGATTATGTTAGAGGAATACTATTAAATTATTGGGGATGAATGATGAAGGTTATGAAGTTACTTTTAGGTTTAAAAATTCTTTAATTTTGAGTTTATTGATGTCATTTATGATATATTATTACTTATTTATAGAATAATCTGGGTAGAACCTTCAGTAATAGTGGGAAATTTGCGGAATAAAATTTATGATTTATGTATATGACGGTTTAAATTTTTTGGATATTATCTTATCTTTTGATAACTTTTTTATTTTTGGTTAATAATTTAAGAGAAGGGGAATAACTATATAGCATTTTGAAGACTATCTGATATATTACAAGGGGGTTTTATTTCTAAATGCATGAATCATTCATCTTAAATACTCATTATTGGATGAAAAATAAGACTACGGTAGAAATTTATTAAATTAATTAATTCAATTTTTAATTTAAGTATATTTCTTTATTTTTTTAGTGTAGATTGTAAAAGGAATTCAGACACACTAGGAAAATGATGTTGAAATAAACATGTTATCCTATTATATTAATTTCTGATAAATTTATGGTATTTTTCACACCTTATTGTTTTATTTTTTTAGTTATTATCTTTCTCATGACTATTCACATACTTGTAATCAATATAATCTATCATTTTACATAATTATTTAGATAACATATTTTCTAAAAATTTCTATATTTTCACATCCATATAATGTTCTTACAAATGGAAACCAAGTTATGTCTTATTTCTGATGAAAATTATATTCCACTTTACCTCATTTTAAGAGGATATTTTTAACCATTTTAAAAAATAGGGTGTTCAAAAAATGTATTCTCATTTTTCAATCTTTTTTTTACATAGTACATGTAAATATTCTGGGGGGGAAATTTATAAAAAGGGTTAAGAGTGAAATATAACAATTAATATCAAGATAAATCATTTTCATTTCTTATTAACACTCATTAATTATATTTTATTAATTTATATTCATTATAAGAACATCAGGTAATTTTTCTATCAAAATGAAAAAATAATTATTTCCAACCATATTGGGCTTTCATTTATTATATGATTTATTCAGGTGATTGGTTTAAAAATAATAGAAATATAGTGTTTATAAGTAATAATTTTTTTTAGGATTTTAAAATTAGAGAGGATTAATTTTTGATAATTATTTGAAATGATTTATTTTCATTGAATATTGAAAATATTGACTTTTATTAAAAATAATCATTTTTATTTAGAATTTAAAAGGGAAATTTTTTATTTAAAACTTTTTTAATGTGAAAAATGTTCTCATATTTTATTAATAATATAATTATGTTCATTTTAATTATGTATATGATTTAATTTGGTATAAAAGTATTTGTATACTTAAAAAGTCATATTTTTCAAAAACTATTTTTATTGAGGTTTATGTTTTATCGTAAATTAAATTCTACCAATTATAAAAAATTATTCATAAAAAATGGATTCCAAATTTGTGATCAGGAGGTCAAAACATGGTTACAATATCCATTTTATATTTGGTAATTATGAATAGTAAATGTGGTAAATATTTTTTCACCATAGTATAGGTTAGATGGATAAAGTGGAGTTAAAACAATAAAACCATGTCTCATCATCTCCCCAATAATTATCTTAATTTCAGTTAATGGTATAAATTCTAGTATAATAATTAATAATTCTAAATTTTTTCCACATTTTTACTTTAATAATTAAATTTATATTTTTTAGTATTGAAAATTCCGAAATTTCACTCTCTTAATATTAATATCTGTGACATATTTTCATAAGGATAAAATGAAAAAATTTCTATTAAAAATATTTAATTGATAGATGGGTCAAAAAAATTTCATAGTAATTTTTTTAAATTTTCTGTGATTAAATGGCCACCATAAATGAATATGAAACCCCAACACATTGGGAGTGAAAACTATGGAAAATTCAAATAAATAATTTTAAAAACTCTAAATGTAATATTGTTTGGGTGGATTAAAGTGTTAAATGTATTTTCAATATATATATAAATATAATATTGGATTTGTTTTAATGTTCCATATTTAATTTCTATTACCTCCATGTTTCTTTCAAATTCAAATTATGTCAATAGTCCAAAAATGTAAATAATAAAATTTTATAATATATAATATTTTATAAAATGATTTAAAAATTATAAAAATCTAATATTGAGAAAAAAGAATGGGATATAGATTAAAATGTATACCATGGTCCATTTATGAGTTATTTACCAATATATAATAACTCTATTTCCCGTAAATGGTAAAATATATTGATATCATGGTTATTGTCAAATGGGTTAATGAGGGAAAAAATAATTGATAAGAGTAAAAACATAAAAAAATTTCAAAATTTTATTAGATGATAAGATTTAGAGTTATAATCCCAATAAAATCAATGTAATCATTTTTTTATGTATTTTTTCATGAAAATGAATTTATATTAAATTAATACATTGGGATAATACAATCGTTCCCCTCCATTTACATATAAACGGGAACCTCCTCTATTCTTTTATACACACTTATAGATTATTTGGTTCACTAATAACAACAATATTACCTTAAGAACATACCTACACATTTTAATGATTTCTTGGATTTGGAATAATTACATCCTTGGACAACATAGGCTATAACGAAAAAATGTTCGTCAGAAAAAGAGGTATAACGATTAGTAGAATTATTTAGTTTTATTTACTATTATAGTTATCTTAGATATTATTAAACCATGATGAAATTATGACATTAGTATATTCTTTATAATAATATTTTATTACGTTAAAATAATAACTTGTATCTATATCCACTTCTATCAAATAGGAATTGGAACCATCATTCGTGTGAATGGTGGACAACCACATAATGAAATGATGTGATTAATTTTACATCATTTAAATTCATGGATGATTCTAATTATTTATTTAATTTATATATATTTATATATATGACACTCATGAGATAACTATCATTATGTTAAGATAATATATTATTCATTTTATTACCATTTTAAACCGTACAAAATGATAATTTGGTTCTTGGAAATGTATAGATTACTACCTCTAGGAAGCGATGTGATTTTTTTTGGGATCACATCACATGACTAGTATATATAATATATTTAAGAAAATAATATGATATAATCAAAATAATAAAATATTAAAATAATACTTACCAACATTCACACATATTTGATGAAAAATGAAGACATTACTGATGTGTATGTACAACCTAGTATCTCAATGATTGTAAAATAATAAATTTTTAAAAAGAACCATTCATAAATAGTTCTAAAAGTATAATTAAAAAATTGTTTTATAATTTTTGAAGGATTGTTATTCATTATTTGATATAAAAATTAGTTCATTTACCATATTTAACACACTGAATCCATTTTAAAATTATGAACCGAACATCCGCAAAACACCCTACAAGGACAAAATCAATTATGTAATTAAATATGTTATTAATATAAATGAAATAAAGGGTTAAAATATAATTTATTAATCCAATAAAACGTTATATATAAATTAATTAATAGATATTTTTTATTATAATGATTTTAATGTATATACAAAGCAAATATGGACTTCATGTTAGATATTTCATCTTAAATTACTTTTATTGAGGTCTATTTTAATGTTGGAAAATTAATTTCGTTTATGTGTTGTATAAAATTCCCATTTTAAATATAATATCATTAATCTTTCATACCTAATGGTATTTTAATTTTCTTTCCAAATCAGTTCATCCGACATGATTGGAATTGAATATTATGAATTGGTAAGTGTTTCATAACTCAAATTCCACCCATTATGTTATGTCACTTATTTATTAATTATGTAATTCCAATATGATGCATGAAATAAAAATGTATTCAATTATTTTGTATTTAAAATAGTTTTTTCTTTCGATTTAATTTTCCTACGCAAAATTACTCGATTAGTTAATTCTTAAATGTATAAAATTATTTTTAAGCGTATTTCATCTAAAATTATATTTATTTGGAGGAATATGTATATATAATGAATCTATCTCGATTTATAAGTTGTATATTTTACCTATTATGATTAAGAATAATGAATTAATATTTTTACATGATATTCGATGTTCCATTGAATTTATCTATATCAAAAGGTATTCATTTAGATGTTATTAAAATTTCAAGGGTGTGTATGTCCAAAATTTCAATTCTTTGAGAAATAATATATTTTATTCCCAATTGTTTATTTTATTTACTGTATTTACTAACAAATTATAGTGTTTTCTCATAATATTTGATTTAAATTAATGTATTTTTGGAATTAAGTTAATTTCTTCTGTTAAATTTTTTTTATTCATGATTTACCCACATGTAACGGGGTTGTAATCTTAAATATCCTTAATGAGAGAGATTTTTCATTGATGCACTTATATTAATTTTTACGATGTATATACTTACTATTGAAGTATTTTATAACAAGCCTATTTATATTCATGTAATTTTATCTTCCTATTTATGTTATCTCTTAGTAAGTGTTTTGTTTTTTATTGGATGTAATTGGGGTTTCTTTTAAAATTTTGTTTTGTTGTTATTAAAGACTTATAACCAAACAATTTTTCCATGTCATTTATATTTTTTCAAAATAATTCATTTTTAAACAATAATGATTCATTTAAGATACTATCAATTATATATTAACATATTTTGAAGGGTTTTAAAAGTAAATTTCAAAACATTTTCCAAATGGGTCACTTTTGAATCTCTTTAAAAATGTTTGAAAATAAAGTTTATTATTATTATTTACAATATTAGTAGAGTTCCACAACATCATGAATAATTATTATATTAAATATCCTTTTATAATTTTCCTTGGTTGCTTTGAAATATTTGTGTTTCCTCAATTTTTATGAATTTTTTGTTTTTAAAAAGTGGTTTGAATAGTAAAAATTGTATTTTTCTCTATAATGTTTTAAGGATATTTCTATAGTGTTTATACTGATCAACTACAACAACCCTTGATGCTAATTATTACTATACAGACATAGCATTAAACATTACCTAATCTTGAGTTATATTTATAATTCACATTGTCTATCTTTTTTTATTAGAGTTTTAGAGAATTAGGCCCTAACTATTACATAAAAACTTGAATATTACAAAGTAGACATCTACTTACTATCCATTTTTTTCAAAAAATTATAATATTTTAAGATATAACTTGAGACCCATTTTTTGATAAAAATTATCATAAAATTAATATTAAATTATTCATTGATCTTACCCATCATTATTCCCGTTTAATATATATGTAAAACATGGTATGAGCAAAAAAAATACTAAGTAGGGGGTATAAAATAAGGAACAAAACAATTAGTCTATGAATATTTTAAACTTATGAAAACATTTTGACAACATCATTATTTTATACCATAAATTATATGTTATTTACCAGACCTTCTTAAATCATAACATTCCTAAAAAACTTCTTATTAATCATTATTCATAAATTTAGCATGTGGAATCCAAATCACACTTACATTGTATATTTCACTTCTAAATAGGGAGTATCCTTCACAGTTACATTTGGAATACCCATCAGTGTATATTCTATAAATATCATAGGATAAAAATTAATGTTTATCTCTATATCATTACCCAATGCATTGGAGAGCTGTCAAAAGCTCACCCAGTCTCGGTTTATCATGGAACCACCCATATAAATAAGTAATTCCCAAGAACCATAACAAAATCATAACACATAAAACAAGAATAAAGGAAATATAATTGTAACATCATAGGTAAATAAAGAAATAATACATTCTATTTTTTATTTATATTTTTGAATTAAATATTAATATTACTTTAAAGGGTTTTCTATGTTCGATAGTGTACCCGATATGAAAGAACAGTTTTCTTTGAAATCTTATGTTGCACACTAATAATATAATAATATTATTTTTTCCCATGGGGAACAGGTGAGTTAGTTAAAGGTGGCGGCATCCTGACCTCGAGGTTCTAGGTTCGAGTTCTCGAATGGAAACGCGCACTATATGCTAGAAAATAACTCGTGGGCCCCTCTAACACGTTGGAAACTGGCTTAAGCCCAAGGGTTGGCCACCTTGGGCCTCACTGGGGAAGTGTGGCATGCAGGTGGTCAGGCCAGCCCAATACCTCATTACCCATCAACACGATACCTAGTAGGGGTTTGGATTAGTGGTAAGAACCCCATAATTATAAATGAAAAATGGGGGTTCAAAACCCATTGGGAGAAGGTACTGTAGAAGTACTGTAGTAGTGGCAGTGCTGTAGCACCATCGGGTACTATAACAGTGGAAGGTCATAGTTGCGGCAGCAGGGTACAGTAGCAGTGGTGGGTACTGTACAGTACTGTAGAAATCCGGGCTACTATAGCAGTAATATTCACAGAATGGGTCTGGGGTGAGAAAAAATGTGCCTCAGTCCATGTAATGGGCTAAATACCCATTGTTCCTTCGGGCTATGTAATGGGTCTCCCTCTTCCAAGTAAATGAGTTCTTTTTTTTGCTTTAAAAGTAAATGAGGCTTCGGCCCGAAACATTAAAAAAAGTAAATACGAATTAATATTATTCTTTTAAATGGTAGTTTACTCCTAGCTGTTGTATTGGAAGGAAATAACAAAACTAACTACAATATGATTATAAATGTTTTTTAAATGTATTTTCTTTTATCCAATAAATGTTCGAGGCTTAAAATGTGAATGAATCTAATTTTGAGCATATTTTACATTAAATGGTTGATTTACAGCCATGTAATGGAGAACCCACATTAAATCTAGTTTTGGCCACCTTAATAAAGTAAATTTTACCAAATAAAATCATTCTTTAGAATGGGGACACCAAAATTTACTTTCAGTAAATTTTTGGAATTTTTCCGATAAAGTTCATTTTTAATGAATAGTGATAAATATTGTATTTTAATTCGAAATTGTGTTTTAATATAATTAATTTATATGGTTATATTATCTTTTTAACTGGTTTCAAAGTTTAATTATAATATATTTTTCCATTTAATCCAATGTTGGTCATTGGAATTAATTTAAATATGAATTTGGACATAAACAAGTGTCAATATTTTGATAGTTATTGTTTATTGAAAACACACTATATGTTTTATCAAAGGGAATTAATTTAAAATTAATTAATGAAACTTCTATGTTTATAATTTTTTTAAATAGGCATAATTTTTTAATTCGGAATCTAAAGTATATCATAGGCTGAAATTTTGGTATTTTTCTGAAAAACATCAATTTTTGATGAATAGTGAAACCACTTGTAGTAGTTAATAAACTGAATTTTTCATTTAAATGAAATTTTACAACATCTGTGAATTGAATTTTAAAAATCTTACATACATGTTTGTTATTATTAACTAAAATTTGGTTCAATAAGATGAAAATAATTATTGGTAAATAGTAACTTTTGACGTTTATATACCGCTGTTAAAGATAAATTGGGTAATTCAAGGTAAAATGAATATTATAATAATTCAAAATTACCTTAACACTTGTCCTAACATTATTTTATGAGTAATGGCGGATCATGGGAATCCTTGGGTCGATTTTGGGACGCCATGGAGCCAGTTATGAATGATAATGACACTTTAGATTAATTAATTTAATGTAAAGGCCAAAATGACATAAACAAACTTTATTTAGTAAATTAATTTTTAAATGGTGTTATATAAGAAATATTTTTGACTATAAATATTCATTGGAAAGATAAAAATATTTTCTACATAATATTTTTTTTATTATACGTAGAATTCAAAATATAAAATTATATATGACACAATAATGATATAGTGTTTATCTGATTAATAAATGATTTAAATAAATAAGATTATAATGATTAAAATACTATCCAAAACATTTCCAATTCTGATCAGATGATTTTATTTCGAATATGAGTCATCTTATTTTCTAATTTAATTATATTTTTACCTTTTGAAATTGGATATCATTATATAATAAAATAACATTTTCATGCTCTCCTAAAGAGCCCCTCCTCTCCCTTATAAAAGGAGGCCACTTCTAAACAATTCCACACACCTCCCAGTAAATTTGGATCATCCAAACTCTGCCCAATTTATCTCCCTACATCCACCTCCTTCTCATAAAAGCCTTACCATAGGAATAAGGAACTTCAAGAATTCCATTATTTCAAACCCAAAGAGTTACCCAAATTAAAGGTAACAATTTCTCTTAAATTTTTTTCTTTTATCTTACTACTCCAACCCCTAAAATATTTTTACTCATTTATTTTGTAACTACACAAGTATCCAAAATATATTAGGATGTTGTTATGTTAAGGATTCTAACTACACTTACAAACACCACCATCTAATGGATGAAGAACATAATGTCTCTGTGGAAATAAAACTATCGCCTCACAAAATGATGATTGTTCAAATATCTGTAATCGCCTTTCATGGTTTCCATTATGATGGCACTGCATTAATATATGATATATTTTATGTTTATGTTTTCTTTATGATTCTTTAATTTCCATTTATATCATACCATTATGGTTTCCATTATGGTTAAACGTGATAATTTCATCTGAGGAAGTGCGGACTACCGCCCCCTCAAAGTGATATGAATCGTTCATACCATATGTGGTATGTATAAAGGATAGATTTAATGATATTATATATGATAAAATACTGGAATTATAGTACTAATATGTACCATTATGTTTTAATTCTATTAAATATTAAGTAGAAATGGAAGTAGCGTTCATGCGTACGTACGACTTACCATCTTCATGAACAGTGTATTTCATTTCTTACCTCGAATTGTTATGTACTATTATAAATACATGTATATAATGGATATATAATATATATATGATATCTACACCATGATTATCATTCTAGAGATAATCGATATTTGACTACATTTTCAACAAGTAATTATAAGAAGTTCATTTTCGACTCAAGTACCAAATATTGAAAAAATGACCATTATTAACTTGAAAGATTACATAATGGTTATAACATGGAAATAAGTGATACAAAAGGAATAATAAACTTGAATAGGTTATTAAGAAAGTAGAAATTAACTTTAGTTTATTATTATAGAGATTAACGAACTATCGAGTTAAGTCGGACACGAGATAAGGGACTTCATCTCAATCTCCTTTCATGGAGGCATATTTTAAATTATACAGAACTTTCTTTTATACTGTGTATAATCCCCTTTGACTATTACTTTTATTCAAAAGGATTATTTTCTCTATGAAGTGTTTTACTAAATGACAAAAAGTATGTTTCTTTTCAATGTAAGCGGTGACAATGACCTTTATGCTGCCACGAGTATTATTTGATCTTTGAATTCATTAACAAACCGCAATGTTTTTAAATGGAAAATAAATACAATATACTCATTGATGTATTTTGGTATTAAATATGGTTTGGATAATTGATTTTTTTTATCAATATATTTAATTGACATATTGTTATTGAAATGTGGAAATTTTTTCTTTCCATTATATTGTTTTGTATGTGTTATGATTTTATAATGGTAGTTGTACATTTGACGGGTGGTTACGTGATAAACCAAATTACGTGTGGTGTCATGAAAACCTGGATTGGTGGTTATGCTATAACCTCCAATGCATTGGGTATGGAAGTCTTCTGTATGGCTATTCCATTTACTGATATGTGTGAAAGCACACCGTATGGTTATTACATTTAAGCATGTTTATGTACCAAGTTACTTTTATATGTTATGTGTTCCTTATATGGGTTTTATGGTAATATTTTGGTTACAAAAGGGTAAACAATGATATTTTATTCAGTGAAGAGTATTTACTACTTAATATAGGCTAAAATTATTACTTATGATTATGTATTCATGGTTTATTGTTGTTTTGAAAAAATAATGTTTCCTTCGTCATGTATCTCTTACTAAGATTTTTATGCTCATCACAAGTTTTTGAAATGTTTTTCAATAGATATAATGTGCAATAGGGTTAAGGATGAGATCAAGGAAATGTAATTCCATCTAAAACATGCAAATAGACATGACACTTTTTTTCAAAGAGTTTTTATTTTATGAAATAAAATGGAAACTGAGTAGAAGTTTCTACTTTAATATATTTTACAATGTAATAGTTATGGCCTAACTCTCTAAAAATTTAAACCTGAAATGATCCTTAATGTGAATTATTCATTTAATTCAAGATTATGTATTGTTTTAAGGCAGGGTCCTTATAGTTGGTATCAGAGGCTAGTTTAGACAACTTTAGGAGTTATAATATTGTTAAATTAATGTTTATAATTTAATTTATTTTACGGTAGAAATGATATAGTATTGAAAGATTAATATGTTGCTTCACCTAAGATATTTATGTGTTCAGAATTGTTTTCCGCAGAGGAAACAGGGCCGCAATATTGGGAAGACATCAAGAGGAAGAAAACCTTCTAAGTCAACAACCTGACATGGTCAGAATCAGAACCGAATAGTTTGTTACACTGATGGAACAATTTACTTGGGCTATATATGGTGGTGGTATCCATGAAAAAGATCATTCAGATCAAACGTATAGGAACATGTCATTAGTGGAGCATTTCTTTAGGAAACATCCCGCATCATTCAGAAGATCATCTGACTCACTGCTAGCAGAAGGGTGGATTAAAGCACTGGAGAGGATATTTGATGTCATGGGTTGTTCAGAACATAAAAGGGTTAGTTTAATTGTTTACTGTTTTCAAGGTGTAGCTGATCCGCGGTGGTCGAGGGTGAAAAATATCAGGGATAGTGAAAAGATTGTTGTTCTTGATTGGGATTAATTCCATCCAACATTAATAATTTTATTCATGAGAAGGGAGAGATACATGATCATGGTAGACAGAAATAATGTAGCCCAAGGGCATCGCCCCGTACAAGGTTCACCCCCTCCGGTTTCATACTGGACACATTGGTAAGACATGTCACCCGCATACCAGGAACTGCAATAGAAGCCATATAATCCGTCACTTTTCTCCCCTCTCGCCACGTGTGAGAAATTCTAACTCTGTCATTCAGGAGAGCCTTGCACATTCTAATAGTGTAGGTGATATCCCAGGGTGTACTGCCTCTGCCATGGAGGGCATCATGGGTAATCATAGAGTCTGTTTCCAAATGGGTAATGCAAATACCCATGTGTCTATATAGGGATAGGCCTGTCAGAACCGCCAATGCTTCTACCTGAATAGAAGAACCACTTCCAAAGTGAGCTGAGAAAGCCAACACTAGACTCCCTTTGAAGGCCCGAAGAACTCCTCCTCCACTCATGTCACCCAAAACATAGGAACCATCAGTATTAAGCTTAATCCCTTCGCTAGGTGGAATCCAATGAATCCATCTACCCTGCGCCACCCCACCTTCCCCGGTGGCGCTCCTTGAATTCTCTCGCTTCACCCGCAAGGGTAACCTTCCCCCTCCAATTCCCGCTGTGACAATCAGGTCAATCAGCATGCATCGGATGTTAGCCACCACAGAATGACCAGAGGTGATTCTCCCCTCATATCTTGCCATGTTCCTGGCTTTCCATAAGTTCCAACAGGCCGCATTGAAAATAGCCGCACGCACCTTAGACTCCTCCATTGACACACTATCCCCCTAGAACCAGCGTTCCATAAATAGCTCCACACTACCTTATTGCTCAAGGAAGCCTGAGCAGACACCAAAGAACTTCCAGACATGCCGGGCCCAATCACCCTCAAAAAATATATGGTTCATGGTTTCTTCTCTTTTGTTCCCGCAGCAATGGCAGCACGACGCAAGGATGATCCCCAACCGTTTGATATGTTCATTAGAGGGTATCGCTTTGTTTCGTATCCTCCAGGTAAGAAAGTTGAGCTTGGCTGGGATCGAGTTTCACCAGGACACATTGTTCCACCTATCACTCTGCCCCTAGATACCGCTCGTCCTTCGAAAATGTTTGGCATTGAACCTCCCTGACATGGATGGTGTGAAGACACAGGTGTCCTGCTCCGAGCTCATGACCACAGAGTCGAAGATCTCCTGCAGGGGGGCGTCGAGAACCAATTTGTAAAACATGGGATATGAACATGCCTCCCTAAAGGAGATTAAAGGGGTCGGGCATCCCAGGTATCCTAACACTTCACCCACCCAGTTGTGTTGCCAAAACAAAATGCTCCCTTCCCCAACAATCCATCGAGAGAGAGGAAGAAGGATTGGAATGATATTAGAAACTGAGGACCAAAGAGCTATCCCCCTTGCTGACCCGTACATAGTATCATCCTTATATCGCCGAGCCATCTGCGTTCCCCACATGGATCGGGCTTCAATGGACTCCCATGCAAGCTTCGCATGCATGGATGAATTCAACTCCACCATACTCCGGACATTGATCCCCCCTTCACAGATGGGCCGAGCCATCTTACTCCATGACACCCAGCGTCTCTTTCCCCCACCTGACGCATCCCATATAAAGCGCATGAGAATCCCGTCAATATCCCTTATGACTCCTTTCGGCACACTCGTGGAAGCCAAGGCATGCACCGAGATAGCAGAAAGAACACTATTGACAAGGGTTATCCATCCTCCGACAGAAAGAAAGTGGTTTTTCCAGTTTAGGATGCGATCTGAAATCATGCTCACCACTTTTTTGAAGTCCATGTTCCACACCAAATCTGCCGATAAAGGAACACCAAGGTATTCCATGGGGAATGATCCTCTCCACATTCCAAGCACGTTCTCCATCCTGGCCACCCTGCTCGGATTGCACGATACAAGAACATAGAATTTGCTCTTTTCCCTGTTAATGAGTTGGCCAATCCACTCACTGTACTCCGCAAGGAACCGGTTCAGTGCCTAAAGAGACCTCCACATGGCATTCATGAACACGACGGAATCATCCGCAAACATCAAACGCAACACTGGGGGGGCTCTAAACATCCTCCGATATAGAATAATGGCTCCTTCACAAATGCCTTTGCTGATCAACCTGCTCAGGGTGTTTTGCATAATAATAAAAAGACTGGGAGATAGTGGGTCACCTTGCCGAAGACCACGAACGGTTTTAAAGAAGCCATGCATTCTCCCCATAAACGATACCGCCATCCACGGTGAACACACGCACCTGACGATAAGATCACATGCCCATTTCGAAAATCCTATCTTCGCGAGCACTCTATTGATAAAGCCCCATTCCATTTGGTCGTAAGCCTTATTCATGTCCATCTTGATTACCATATTGGAACCATGGGAAGGGGTGTTCATATCCTTTAACAACTCCTATGTCATCGCCATTTCACCCTGGATCGATCGGCCTTTGACGAAGCCATGTTGTTCCAATGCTATCCACCGGGGAAGGAAGCTGGCCATCAGCCTATTCAAAATGATCGCGAGGACCTTATAAGGGAAATTACACATGCTCATGGGCCGGTAGTGGGAGAGGGAGGAAGGATCCTTAACCTTCGGCAAGAGGACCAGTGTAGTGGTAGTCGCTATCTGTGGGAGGCCACCCCCTCGGAAGAAATCATGAATCGCGGAAATAAGGTCACCTTTCACCTCCTCCCAAGAGCCCTTGTAGAAGGAGCTAGGGAGGCCATCGGGGCCTACCATGCTATCTGGGTTCAGGTTCTACACTACCTCATTCACTTCCCATTCATCTGGGATGCCTTCCATAACAACATTCTCTTGCGTCGAGACAATGCTCAAAAGCCCTTTCCAAATCTCGGCCTCCCCCGAAGGATACCCACGAGACATGTTACCATTGGTACCCGCAAGAAGTTCCTTAAAGAACGTGCATGCCATACCCCCAACCACGTCTGCATCATCTGAAAAGGAGTCGTCCTCCATCGTGAGATTTGGCTTCACTACGCGCCTCCTCTCCCGAATGCATGCATGGAAGTACGCAGTATTCCTGTCTCCTACCTTCAGCCACATGACCCTAGACAGATCCCTTGCATGACGCTCTTGGGAAAGCACCAGCACCTCCAGAGCACTCTTCAACTCCGCAATATTACCAAAGCTCCCTTCATCCCAGATCTCCTCAAGTAGAACCTCGAGGCTTTGGATCTCCTGTTTTAATGCTGCCATCTCTTGATCCGGAGAAGGGTGAGACCTAGCCCACCCCAGGAGATCTTTCTTTAGGCGTTATAACTTATGGTGGAAGGCCACCCAAGCATGGCCCCTGGGGGGCTCATGCCAGCATCTCTTGACCACATTATGGTATTCCGGAATGCTCGACCAATGGTTGGAGAACTTAAATCCCTCATGCGCAACTTCCGTCCTGCTAGGAGATAACAGAAGCGGCGAATGATCAGAGATACTACGTGACAGATGACTCACCATCACCTCCGGGAATCTGGATATTGCGTGGACATTGGCCAAGAAACGGTCCAGCCTACTCCAGCTTCGACTTCCCCCCCTTCGGTTGTTGCACCAAGTAAATGGATCGCCTAAATAGCCCAGGTCCATTAACCCCTTCCCTACCGCAAACTGCACAAACGACAAACTAGCCCGCCTCGCGAAGTCACCCCGCCCCTTCCTCTCATCCAGATGTATGATGATTTTGAAGTCCCCTCCCACCATCTGGGGCAGGTCACCTGGGTCGAACCTGTTTAGTTCAAGCCATAGGACCTCCCTTCACTGGGCATCACAGCTGCCATACACCACTGAAATGAAGACCTCTTCTCCACCAGTCGAAACCTTGATCTTGATGTGCTGATCACGAGCCTCCATCATCTCCATGGTGACTTATCTTTTCCAGAACAGCCAAATGTGGTTGTTAGTCGGACCTGCATCCATATACACTTGCATGTTGAGTTTGTGAGAGAAATCTTGGATCTTGAAACAATGCTATTTGTGTTCGATGATCGCCACCATTTTGGTTTTATGGTTCCTGACTTCCGAAACTAAAAAGTCAGTCTTCACCCTCGCCCCAATTCCTCGGGTGTTCCAAATAATGACCGGAAACATTAAAACAGAATTGTCCTGGCTTTGGCCCCAGTACCTGTGGTCGTTCCAGACATAGGTGACGAGCTCTCCCCCTCCTGAAGTTTTCTCTTCATTTTCCTAGTGCACATACCTTGGAACGAATCCAGAAAGACCTTAGCGGAGTAGGGTGAAGACTGAGGGGTCTCCAGGACGAGCCCATCCACTGCCTTCACGTCTCGAGCCAGAGACACCTACCCCACAAATCCCCGAACCCCAGGTCGGACCGAGACACCACAACTGTCTCTACTGGCCGAAGCGCCAGCCTCCGCAACTGGAAAAACTCATGACAATTGACCTTGAGCATGCAACCTAGCCCCTTCCGGGATGGTCACCAGGGAAGGTCCTTCCTCATGAGCATCCCAGAGGACCAGGTCATCACTTGAGTTGGCCAACAAGGAACAGCCCGGGAGCTTCTAGGTAGAAGGGACCAGGCCCTTGGGCACTCTTAGGAGGAAATTCAAAAACCCTCCAGCCACCTGAAGCTATTCTAGAACGCATGAGCACTCAAAAGAAACCTCTTGAAGCATGCTAGGAAGGAGGGTCGGGGGAAGACCAGATGACCGACAGACCAACTGTGAACCCAAAGACGGAACTGATCCATGACGAGGCAAGGAAACATCCGTGAGTGGCTTGGATCCAACATCAGTACGACAACGGACTTCGATTGAACTCCTGCGGCAAGACAGAAGAGAATGTCCCTAAAGTAAACACGACGAGTAGTACCTAGGAAACACAGGGTACACAACATCCTGAACCCAATCCACTAGATCTGGCACTTGCAGAGAGATCTTATCCGGAATCGGGAGTGCAAGATCTAGTTCCACGCAGATCCAAGCCACCATGACCTCCTCACGGCATCGATTGCGAATATCAGAGCAAAGAAAGCCACCCAACGCGTCCCCAATGGCATTCAGAAAAACACCACTCTAGAAAGGAGGAGGTAGACCCAGAAGATTGACCTACACCGCTGCCCGGGGGTCTTCCTTCCCTTTGTGAACCTCCATTGACCAACAGGTCAAGCTGAACCGCCACCGGGACATGCCCCTAGGAGCGAAACACCAGGCGCAGATAAAGTTCACCTTCAAGGATAGCAAAATGCAGAACGAGTTCCTGTGGAGAACCGAAACACGAGCCTCACCCTGCAACCCCCAGGTGTCCACAAAGCGTTGAAAAACTTGCAGAGGGGGTTTCTCAGCACCAAACTGTGCCACAAGAGACCAATGAAAGCCTGTAGAGGCATTGGAAAACGCCTGCACCAGCGGCTTCATAGACACCCACGAACCTTCCCTAACAACCGAGTGCGAGAAAGCTCCAATATCCAGGAACCATGGACGCTGAGCGCCCAGGCTCTGCCTGCACAGGGCATCCCTGAAGGAACGCACCGCAAGCCCCACCCGAGGAGGTGCCTCCGATACCCCCCTTGCAGGATCGGCCGAAGGGGAACCCGAACCCAGGGGAACCAACACGGAGACCAGGGACGGAGCGGAGGCCCAGAGTGTCGAAGGGGAAACGGTCAGAAAATTATGAAAACCACACAGCCCGTGGGGCGCGTTCTCCGGAAGCGAACCTATTTTTTTGATTGGGATGAATTAAAATGTATGTTTCTTGAGAAATATTTTCCTAAGGTGGTTCATCTTAGGATGGAAAAAAATTCCTAGAATTGAGGCAAAATGAGGAATCACTGGCTGCTTATGAAGCAATGTTCACTCTACTAGAAATGTATGCACCAAATTTCATCCTAGATCATGTTAGTAAGATAAATCGATTTTACTTAGCACTGAAGACATAATATCGAAGGGAGTTAGCCTCTTGTGAGTTCCAATGTTATTAAAAACATGTTTGATGTGTGTAGAGGGATTAAATGGAGTTTGCAGATGATCAGCTGTTCTTTGAAAAACAACAGAATAAGAGGTCCAGTTGGTAAGAGAAGGGAATGAATTGATCAAAGAAACCTTAGAGGTATGAAAATTAAATATCCAAATAGTGATAAGTGTGGTAAAAAGCATCCTGGAAAATGTTTATCAATGTCTAGAAAGTGCTTCTGGTGTGTTAAGTCTAGTCATATTTCCCGGAACTATAAGTAAGCTGATCAAGAAGGCAATGAAAAGCCATCTATAAGATGTTTTAAGTGTAATGAAATGGTTCATTATGTAAATGAGTGTCCAACGAAGAACTCAACGGAGGGAAATCAGCCAGACTACAAGCAGAAATGGGTGGTGAAATCCATTATGACTACGTCTGTAGAAATTAGGCTATCAAATTAAGTTGTATCAGGTACACTGTTTGTTTGTTCAGATTATGCCAATGTGTTGTTTGATTCCGGGTCTACACACTCATTCATTTCTGAGTAGTTTTCTAATAAATTGGGAATTCCAACTCAATATATGAATATGTAACTTATGGTAAAACCACCTGGAGGAAATGTCGAGACAAAAAGAAAAAATAATAACCATTATGTCTTTGTGTACAGGAAGAAACTACCTCCAAACCTTATTGATTTTCCTCTAGTAGTGTTTGATGTTATTTTGGGCGTGGATTGGCTTTCTGTTTATCATGCTGAGAATGAATGAAGAGATAAAGAGGTTTCTTTTTAGAAATATATACAGTCTGTGTACAATAATTAACCCTTCCTTTTGATAGCGTATCAGGAAGTTGAGAAACTAGTAAAAATGGAAATTAATGTTACCTTTCACATATTGTTTAAAATAAAAGAACTATTCAGATTAATGATGTGACAATTGTTAATGAGTACCTTGATGTTTTTCCAGATGAGTATACTAGTATTATAACTGTCCTAGAAATTGAATTTATTGTTTACATAGTTTGGGATGCTAAGGAAATTTCAAAACCCCCTTATCAATGGATAAAAGATAACTTTTAGAGTTAAAGAAGAAATTTCATGAGTTATTAGGTAAAGGTTTCATTCGACCTAGCACATCACCATGGGGTTCCCTTGTCTTGTTTGTGAAAAAGAAATATGGTTCAATAGGACTTTGCCTTGATTATAGAGAATTGAATAACATCACTGTTAAGAACATGTATCCTTTGCCTCATATCAATGATTTGTTGGATCAACTCCGGGGAGCTAATTATTTTTCGAAGATTGATTTGAGGTCGGGGTACCATCAGTTGAAAGTAAAGGAATCAGTCGTTCCGAAGAAATCATTTCATACTAGATATGTCTTTTATTAATTTTTTGTTATTCCTTTTTGTTTAACCAATTCCCCTACTCTATTCATGGATCGTAGGAATAGAATTTTTTTTGGGTTCTTATTTATGTTTTTGGATGTATTCATTGATGATATTTTGGTTTATTCGAAAAGTAATGAGGAGCATGAAATTCATTTATGTTATTTCCTGAAAACCATAAAATAAATGAAATTGTATGTGAAATTAAGCAAATGTGAGTTTTGGTTGCAAAGTTTTTTTCCTTGGTCACATTATTTCAAAAAATGGAAAAACAGATGATCCTTCTAAAACAAAAGTTGTAGAATAATGTCCAAGACCCACAAATATTACCGATATTCGTAGTTTTCTTATTTTGGTAGGTTATTACCGGATATTGGTTGAAACTTTTGCATGGTTATATTGTCCAATGACTAAGTTAACTCAGAAATGTGTTAAGGTCATCTGGAAAAATCAATGTGATGATTGTTTTTAGGAATCGAAAATAATATTGGTGAATGATCCAGTTTTGGAATTTCTGTCTAGAAATGTTGAGTTTGTTATCTACAGTAATTCTTCGTTGAAAGGAATTGTTTGTGTCCTAATGAACAATGATCAGGTAATTTCTTATGCTTCACATCAGTTGAAACCACATGAGTTAAATTACCCTACACATGATTTGGAATTAGCTTTTGCTGTTTTTTATTTAACAATTTTGAGGTATCATTTTTATGTGTAAAATGTGAAATATATACTAATCACCAAAGTTTAAAGTATATATTCACTCAAAAAAATTGAACATGAGACAGTGGGTTGGATGGAATTAATCAAGCATTATGATTACACTATCCATTACCATCTGGGAAAATAAAATAAAGTGGCTGATGCTTTGAGTTGAAAAAGTAATACTTAATTAACCATGATACGTTTGGAACGATATCCTTTGGTTTTTTATTTAATGAAATTTGGCATAGAATTTTTTGGTGCAAGAAATTCTTCTATTTTGTTTATGGTATTAGTGAAATCATCTATATCAGATAGAATAAAGCAAGTACAAAAAGAAGACAGTGAGTTGAAGGAAAAGGTAGAGTTGGATTAGAAGGGTAAGTTACTAGATTTTAACATTGATAATGATTGTGTTTTGAGGGTTTGGAAGAGATTATGTGTTCCTTGTGATTCACAGTTGACGAATGAGTTGTTATATGAAGTTCATAGTTCTTTGTTTTCAGTTCATCCTACCAGTACTAGGATGTACATAGATCATTGGGAGTAATAATGGTTGGATAGAATGAAAAGAGATATTGTTGATTTTACAATGAAGTGTTTTACTTGTCAGTAGGTTAACGCAGAGTGACAATTACTGAAAGGTATTCTTCAGCCTTTACCGGTGCCATAGTGGAAATGGGAAAATATATCTACGGACTTCGTTGTGGGATTACCAAAAACATCTCGAGTAAATAATTCAATCTGGGATATTATTGATGGATTGATCAAATCTTATCATTCCCTTCTTATTTGAGATACATTTCCTCTAGATCAACATTCACATTTGTATGTTAAAGAGATAGTCAGGTTTCATGGAGTTCCCCTCTCCATTGTATCTGATCACAATTCAGGTTTACTTCTAACATTTGGAAAGGCCTTCAGATGTTGTGGGGTATTGAATTAAATTTTAGTATATCTTTTCATCCACAATAAGATGGGAAATCAGAATGAACAATTCAGACATTGTAGGATATTTTACGTTCTTTCGCTATGGATTATCAAGGATGTTGGGACCAACTTCATTCTTCAATTGAATTTTCTTATAATAACAGTTTTCAATCTAGTATACAGATGGCTCCATTTGAGGCATTATATGGAAAGTGTTGTCGAACTGAAACATTTTGAGATGCAGTAGGTGAAAGGAAGCTGATGGGAAAATAATTGGTAGAAGAGATAGTAGAGAAATTTCTATTGATTCAGAAGCACAATTATTCCGATAACCAAAGGAAAGATATTTATTTTTATGTATGTTATAATATCTTTCTCAATGTTTCTTCATGGAAAAGTGTGATGCGTGTTGGTATGAAAGGAAAGTTGAGTCTGAGGTTCATTTAACCTTATGAAATCCAGGAGAATGTTGGATCAGTTTCATACAGAGTGGATTTACCTCCATGTTTATCCTAGGTACACAATGTTCTTCAAGTTTCGATGTCGAGAAATAATATACCAGATCTATCGCCTATTTTGAGTCCAGAGGTAGTTCAATACGAAGAGATTCTCTCTTATGAAGAACAACCAGTCTAGATTATTGAAAATAGAAAGAAAGTGTAGTGGAATAAGGTAATTCACTAGGGAATGATTTTTTGTAAAATCCATATGATTGAAGAGGCAACGTGGGAATCTGAAATTTCTATGAGGGATAAATACCCCCCACTTATTTTGATAAGTGAATAAAAATTGAGAGGACACAATTTCCAAAAGGTGGGAAGGATGCAACATCCGTGGTAAATAAAGAAATAATACATTTCCTTTTTTATTAATATTTATAAATTAAATATTTATTTTCCATAAAAGGGGTTGCTATGTTTGATAGTGTACTTAATACACAACAAAGGGTTTCTTTGAAATCTGATGATGCACACTAATAATATAATATTATTATTTTAAATGGTAGTTAACTCTTAGATGTTTTATTGGCCGGAATGAACAATAAATAATACAATATTATTATACATGTTTGTTAAATGTATTTACTTTTATCCAATAAAAGTTAGAGGCTTAAAATATGAATGAATCTAATTTTAAGCATAATTTACATTAAAAGGTCGATTTACCACCATGTAATGGGGAAACCAAATTAAATATATTTTTGGTCACCTTAATACATTATATTTGACAAAATAAAATCCTTTTTTATAATGGGGACATCAAAATTTTCATTGTGTAAATTTTTGGATTTTTTCCAATAAAGTTCATTTTTTAATGAATAGTGAAAAGTAATGTATTTTAATTCAAAACTGCGATTTATTCTAATTTATATATATGGATAGAATATCTTTTTAATTTGATTTAAAGTGTTATTAAGAATATATTTTATCCATTTAATCCAATGTTGGTCATTGAAATTAATTTCACTTTGAATTTGGACATAAACAAGTGTCAATCTTTCGATATTTATTGTTTCTTAAAAACACGCTATTTGTTTTATCAACGGTAATTAATTTAAAATTAATTAACACAAATTCTATTTTTAAAATTTGGAAAAATAGACATCATTTTTGAATTTGGAATATCAAATATATATTAGGATGAATTTTTGGTATTTGTTTGAAAAACATCAACTTTTGATGAATAGTGAAACCACTTAGTAATAGTTAAAAAACTGACTTTTTCATTTAAATGAAACTTTACCACTTCTGTGAATTTAATTTTGGGAATACGATATACATGGTTTATATTAGTATGTAAAATGTGGTTCAATAGGATAAAAATAATTTTTTGTGAATAGTAACTTTTGACTTTTATTTACCCCGGTTAAAGTTAAATAGGGTAGTTCAAGGTAAAAATAATATTATAATAATTCAAAATTAACTTCACAATTGTCATAAAATTATTGTATGAGTAATGGCTGACCATGGGAATCCTTGGGGATATTTTGGGACCCCATAGAGTCACTTATGAATGATAATGACACTTTAGATTAATTAATTTAAAGTAAAGGCCAAAATGACATAAAAAACATTCTTTTAGTAAATTAATTTTTATATTATGTTATATAAGTAATAATTTTGACTATAAATATTCATTGGAAGGAGAAAATTTTTTTCTACCTCAGAGAATCATTTTATAATTTTTAGACATCGAAAAAATTAAATTATTTGTGACATAATAATGATGTAGTGTTTACCTAATTAATAAATGATTTATAAAAATAAGAGTATAATGATTAAAATATTGTCCAAAACATGTCCAATTCTGATTGGATGATTTTATTTCGATTATGAGTCATATTATATTCGACTCTAACTATTTTTGGTCCTTTAGTAACTGAATATCATTATATAATAAAATAATATTTTAACATATTCCTAAAGAGCCCCTTCTCTCCCATGTAAAATGAGACCACTTATAACCAATTACACATACCTATCAAGCATTTTGGCTCATCCAATATCTGAAAAATTAATCTCCCTACATCCCTCTCCTACTCCTAGAATCCATAACTTTGGTAGAAGGCACTTCATGAAGACCTTTTGTTCAAACAAAAGGGAACTACCCAGATTTAAGGTAACTGTTTCTCTTAAATTGTTCTCTTTTATTTTAATTCTGCAACCCCTAATCTCGTTTTATTATTTTAATTTGTTACAACACTATTATCCTCAATATACTAGGATTTTTTTATGAAAAGGATTCTAAATACACTTACACACACCTTCATCTAATGGATGAAGAACACAACGTTTCTGGGGATGACAAAATAACGCCTCACGAAATGATGATTGTTCAGATATCACGAACTGCCTATCATGGTGGCCATAATAATGGAACTATATTGATATATGATATATATTATGTTTATGTTTTCTTTATTCTTCTTTAATTTCCATTTATAACATACCATTATGGTTTCCATTATCGGTAAACGCGATAATTTATTTGAGGAATTGCGGATTGCCGCCCCTCAAAGTGATATGACATGTTCATACCATACGTGGTACTTATAAATGATAGATTTAATGATATTATATATGGTAAAATACTACAATTAATATACTAATATGTATCATCATGTTTTAATTGCGTTAAATATGAAATAGAAATGGAAGTAGCGTTCATGCGTATGTACGGCTTACTGTCTCCATGAACGGTGCATTGGATTTCATACCTCTAAATGTTATGTACTATTATAAATACATGTATATACTGTATATATAATATATATATGATATCTAAATAATTATTATCATTCTGGATATAATGGATATTTCACTACATTTACAACATTTAATTATAAGAAGTTTATTTTTGACTCAAGTACCAAATATCGACAAAACGACCATTATTAACAGGAATGATTACATAATGTTTTTAACATGGTAATAAGTGATAAAAAATGAATAATAAATGTGAAAAAGGTTCTTAAGAAAGTATAAATTAACTTTATTTTATCATTTAGGAGATTAAATAACGATCGAGTCAAGTCAGACACGAGGTAAGGAACTTCATCTCAATCTCCTTTCATTGAGGAAAATGTTCATTTTTACACAACATTCTTTTATACTATGTATAAACCCCTTAGACTTTTACTATTATTCAAAATGAATTTTTTTCCCTACAAATAATTTTACTAAACGACAAAAAGTATGTTTCTTTTTAACATATGCGGTGACAACGACCTTTCCACCGCCGCGAGTATTATTTGATCTTTGGCTTCCTTAACAAGCCGCAATGTTTTTAAAAGGAAAATAAATACCGTATACTCTTTTACGTATTTTGATATTAAAAATGGTTTTGATATTGTATTTTTTCTGTCAATATATTTAAGTGATACATTTTTTTAAATGTGGAAATGTTTTCTTTCCTTTATATTTTTTTGTATGTGTTATGATTTTTTAATGGTACTTGGAAATTTGATGGGTGGTTACGTGATAAACCAAATGACGGGTGGTTCCATGAAAACTAGGATGGGTGGTTATGTTATAACCTCCAATTCATTGGGTATGGATGTCGGCCATATGGCTATTCCATTTAGAGATTTGTGTGGAAGTTGACTGTATGGTTATTCAATGTATGTATGTTTATGTCCCAAGTTACCTTTATATGTTATGTGTTATTTATATGGATTTTATGGAAATATTTTGGTTACAAAAGGGTAAAAAAACATCTTTTATTCAGTGAAGAGTATTTACTACTCATAAATATTAAAAGTATTCCTTATGATTATGTATTCATGGTTTAATTTTTGTTTAGAAAAACTAATAGTTTCCTTATTTGTGTATCCCTTACTAAGATTTTTATGCTCATCCCATGTTTTTTAAATGTTTTTTCACATGAAATAAATTGGAATAGGGTCAAGGATGGGATTAAGGAAAAGTCATGCCGTCTAAAACATGGAACTAGACATGACACTTTTTTTCAAAGAGTTTTTATTTTATGAAAAAATGGAAACTGAGTAGAAGTGTCTACTTTGTAATATTTTTAAATGTAATAGTTATGGCCTAAATCTCTAAAACTATAAACCAGAAAATATCCTCAATGTGAATTATTCATTTAATTGAAGATTATGTAATATTATAAGTCCAGGTCCTTATAATAACATTTATAATTTTCAATCACAAATTTTCATTTCATGATATTGATTTAATAAATCTATTTTCAATACCAAAAAACCTAAAAAGGGAAATGGTATTTTTTAAAACACAATATCTTGTAGATGAAACCAAGTAACAAATAATGTTTGCAGTGAATGAAAAGTATTTTTCTCGATATATGCTAAAAATATTCCTTTTTTATTCTATTGAAACTCCTAAAATAAAAATATTCATTTTGAAAACTTTTGAATGAAATTAATATTCAAATGGGTTGATTATATTCCTCAAAAAATAAAGTGGTGTATGACATCAAAATATTTCTCAATGAAATGAGATTGGGACGAAGTCCTATACCTCATGTCCAATATGTCTTGAATGTTATTTGTATTGCTAAATTGTAAAGTTAAGAAAATTTTTAGTTACATTATAACTTTTTTAATTTTAGTATTCCATTTTTATCACTTATTTTTAATTTTATAACAATTATTTAATTATTTATGTTCACATCATATGTTTTGTCAATATTTTGTAGTTATGTTCAAAAATGAAATTAGAATGATTTAAAATTTTCCACGTGGTCATAAATACATCATATAAAGAATAATATTAATGAAATAATTATCACATGATAACATAAATTATATATTTGAATCCTACCATTAATTAGTTCTATGAAAAATGTACAATGTTATCATCATGGAGATGGTAGGTTTTACAAACACATGGGTAACATTTTAATTTTTCATTGATCATTATAGAAATACGGTAATTATTATATTATCATTACAGAATTATCATGAAATAATTAATATCATATTATTCATTTAAATAAACATAGATATATCATACAACTACTGTAGTGAATTAAAACGAATCATATCTCTTCGTGGAGGTGATAGTTCACACGTACGAACAAACGACGTTATCATTTTTGTGTACATAGAAGTAAGAACATACTAGATAAAATATTATCTTATAATGAATAATATTTCATTAATATCACACATATATATTAATTAGATCATTATAACCAGTCATGTGATAATGTTTTCGAAAATCAATTATATTAGTTCATAGAGATGAATGTTCACATTTAAGCACGAATGATTATTTCCTTTCCAATTCAATGTTTTTGTATATGGATATAGGTGATGATATTAGCATAATAAAATATTATTGTATTTATTATAATTTATTTATTATATAATCAAGGTTGGATGAGATTTAAAGGATGTTTAATAAGAAACAAAATAGAAACACTTGAATAAAAACATAACATTTCTTTCAGAAGATCACCCTTATTAACCTTATAACGCTTATAAGTTGGGTGTTCATCCTAAAATAAGGCATCAAGAACGTGGGGACGTATTCTAGGAAAATTCTTGGGAAGATCATGGCTGAAAAAAATTATTTTTTATGTGTATCTAATAGAGAATAAGAGTCCCTTTTTATTAGTTAGGGGAGGGGAACTCTTGGAATTAATAAAGTTATTATAATAATATAAATTCAATTTCTATTAATAGTTAGTCTGAGATAATTTAGTCATAATATAGGATATTTATGGGTCTGAATCCATTCATCCAAAAAAAATACATGTATTGTATAATTTCTAATCATTATATTTATATTTTTCCCTTTTTACTCTAATCGTTTTATTTACTAAATTACTCATTGAGTGTTAAAATAATTACGAAAACAAGTCAAACTACCAATGAATGTGTCAATAATTACAATTAGAGATTTATATAATCTATTTTTATGAATCATGGTGTTTTTATAAATTTTATAATATTTAGTAAAATATTTTATTTTTAAAAATATGAAATATATCAATTTTTTCGATATTCATTACATAAAATTTTAAAAAAACGTAACAAAATTATTCTATTGAAATAAATAAACTAACACATATATAACATGTAAATTTCATGTATAAACTTCTTTTATGGTGTCAAAAATTTCAAATTAGCTTTATTATAAAATTGTTAATATAATTTATTTGATTTATCATTTAATAATTTTTTAGTCCATCGTCATTCATTGATACTTAAATTAAATTATTTATTTTCTATAATTTATAAATAAATTTCCCTGATTAAGATAATCATTTTATATTTATAATGGTTGTGTATAGTCTATAGTATCCCTTATAAAACCCCATATTAAAATTTTTCTATTTATAAGAGACATGATTATGCCATCTTTCCATTTACTTTCAATAAAATGTTATATGTGTCATAGTCATACACTAGTGTCCTTAAAAGGCCACAATTTTGTACCAAGTACTGTATTGGTTGAATATAACACATCCAATATGATTATGAAATGTTTTATTCAGGATTTATAATATTTATAATATTATTTTAACCTATAATTACCTAATTTACCCTTAACTGTGGTTATAATAATTATTACCAAAGATACTATAAACCAAAAATTAATTTTACAAAATTAGATCACATTTTACACACTGATTAAAACCATATTTTTTCACTTTTAAAAATTCAAAACACAAAAGAGGAAAAAATTAACATAAAATTAATTTCATTGATGATACGAGAAAGATGGTTTTGAAAGTAACATCATTCAAAAGTTCACAAAGTTTTTATATAAAGTATCACTATGTAATTGATTCCAACGACCAAAATTGGATTAAATCATAATACCATAATTTGAAATTAATTTAAAAATAATTAAAAGTGAAATCTAAAAATACAAATAAATTAGTAGGAAATGTATTTTTTTTATTAAAACTTGGTACTGTTTACTATTCAATAAAATATAAAATTTATCAGAAAAATACCAAATATTTACCAAATGTAGATTTAGATGACAATAATCCAAAGAATAAATTTATTATTTCAAAAAAAATTATTAAGGTCTAAAAATAGATTTAAATTGGGTTCACCATTAAAAGGTTGAAAAACTAATTTCCAAAATTATTAGAGTATTATATTCTTAAAATTGGATTTATTCTCATTTTATTCCTATAACATTTATTTGATGAATGTAAAAAAATTTCCTTAAAATTTATAAACATAATATAGTTTTTTATATTCATTCCGGTCGATACAATGACTATGCGATATCTACCACTTAGAAAAATAGTATTAATAATATATTAATTTTCAATATACCTCTTTCTTGTGTGAAACGTATTATTTCAAAAAAATCCATCGTTGTGTGTCGGGTACCCTATCAGATATAGAATCCAAATTAAATTTAAATTAATATATAATCTCTAAATATTAAAAGACATGAAAAGACCATATTTTATAATTTTTTGGGATGTTACAAGCGTCACCCCTTTTTTGAAATTGCATTGTCGGAATTTTATTCACTTATCAAATAAGTGGGGGTATTTTTTTCCTTAATAAGATATTCTGATTCCCATGTTGCCTCTTCAACCATATCATTTTTACGTAAAACCAAAACATGATGATTCAACTTATTATAAAAAACATGCTCTCTATAATTAAGAATCTAGACCGACTGTCCAATATAAGAAATTTTTTCTTCTAATTGAACATCTTTTGGACTCAAAACATGAGATGGATTTGGAAATTACATTCATAACATTGAAAAATGAAAAATATTTTGTACATGGGATAAACTCAGAGCTAAATACACATAGAAGAAAATATATACAACCTCATATAAGATTTTATATGGTCCAATGAACAATGGACTCAAATTTCACTTCTTACCGTAACACATCACACTTTTCCATAGAGAAACATTAAGAAAGACATGATCACCTACCTTGATTTAATGATCCTTACTCTTGTTATCTGCATAAAATTTCTATGTACTCTAATATTTCCTCATGTTTTTTTTTGAATCAAATAAAAATTTTATGCCATATCATACACCAATTTTGGTCAAATCAACTTTCTTTCTCCGATATCGTCCCAACAAACAAGATTTTGACACATCATTCTATATAATTCCTCAAATGGTGCAATATATATACTGTAATAAAAGCTTCTATTATAAGAAAACTCAAAACAAACATTATTTTGATCCCACTTACCTTATAATCTATTGAATAAGCACGTAACATATCCTCCTTGTTCTGAATTGTTTTTTCTTACTACCTATCTGATTGAAGAAGAAAAACTGAACTAAAATTTATTTTAGTTCCAATGATTTCTCAAGGCATTTCCAAAATTTATAAATGATCATGTGATGATTATCAAATATAACATAGAGTATAAATACCAGAAATCTGACTATATCTTTTAGATACAACATAGAATGTCGATCTAGAGAATGTTTATCTTGAATTGGAAGAAAATGAGCAGATTTATTAAATCTATGAACAATAAACTAAATCACATTGTTATATTGAGAAGTGGTTGGTAATTACACTATGAAAACTATGGATATATTTTCACACATCCACTCTATTACCATAAATAGATGAAGCATCCCCTAGGGTAACTTTCATTCTACATTAAACAACTAGAAATTAAAACACTTCACACTAAATTCATCAATATCTATTCTCATTCCATCACAATAGTAATACTCATGATGGATTATGTAGATCATAGATCCACCTGGATGTATTGAAAAGAGATAACAATGATCTTAACATAATAATTCACTCTTTAACTTCAAATTAAAATGAAAAAATAATCTATTAAAAATCTGAAATTACAATCATTATCAATGTAAATTCAGGAACCATATCCTACTGAACCAATTATTTCTTTTTCTACAATTCACTATCTTATTTATGTTCACTATTATTTCTATTTCATAGAGATGATTGAACTGACACCTAAAACAAAATATTGGATCTTCCTACACTTAAAATATACAATCAAAAAACCACCAAATCATTAAAAAAGTATAAAGATTAAAATGTACCATGGTTATTGTAGAGTAACTCTTTCATCTCAAAAAATCAAAACCATTATATTAATTTTCATGATAGAAATAAATCATTCAATAATAATCTTTGATTAGTTCCAACCATCATCCATGCCTCATGTTAAATTATTTTAGAGTGAATATATACTTCCAAAAAATTATTAAATATATATTTCATATTTTACTCCATGTAGATGATGACTGCAAAATTTTAAATTAAAAAAAAGTCAATAATTGAAATTATGTATAGGTTAATTGAACTCATGATTATTAAACTGACATTAAGCATAAGGAATTAATTGATCATTCTGTGTTAGGATACATTCGTGTCCTTTCAAGGAAGCAGTATTATATATAAAAAATCAATCATTTCAAGATGGTATTGCCAAAACTGGATCATCCACCAATATTGTATTTAATTCCTAAAAGTAATCATCACATTCCATTCTACATATAGACATAACACCTATAAGAGTTAACATAGTCAGTGGGAAGGTTAACTATGAAACATTTTATACAATCAACTGGTAATATCATGCTAATCCCAGAAAACAATGATTCTTAGATATAATTTTTGGTCTTCTAAATTCTTCAACAACATTAATTTTTTCATGATCAATAGTTATTCCAACATTATATACAATTTGACCAAGCAAAGAAATTTTTATCAAACAAAATTCACTCTTTCTGAATTTCCCATACAGTTTCTTTTTTTTTATGTTTTTTAAAAAAACTATTATTTGACTTTCATTGTCCAATTTAATTTTAGAATATTACATGATTTAATCAATTTAAACTAAGAAAAATTATCTATGAACTCACAAAATATTCTATTCATAATAACCATGAATACAACAGGTGAATTAGTTAACCCAAATGACATAGATAAAAATTCATAAAGGCCGTATCTAGTACAGAATGGAGACTTCTGATTGTCTACTTCCTTTATATTCAACTAATGGTACCCGAAACTCAATTCAATATTCAATAAATATTTCGATCCCTAGATCTGATCAAACAAATCATTAATATGAGGCATAAGATACTTGTTTTTAAAAGTGATGTTATTCAAGGATCTATAATCAATGAAAAGTCTAATTGAACAATTTTTATTTTTAAAAAACATGAATGGATAACCCCACAGTGATTTTTGGGTTAATGATACCTTTAACTAATAACTCCTATAATATTCCATTCAACTATAAAATTTCAATATCATCCATTTGATAAGGGGGTTTTAAAATTGTCTTAGCATAAAGAACTAAGTAAATATTAAATTTATATTCTCGATCAGGTATAATACTAAGAAACTAATTAGGAAAACATCCAGATACACATTTACTATAGGCACATCATTAATATGAGCAGTTCCATTATTTTCTACAATATTTTTGGGGTAAAATTCATTTCCATATTTTAATAGTTTCTCATCTTCATGAAATTTTATCAATGATTAGTGTTCATTATTGTACAAAATATTTATGCATTTTTTAATATAATCTTCATTATCTCTACAGTAAACATTAGAATGGAAAAATAAATCTAATACTAACCCAAAATATTATAAAACACTACTATAGGAAAAAATTGTTTTCAAGTAATTTCTTACCATAGATAAGGATATAAATATTATTTTAATTTTTTTTCACTCAATATTTTCCCAAGCTCTTTTTACCATGTATTTTGGACACATTACTTGAGGGGTAATTTCCAATTTACAAGAAATTTTCTCACAAATAAGCAATGTTTTGACCATGATTCAAATAGAACATTGGAATAGTATAAATAAACAAAAAATGTACCCAATACCACTTCAATTGATGGCCCAACATCTGTTGAAGTAATTTTATAGGATTTCACCACACCTTTCTTCTTATGGTGTGGTTTCTTTCCATCATTCAAATTATCCATCAGACACTCATTTTCATAAAGACCTATCTCATTACATTTATAACATTATATACACTGTATATTGGATTTTTTGTTCTTACCATTACCGTGATCCATTTTTACTGCAGTTATGAGCCTTATGTCCCATTTTTTCAAATCAGATGAACATATAAGAATTTTGAAGGGATTTTACGTTGTGTTTTTACAACAATTATCACAAACTGTAAACATACTTTTCTTACCATCAAACTATATTGGTGAATTAATCCAATTCACCAACCACCCAAATTACTTTTGTTTTAGATTGATTAAGAAATAATTATCATTAGAAAACTCCATTTACAACTTCTCTGAAAATCAGGAATGTTTTTCATATATTTCGAACTCAAGAGATTCCAACACCATTGGAAAATTTGGATTTAATATTGATTTAAAATGACTATTTTTACCATCAAGATCCCAGATGATATTTGGATCATACCTTTCCAATCGAGTGAATTTCATTTTGTATGCAGTCATCATGTCCTCAATATACCACAATTCCAAAAATTGTTTTTCATCTTAAGTTAAACCACTTTAGTAAAATATTTCTCAAGAAACATACATTTGAATTCATCCCAATCAAGTGCATAAATATCCTCCCGTTTTCTGATCTTCTTTACCATTGACCACCGCTGGTCATCTTCAAATTCCAAATGATGAATATAAAGACTAACCTTTTTATGTTTGAACATCTCATTACATCAAAAAGAATTCTAGTGCTTTAATACACCATTTAGGTTGCACGAGGTCAGATGTTCCTCTAAATGATTGGGGATATGTAATGTCTCGGAAATTTACATGTATTATTTTTAAATATTATATGGAATTATTTTGAGACCAAGCATGGGGACGACACATCATTCTGAGCACCTGTGAGGCTGGAATGCTGGTTTGATCTTTTTGTAAGTTATGTGAGTTGACATGTGTGCACAGTGGTGGAAGCTTCCAAACAGATGCTCAGATTTAAAATCCGAGTCACCATTGCATCCAGAATGACGAATTTACCTCAGAAGTTACCTATCCTCGACTGAAGCAGGTTAAGGGAAAAAGTTAATTTTCGGAAATTTTCAGAAAAATAAAATTAAATAAAATAATTTGAAATGTTTATTTTATTTTATATGGAAACCTTCACTATAGCACTATGATAGGGAAATTGTTCCGATAATTAATGAAAGAATATAATGACACTAAATCAATTATGCAGACTCATTAATTTCATAGAATAACGGAACACAGAAATGAATTCCATACTTTTAATAGGTTAATTGAATGTTTTTCATTGGTGTAAAATTGAGAGAAACTTTGGAGATTTCCTGGGGAATTGGAGAGAACCCTCGAAAAGGAACGAAGAAGAATCAAAAGTGTGAATCATTACACCAACAAAGTTTAAGGATCTTTGGGATGACATCAGTGTGATCCCTTTATTAATGATTAATCCCTTCTGGAGGTATTGGTTGTGTTTTAAATTAATTACTCCTCGTTCATTAATTAAACAACGAATGTGGATCAACCTACGAACGTTTTAACCCGCACATCATCGTTCTTGTGGGAAATATTTTCTTCATTGGGTTCATTCCTAGGGAATTTATTATTCCATTTTTTTGCATTTAATTTACCCCATATAATTCTCCTAATGGGATAGGACTAATGTTGTGACGAATGAAGAAGAAGGTTTTTTCCTCTTTTGTTTATTGATATTCTTCTTCCTTGTTCCCCTAGTTTTTTTTGTTCTTCATGGGGATATGAATGAGGAATTGTTTTGCGCCGATTAATTGGCACAACTATCCCAAACTAGAGATCTGACATAGTGACGACCCAGCGGAGGTGCGACGAAGATGGTGGTGGATGAATTGGTAGGGTCCAGGAGTTCTAGTTCATCAAGTGTTCTTCATTCAGGTGGATGGAAATGCATTTTTGGGGCCGATTGGTGGACCAAAACCAATGGAATCATCTTTTGGGGGTCAGGGCGAGCTAAACCCGTGAGTTTCGTGGTGATTGGATTGCTGGATTTTAGAATCGATATCACCAGATGCGCACTAGTGAAGAACTAACGATTCTGGAAAATTCCAAAACATGTGACATGTATCCTGAAGAACACACTGTGTGGGACCAGATAAATTTTGGCTAGGGTTCCATAGTGTAGGAAGCAATGAAATGACATGTTCTCCAAAGAACACAACATGTGGGTCCTTACGCAGGACTCAGCATGTATCTGGGGTGATACACAAACAAGGGGTGGAGTACATGACCGTGTACTCTACCACAAGGCTAGACCAGGATGTCTACATGGGTTACCCCATGTACCGGTTACATGGGATGGCATACAAGTGTTGAGGACGGTTATAGGTAGAAATCTACGTACACGAAGGGAACCCCGGTTAATCAGGTATGGCATGTGGTCCGCCCTACGTGTTGTGTACTTACCTTTATAAATGGATTGTCCCCTCTGACATAGACCATTACACATGGGTAGTAACCAGATTCTCAAGATATAGTTTGTAACCCATTCTACACACTTTGTAAATCTTAGTTACAAGGATTGATCCTCTTGTCCACCATTCCATGTACATGTTTCAATTGGGATAGTTCCCATTTTCTCGTTCCCCTGATGGATAGGTATCATTTCCTTCCACATGAGTATGATCCCTTCAGCATGACTTTTCGAGATTAAGTCGGGTATCTCTCTGAGAGGCCTGGAGTGAGATCCTCTATCCATTCATGACCCTAGGTATAGTCAGTTATCAACGTGACTAATCTTATAATATGTTTTTCCTCTAAATAGCAGGTGAATCAAAACGAGTCGCAGTGTCCGACATCACCTTGGCAGTGATCCTCATTTGATTATCATGATCTTTCCCCACTGATGAGTGTTTTATAGCAGAATGAGTTTATCTATATCCCATTACATTTTCCAATGAATGTTAGTTCTCAGATAGACGTCTTTAGATCTATCAAACTCGTGAAGTGAGTTCTCAAGGATGATTGCGTTGTGGAATCTTTGAACTGAATACCTATCGAGGGTATGCAGTTATGTGGCCTCTCTTTAGAGCACAGGTTGGGGTTTTGTGTATATCTGGATGTGTTTATCTTGTTATATTTTCAATATAAATATATTTTGTAGAGATGATTTTACCTTTACTTTTTTTTCTTTTTGGTTTTCAGGTTCTTCTATTGTGTATTGTTATGCTCACCTATATACAGTATTTTCTCTCACGTTTCATATATTTTACAGATGAGAAGCCTTTTGACGTTTTCCAAGGTGGAATAAGACCAGAAAATGATTTATTAGTCCCCTACAAGAAGATGTATTTCTATGTATATGAGATGTTGTCCTAGTACCTCTTTGTGCTTATAGGCTAGACATTGTAGTTTGCGGACTCTTGTTTTTGGCGGGATTGCATTTTGGCACAATTTTTCTTTTCTCACATCACTATTGTTCGAATATGTTGGTTGGGTTTTGTTGTATGCATGCATTTCGTTCCATAGTGGTTTTTACATTTCTTAATTTGTGGGCATGGAGATGTGTGTGTGTGTACAGATACTTAGGAAATTCCTCCCATGTTAGTGATATGGTCACTCATTTCTTATCACCATCCCCTAGAATATTAGAGGCGGGCTTCGAGAGTCGAAGAACGTTCCCCACTAGGATAGCTCGTGACATAGTGGAATCTGAGGTGGTCAGTTCTACTCTAGGGCCAATAGCATGTGAGATTGGTTTGGGGAAATAGTGTTATGATTTTCAAGTTTGGATTTCAGTCTAGTGACTCCATTGATGGTGCGATCATCTGATGTATCCATACACTTGGACACTCATAACTAGATTTTCGACTTGGTACATGAAAACACTAGTTGTGGGGAAATAAAAGAAGGGTACATGCATCATATAGTAATGTGTTGTGTTTTCCAGGTCCTTTAATGTTTTCTATTTATATATACTCATAGACAATGGTACATATTGTTTCATTACAGAATTCCTATGTGACGCATACACGCTAGTATTCAGTAGCTCGATCATGAGGTTGTACCCTATAGGGACAAGGCTTCGATACATGGACCAATTCCCTAGGCATTATTTATATGTGGTGAATGTGTTATACCACCGCCAGCATAGCATCTCATGGTACCTATAATACTGAATGATGAGGGGTGTTCGCTATGCACACTCCATGAGTTTCAGAGACTGAGCCCCGTTAGGTTCCGTGGTGAGCTCATCCATCATACGCTAGAGGACTGGCATGAGATAGTGACTATCTAGTGAGGATAGAAATGGACAATATGGTGATACTAGGAGTGAGCCTTCTTCCGGGTTCAGAGGAAAAATGGGTGAGTCTAACCTCACAGACTCATGACGAAGAGACTCTTTCATGGATGGAGTTTGAGAGACTGTTTATGGTGGATTTCACTCTAGGTAAGCTAAGAGAAGTTCATATCCAGGAGCTTATTCAGCTCTAGTACAATACTTTGATGGTGGCCGACTATTCAGTGTGGTTCACCAACCTCTCCAGGTACACGATGAATATGGTGAGGGATTAGTATATCATATCTTGGACCTTCGAGTGAGTACTATGATGGGACATTTGAGCTAGTGTTGTGAATTTAAGCATTTAATCTTAATCTATAGTTCTTGAGCAGGAATTCTTTATAGAAAGACTCTTTGAGGAGCTGCGATAAGAAGCGGCAGTCAGTAGAAGGAAGACATGTGTGGAGACCCCGATATCAAGGAGACGATGTCAGGCACAAGGTTTGGGATGTGGGAGACGTCACAGGAGGACCCCAAATAGGGGATCAAAAGTCCAAGGCTATTGGGATGGATTAAGTTATCCTAGGGAGAGGCTATGTTACTCATGCCACGGTAGGTGACATCTCTCTAGAGATTGTCTGACCCATCGAGCTACTAACAGGGAAGCGATGGATTGACCACCGAGGAAGAGGTAGATAGTGGATCAGATAGACCCACTGAGCAATGAATTTGGAAGAGGATCAGGTAGAGCTTTAGGTGGTAGTGGACCCTTCGATCTACTTCCACCACCACCCCCAGGTGGTCCTCCCAATGCTCAGGGAGCTGGGGGACAAGGGCAGGAATAGTTGCATGTGGTCGAGGTATTCAACCCAAGGACTCTAAGGATGGTCCTAGGTACAATCTGTGTCTTCTCTACACTAAATTTCATACTTATAGACATAGGATCCAATCATTCCTTCCTCTCCACATTTCTTGTGAGAAACCTTGAGATTTTGGTAGATACCCTGACTTAACCATTACGCTTAGAGGCACCTGCGAGTTGAGACTCAAAGATAACACACCATTGTAGAGAGTGTTATATTACCCTTGGTGGTGAGAGTTTCAGTTGGAACCTCTTGGTTGTAGCATCAAGTCATTACGAAGTCATTCTTGTGATGGATTGGTTATCTTCTGTCCATGCCCAGATTGACTGATTTAGGTGTAGAGTGTGGTGTGTCTGTAGAAATGGGATGAGGTTTTCCTTTGTCAGTGAAATGGATTCCTAGAGAGCATAGGTTGGGGTCATTCAAAGGAGGGTTCATACAGTCACTCATGTGATTTATAGTATTACCCTTGGAGTAGTATATGTTGTGGTCTTCCAGTTCTAATCAGTTTTGGCGGAGCGCGAGGAAAACTTTCATGAAGATGTTCTAGGACTACCGCATCACCAGGAGATTGACTTCAGCATTGACTTGTAGATAGGGATGACACTGATATCCTCACCCTCATATCTAATGACTCATGAAGAGATGTGTGAGACGAGGGTGTAGCTAGAGGACTTGTAGAGGAAGAGGTTCATGATACCCAGAGTTTCACCCTGGGCGACCACCGTTTTTTTCAAAGAAGGCATATGAGAGTTTGAGGTTGTGTGTGGATTACCGGCACCTAAACATGGTGATGGTGAAGAAAAATTATCCACTGGTGAGGATCAAAGACATATTCGATCATCTAAGATGGGAACATTGGTTCTCAATGTTTGACCGTTGATCATGTTACCACTAGTTATGAGTACGGGGAGAGGACATATCGAAGATGGATTTTATATGTCGCTAAAGTCTCTATGAGTATTTGGTGTTGAATTTTGGTGTAACGAACTCTCCAATAGTTTTAATGGGACTTATGAAACAGATCTTCAAACCATACATAGAATAGTTTCTAGTTTTCTTCATCAAGAACAAACTTGTGTACTCAATGTCATAGGAGGAGCATGTGAGACACCTACGGATAGTTTATACATACTCCGAGAGCAACAACATTATAGGAATCTCTTGAAGTGCCTGTTCGGGATTCAGGATATCCTATTTTTGGGACATTTCATCTTAGAAAATGATGTATCTATGGATCTAGCAAAGGGGGAGGTAGTGATAGCATGGGAACCACCTCGGAGCATGACAAACGAGAACAACTTCCTTGGTTTGGTAGGTTATTAACAAAGATTCATTCCTGATTTCACCACGATATTATCACTGATGACAGCCTTGACCGGGAATGGGAAACCCTTAATGTGGATGGAGATTTTCCTATAGTATTTAGATCATTTTAGACAATGTTTTATGAGTTCCCTGATCATGCGATTGTCGTAGGAGGGTGTCGAGTACGTAGTTCTCTATGAGGCATCAGGGACTAGGCATTGCTATGTCCTGATGTAGGGACATGAGGTGATTTATTATGGTTCGCGCCAGCTAATACCACATTAGCATAACTATGAAACCATTGATATTGAGTTGGATGTGGTAGTCTTTGGGTTGAAAATGAGTGAAAACAACCTTCTGGTTGAGTGGTTTATCATCTACTCTGACCACAAGAGACACTAATAAATCTTATCGAAGAAGGATCTAAATCTAAGAAATAGAAATTGGCTATTGTGCCTCCATGACTATGACTTCAAGATCATCTATACTTCTAGGAAGGAGAACAAGGTGGAAGAATATCTTAGTAGGGGATTGATCTCGCAGCTATTGGGTAAGGTGATTATGTAGTTTTCCTCGTTACAGTTATCCTTTATGGACAGAGAGGATTCATCTTAACATTAGTCGAGGGTTTTCACCCCTATACTCTTACAAAGAGTTCGGGAGGATCATATTGTGGATGTGGACTATGAGGTTTTATGTGCTTAGTCATCCAGATGACATGCTCATGATGGATATTCCCAAGGTGTGGATATTGTTTTTTTAAAGTATGCATTATTTAATTAGTAGAATTTGTTTGACGAGGTACTGAGTGAGTTTCATAGATCCCCCATGGTAGTACCCCTAGCATGAAAATGGTGTACCATGAACTCTGGACATTGTTTTGGTGGTTAGGAATGAAGAAGGCAGTAGTAGAGTTCGTTTATCGATGCCTTATATGCCAACTGGTGAAAGTTGAGCACCAGGTCCCGATGGGGTTAGATCACCACCTAGATGTGGAAGAGTATATTTTTTTAGAATATAAATGGAATTAATGATATGACTTCCACAGATGTCCAAGTGGAATGGTTCAATCTGGGTGATCATTGACCGACTCACCATGTTGGCCTCATCCTAGCTATCAGAGAGCAGATTTACATAGAGAGCTTGGGATGCCTCTACGTGAATGAGATAGTTTAAATTCATGGAGTATTTTTGACGATTGAATCGGATTGAGACACACTCTTCACATACTAGATATGAAAGGGATTTTATGTGGCTATTGGGACTTAGCTACACTTGAGCACAATGTTACATCCCCAGAGAGGTGATCAGATGAAGAGGACCATTCCAGTTCTGGAGGGCATATTGCGAGCCTATATCATGGACTTTGGTCATAGTTGGTAGGACCACCTACAACTAGTGGTGTTTTCATACAAAAATAGAAACCACTCCATCATTGGTATGTCATCATTTGCGGCCTTATATTGGAGACCCTTCCGGTCACTGTTTTTTTGTCTGACCTCGGAGACTCAACACTCATGGGTCCATAGTTGGTGCGAGATACCACCAAGAAGGTGATGATCTTCCAGGAGCGGATGAAGATTGAATAGATATGGAGGATTTCTTATGTTGATAGGCGACAAATAACTTTGGAGTTTGAGGAGGGAGACCATGTATTCATTTGGGTATCACCTCGATGAGGGTTTTGGATATTTAGATGGGGTAGAAAGCTATATCTGAGGTAAATTGTACCTTTTTATATACTTCACAGAGTTGTAGAGGTGGAGTACCACTTACCTCTACTACTTTAGTTTCACAGGTTACATGATGTCTTCCATGTGTCACTGCTGAGCAGGTATGTGCATGACCCCTAACACATCGTCGACAATGGTGGGCTGGACATCGAGGGTAGAGCGACCTTTGCCGAGTACCCAGTGGAGATAGAGGATCGACAGTATAGGATCCATTGTGGGTGATCAATTGCCTTGGTTCGAATCTGGGGGCATCACAAAAACCATCATAAGAGCATGTCAGAGCAAGAGGCTTAGATTTGTACATAGTACCCACATCTTTTTCAATATCCCTTATTTTGGCCTTTAGGGGATGAAAATCCCCAGGGTGGGGAGAATGTAATGTCTGTAATATTAAATTTATTATTTTTATATATTATTGGAATTATTTCAAGACCAAGAGACGAGAAAAATCATCATTCTATGCCCTGGGGAGCATTGAATGGTGGTTTGGACTTTTTCTATGTTTAATGAGTTGACATGTGTGTGCGGTTGTGGCAGTTTCCAAACGGAAGCCCGAATTAAAACTCTGAGGGCACCATTGCATCTGAGACGACGACTTTACCTATGAACGGGCCTAACCTTGACCGACGTGGGTCAAGGGAAAAAATTATTTTTTGGAAATTTTTAGAAAAATAAAATAAAATAAAATAATTTGACAAGTTTATTTTATTTTATTTAGAAACGTTTTATACAGCACAACAACAAGGAAGTTCTTTTGATTATTAATGACACAACATAATGAATCTAAATCAAAAACACTAACTCATTAATTATATAGCATAATGGAATGCTGAAATGTATTCCCTCCTTTTAATGGGTCAATCGAATGATGGTCATCGGTTGAAAATTGAGAGAAACTCTAGAGAATTCATGGATCTTTAGAGAGATCTCTCAATAATGAACGACAATGAAACAAAAGTGTGAGTCACTAGGATAATGGATTTGAAGGATCTCAGTGACAATGGAAGCGTGATCCCTTTGTTAACGATTAATCCCTTATCGAGGTAGGGGTTATGTTTTAAATTTTTTCCTCCCCATTATTTAATCAAATGAAGAATGCATATCTACATACGAACCTGATAACCCATGCATCATCATTATGGAGAGAAGTATTTTCTTCATTAGGTTCATTCATGTGGAATTTATTATTCAATTTTTATGATTTAAATTTTCCCCATTTAATGCTTCTAATGGGAGCAGATTAACATCATGAAAAATGAGGGCGAATGTTCGTTCCTCTTTTTTTATTGGATTTTCATCCACCATATTCCTTATATTCTTTCTGTTTTTTGAAGGGATATGAATGGGGAATAATTACGCACTCATTACATGGAGAAAAAATCCCAAAACGAAGATCTGACATCCTGAAGACCTAGAATAGGAACAATAGAAATGGTGGTGGATGAATCGACATGGTTAGGGAGTTCTCATTCTTCGAGAATTCTTCTTAGAGGTGGATCACAACATGTTTTCGGGGTTGATCAGAGGTACGAAACTAGATGAATCAGCTTCAGGGTATTAGGTAGACCTAAAGCCTTGTTTTTTGTGGAGATTGGATGTATGTATCAAAAAATAGGCATAACTAGAGGTGCACCGGTGAAGAACCAGCGATTCTGGAAATTTTCTGAACACACAGAATATATCATGAAGAACACCCCATGTGGAACTGGCTCAATGGAGGCTAGGGTTCTGATGTGAAAGAAGTGATGACACAGCGTCTTCTCTGAATAAGATGATGTGTGGGTCCTAATGTGGGACTTGACATGTATCTTTGCAGATACATGGACATGGGGTGGAGTACATGATCTTGTACTCCAAAATAAGGCCATATTAGGCTAGTTGGATGGGTTACCTCATGTACCGGCTACACGGGATGTCACACAGGAGTTGAGTCCATGCACAGGGACACAAATGCGTTCACGATGGGAACCCCGGTTACTGAAACACAATATTTTGTCCATCCTACATGACATTTACTTACCATTCTATATGGTATGTCCCCTATGACTTGGGAAGTTACACATGGGTAGTACCCGGAGTCATGAGACACCACATGTGACCCCTTCTATATGTCATGTATATCTGAGAAACATGGATTGATCCTCATGTACACCATTACTTTGAAATGTTTAATTTGGATTAGTTTCCCTTTGTTCATTCTTATGAAGGTTGATTATCGTTTCCCTCCACAAGTGTATGATCTCTTCAGCAGGAAATTCCTAGATTGAGTTAGGTATCTCTCTGAGTGGCCTATAGTGAGATCCTCTATCCATTTTTGAACCAATGTATTTTAAAGTATCAATGTGATTAATCCTATAAGAGTTCACTACTCTATTTATCAGGTGAATCTGGAAGAGTCATAGTATCCGCCAAGGCCCTGGCAGTGATCCCCATCCATGTATCATGATCTTTCCCCATTCATAAGTGTGTTCTATCAGAATGAGTGTATCTATCTATCAAAGAATTTACTGATGAATGGTACTTATCAAACAGATGTCATTAGTGATATCATACTTGTGGAGTGAGTTATCCTTGATGAGTGATTCAGGGAACCTTTGAACAAAATCCCTAGCAGGGGTATGTCGTTTTGTGACCTTTCTCTAGACCACATATCTGGGTTTAGAGTCTATCTGGACATGTTTCTCTTTTTATAAGTTCAGTTTACATATACTGTGTGGTGTTGACTATGACATTACTATTTCTTTTGTTTGTTGTTTTTGGGGTCCTCTACTGTGTATTGTTATACTCAACCTGGCACGGGATTTGCCTGCAAGTGTCTTGTCTTTTAGAGATGACCAGACTTTTGACGGTGTCCATGGAAGACCAAGACCAGACTAAGATTCCTAAGTCTCCTGCAGTCCATGGTGTTCCAAAGGCTACGAGTAGTAGTCCCAGTACCTCTTTGTGCTTATATATTGGACTTTGTAGTTTGAAAACACTTGTTTTTTGTGGTCTTATATTCTGGCCAAGTATTGCATTCTTCACTTTACATCTGTTTTTCTATGTTCCTTGGGTTTATATGTATGCCTGAATTTCATTCCATAGTGATTTATACATTTCAAAATATGTGGGCTTTGATATGTGTGTGCGTGTACAGGTGCGTAGTCAATGCCTCTCATGTTAGTTATATGCATACTCATTGCTAGTCACCATCGTCTAGCCTATTGGAGGCGGGCCTAGAGAGTTGTGGCACGAGCGTCACTAGGATGGGGTGTGATAGGATTTTACCTCATTAAATCCTCTACTAAGGAAATGTTACTTTTATTTCAGCTAGCCGATCTCATGCATGCACACCACCACCATTTATAGCCCGAATTGATTATTACATCACCACAAAAATCTATTCTGTTTTGATTAAGATCATCTCAAAATTATGATTTCGAAGGTTTTTTTCCACTGGATTTCGTCCTAGCACAGCTTCCCAATCTCCTCTATAGAAAACCATTCTGAACATATATATCTTAGATGGAGAAGCATGGCAATATTCAAATTAAATATCATATTAATTTTACCAAAATGTAAAATTCATTTATGGATATTCTATTAACAATATCATAACCCTAACAATATCTAAAATGACCACTCATACAAACTAAAAGTCCCAATCCATAAACAATACATAATCGTGAGTTAATTAAATAATTCACATTGACGAACTTTTGATGTTTATATATTTTGATAATTTGGCCATAACTATTATATAACGACTCAAATATTACAAAGTAGACTCTTCCAATCACTATAAATATTTTAACAAAATTAAACTATTTAACCAAAAACCTGATAAATTTTTCATGATAAATGTATTCATTTATTTCATCTTCACTTTTTCCTTTCTCTTACTCATCCTTATAACCCATGTAAAACATTTCAAAACATGTGATGAGCCCAAAAATATCAGTATGGGATGTAAAATACGGAATGAAATGGTTAGTCCATGAATATTTAAAACACGTGAATTTATTCATAAAATAATACCTTTCACCCACAAAACATAATTTAATTAACAAACCTCTTGAAATCATAAGATTCCTAATAAACCTATGTGCAGTCATAAATCATAATGTTAACTTGTGGCATCCATATCTAACTTAAATTTTAGCTTTTATAGATACACCAGGAGTAAACATAATGTTTTCATATCGAATACCCATCATAGTATATTCCCAAAAAATTTTAGGAGAAGTGTTAACATTTAACTCTGTCTCATTACCCAATTAATTGGATAGCTATCATGGTCTCACCCACCCTCAGTTTATAACAGAACCACATATATACATAAGTAATTCCAAAGAACCATAACATAATCATAACACATAAAACAAGAATAAAGGAAAAATAAAATTTCAACATTAAAATCAAAAAATGATATCAATTTATTGATATAATAAATAAACACTAAAAACCATTTTCAATATTAAAAATCAAAAAAATTTAATTGCTATTTATTTTTCATTTAAATACATTACTACTTGTAGATGAATCTAAAAACAAAATAATGGTCACTGTAGAGGAAAATTCATTTTCACAATATATGTTACAAAACAATCCTTTTTTTATTTAGTAAAACTCTTCATATAAAAATTTTCCTTTTGAAATTTTTTAATGAAATTCAATGTAAATTTTTTTGATCATACACCTTATAAAGGAAGATTTTGTATAACATCAAAATATAAATCATTGAAAGGAGATTGAGATGAATTCCCTTACCTCAAGTCTGACTTGTATCGTATGTTATTTATATTCCAAAAAAATAATTAGGTAATTTATAATATTATCGGAATATTTTTAAATTTTATTATTCCCTTTATATCCATTATTTATAATTTTATAACAATTACTTAATTATTTATGTTCACGTTAGTCATTTTTAAATATTTGGTACTTCAGTTTAAAAAAGAACATTGTATGATGTATATTTGTCCATGTGGTCATAAGTCCATCATCTTAAGAATAATATTAAAATTGTAATGAGTTTATTATTTCGGTAATTATACTTTTGAATCAAACCATTAATTATTGTTATGAAAAATTAACAACATTATAATCATGGAGACGGTACGTTGTACGTACGCATTATAACATTTTCACTTTTCATTGAACATTATAAAAAAAAGGTAATTAATATTTTTTATTTACCTAAATATAAAAACATCATTACTATCATATTAATAATTTAAATATAAATAAATATAAATTTATATATATATATATCATACAAGTGATGTAGTGAATAAAAACGAATAACATCGCTTCGTGGAGGAGATAGTTCACACCTAAGCACTAATGATGTTATAATTTTTGTGTACATGGAATGTAAGAAGATAATAGATATATTATTATATAATAATGATATGTCATTAATATTATATAATAACATCATCATTATAACCATTCATGAGATACAATTATGGAAAATGACATATATCGGTTCATGGATGTGATGGTTCACACATACACATGAATTATTAATTTCACCCAACATTGATTGAAGTGTAGATGGATTTAGGTGATGAAATTAATATAATAACATCTCAATATATTGAGTATACTAGATTTATTATCTCATCATGACTAGAAGTGATTTGAATGAAGAGGAAGAATAAATAAAATAGGAACACATAAATTAAAAAATTGACTTTCCTACAGATTATCACCTTTCATAAAACCTTAACACCTCTAAAGAGGGTGTTATTCCTAAAATAAGTCATCTATAATCCAAATATGGATTATAGGAAGGGTTTGGGGTAGAATATGGCCGAACTAAAAAGTTTTCTTTTGTAAGAAATATAGATGTAGAGTTCCATTTTATAAGAGAGGGGAGGGACACTCTTGGAATTATAAAAAGTAATAAATAAATATAAATTCATTTTCTTTTAAAAATTGTACAAAGTATATTTAATTATAATATAGTATTATTATGGGTCAAAATCTATTCATCCTATAAAAATTATACAAGATTTTGATATTTCTAATCCCTATCTTTATGTTTTAATCCTTTTAACTCTTATTCTTTTATTATGTAATTTACACTTTGATAGTTAATATAATTACCATATCTTTTCAAAATACCAATTAATGGGAAATTATTGACATTTGGAGACTATTAACTACTATTTTTATGATTATTTGATTTCGATAAATTTTATAACATTTAATATTTTTTTAGTATATGAATTATTTCAATTTTGAAAGTATTCATTTCATGTTTTTTTGAAAAGTCCAAAAACCATCATTCCTTCTAAATAAATAAATTATCTAATCAATAAAATCTCAAAGTTGACCATAAAATTCATTCATGGTGTCAAATATTTCATATAATATTAATTTAAATATTATTAATATGATTTAATTGATCATTCCTTGAATAAATATATTATAACATCATTATTACGTAACAATTAAAAATATTTATTTATTTATTAAAAATTATTAATTAAATTAAATTATTTAGGTAATATTTTTATATATTTATATACTATTTATAGTCAAATAAATCACTTATATTACCCAATGTTTAAATTGGTATAGTTATGAGATTCTTGATTATGACATAATTATCTTCACTTTAAATAAAATTTGATAATTTTCATAATCACATCCATGTGGATTTTAAATGCCACCATTTTAATCCAGGGATTGTTTGGGTCTATAATAATTCGTCTAAAATGAATCGTTGAAGTTTTATGGTAATTTCATAATATTTATAATATTATTTTATCCTTTAATTCCCTTATATACTCTTAAATGTGGTAATATAAATAATTACCATTGCTACTAATCCGAAAAATTTTATTTTAACCCATTAGATCAAATTTATAATACTCATTACAACCATGTATTTTAGCTTTTTAAAATTATAAAAACAAAAGTGGCTAAAATTAATTTCATTGACGTAATGAGAAAGAAAGTTTTAAAAGTAACATTGTTCCAAATTTCACAGATTTTTAATATACAATTTTATTATGAAATTTATTCCAAAGAACAAAAATATATTTAATGATAAAATTCAAAATCTACATGAAATCTAATGAAAAGGAAAATTTATAAATACAAATAAATCAGAAAAAAAAGTTTTGAATTAAAACACAATATTTTTCTCTATTAATTATAATATGAATTTTTCATTAACATACCAAATATTAAACCCAAGAATATTTTTATGCCCTGCTTCCAAAATAAAATTTTATTTTTTCATATAAAACTTATTAATGTTTCAGAAAATATATTTTAATTATTTCTATGTTAAAAGGTGGTAATACAACATTTTAAAAATTTAGAGTATTATATGCATAAAATTAGGTTTATTCTCATTTTAATCCAGTAAAATTTATTATAAAAACATGAAAACATTTCATTACCTTGTATGAAAATAATATCATTAGTTTGATTCATTCACACTGATACAATGGCTAGGAGATAAATAGAAATCAAAATAATAATATTATTATTATATTTTTTCCGCTACAACCCAGTATAGTGTGCAACGTTTGATTTCTAAGAAACTCATTATTGTGGGTCAGGTATGCTATCTGGCATAGTATCCACATTAATATAAATTACTATCTAACACATCATTATTAATATATTTGAAAAGGTATTATATTATAATTACCAATGATATTATAATGATGCACTCGATATATATTGTTATCATACCACCCTTATTATTTCTATTTATGGATTATGATTATTTTAATATTGTTGTGATGGTACCCATTTATTTTCTGTGTGTAAATCATGATATACAAGAAAATTGGTTATTATTATATTGAATGTGAATGCATATTTTTTTATTCATGAACCTTACATTTAAACTATTGATAACGATGGGTGTTCCTGATATTACTTATACAAAAAATTGATCTCGTTATAGCTTATAATAATTTTTGAGATTGATACATATTATAAGAATGGATGATCCCAATGCAACTAATATAATGGGTGATCCCAATATAGATCTCCAAATAATTGGTAATGTTTTATATCATCAATGGTAAGAATAATGTTGTTAACCATGAAGGTTTATCCCTTATATTTAATTGAGAACTAGTTATTTCATACATGGGATATGAATATAATGTTCCATGATACTAAAATGTTTTCTTTTTTTTGCATGCAATTGGTTTTTAATGTATCCCTTGATCAATATTAGAATAAAATGACTCAAGATGATATATTTTTATATAATTTTTTTATTATAATAAATATTTGCACCAAGTGAAACTTTTAACGATATATGAATTGATGGGTATGAATTATTTTTTGTTAGATAAATAACATTGATTATGTTTTAATACTATTATCATATTTTCAAGGTCACTGATAACATTAACATGTTAGTTCAAATTTATACACTTATTGGGCATTTCAACACACCCTTATTATGTTTCATTTTCCCCGGTTTATAAATAATTATATTAAATTATTTTTTTCTATAAAGGTTTCTTTCATGAGAATGTCATGGGAGATATATAATACTTGTTGTGAAATAAGAAAAAATAGGTATTGTTATGAATATATTATTCCTAATTTTCTAAAATCTAATCCTAAATGGTCTTTAGGTATGTAATTGATCTTATATTTTTATGTGATATTTTATATAACTATGTTTGTCTTCAATATATGATACATTTATTATTTTTGGTTTTAGAGGTCCTTCATGGAATCCAAGAGATGTTATAGAGGTGTCTGGACTCTAAACACTGGAAGCATGAATAACTCATTCCATGTAATTTTTACATGAATTATAATAGCGGTTCATGAATTCTGTAAGATAATTTAAATACGTGCAACAAATTTCAATGATAAATAATTCAAGGAAATTTTATTTTCTATGGTTCATGAAACCTAACATTTAAATAATGTATAAAGGGTACACATCCAATATTTAACCTATTCCCAATAACTATAAAGCCTGAATTTCTGGGTTTTCCTCAATACCTACACCCCTATATTTTATAGGATACCAAAATGATCTCCCTCCAACCATATTGGAATTCCATCATCAGAGATAGATCCTTATCTTCTCATATTTGATCGACGGTGTGTTTCTATCACTTACTCATTCATTTCATTCATTTACTCATTGGTGATTCACTATAGTGTAGTTTTTTTCGATTTGGAGGTATTTTCAGATGCGTTTTTACAGAACATTAATGTAGTGTAGGGAAATATATGGGGTTTCTGGGAAGTTGTCGTATTTGGAGTTTCTTGTTCACCCTTCAGTGCATGTGGAGATTGGAAATATTCTTTGATTTTGGGTATTCAATTATCACTCCTTTATGTTCTATGTATAGAATATACATGATTTTTTTTCTTTGAGTGGATATTATTGTTTGGATTAATCCTATAATTATATTTAATATTTAAAAACTGAATTTAGTAGGGAGTTATTTCATTTTTTACTAATTTTTTATATGTTTTTGTGATTTTTATGCATTAATTTTGCTAATTCGGAAAATGACAGTTGTTGGGTGCATTGTTTTCCCTGTAGTTTTTAAGCTGGGACGACCCTTTCTTGGTATTTATGTAATCCCAAATAAATATATAATATTAATAAATGTATGTTTGGATAATAATTGTTTTCCCCTAGACATGTGGTTTTTTATAAAACCCTTGTAAAATAAATAATAAATGTGATAATGTAGTTGAATAAATATGTAATGTAAGTTGTTTATTGTGATGTCTACTTGTGATTTATTATTTTTTTCTATATGTGTTTTCATATTTTCTCCATTATGGATGTGACTTCGTGAGATTTACTGTGTGTAGGTAAGTGATGAAGTGATTGTTCAATATGGATGTGGTGTTTGAAGTTTTGAATTTTTCAATAGTGGTTATTGTGCAGAGGGTTTAGCACATATGATATATTTTAGAGTTCGTATCATAGAGGTTCTGGAACAATAGTTGTGGAAAACTGGTTGTGTTTCATGGATATTATGGTTGTGAAATAGATGAGATATGTGGTTTCTATGTTGTGAGATGGCTTGGGAAATTTTATGTGATGATGATGATGGATGTGTGGTGTTGTGGTGACAGTTTTTTGGTGTGGGTTTGTCAGATTCCTAGGTAGAAGTGAAATAAATTATGATGATGAATGAAATGAACAAATGAATTAGTTGGTAATTGGATAAAATGGGATGTTTTTTGTTGTAAATGTATAAATTAAAAAAAGTGTTGAAACATGAAAGTTGAAATGGGAAAATATTTCGTGTCTTGTGTGGTAGTTGTGTGGTGTTTAATATATTTATGGAAGCAGTTGTGGTTGTTGACGTGTGATACAATTGTAGTGATGTGGTGTTCTCTAGTGTTTCTAATGTTAATCCCTATGATGTTTATATTATTATACCTCTATATAATGTATGATTAATTTATTTTATTTGTTACCACCTGAGTTGGATAAAGTTACAATTTCTTAATGTTTATTAGTTTGATGTGTTTTCCTCAACATATTCGATGCTAGTGATACAGATGACTGACTACCCCCTCACCCCATTTTTCTATTAGTAGTGATGTGTGGCCGATGTTTCTATAAATGAGATGTGATGTGTTGGCTTGTGTGTCTATAGAGGAGATGTTATGTGTTAATGATGTGATATACTACAGGGGTCATGTGTGTTGTGAGGGTGGGGAGAAGGTTGATATCCTCCACATTCATGATACCCTACTTCTCTGGTTCTTGTTGGGATATGTGGCCCTTTTTCCTGTAGGTAGGATTTGACATGATGTGATGTGACATGTTTCCTAGGTGTATGTGGTCAGGATAAAATTGGTTTTGATGTGACATCTATGGAAGGGATGGGATCATATAATATTTGAACTCAGGGTGTGGGAATAGTAAATAAGTGGGGAAGAGGTACTGGGACACATTTCATTGTTATAATATTGGTGCTATATTATTTTACTGGATTTATGATCTGGTGATTGATCCATAGTGAGGCTGGGTTTGGTTAGATATCCTTTATAGGTTTTTCTTCCCAACTAATTTTTTACCAGTACATTTGCATTCTCTTTTCACATGTTCCGTTTAGGCCATGGTTGTTCCCACAATGAGTTTACCGTATATTCTCACCCTTTGTATAGGAATTGTGTTCTGGTTTCTAGGAAGAATATTACGACATTTATAGATATTAATACTATGTTGGAGTTTTTGTTGAGACTATTCCATTGAATTTTATTTTCTGTTATTTACATTAGAGACATTTATAAGTATCAATATTACTTTATTAATACATTGTGGGATTATTTTTGTTATTACTCTATATTTCCTACTATAATATCATTGTGATTGTTTATCCTATCACCTGATCCTATTTTATTTATAAATGGTAATTTCTCCAATACTATGATATTTTAATACCCTCGGTTCATGTTTCCAACCTAGGGCATGCTGGAGGTGGGACTCTGAGTTCATTATCTCTCTCCTTTCCTTGTGACATATTTGGTGTGAGGGGTTCATGACAGAGTGGTATTAGTTATTATGGATGAGAGATATTAAGGAGTTTTGAGTTGGACATAGTGATTATTTAATGTTGTTTTATAGTAGTTGTACTAATTGAATTATGTTTTTGACATAGGATTTGGAGACCATGATGAACAATAGATTTTAGGATCCAATTTGATCTAGTGCATTAAATCTATTATTATAAAATGATATAGTGATTTGGGATTATTTGGATGGTGGAGAACTAGGATAGGTACTTGCATCATTATGAATTGTGTTCATGTTTGAATTGGGAGTTTTGGGAAAATAAAATTAATAAATTAAATAACAATTAATAAAATTATATGCTACAAGAAATAAGATGTTATCTTATTTTTCAAGAATATCTAATGTTCATCAGTAAGGAGTGTTTATAACAGTTGAAGTTTAGTTTTTCATAGTGATGATTTTATGGGTTTCTATGATAGTTGATGTTTAGTAGGATTACCTGATGGATCATGTTCATTAGTTTTGAATATATTTTCATTCATGATGGACACATATAAGAGACAAGAGGTTCTATCTATTTTGAAGGGGAGTCTGAGCATGTGGTAGTTTGGGATCAGGATCAAGGACCTCCTACACATGGTTGTAGATCTTTTCCCATGTGACGTTCACAGAGCGTGGTTTCGGGATGAGGCTTTTCTTCTAGTGATCAGGTATGCAGTCACTCTGTTTACACTCCCGAAATATCTAGAGGTTTAGAAAAGGATGAGGTTATCGATTTTATTATTTTATTAAGATTATATTCACATAGTGGTGGAATTTAGAGTGTTTCTATGTTATGGGATTTAGTTGGTGGGTTTTGGGTGTTCATTGTATTACAGTTCCACTCATCAGGGAACCATCTATTGAATATTCATTCCTGACCATAAAATATAGGTTGTTTTGGAGAACTATTAGTGGCTATTTCAAATTAATTCCAAATCGACAGTTTATATGAGAATCTTCGGGATCATTCTTCTCAGGGAGGACAATTTTACAAGGTCATGCATGATATTTCTTAGTAGAAATAGGTTCCTTTGAGATAGTTCCATATGAAAGGACCGCTAGTTGTTGTCCAACAAATGATAGTTGGGGATTTGGAAGAGGGTATCACCATGATGGTCCTCAACCATAGAGAAGCATATCTGATCATGGAAATGGAGGTCCAAAAATAAAGAGGTAGAGGATTTGGGAATAGTCAAATGAACACTTTAGAGGCATCAGTTCCAGCAGGGCAATTGGTTTTTTGATGTATGAATAGTTTTTCATTAACATGTATTTGTGCTTAGTTTGATCATGGTGCCTCACAAAAATTGATCTCCTTATCATTGGTTCATATATTTAGACATGGCTTGGAGAGTGTTTTAGTTACCCTAGTTTTATCTACACATGTTGGAGGTCAGGATTCATTTTTTGATGTGTTTTGAGAATTTAGACTTGTGATGGGGAAACATGATTCACTGGGGGACTTCGTATTGTTGAAAATACAACCATATTATACTATAATTGTTAGATATTGGTTGTATTATGTTCATTAATTCATAAAATTATTTGATGGAAGAGTCTACATTTATGATGTATAGGGAAAACAAGTTTCCTTAATTAAGAAGGGTGTATATCGATTTGGTTTTAAGAAACTGGATACTCTTTTATCACAGTTGGCAGAGTTGTCAACAGAATATTATGTTGGGGATGTTCCTAAGGTTTTGGATGAGTTCTGTGATGTTTTATTAGAGGAGGTTATGACAATACCTTCTTGATGTGTTGTTGATTTTTGTATATGTTTTCATCTATGTGTGTATTCTAGTATTGTGGATACATATCATATGATTCTTATATAGTTGGGTAAGTTGTGGATTCATGTGGATGATCTGATTCATAGGGGTTTCATCCAACCCAGTGTGTCACTATGGGCGACTTCAGTGTTGTTTTCCCAAAAATTGGATTATAGTATGTGGATTTTTATAGTCATATAGATGTTGAATCAGGTAAGAGTAAAGAATCATTATCCTCTAACGATGGTGCATTATTTTTTTGACTAGATTAGAGGGACTTTTAAGTTCTCTATGAACTATCTACATTCTATATATCACTAGTTGTGGGTGAAATATGAGGATATTTAGAAGACTACCTTTAGAGGAATTTATGGAAAATATCGGTTGAAAGATATGATATTCATAGTGAAGAACACCATTTTTTATGTTCATGAGACTAATTAACTCTATGTTCTATGATTTACTATAATGTTTCCCCATTTTATTCATTGATTTTTTATTGGGTTATTCAAAGATAGAGGAGGACGATTACGATCATACCATAGTTGCTACGAAAGTCCTTCAAAACGAATATATTTATGAGGATTTTTCTATGTATGAATTATATATGTCATACCTTCATTTACATTGATATGTGGTGTCTCAGTATGGTTTGGTAGTGGGCATGTCATTGTTTAATGTAGTTATTTCTTGGGAATCACCAAATAATGTGGCATAGTTTCATGGTTTCCTTAGTCTCACAATCTATTATCAAGTGTTTATATTTATTTCCCTTGTGTTTCATCCATATTGACATTGTTTACAAGGAAGGACCATTCATTTGGGTGAATAAATTAGTTCTAGGTAGCATTCTTCTTCATTAATGAGAAGTTTGTTAGTTATCTGGTGTTACATATTCCTGAGTAGGTTGTGTTTCTTGAGTTTTTTTATAATACATACTCTATGGGATTGGGAGTAAGGTTAATTTATTACATGGTGGTTATATATTATTGTTCTATGATGATTCATACCCATGTGAATTACTATGTCACCAATGATTTGGACTTAGTGTTGTTTGTGTTCTTGATAACGTTTTGGTTACATTTCGTCACCAGTTAGCATTTTTTGGTTTTCACTGACTAGAAGTTGTTACGAAATGCTTTCTCTCAGTGTGATATGAATATACTATTTTGGAGGTAGGTGAAGGTTCTTTATGATAATGATTTTTGGATCTATTTAACCACATGGTATGGTAATGTAGTTTTTGATGTATTTATTTGGAATACAAGAGAGGATGTGGAACATGATTTTTTGGATGCTTGGAATGGAATGGAGGATCATTCAGTGAAAAAATAAGATGTTTTAGATAGATGTGTAGGCATTTATATTTATTAAATTATCATGGATTCATATTTTATATGTGATTAGGATGAGTCTTAATGGGGATATATAGAGGAAAAGGTGATTCTTGATCAAGTTGGACATTATGACTCCCCTTAAAGAAGGTCAGAGGATAGTCAGAACTATGTGATATTCAAGGAGAGGATATGTGTAACAACGAAAATTCATGAGGTGTTTCTGTATTAGCTTCATAGGTCAGATTTGGTGGTATATCCTAGAGTGAAAAAGCTTTATTGAGGATTGGGGATACAACTATGTCAGTCGGGGATGAAATAGCCAGTAGTAGTGTTTGTGGAAAGATATCTTGTTTTTTAGTAAGTGTAAATACAGAACCATGTTCTCAATGTTTTCTTGTAGTCCATGGATGTTCCCATTTAGAAATGGGTGGAAATATCAAAGAATTTTTTCATACAGATACCATGATATCCAAGAGGCTGTGATGAGTTTTCGGTAATAGTGGATCGTATGATGAAATCTTTTAACTTTTTGCATATCCGTGTGTCGAGTTTCATGGATTTTATTGTGGAGGTGGTATATGGATGATGTGGTTAGTAATCATGGAGAAACGGGGATCAACATCTAAGATTGGGATCATTGTTTTACCTCATGGGTTTTGAAGGGATTGTTGAATTCTTTTTCCTCTCAATTGCATCTCACCACTTATTTTCTCCCTCATATAGATGGAAAGATGGAGCGGGCCATGTAGTCACTAGAGGATATGTTGAAATCATGAGACTCGGACATTGTTGGATCTAATATATGACACAACAAATTTTCAAACAATAATAGGTATCACTCATCCTTTGGTATGGCTCTGTTTAAGTATTCATACAAGTGGCGATTCATTTCACTTCTTTTATGGATGTTGTAGGATCGAAATAATTATGTATATGCTCAATATACAAGTGGGGGGTGAATAAATCCTATAAAAATTCCTTTGGAACCATTACAGTTTTTATGAAAATTTCATTTTCAACCATAGTGAAAACTATGTTTAACAAAGTTAGACAAGGTAAATTCACAAAACCTCTTAGTTCTACAAACTCTGATAGATTCTGAAAATATGGTTCTAGAAATGAAACATAAGAAAATTTTACAATGAAAATGATTCTACCTTAATGCATATAGAATCTAACTAATTGGAGTATACAAGTATAAGAAATTATAAGATAATTATATTTTCATTATTAATAAAAATGCAGTGGAATAAGAACTTAAAACAATACAAGTAACAAGTATGAAACCTCTTAAAACAATGAGTAGTGTATCCAACAACCTTTGATAAAGGTCCCTTGATTATTCATTCAAGAATTTATGTTATACCCACAATAGGGTAATCCCTCGGTAGGAATATCAGAGTCTATCTTGCTATCCCCACAAGCCCTCGAACAATAAGGTAGTCAATGCCTCAGTCTTCCTTAATAAGGAATTCCTCTAAATTTAAGGTGTTCAGCACCTATTGTTTCTATCCCCAGAAGCCCTCGATTGTACACAGCAACAATCATATTTTCACAAAGCAATCAGAACATGATGTTCAGTACGCACAAAGCATGAGAGACTCCGTCTCTAGAATTCACTTCATAAGCATGTATCCTCTTTTGTTCTAGAGAAGTCAGTGTGTATTGAGCTCATTCAAATGAGCACCTATTTACTAGAACATCTCCAATAGACATCTCCCTCCCCTAATGGTCATATATTTCCTTGAATCTCGGCGATACAAGTACCTGTGTTACTCAAACAACGGTTAGTAGGAAATAGAATGCACAACATCTTTTCATAACTATAACAAGGTTAAGTAAAAAATGGTCGCTCACCCAAATATATTTTTAGGGTTCTAAGGGAAAAATAATGTTTTGAGTCTAAGAGAAAACATTCGGAGTCTATATTACATGAATATTGAGATTCTTCTTTAAATGGAATATAGAATATAAAACATCTAGACTTCGGAGTCTGAATTATAAGGAATTTGAAACTTTCATTCTGAGGAATTTGGAACATGAATTTTGAGGAATTCAGAGTCTGAATTCTGAAGAAATTTTAACCATAATTCTCAAGAATTAGGGGTCTGAATTATTAGGAATTCATAGGCTCAACAATAATGAATTTATCACTTGAATTCTGAGAAATTAGGAGTATGAATTATAAGGTCTTTGGTACCTGAATTTTAAGGACTTTGGAGTCTGAATTCTAAGGAATTCAAAGTTTGAATTATAAGGAATTTGGATACTGAATTTTTATGGAATTCAGAATTTCAATTTCAGAGAATTAAGAATATAAATTTCAGAGAATTTGGAATCTGAATTTCAATGAATTCAGAATCTGAATTTTAGAGAATTCAAAATCTCAATTTAAGAGACTTTTGAATCTGAATTTACAAGAATTCGGAATATAAATTTCAGAGAATTCGGAATCTGAATTTCAAAGAATTGTGAATTTGAATTTAGAAAGTGTAAACATTATGCTTTATATCTAAGTATTTATAGTATTCCAAGGATTTATAAATGAATCCAAATTTTACAGATAGAAATAAAAATAGTTAGGTTTAGTAAAACTAAATCATTAACAAAGAAAACAATGATTGGGAGAAAATTTCCCTGGGATGGAAAGTTTTCCTTAATAAGATAAATCATCTAGGAAATGAAATTTTCCTTGAGATTGAGTGTTTGTGATTTCAAAAACATAATGAAATGGAAAATTAATAAGGAAAACTTATTAAGTCAACAATCCTGACATTTTTTGAAAGGAAAAGCATCCTTAATAAAAAGAATTTAAGGACATAGAAATTTTATGAACATGAAAATAAAAACTTATCTCCCTTTACATACAGAACATAGTGAATACTACAAAATCTTTCATAGTCTTTGGAAACACTAAGGATCATATTCTTGATTTCCTGAATGATATTCTAATGTTTTCGATATTAGAAATATATAATTGATAAGAACATTCTTCTAGGTGAACTCCCTATTTCTTATGGAATTCTATTCTTTACATTGTATTCTTTTTATCATTCCGTTCTCCCATTTTGGTTTTTCAAAAAGGAATAAAATAGAAAAGAAAAAAATCAAACCTCAAACATTAGTAAAAAACAACGAAATATATGATGAACATCCAAAATATCATTAATGTTAAACGAATTTGCACAATGAAGAAAATACAACAAAAAATAAGAATTAAATGAAATTATCCTTCTTTCTCCTTCGACATCAGCTTCTTCAAAATGGTTTTTAGATTCTTGAGCTCCTTGTGATCCTCTTTTTCTCTCTTAAACAATTTATCATGGTCTTTGATTTTCTTCTCTAAGGATTTAATTTTCTCTTCCTGAACCTTAATAATGTCTTCCTGAGCTTTCATAAATTCTTCATGATTAACAATATTTTCTTCAATATCTATTATAAGATCTCTTTCTCTATTCCAATTCATGTCCATAGAGTTAAGATTTACATTCAGATCCTTAGCTACTTACTTCTGAGTTGTTTGTTCTAGGGTTAACTTTTCCTCAAAACTATTTGTATGTTCTTTTTTCATCCCATCATTTGTATCAAAAGAAACCTTGAAATTATCATAGAATTCCTAAAATATTCCCATTTCTTCAACTTTCTTCTTTGAGAATCTTGTAAAATTCTTACATGATCTTTTATGAGCCTCATAACAAATGAAGAAGGTCTTGAAAAAATCCCCTAGTGGGACACAGTTTTCCGTACCCTTGTAAACTAAATCAGACTTCTGATTTATCGTATGCTAAAGCAATTGGAATCTTGAATATATGATTGTGAATAAAGGAAGAGTACCAAACAACCTTTTCAATGACTTAACAACCAAATTATGTCTGAGGGAAGATGATGCTGAATCCGAATGTTTGGTTGGTGAGGATTCTTTTTCTATATATTCAGCTTTCCTCTCTGATGTAGTACCAACATCTTTCTTCTTCACAATATATTTACTAGGTGTATATACTACCACCTGTTTTCCCTTGTCATCTCTTGAAATGATGTATTGTTCTTTTGGAGATTCATGATCACTATTAGATATCTGGACAATCATATCTTCTTCATCTTCTTTTTTCTCTACATCAGCCACTAGATCTTTCCGATGAATAAAATCATGATTACTACTTTTATCATTTGTTGGCTTATTCACTTCTTCTTCACCCTTCTCATCTTTTATTTGTGAAGAAATTTTTGAGGATTCTGCATGGGAAGTGTGTATCGATAATTTTATATATGTACATTCTTTCTCATGGTACTCTTTGACTTTCTTTATGATATCATATATTTCATTCCCTTCTTCTTCCACCTCTTCTTCTTCTTCTCTTTCCTATTCCACTTCTTCTTCTTCAACTATTTCTTTTTTCATGATGTGATTTTGGAATCACCACTTTCTTTCCTAGAGTCTCTTCTAACTGTTCAAATAAAAATGATTCTGGTACCTGAATTTACTCAGAGGATCTTTCAATAGCCTTGATAAGACATTGAATGACTTCAGCATCTGACAATTTCTTCCATTTCTTGTTTTTTTCTTCGTTTTCAAGATTCTCAACAGCTTTTCCCTTCAATGATTTTGCATCAGCAGGGTCCAAGACAAACATACGCTCCCCTTCCTTCTAGTTTTTCATATCCATTCTCCACTTATCCACTACATCATCAGGATACTCTTTTTGCTTCTTTGGCTTTGAAGGTGCTAACTTTTTTTTCTTGGCCACATGAGTTTTTGTTTTCTCTTCCAGCTCCTTAGCCTTTCTCTTTCTTCTCTCTCTCTTCGAGGTTTCAGCCACCTTCAGATTCATTAATAAAGATTCTATATCTTCTTTGGAAAGATCATATAATTTTACAAATTCATAGGAAAAACAAATTTTCATTCTCCTTAACCTGTCAACACTCAGAAACATCACTTTGTAATTTCTCAGCTGGGATCTTCATGGGATTTTGAATGACTGAAGGGAAATAATAATATTCATTGAAGGAATAGCCAGATACATAATAATATGAGACTTCTAATTTCCATTCCTGATATTCTCAATCATTACAAAGATATATTTAACCATGATTATCTTTATGAGGATTAGTAAGAAGTCCAATATATAGATATCAATCTTTTTCAGAGTATCCTTATCCCCTTTCCTTGGAATTATAAAGCCTTGAACCCACAATTCATGAATCTGAATATTCGTAGAGAGATGAATGACCTTCGGAGTCTTCACTTCATTCATGCCAAGACTGTCTATTGAATTTTACTTATCAAAAGATCTGGATTTAGAAGTTATTTTGTGAGTAACAAACTATACTTCACCTTCCTAAGGAATATCAATAAGACTTGCTACCTTCCTATACAAATGATATTATGTTTGTCCATAAATCTAGAAAGAAAATGTATCTCTTCCTCCTTCATTGAAAAAACCTAACAGTTTCATAGAACTCCACCATTAACTCTAGATACACCAGATCCTATTTCTTCGGTTTTGAAATAAAAAGGATCTCACAACCATGAAACAAAATATTCATAGAGATGATAGAATCATATGTGTTGAATAATATCAGATCAACTAACCTTTCTCAGTATATCTTCCACTCAGAAATTTCCATAACATTAGACATATCTTTTTTATGAGAGTCTTTAGCAGACTTCTAGAACTAAGGAAACATTGAAGATTTGGATCGACCATAAAATATAGATGCAAAGAATTAACATGAAAGATCTAGAAAAAACTGATGTGGGACAACCATCAGGAAGGGATTTATATAGGTTATTAAAGCGACGGTTCAAAATCCATGGTTGATCCAACATATGAAAAAATTCTGATCAATTCTGAAAGTTGAGATGATAACCAAAGAATGATTTTGATAGGATCTGATCTTTTGAGGTTTTTCAATATAGACATTCAGATTTAAAAATAACTTAATTCGAAAAGGTTTCTTAAGAAAGATAAAAATAGCAACAACTGAAAAGATGATTATGAAAAATTAAGAAAGAAATCATACCTTCCTGATTTCTAGGAAAGTTATTCATAATGAGGAAAATTTTTCTTGGAGATCATTAGATTAAAAAAATTAAATGAAAAATTGATTCCGAAAATTTGATTACAAATAAAACATGATCACGAAAAACAATTGATTCTGAAAAAAATTGATTACGGTTTTTTTACAAATAGTAAAATGTCCTCCCCCTAAGAAAAGGAGTATCTTACTGTGAGGATATAGGTTTCAACAATAAGTTAATATGGAATATTACCTTATGATTATCAATCCTAACATCTGTTTAATATTATCAAATCTATCATAGGGTAAAGATTTTGTGAAAATATCTACAAGTTGATCTTGTATTCTGATAAATTGAAGTATGATATCTATTTTTTTTGTGTGATCCCTAAGTGATTCCTAATATCTATTTTTTTCATGAGAGTGATGTTTGGGGTTTTTACTTAATATAATGGAACTAGTATTATCAAATAATATTTTTTTTTGGTAAAACTCATACCATAGTCTGGGATTGTGTGTTGCATTAACAACACTTGAGCACAACAACATCTAGCTTCGATATATTCAGATTCCACAGTGGAATGTGCTAATGAGTGTTGATTTTTGAGTGACCAAGAAACTAATTAATCTATTAAGAAGTGACATGTTCTGGATGTTCTTTTCTTATCCATTCTACATCCACCAAAGTCAGCATTCAAAAAACTTTTTTAAAAAAATCATTTCTAGATGTATAAAAGAGTCCAAGATCCATGGTTCCCTTCATGTAGTGAAAAATCTTTTTCATGACATTCAAATGAGATTCCTTAAGATTGGATTGATATCATACACATAATAATACTGAAAACATTATTTCTAGACGACTGGATGTCATGTAAAGAAGACTTCCAATCATACCAATAAAAGATGTCTAATCTGTTGGTTTCCCATGTCTTTCAAGATCATGTGAATTTGAGTTACCAATGGGAGTACTTATACCCTTAGTTTTGTCATATCCATACTTTTTAGAAAGATATATAACAAACTTTTGATGGGATATATAGATTTATTCTAGTATTTGAGAAATTGGAAAACCATGGAAAAATGTTAACCCAACCATCATACTCATTTCAAACTCAGATTTCATTAGATCCACAAAGGAATCAATTAACGATTAATGTGTTAAACCAAATATAATTTCATCAACATAATTTTGAACAATCAGAAAAATTTCTAATACTTCTTTATAAAAAGGGTTGGATCAACATTTCAATTAACATAATTGTTTTGAAGCAAAAAAACATGTAAGTCTATCATACCATGCTCTTGGATCTTGTTTAAGTCTATATAATGCTTTGGTAAGTTTGAAATCATGTTCAAGATATTTTTTATCCTCAAAACCCGGAGGTTGTTCAACAATAACTTCTTATTGAACATAACCGCTAAGAAATAACATTTAACATTCATTTGAAAATGATTGAAGTAATATAATTCTGCAAAGTCATGTAGAATACGAATAGATTCAAGTCTAGCTACTGGAGTATAGGATTCTTCATAGTCTATTCCTTCTTGTTGAATATAGCAATTAATAACCAATCAAGATTTATATCTTACTATAATTCCATATTCATCACACTAATTTATGAAGATCCATTTTACTAAAATAATAGAATTTTCCTTAGGTATCTCAACCATGGTCCATACATTATTCCTTTCAAATTCATTAGCTCGCCATGTTTATCGTTTATCCAATCATCATCACCTAAACCATCATCAGTGCTTTTTGGTTCTTATTGGGAATGGAATGCAAGAAGTTATAATTTATTTCATAAGGATCTTCTAGTCCTTAGAGGTTGATTGACATCACCAATGATACAATCACTACGATTATTCTTAAGAAACAACTGATTTGGGTTGCTTAAAGCCTTCTCATAAACATATGGTATGAAATCTTCTAGGGTAAATGCTTCAAAAAAAAATTCTTGAACACTTTCCAAATCAAAAGGATCTTTTATCAAGGGTTAATAATAATTTTTTGATAACAAATTTGATGTTGTAGGTTTAGTTTGTTTAAAAACAAAAGGATTAGTTTCATCAAATTTAACATGTACTATTTCTTCAATATTTAATGTATTTTTATTGAAAACCCTATAATCCATAGAAGTTGTGGAGTATCGTAAGAAAATTCCTTCGTCAGATTTTGGTGGGAATTTGTGTAGATTATCTTTAGTATTCAGAATGAATACATTGCAACCCAAAACATTTAAGTAAGAAAGTCTTGGTTTTCTACCATTCCATAACTCATAAGGGGTTATGTTAAGAATAGTTCTAATCAAAACAAGATTTATAGTATAAGAAGCAGTACATACAGCTTTAGTCTAACAATGTTTGGCTACCGAATATTCACTCATCATGGTTATTTTTATATCTTGAAGAATTTTTTTTCTTCTTTCAACTATACAGTATTTTTGAGGAGTTCTCGGTGTATAGAAGTTATGAGTAATTCCTTTCTACTACAAAAAGTTTCCAAATTAGTATTTTGAAATTATTCTCCATGATCACTATGAATAGTTATCAATGGAAGGTTTTTCTCATTTTTAACATGGGCTATAAAAAATTTAAAAAAATATTAATCTTCAAATATCGTTGTTAGAAAATAAACCCATATAAATCTAGTGTAATCATCAACTATGACAAATACATAATAATTGCCTCTAATGCTTCCAGTTTGTGTTGGACCAAAAGTACCCTTATGCACCAAATGTAATGCATTAGTGGTTGAGACTTCAATGCCTAATTTGAAACTTAATTTATTTTTCATGCCATATTGACATGGATCACAAACTTTCGAAGAATCAAATCTATGATCCGGTTGATCCTTAGCTAGTCTTTTCATAGAGATTTTTCATAGGTTCCTAATGTTATAGTGTCCTAACCTTATCTTATATAACCATGAATGATCTTCCACTGCACTAAGACAAGGATGATCTTGGATCATAAGGTCTTTTAAGTTTAGTGTGTAAACAGTTTCTTGCCTATGGGCAGAAAGAATAAATTCATCCCTGGAATTGTGTACTAAACACTTATCATTCCAAAAATTTACAAGGTAACCTTCATCACATAACAAACTTATGATAATAAGGTTGTGCCTAAGACCCTTAACAAATAAAACATTTGAAATCGATGTTTTCCAAGAGAAACAATGTTACCTATACTAATAATTTCCCCCAAATCATTATCTTTGAATGTTACTTTTCCTCCTTTCATCTTGATAATATTTTCAAAGATGTTTATGTTACCAGTTATGTGTCGGGAAAATCCACTATCCATGTACCATGTATTACTGTTGGTACTATCTTTACTTTCTCGAAAATAATAGTGTTATACTTTCAGAACCCACACATTCATCGATCTAGAAGCATTAGAAAGTAATGTTTTGGGAATATAAATATTCATTGAAAAATATGTTTTAGGAAAACCTAATGAATGCATTTATTTAAGGAACCTTTTTTTCCCAATGCCCACCACACTAACACTTAGTACAGAATAGAGCACATTGAGGGAAAAAATAATTTTTACTAAAAATTAGATTTGAATGAGTATGACCAAATCCAGACTATTTATTTAGAGTTATTATTTGGGAATAAATATTGTCAAAGATTCCCTTAACCAATTTAATGTTTGACAAACACTTCCTCAAGGAAAATATTTCTGACTTCTGTCTAATAACTTATTTTTTATCTTAAAAACATTAGTTTTATCAATAGAATTAGTCTCTAAAACAGTTTTCATAGAAATTACTTTTTCTATATCTTTTAAATGTTTATCCTTCATAGAATAAACATTCCCAAGGGTTTTTGAAACACTTTCAATATCATAAACTTTCCTATGGATCTTTAGAATGGTCTAATACCTCTTTAGTAATAATAGAAATTATCGAATTTTCCTTATCAATATTTTTCTTGACCTTATAATTTCCCTTATCAGGGAGATTAGAAAACCTAGAAACTTCATCATATGTACGTAATGTATTACCTTTATAAGAATAAGATTCTTCATCCAAATATTAGTAATATTTACTATCGCTATAATTAGAAATGAAGGATACATTGGTTATAGATTCAGCATTGTGTACCTTTTCAGTTAAACAATGATTTTCAATAGGTAACTTGGATAGTAAACAAAGATTCTTCTGACAAGAAGATTCATACTCTGAGGATTCATCAGAAGAGTCTCCACCACTAGAACTCCATATGTCGTTACCTTTCAAAACTATCTTAGCTTTTTCTTTGTAGTACTTCTGTATATTCTTCTCAGAATGATTTTTCATTCTATCCTTTATCTTAAGAATATGAAAATATTAACTTATATTACCTGCTCATTTTCTTTCATAACAAATAACTTCAAAGTTTTTCTTATCTTTTCTCCCTTTATTCATATATTTATACCTATTGTATTTCTTCCCAACTATCATTTTCATCCTTCGTGTAAGATTAGCTAGTACATTCTCAGAATGTTCACTTTCACTTGATTCAGATAAAACAGTAACCTTCTTCGACTAGGATATATTAACCATATCAAGATTCTTCACATTAGTAGTTGTAAAGTCTAAACATAAATTTACATTCTTCTTTATATTCAAATCATCATCTCTTTTCATTATTCTTTCATGTTGAAGAAGAGTTCCAAAAATCTCATCAAGAGTAATCTGGGATACATTACTATTCTCATCAATAATTATTCTCTTAGATTCCCACTCAATAGGCATGATATCAATAATCATGTCTTCAAGTGCCTCATTATCTAAACCTTTTTCACCAATGTATTTTGAACAATTAATAATAGTCATAAACCTCTGTTGTATCTTGCACACTGGTTCTCCATAATGAATATAGAAATCCCTAATACTTTTCTCTAAGCATAGCTCTTCTAGTTTCTATAACCTTGGATGTACCAAAATGAGTAACCTCTAATTTCATACAAATACAATTTGCAGCTTCACAAGAATAAATCTATCTATATATATTTGTGGTCATGGAACACAACGATGTATTGTATACCTTGTAATTAAGTTGATATTATGACTTTTCTAGATTAGTTAATTTTATGACTTCATTATCAGGAATCTTGTAATATCTATTAAGCATAACAAAGTTTTATACTCTATTTTAGATAACAAAAGTATTAATATTATCTCTCAAATATTCATAATCATTCCCATCAAATATGGGTGGTCTAGTAGGATTAAGATTTTCAATCAAACCAACATTCCTTCCGGCCATCTAGAAGAAAATATCATTCCACGAAAACTTGTTAACAGTAAAAGTTTGGAAATAAGGACAAAAATATCATAAGCAAAGAAAATATATTCAGAACAATGAAAACAGATCAAGAAAACATATATGTGAATATATATATTTCAGATACCTCCTCTAATAACAATTGTAGGATCTAAATAATGATGTATATGCTCAATATACAATAGGTGGGTGAATTGTATCCTTTAGAAATTCTTATGGAACCATTAAATTTGGTTATAAAACAGTACTTTTCCACCTTAGGGAAAACTATGTTGAACAAATTTAAACAAGGTTAATTCTCAAAACCTTATAGTTCTACAAACATGCTAGATTCTAGAAGTATGATTCCAGAAATTATACATAAGAATAGTTTACAAGGAAAAAGATTCTACCTTAAAGCATATAGAATCTTACTAATCAGAGTATACATGTACAGGAAAGTATAAGGTAATTATACTTTCCTTATTAATCAAAATATAGCGGAAAACAAACGTGAAGCAATACAAGTAACAAGTATGATATTTTTTAACCCAAATAGTAGGGTATCCAACAACCTTGTATAAAGGTCCCTAGATTTATAATTTCACCAAATTCTATCTTACCCACACTAGGGTAAGCCCTAGATAGGAATATCAGTGTCTGTTTTTCTATCCCCGCAATCCCTCTAACTTCAAGATATTTGGAATCTTTGTCATCATTAGAAAAAAAGTCTTCAAACATAAAGGTAGAAAACACCTCTGTTTTCATATCCCCAGAAGACCTCGACTGTACTCGACAACAATCGTTGTCACATGAAGTAATATACACAGGATGTTCAGTACACACAAAGCATGAGAGTCTCTATCTCTAGAAATCACTTCACTAGCGTGTAATCTCTAGAGTTATAGAGCAGTCATTGTTTATTGAGATCGTTCAAATGGGCTCCTACTTATTGGAACATCTCCAACAGTCATCTCCCTCTTCCCATATTCATAATGTTCCTTGAATCTTGAAGGGACCTATACACATGACACTCAAACAATGGTTAGTTAGAAATAGAATGCACAAAATTGTATCATAACTATAACAATGTTATGTAAAAATGGTTGCTGAACCAAATCTATTTTTCAGAGACTAAGGGAAAAATAATGTTCGGAGTCTAAGAGAAAAACATTCAAAGTCAATATTACATGAATATTTGGATTCTATATTTCAAGGAATTTAAAATCATAATTCTATAGACTTCAGAGTATGAATTCTAAGGAATTCGGAACCTAAATTCTAATGAATTTGAACCCTGAATTATAAAAAATTAGTAGTCCGAATTATAAGGAATTAAGAAGTAGAATTATAAGGAATTAGGACTCATATTTCTAAGGAGTTTGTAGTCTGAATTATGAGGAATTAAAAACCTGAATTATCAAGAATTCGGAGTATAAATTCTATGGAATTCGGAACCTGAATTCTAATTAATTCAGAGCCTGAATTATATGGAATTTGGAGTCATAATTCTATGGAATTGGGAACCCGAATTGTAAGAAATTTGGAATCAGAATATCAGAGAATTCAGAATCTGAATTTTAGAGAATTCAGAATCTGAATTTCAAATAATTTGGAATAAGAATATAAAAGATTTTAGAAAATGAATTTCATAGTATTCAGAATCTAAATTTCAGAGAATTCAGAGTTTTAATTTCAGAGAATTTAGAATCTAAATTTCATGGAATTCAAAATCGGAATATCAGAGAATTTTGAATGGGAATTTCAGAGAATTCAGAATCCGAATTTTAGAAAATTTGGAATTTGAATTCATAACCTGAAAAAAAAATTATATCTAAGTATTTATAAGTTCACTAGGTTTTCGAAAAGAAACCCAATTTTACCCTTAGAAATAAAATGAGTTAGGTTTAGTGGAAAAAAATTGTGTATAAAGAAAAAAATATTTGGAGAAAATTTCCTTGGGAAGGTAAATTTTCCACAATAAGATAAATATTATGAGAAATGAAATTTAACTTGAGATAGATTAAATGTTATTTTAAAAATATAAAGTTTTGGAAAAGTCATAAGGAAAACTTATTGACTCAATAGATGTATGTTGGTGAGTTAGATGTTCTTGATCCTAATGTAGAGACGAGAATGACAGAGAAGATACAGTTGGATCTTGGGACGATGGGGGAAGTACAAGACTATTAGAAGTCATATTATTATCATAGGAAGAGGCATCTACAATTCAGTTTTGGACACCATGTGTCCATGATAGTATTTCCTCAACATGGGAGGTATTGTTTTGGAAGTGTAGTAAGCTTCCATTCAGGGCACTTAGTCCGTTTGAGGTTTTGGGAAGTGTTGGAGTGGTGGAATATTGGTTGGAATTTCCACTACTGTTGGAGAGAATCCATAATGTATTTCATGGGTACCTACATCATATATATCTCCATGGAGACACTCACATTATTCACTGGGGAGATTTCGATTTTGATGATGACATGATGGTTTTGGAGAAGCCAATAGAGATCCAAGATCCTCGAGAGAGGGTGATGCTTGGTCAGACCATTCACAAGGACCATGTTTTATGGAAGAATGATTTTTTAGAAGAGAGTACATGGGAGTGAGAGACACATATATGTTCCCAATACCTATATTGGTTTTGAGTTTTTCTTTTTTTTAACTTATGTGGTGATTGTTGGATCCTGATATGTTATGAGATGTGTTTCACTCCCAATTGTGAGATTTGTATTAAAACTCCAATATATTAAATATTTTAGAACTAATTCATAATCCATTATCATTAAAACTTATGCTTTAAAACCCATGTGAAAATTTAGTGCTACCCAAATAAGTTATTATATTTTCATGAATATGGAATTAAATGATTCTTATGTTTGGGGAACTACTGTTTCTTGGTTTTGATTGTTGTCTGTTTGGGTATAATGATGATTTATATATTTTTAGTGGTTGGGTGGTATGTGGGGAATTATTGATTGTATTTGATGTTGTGGTGATGTGGTGGTGTAGTGATGAGGTTCTGAGATATGTCTCTTGACTAGTGGGTTTGGTGTGTTTGGATGGTGATATCATTAAGGAGTAATTAGATATTTGACTGGTTTATTATGGGGACATTATTCAGACCCATTTCCTGTTGGGTTGGATCCAATGTTCTAATGGGAGAGAATAATTTTAAAATAATTTAATATTATGGTTTTTTTCCTTGGAGTCTATTTTATATAAAGTATTTTGTGTTAGATATTCATTGAGAAGGCCTAGAGAAGCTATGGAGGTGTTTGGTTTCTTAACAATTGATGTAGGAATAATTAAAATATTTTATTTTTAACATTATGTGAAATAATGGTTCATGGATTATGTGATTCTGTTACACAATTTTTAATAAATTTGGATGTGAAATCCTTTGATGAATTTAATTTTCTAGCAGGGAATGAAACTTGAAATTTAAATGATCTGAAAAGGCAACATTCAAAGTAATCCTCATATGGAACAAATCTTTAAATCCTATAGATGTAGTATCCAAACCCTTTGAAGAGGTATAAAATCTTTGGTTACTATTCAGAACAACTTTTTTATGCTAATAGTGAACTCTAAAGTATTAAGAGTGGTTCGAGAGAGTCTGAGGCTCAATGAGAGCCTAGAGCTCCCTAGCATGGAAAGGTGAACTGTTCCACATAGTTAGTGCACTGTTGTTGCTAACCATGTGAGACAACCATGTGAGTCACCCAGTACATAGGGGAAGCATCCAGTTTTGACTAAACCAATTTTAGCCATGTCACATGATCGTGTGATGTTTCATACATTCTTGATTGTCGATTTTTTCATGATCCAACAAAATTATTCAAATAATGAATATATCATATTTCAGGGATATTCATTGGGAGTTATTGGAACATGGTTGGTCAACAGTTTGATCAACTATGTGGCCAAACATTGCAACCAATTATTTAAGGCGGGTTTTATGTTTTTTCCCCGGAATTGAATTAAACCCTTAATGATTATTCCACCCTCATTTCCCACACATAGAATCTCCTCTCAAAAATGTAAAGATCCTTCCACATGACATTCTAGGACATTCCATTTCTCCAATGTCTAATCAATATTTCCTTATCGATCAAGTGTGTTTCATTACTCTTGGTAATCTTCACACTTATCATCTTTATATTATTATTTTTTCCTCCCATGTATTGTTCTATTTTTATAAAAAATCACTCTCAATATTTATAAGTAATTTGATGATTATTCTAATCATTCATGTTCTAATTAGATCCATGGATGACACTGGTTCAGCTGTTTTCTATTGGGGTAATATATGTGGTATAGTTAATTTTCCTTATTTCTAGTGATATTATATTGTGCACCATTATTCCACAATATTTAATATTATATAGAAACTCCTAAAATGTTTGATAATTTAATTTTATTGGTTTTAAATTATCTATATGGTCCTAGACAGCAGTGAATCAACCATATGGTTGATCACCTTAACACAATCCACCCCAATGGGTTTCTTTTTATATAATATCCTTCAATGCCATTTTGATTAATTGGTTAGCCACGCTTTTTAGTTGTGTATTCCTAGTAGTAAGTGATACAATTTAAATTCAATTTTAATTAATGAAGATAATAGGCCATGAGTTAGGCCATAAGTGAAATGACTTATCTTGAATTACATGAAATTATTTATTTGGCTATATTGACTTATGTATCAAAATTATAATGGAATATATAATAAATATGAACAGTTGTTGGCTAAACAATTATTTCATACTTTTCTATGGGAGATACAATGTATTCAATTTATAGATAACCTTTCATGGGAAAATCATGCATTATTATATTAATTTTAATGGATTAGTAAATATACATGGTGTGATACTTGGTATTCTTTATATGGGATCAATGTGCATTTTTCATACCTCGGTATGATTGCATCATGTTTCTTAAAGGAGGTATCGTAGATAGTCTTAGAGGAATGGTAGTTATACCAGTCCAAGAGTGATATTTGGCCCCCTTTGTTAGATATGTGGGATGGGCTCAGAGGGTTGTTTTCATCACATGATGTCGGGACTGATACAAGGGATTCCATTTATATATCTCCTTGGATAGACTCATAGGAAGTTTAGTATCTATTGCGATCCTAGTAAAATACCAGGTATTCTTGATATGGTTAACTCTAGTTGGTCCTAGAATGATACATATGTAAATTCAACAAAAAATAATTTATTATTTCAAAAATTCTAATTTAATCAATTAAAGGAATTGACTACCAATCCAAATCAAAATCATGGTTCTGGTTAAATTGTGATATTCATTGTTTTGATAACCCATTTAAAAACTATATCATTCTTTTACAAGATAAAATTTTTCAAAAAAATATAGCTTAGTAAGAAGTAGGTAGATTTGGTCAATTATTCCATATGAAATCTGATCTGATGTATTAATTAATTTATATCCATGGATTTATTATCATCGGAACACTTCTCATTTTATATGTATGACCCGGATGATCTTAATCCTATTGATGGTGTCCTACTATGAATATCTCAAGCCTTTCATAGCCTTACCATGGTACCTAATCAAAATTTAGGATTATAGTTAACGATAAAAGTATGTGACATGCTTCCGATGCGTGGTTTTTAGTTCTAGGATGGAGTGCGAAAGCAGATTATCGATCCTATGATAATAATGGTAGAAGTGAAAGATTTCGTTATTTTTATTGTTTTTATAGCATGGTGTATATTTAGTTTTTCCCAATATCTAATTCACTCATTTTTATATCTACATTACATGATCATCATCATCATTTTTGTATATATTTATGATAAATATTTTTGTTATTTATTTATGTTGATGTTTATTATTATTCTACCTCATTCTTGATATGTTCTGATACTTCCATATTAATTAAAACTATACTAAAATTTGTCTCATGATGGCATAATCTACCCATAAACACACCATATTCCCATGCTTCAAGTTAGACGACTCTGGCATATGGAGAGGCACGCATTAGGTCATATGGCCAACCATGTCGGGACACCATTATGTGGATTCTTGGGGGATGCTACAGAGTTGTATCATATGATATTATACATTATGTATTACTTTTTGGGTAATAGAAAAGAGATGAGGTATTATAGCATTTTTGGAAATGGGCATTTTCCTGAGATTAATTAACCCTCAGAGAGGGGAAACCCAAATTACATTGTACGGGTTATTATTGATCTCATATGTGTCTGTTATGGTTTATTTGATTTCACCATTGGGTGACTCAAATGTGTTGTGAAATTATTATTATCATAGATATTATTAATAATCATATTAATTTCATTGTCCTAGTCCTACAAGGATGTATAAATTCTTGCATCATACTAGGCACCATTGGTCTTAAATTTCATGCATTATGTCATTCCATATGTATATTAAAACTCATATTTCCTATTTTTCTTGTGCTTTTGTGTGTTCCATGATTATTATATAATGTTATATGCAAACCATTCTTATGGGGATAATATTATTGAGATAATTATAGTTTATAAATTAATCAAAATATTGTTTTCCATCGATGATTGAAGATGGAACCATAATTTTTAAATTATGAGACATTTGATACATGATCCATTACTTCTATGTGTTGAAATAATTGTTGAATTTATTGTTGAATTATAATTTTCATTTATGAGTGGAGTAGTTCAATTAATTGGGAATGGTAATTCATTTCATCGAATCACTATAGATGACTTGTTATATCCCTTTACCGGATGTAAAATCCATGTCATCGTTACATGGAATACGAAATGAAATTTATAAGGAGTATTTTCATTATAGATTGTGAATGGTAATTAATTAATGTAGATTATGATATTTATACTCATATAAATATTATTTAACATAACTAAAATTATATTTAACCTGAAATGGTTACCACTAAATGTGGATTCCAATCACAAATTAAAGGGTGTTTTCCTATATACCTTATAATTGAAACTCTATGTACAATTGCATCATATATTATATACGCGGCCTGGAACCTGACCCCAAATTTGAATTCGGAAGTAGACAGTGTATCTGGATACTTCTTCGATCTTCTTTTCAACCTAGACCTAGATCCAGGGGTAGGTATAGAGGCTTGGACTGTTCCTAGAAATGGTTGTTCTTGTTCATTCACTCTTTAGTTATTTATTATATGGTTAAAATATTATTTGAGAATTATTAATGGAATCTGTATACATATGGTACTTATACTACATTGGGACACACACTAGGAGGGTGTCGATGACTATGATATAGAGGTGTTGGTCTCTGATCCTATGATATTATCCATTATGTTCCACATGAGGCACCACTTGTTGATCCTACACTAGGAAATGATCCACAATTATAATAAATATTTCACTAGTATGTTTATTCTATATAGGGAGTTCCAAAAACATCCATTACTATGGAAATGTAGTCCATGGAATTCTAATAGCTACATCCTCTATCTTTTTTAGGGGATAAAGGTCAAGACTAATGAATCTTGACTAGAGTTTATGATGTCAATCTTCAAAAATTTAGAGACATATCTATATCATAGATTTATTATCTCTACCAATATGCTTCGTGGCTCCACCATGGGTTTGTGGGTAATTGTCAACTATGTCAGATGTCATTCTGGTATATTTTGGGTGGGATTTCAAAAAAACTGCTATGACTACTTATTTTTTCATACCATGAGAGGGGAAAATGATGGGGAGTTTATTAACCTATAGCTGGGATCATTGTACATTATGGATTATTTGTATAGTTTCAATAATTTTTATCCAATTTTGAAGAATTTTTCCAGTAATGAGATGAAGATTGTGAGATGTTTTGAGGATGGGCTTGTGTACAATATCCGATCACATGTGAGTCTTTTTAGGCTAACTACCCTTTTAGAGAGAGTGGAACAGACCCTCATCCCAGAGTACAACATGAGGGAAGTTGAAAATGTGAATAGGGAGGTTTATCTTCCATTTTAGAGACAATTTATCTAGTGGTAATAAGTTTCATTTAAAGGGTACAAATGGATCATTGCAAACCAAATTAAACACACATATAGAAAAGTATTGTGTTACTAGTTTGAATGTATATGAAATAATAATCCCTAGTCATTGAGGAACCTAAATGAGTACCAAACATGCATATGTATGGGCCACTTTTACTATTTCTACTAAACATTCTGTCCCATATCTTGTGATAAGGGTTCTATTACAACCCCATTTGTAGGTAAACGATCAGTAGCTCCACATCAGGATAGAAGTTCATTTACTTCCAACTGATCTATATGAGTAGGTGGCCCTGGAAATGGTAGTCATACATATGATGATTAGTTCTAGAATATTGGACCATCCCATGATATTTATTTTTAATCTCAGTGCCATTTTTAAGGCCTTATCATTTTAGTATAGCCTATTCCAATGGAGAAGAGTCTAACACCTTCTACAATATGAAGTTCTTATCTAGTAGCCTCTGATATAGTTTTTCTTCTATTTGATACTGGTGCATCACATTCTATAATATCTTCTGCAAATATGTAAAGTCAGTAGATATATATGGATTACTTCTATCGAATGATTACTCTCAACACACTACTAGAGGTATGATCATAATGAATATTCCAATGTATGTATTTTTACAATGAGATAGGTGGGTAAAATTTCTTATGTTATTTTTTCCTCCATATGACAATCCTTAATGTCCTTCTAATAATGTAGTGGCTAGTTCCATATCTTTTCTATATTGACTACCTTCCCAAAAGTGTTTCTTTTACATCACCTGAATTTAGTGATCTTTTTCATAAAGGTTAATAGTATGTATTCAGGAGTAGATATATATATGAGCATCAAGTTTTGTGAAGAGTTATTTCTTAGATGGCTAGAATCATTATGAAAAATCATTGGATTTATCTTGGTTAATTCCCTCCTGTGGTGGAAATTTTTAGGTATTTCATCTAGGATGATTCTTTTTCTGTATTTCATCCTAAGATAGAGGTGGATTTTAATATTGATATAGTTCTAGTTTTTGCACCAATGTTTATTCATCCCTATAGGATAGTACCTACAAGGAATTAGAAACCAAATAAGTGGTTTTATTATTCAATGTAAGTGGTTATTATTTAACCCGACACATCATCATGGGGCTCACCTGTCTATTTTTTTTTCAAGAAGGTATATGGAGCCCTATGGTTATACATGGATTGAAAATGATTGAACCGAAATTAGGTGAAGAATTGGTATACACAACATCATATAGAAAACCACTTTGTTTAGATATGATGAGTGACAATTTTCTCTAAGTTCAATTTGAGGTCGGGCTACCATATTTTCCATGTAATTCCATTAGACAAACCTTTTTAAAACATTTTAATAAGGTACATATTTTAAAAGTATCTATTTATACAATTCATCCTTATGAATTCACATATAATATTTTTGGATATGGTGATTTAGTTTTTCCACCCATACATTGATTTTTGTTGTTGTAGTATTCCTTAAAAACATCAACATATATTGTCTCACCAGACACCTCTAAAAAATAATTTCGAGTTATAGCTAATTAAATTGTGAATGAATATGATATATGATAATCTCAAAAAATTTCACTCTTGGAATAGTATGGTTCAATTTTTGGGTCATATATTTTCATAGGTTAGAATATCTATTGACCCAAAAAAGGTGAGCATCACAGATTCCCAGTAGTATCCCTTGAAAGTCAATTACATATGTATCTTCTTTGTGATTGATGGTTATTAACAATAAGGATTCATGAATTATCATTTCTAGAAGTACCTAATTTATGATATATAAAAAGAGGAGTGATATTATTTTGGACTAAAACATGGGATACATCCTTTCCTGAATAGAATGGGAAACTAAATTCCGATCCAATCAGGATTCTACTGAATAAAGGTAAATGCGATATTATTTAGTGTGGTGTATCAAGGATTAGTCCAGGAGGAATTATGATATAGGGAGATAATGATATAACATACTAGTCCTTCCATACGATAACCCATTAATATAGTTACCTAACACATGATAATGATCAATCAACTGTGTTTCTTTCATTTTTTTGTTGGAGGCATCATCCTTTGTGTGAGTGGTTCATTGTTACATGAATAAAAAAAGTGTCAAATACATATCCACAAAGAGTGAATTTAATCAGTGTAAGAATGAGTGGTTATAATTAAAAATATTAGTAATATTGTGGTGGATTGAACACCTAGAAAGGATAGTATAGTTGTTATTCCTTAAGACAAATGACTCAGACATAGGCTATCAAAGAGGCTTCTAGTGAATGGAAGTTCATGGATTTGTTTTTTGAGATACACAAAATGGTTCAAGAAATCCCTGATATTTTAGTAGATATATATGATAAAATCTCCAATCTACATTGGATACATATAAGATTAATTTCAGATCATGGGGTCCTTATACTAATGGAATGTATTTTTGGTAAGAACACATAAATAATTATTGATATAGATGTGGATGAGATTCTTCACTTCCTTGGGAATGTTTAGTTTTCTGGTAATATATGAGAAGATTTAATCTACGAATAGCATGGGTCTATTAGGGTAGTTTACCCTAGGATTACCCAGATGCAATGAGACATATATCATCAATACATGTGGATGGATATGAAGAGGTCGATCACAAGATTGATTACAAGGTGTTCTACCTATTAGTAGGTAATGGTGGAGAAATAGGGGCATGATAACATTTATCGGAATTATCAATTCTTGAGTGTAAATGGAGTGATACCACCATTGATTTTGTGATGGCTTTTTCGAGATCCCATGGAGGTAGTTAAGTAGTATGGGTGATCATCGACTTATTGTCCAATGGTAGGAACGTCCTATTGATCTGAGATACTGCCTAATTTAATGAACATGGGAGGATTTATAATTTGGGTATTTAATGAATTTATAGTGTTCCTCACTCCATATTATTAGATGAATATTCCTGTTATATAGAATGGTTAAGAAGGGGATGCCGAATTAACTATGTTCACAAGTGATTCTCATTACCAAACATCACCCTTAGACTGATTGGAATTCAAAGGGAACGATATGATAGTTCGGGGAAATTCTCTAGCAATGAATCCATGATTTTTTTGGTTCATTGGATAAAAATCTAACTCTAATTGAGTTTCCTTATAATTAAAAATTTTAGGAAATGCTTCATATGGATCCCTATGAGGCCCATTTTGGTAGGCCATTCCATCCACCCATGTAATGGTTATAGGTAGTAGAGGTAAAACTACAGGTTCATCATCTCATTCTGGATAATTTAGAGTAGGTACATCTGATTTGGAATAATAAGGATATAGTTCAGTATATGAATAACTAGTATATCAATAATTTTCTTCCACATATTGTATTTGAGGTGGGACAAAGGGTATTCCTATGAGTTTTATTATATTGGTTCTCAAACATATTCATAGTTAGGGTATGATATTACATAATAATGTTGGGCCTTTTGAGATCATGGAGGGAGTCAAGCTAATAACCAATCAGTTTCAATTATGTTATAGGTACTACTCCATGCACGAAATCTTCCTAGTATCATTGATTCACCTCTATCACAATGATATGACTCATTTTTTAGACCCCAAAGAAATGGAGCAGTGGGAAGACGCATCATTTGACGGGCATCTATTACATATAAGTGATCGAATAGTTAGGTATATTTGAAGAATGTTAGTTATAATTTTCAAGGGTTTTATAGAAGAACAACCTTGTTGAGGACAATACCATGGATAGGCATGCTAAACTACACTCTTAGTGGATGGAGAGTTTCATAGACAACAATTTACCAGAATTGGAAAGGTAAATGAGGAATGAGTTTTTTTTCTGCAGGGGAGGTTATAATGTCATGAATTTTTTAATAGGGAAAAACTCTTATGTTAGTATTCAAAACCTAAATTTTTATGATAATAATGTACTATAAATGATAATAAGTAATTTTAGAGTTTCTAGTACCCATTCGGATCCTAGAGCTCCAGAAAATGGAAGTGAATACTATGCCATCGATTTAGCACACAGTTAGGGCTAACCATGTGATGAATAGTGTATCAAACTAAGAGAAAATGGGAGTTATCATGATTCTTATGTAGTAGTGAGTTCCATGGAACATGATCATGTGGAGGTTCATAATTTCTCGACTATGGATATTTTTTCATGTGATGCACAATGTTAGTTAAACTATGCTCCTATCCCATGTGAGGGGTGTTCTTGGGAAAGGGGTGGTGCATAGTTGGCACTTAGTTCATCTAATTGTGTGTACGAACAAAGAGAACATATTTTTATGGATTATTTTACATATTTTATCCTTGAAATGTTATAAAAACCAAACCATTATCTTCCCCAATTCCCCCCCTCCACAAAATTCCCTCCCCCTCGAGTGAAGCTCCACTCTCAAGCTATACACGGATTTTCCACTAATCCCACATGTGACCACAATTTTTTGGACCATTATGTGTGTTGTATTCCTATTGGTAATAAATAAACCACACTCAATTATATTATTATACTTTCCTCCCATATCATGTTCTATTTTGGTCTGAGAAAAAATTCCATATTTTCATGTCATTTGATGATTCTTCCAATTCCTCCTATTTTATCTCGATTCAAGTGCTGAAAATAGATTAATAGAGACCTATGGGGCAAAGATATTTATTCTAGTTATATTCCTTCTAGATTACTTATTTTATATTGTGACCCATTATTCCATGTGACATACTTTTTTAGTCACTCTGATAAATGATTTATTAAATTAAAATTAATTGTTTCTCTTTCTCAACATTTTCCCAGATCATGAAAACCATCCCTTTTTGTAATCACCTTATCATTAGAAACTATATGGGTTCAATGTTCCTTGATGTCCAAACTAACCATTGAATTGAATTTTATATCCAGCCTTTATTATGTATGCTTTTTATTCTAGTAAATGATACTCAAGAAAAGAAATTTTAATTGAGAAATATCAAATTCCATAATTTCAACAATAAGATATATGAAATAACATTAATTAAATGAAATAAATGATTTGTAATGATTGAATTCTGCATCAAAATTACAATTAAATTTTAAATTCATATTAACTATTGATAACTAAACCCTTCTTTTATACATATGTGAGGGAGATACATCAGAATGCATTTTTCAATAGCCATGGATGGGATCATCATGTTTTATAATTTGAATTATTAATGAATGGGAAAGAAATAGGGAGTGATAAATAGACTTCCTTGGATGGACTAACCATGTGTTTTACATACCTCTTCATAAGCGACACCAGTTCCAAAAGGGAGACACAATAGATGGACTCGGTGGATTGATTGAAATATTATGCCATTTGTGATAATATCTCCCTTATGTAAGATAATAAGATTGGGGTTGTAGGGGTATTGTCTAAATGCCATGTTGGGAGTGATATTAGGTGCTCCATTTGGGTTCACCTTGGATAGAAGTTTTGGTGTTTAGTATCTACTATGCTCTCGGAACGATACTTGGGCTCCATGATATGGTTCATCATAGATGTGATGAGTATAACACTTACATAAATTCATGAAATTATTTTTTTATACATTTTAAAATTTTAATTTATTTACATAAAAGACATAATCTCAAAGAAAAATATCATTATTTGGATAGACCCAATTATGAGACACCATTTTATGATAACCAATTATGAAACTATATAATTCTTTTACATTTTTCCTTAGTTTAGAGACATCCATCATATGCCGATTCAAGTACATTAGATCTAGTATCCATCGTGGAACAAGGTAAAATGCATTTATTTATTTTTTTCCATGAATTTATTATTATTCGAACAATTCTCATATTATATATGCAAAATGGATTGATATAGACCTCTTTTTGGCAGCCTAATGACAATATCTCACAATATTTTTCCACCACCCATGGGACCAAGGAATACATTTGGATTTCCCATACAGATTAAGGGAATAGGCTAGATTATTATGCATTATTCAAATATATAATATTTTGTACGGGAGTAGAGGATAGAGGTTCTGCATGTGATGTTAGTAGAGGAAGATTTTGGCCTTTATTTTTTAAAATCATGTGCTTTATTACTTTTTCCCCTATAACCTATTTACTAATTTTCTAAATATTCAGGACATGATCATCACCATCATTTTCATATGTATTTAGGATTGAAATTACTCATTTTTATTTATATTGATGTTTATTATTATTATTAAATTTTCATGATCTATTCCACTACTTGTATATTACATTCTGTTGAGAACACTCTGACTCATGGGGTCATAATTCTCCCATTGACAAACACTAATCCTTCACGACTAGTATACAATTGATTGCATATGGGGAGGTGATATTAAGGTCATGTGGCTACTCATATTGGTTATACCCTAAAAGGATTATATGTTGTGATGCTACATTAGTACTAATGTTTTTTCCTCAAACCCTGAACCCTGCTCATTTTCAGGAGACATAGTGGCTCTCCCTATAGTCGTCTTGGGATTCATTCATCAGAGATCGATCCCAAGAACCCAATAAGAAATCTATGGTTGTATATTATCTCCTTATTCTAAATTTAATTACATTCTTATTTGGGGATTCACAATGATGGTGTGGATTTGGTTTTAGAGGTGTTTTGGGATATATATTGAAAACCCATTGATGTGTTGTAGGTTGATCTATGGGTTTTCTGGGATGTTGTGGTTTGCAGGTGGTTCTTATTTTCCATGAAGTTCATAGTGATATTCTAATGTTTTTTTTGAGATAGGGAATCGCCATTATCAATATTTTATATCCCATCTGTGGAATTTGCATGATTTTTTTACATTTGGGAGGAAATTAGAGGTCAGAGTAATTATATAATTAACAGTTATGTACAAAAATGTATGTGTTTGGGGAGTTTTCTCATTATTTACTATTCTGTTATATTTTTTTGATATTTCTATGCATTCGTGTTTCCAATTTGAAATATCATAGTTGTTATTAGCCTAGTTTTTACTATTGTTGATATGTTGTGATAGCCATTTCAATGTTATTGTGTGGTCTCAAAAATATAAAATAATAAAGAATGTACATTTGGACAATAATTTGTTTCCCCTGGATAACATATTTTTGTGATAATACCCATGTTAAATAAAGAAGAAATATGATAACTACCTTGAATTAATATATAATCTAAAATGTATGTTGGGATGTGTACTTTTGGTTGTTGTTTTGCCGTTCATATTATGCTATATTGTGCGATTATGAATGTGACTAGATGAGGTCTGTGGTGCGTGGGAAGGTTTTGTGATTATTGGTTCACATGGAGGTGATATGATCAGTTTTTGATTGTGAAATTAATGGTTGGGGATTAGAGGTTGTATTGAAAATTTGAAGCAGATTTTTTTTAACGAAGAGATTTTGGCATAGTAGTTGAGGTTCATTGGTTAAGGTACATGGAATTTTAGTCATGAGATGGATTAGATGTGTGGTTATTGTGTTGTGATATGGATTTGTAATTCTGATGTGACGATGTGGGTAGATGTGTGGTGATGTGGTAATAGTTGTTTAGTGTTGTTGTGTTAGATTCTAAGGTATCAGTGGAATAAATTAGAATTATTAATGAAATGAATGGGTAGGTGATTAAATTTAATGGGATGGATGTATATCAGTGGTAAAAGTATTAATAAATAAATGTGGATAAACTTGTAATATGTAATAGGAAATGTTTTGTGGTTTCAATGGTATTTGTGTGGTGTTACATATAATGATATCACCATAACACATATATTTATGTAACTTTTAATTTACCCCAACTGAGTCGGATGTCCTTTCCAAGGCTCAAAAGTGCTGGGGTCTAGTTCTTTTCTGTAACAAATAAGATTGTAGCGATACTGATGGATGAATACCCCCTCCCACCCCTAATCCTTCAGCAGTAATGTATGACTGATGTGTCTATTAAAAAGATGTGATGTGTTGGGAATGTTTTCTATAGTATATATGGTTTTTGGCTGAGAGTTTATATATGGTGGGGATCATGTGTGGTAGGAGGAGGGAATGTGGTTGATTTTCTTCACATCCATGATACCCTACAACTCATATTCTAGTTGTTATATGTATCCCAGATGTCAGTGGGCATGATGTTATGTGATATGATGTTATGTGTTATGATGTGATGTAATGTGATGTTTTGTGATGTGATGTGTGTCCCAACTATCTATGGGGTTTTTGTAATGTGATTTGACATGACATTTTTGGAGGGGATGAGTGAAATGGACATTAAAAATTGGGGTGTGAGAGTGGAAAATATCCAGGGTAATGTAGCAGAACTGTAGCACAGACTGTGTAGAACTCTAGCTGGAACTATGCAGAACTGTAGTAGGTACTCTAGCATGGACTGTGTAGAACTGTAGTAGGTACTTTAGTGGAAACTGTAGCAGGCACAGTTTGGCACTGTAGCAGCCGGGAATATTCCCCTTTTTGGGCCTTTGGGCCAATGATTTAGTCCTCGAGTCCTTTAAGGCCTTTGGTCCACCCAGGCCTTTGGGTCAGTAAGGCCATTGGGCCACCACAATGCCTTCAGGACACCTTAAGTGCAGATGTAAACCATAAAACCTACACAGAACAATCTTCAGAAAGAGGAAGAGCATGGAGCTTTCACCATAGCAGAAGCTAAACGGATTACAAGAATTGGAGGGTATGGCACCTGCCATCGGGACAATCTTGTGCATACACAGGAAAGCCTATCTGAATAGCCATGTGAAGGTGGAGTGCTGATTTCATGATGAAGATGCTGGGGAGGATCAGTTCTAAGTAGTTCGTCTGGGTTGTATGTAATGATTGAAGCCTACAGGAATTGAATTTATCTATGACCTACGGGGCATGTAATACTTATTCTTACAGGCTTTGTAAGGGTTCCACCTCACCCCATGAAAAGTGAATTATCAAAATCAATAAAAAATGATGGCCTTCAGGGCAATGGAGGACATGATCAAACATTGGCGAGGATGGGTTTGGTTAGTTGACATGTATAGGTTCTTGTTGATTATGCTGTTTGTTCTCCATATCATTAGCATTCTCTTTTTCACATGTGCACTGGAGGAATTTTTGAAGTCACAATGTAGTATATCTATTATTATAACCCTATGTATAATAATCTATTTTCATGTTTCTATGAGTAATTTGAGGATGATCTGGACACTAGTACATGTTTTGGAGTTTATGTTGATTTTCTACCATACACTTGTCTTTTTTATATTTACTTTGGAGACTTTTATATGTATCAGTATTACATTATTCATTCATTGTGGGATGCGTTTTTATTAACTTTTATATATTATTCATTAGTATTTTGTGATTTTTATCCAATATACGGTTCTTGTTTTATTTATAGAGGGAAATGCCTCCCAAAATATGATATATTTATACAGTTGATACTAAACAAAACAAAAAAGTCTATAAATTCAACCCATCTATATTTTGAAATCCCTATATAACGGAAGAAATTTATTTGTCAAATAGAATTTATTAAAGTGAAAAAAGAACTATTTAAAACTAATGTTCCATCAAAAGCCAAAAAATGATATTTTTGGAAAAATACTTTTATTATTCGAGAAATTGGATTTTTTTTCTTATATCCGGTCTATAAAAATTTATTTTTAATGTTGAAAAATAATTTTAATATATATTTCATTAATATAAAATATCATGATTTATTATTTTTTACTTTTTTGGTATAAAACACAATGATGTTCAATTAAATATTTTTTCAAAATAATATTTCATTTTATTTTCCAAAGGGTTCTACATGTATAAACATTACTTCTATAATCAGTTAAACATGTTAAAACCTTCCATTATAATAGATGGGTTTTAATTATATTGTTTCAATAATTTATAAAAAATATTTCATTCCTAGACACTCAGTTTTGCATGTAATGTAATAAATGTTCGTGTTGCATGTGGAGTAGCCATATATTGTCATAACATTTAATGAAAAAACAATAGGGCATGGTGGGGAATGTGAGAAATTCTATAAAATTAATTTACTGAAAAAATGTTCATAGAAACTCACGGTGTTACATTCAGCCACTATAAAATTAATTATTCATGACATTATGATACAAAAAATGTGGAAACTTATTCCTCATAAATTCATAATGTTACCATATAGAATCATTTAAATTGTGGTTTCTCCACAAAATTTTGACCATGTCAGTGGTCATGATTCATTGATAATTTTTTATATAATCCATAATTTCCACTGGTTTTCACTCAAAAATATATCTTTCTCCAATGGTACGACCTATTTGATCTATACATGTGAAGGGTCTAGTATACACTTCATTGAGAGATATACATGGAACACATCATTGACTATAGAGAGAGTTTGAGGATGTTTTAAGGGGTAGGATACTACCTAATATGATCAAGAAAATCAATGGGATAAATTTACCTTGGAATTAGTTTCCCTTTATTCATGAATCTCGTAACGTTATTACATTGAGAATATTATAGAAACAAAATATCACAAAAATAAAATTATAGATCACGCAATCAGTTATCAGCATAAATTTTATGCTGAATTTTTAATGACTTGATATTCTATAGAATGGTCGTATCCTTCTCATCAATATCATCAGCGTTATTGGGTCCCAATAAATTTAATTAACCATTTTCATCCCAACACATTGGTGAAATTAATTTCATCCCATAAATGGCTTCATTAAGATCCATCTAAATGATTCAATGATAGATATTATTGTTCGAATAGTCAACTAGAGGATGGTGTCGATCCTAAACACCTTTGAAATCAAAAGTAAAATATTTCAACATATCATATATTGTTTGAATTATTCATTTGGACTAACCATCCATCTAAGGATGATATGTAGTGATGGAACTAAATTCCATTTTAGGTTCTTGCTAAAGACTTCCCTATAATTTTTAGGTAAAAATTGGTTCATTGTTAAATAAAATAGAATATGACACTACATGAAATAATACCACATATTTATTAATATTCGGGAAATTTAATCGAGTGAGATGTTTTATCTAATAGTAATGAAGTTTGTTTACTTAGTAAGGTGATCGACTACTTCCCATTCAACATTAAACCTGTTAGTTATCATGGTAATTATAATGAAAAAATCCATAGTGATATTCTCCAAATTATATTATTTTATGGGTATCGGATGCAACATCCACTTATATTTTTTTTAGCCTTAACATGCCGACATACCAATAACTTATATACAAACACTAAAATATCTCTCTTCATTCTGTCTCACCAGATGTATTCCTTCAAATAATCATCCATCATATAACTTCTTGGATTAATAAATAACGAATAACTATGAGATTACTCTAATAGATCATCTTTTAAATATGGTATATATAGAACACATACATAGCTCATGAACCTTATTATTTCATCCTGATAAAGGTTAAACGCCTGAACATTTTTATCTTTATTTTGTAGCTCTACATCTTCTTTATGATATCATTAATAATCAATTGGATGTTGGGTTAAAAATGAAATTGAAAAATATAATATTTCCCCACTTATATAATGTGTTCTAGATACATCCTTCTCAAATATCTAAATACTGAATATTTTTTCCGCCTCCTCATAGATATGATATCATTATCCTTTCGATTAAAATCATTGGACACCTTGTATGAATTCACATGGTGGTCACATATTCAGAAAACATAATAATTTTTACCTTAAGCCCTCTAATCTAGTGAATTCTCAACTCCATCTATGTGAATTAATATTTCAGAATTTTATAATCAGTTTATATATCACACATATCTCTATAAAGATAATTCCTCTATATCATTAGTTATATATTATAGGGGACAACTTCAAATCATGAGTTGGGTATTTTTATCCTAAATTTTCAACTATCACGAGTCATGAGATATAACCATGTTATTCTAAAAAATTACACATCCTAATAATTTCATAGATGGATCACTATAAATTACTAACACTTCTTCATTATTGGGTAATGTTAGCACATGTTCACTGACAAACCATTTGTTTAGTTCCTTGAAATTCTCATCAAATTCATCTATCCATATAAACATGTAAGCCTTCTGAGTTAACTTGGTTAAAGGATTATATAGTTGTGAGAACGTTTCCACAAAGGATTGATAATATCAATCTAAACTAAAAAACTATGGATCTTAGTCACTATGGTTGGTCTAGGCCACCAATAGATACCCTCATTATTTGATGGATCTACTACTATAATATCTATTGATATTATGTTACTTAAAAATGAATATTTTTTAATACAATGTGACACTTTATAAATGTTTCATATAGTTTCTCCTTCTTTAGGGTCTTTAGCACTATTCTAAGGTTGTCTTCATTCTTTTATGTTTCTCTTTGTAAATATTAAAATATCATCTATAAATACTACCAAAAACTGATTGTGGTAATCTATAAACATATTATTCATCAAATCCATGAAGCTAGAAGGGTAATTAGTAATACTATAAGTATGAACTATATATTCATAGTTCCCATAAAATGTATGTAATATCATATTTTGTATATCCCCGTTCTTGAGCCTGAATTGAATTTATCCTAATTGAAGGTCAATGATAGAAAGGTATTGTTATTCATGAAATTGATAAAACAAGACATTGATACATGAAATATAATACAAGTTCTTGATTATGATATTCTACAACTCCGAATAATCAATGAAGAGTCACATAGGTAAATCATTCTTTTTGACATAATGAATCGGTTCCCCTGATGGTGAGGAAATTGGTCTAAAGAAACCATTATCCAGGTTTTCAGGGAGTTTCTTCATCACATACTACAACTCATTTGGGGATATTCTATAAAAAAATAATCTAAATTGGTGTAGAACTATTTATGAATTATATCAAGAAATAAACATCAAATTTTAGTGGATGACTATGAATCTATCTCAAAAATATATGAACAAATTCAAAAACAATAGGAATATCATCGATTTAGATTTTCTCCCCTAACCATGTTAGATAAATAGACCTTTTATATGGGATTTTATTCCCATAATTGTAATGTAATCTCCATAGGATGTCCATACATATCATCACATTGATTGATGATCATATTTTTCTTTGAAACATAACATTTATCTTCCCTTCCATGAAAATTGACGGGGGGTTTATATAGGGAATGCCTATCCATGCCTGAAATGTACTGAAATTCCACCAAAGAAATAATGTAAATATTTTCAGGAAACACATTCCAAAAAACATTAATTGAAGACAAGTCATATAATTGACATGAAATCATTTTAACTTTATAGGGTTCCATTAGTAATTCCACATCTAATCATTTGGGAAGAATCTTTACACCCTTAGTAAATTCTATAGGTATGAAAGAGTGGGCATATCTAGAATCAAATATGTCATTAGTAGTTCAAGATTTGATGGTATGTGTACCTTTCACTATGTAGTTATTTCAACACTGATCAGAAATAATGATCACATGAGATTCATGCTTGTCCCTTAGCTTAAGAGGTTATTATCCCCTAATCATCATGACTAACCCTTGGTTTTGGGAACCAGATTGCAGAATTTCAATTCTCCTTACACTTGAAGAACTGATTTTTGCGAGGTTCATTCTGTGAACATTTCCCTCTATTTGAATAATTTTCCAACTTCTTCCCATCAGTTCAGAAAAAAATTTCCTCATTGAATTAACTTCCATAGTAAAATCATTTATTTGACCACATGAGATAATTTCTACAATGACTTGGTCAACTCATAGAGTATAAAGGTAGGCTTATATTCATTTATCCATGGTTTTTAGATTTTTACATATAACACCATCTTCATTTTCATATTAAAACCATGATATTGATATGAAACTCTAACCTCTATTTGATTTTTGACTGCACCACAAACAATCTCTTCATTGCTTGTAAAATCCTCTATCCTTAACTCCCCTCTTAGAATTTTCTTTTACCCATTGATGAAATAATAAACATTTGTTTTTAGAAAGTTGATTTTTCTAAATGTTTACCTCACAAATCCTATGGGATGGGACTCATTTCTTCTAACTAATTCATCATCATTTTTCTTTCTCTTAAGAAAATCCTTCTACGTCATCACATAATGAAGACAAGGAAATTAATTTTTGAAAAATATATTCTTAAAATCATCACAATCCATCGATTAAATGTCAACATGCTACCACATATTATAGACTAGATTCCACCTCTAGTCCGATTCATTGTTTAACAGATACACAACCACAATAACATGATGTTGTTTTGAAAACTGGAGAACAAATAATAATATTTCAATGGTACTGATACATTGTTAAGAAACAAGTTGACTTGAAGAGAAACTTAAAGAAGGTGGACACTTCATGAAGGACTCAGCATAATTTTTTCCATCTATTTATCATTTGGATGTCCACAATGGTTCATAGAATGAGAAATTTGGTGAGTATAGAAATTGGAATTTTCAATATAGCTCTTATTTTATTTTGTTTCTCAAGAGGGAAATTGTTTCATTGTCCATCATAATCACTATAAATGCTATTAATTTGGGTTTCAACCAATGAATGAAACCAAAAATCAAAGAGTAAGAAACAATTTTCATAGTGAGGAATCACCTAATCATGAAAACCACATATATGATGTATAAATTAGGACACATTCTTTAATCTATGACACCTTATTCTTATTGTAAAGACTCAGACCTCCCTAGTCCATTAATTTGTAAAAATACATTGTTTTATGAGATCATGGAGGTTGAAATGACTCATTTAAATAGTTTTTTAGTTTTTTTAGTTTTCCGACAGTGAGTCAGAATAATGAGTCAGAATAGTGATTCAGAAAGTTATTTGGAATGGTGAGTCGGATTAGTGAGTTGAAATGGGAAGTTGGAATGGTGAGTTCATATGGTGATTAAAAACAGTGAGTTATGATGCTGATTTAGAATGATTAGTCACAAAGGTACCTCGAGATGGTGACCTGTGATAATGACTCACAATGGTGACTCGTGATGGTGACTCACGATGTTAACTCGCAGTAGTATCTCATGATGGTTCCTCACGACGACATATCACAAAAGTGAATTGCACCAAAAAAACTCAAAATGGTAATACACAATGGATAATCCCACCTGGTACTCGAATTGGTGACTCATAGCGGTGAAAAATATATCTGTGAGACATTTCCAATAGATTTTCAATTTCCAAAAAAAAAAATCTTCAGTTTTTTCAGTTTCGAACATTCAATGTTTTCATTAATGTAAAACGAGTTTAATATAATATTTAGTAGGTTTGGAAGATTTTTATGGGATATAAATTATATCAATATTATTTTTAGAAGTCTGGGAGACTTCTAAATTGTCAAACTATGTGGTTTTGTTGAGATCAGGGTTCAATGGAAAATAAAATTTTCTTCACATCCCAATAGTCTCAAATATAATCCTTTAAAGAATGGGTCATTCCCTTCATTAATACCTTCTCCATTCTCTTGATACTAGAAGTAAAAAGAACCATTCTTCCCCCAAGGAGTTTTTCATTTGTGCATTCTCCATTGGATCACATTTCCCTAGATGCATTTCCTACTGCATCTGTGCCCCCTACATTGGCGCAATAAGAAAGTGGTGATCACTTCTTCTTCCAAGTAGTTTTTCCTTCATCTGTCAAATTTTTTTCATAATGTGGGTTGGGCGTATGAATGTTTATTTTGAAATTGTAGTTGAATTTCGATTAGCAATGATAATTAAACTAGATAAGATCAATCTATTATTTCTGGGAAAAATTACATGTGATCATGATATTTTATTCATACATTGAATATTATTGTTAATATTATGGTCTAAATTCCCACTAAAATCAATTCCAATAGTAGTATTTTCTCATTAATCTAATATATTGTGGGTTAAACATTGTTTTTTTTTACTATTTAACGTCTATTATTAACAATTTATTACAAAAATAAACTCGGATAAAAATTGGACTCCCCATGATCAAACTATTTCATTGATAACCCAAGAATTAACAAGTGCAAATTTATTGAGGAATGACTTGTTAAATCTGAAAATGCTTTTAGCTGGGTTTTTTTTGTGATTTGTTGTGTGTTGGATTGTTCTGAATTGTTTTTTAGTATGGTTTTTGGGCATGTTTTTTTAAGTAGGGGTGGTTCGGAAGGTTTGTTGGAATGTCAGGTTGAGAAATTTTTTGATAGTGGAATTGATGGAAGTGTTGTTCATCTAGGATTTCATTATATTGTGAGTTTATATGTTTTGGGGGTAGTTTTGGGTTGAGGGTTTTCTTTGTTAAGAGGATGGATTGATTGGGATTTCTTTTATGATTGATGATGGGAGTGGTTGGAATGGGTGTTAAATAGAGGGGAATGTAATGTGGGTTCATTTACCATGGTTCTTCTCCATATATGTTGATATTGTTTTATGGATTATTTTGTGATGTTCCTAGTAGTTTTCTATGTAGGGATGTAATGAATAAATTAATTATTTAATAAAAATGATAAAAGGTTAAAAATTGTCTAGGGGTGTGAATTGAGTTTGTGGATGGTTGTGTTGTTGTGAAATTAATGGTAGCAGTGATGTTGGAAGTATTGTGAGACAATTTTTTATGAGAACTAATTAGTTCGGAATGAGTTTTTAGTATTATATCTATGTATACATGTATTTTAAATTTTAATTCTATATTCTCCCCACCCTAGTTAAGAATTATGTGACAAACACCCCCATGATCACAGGGGAGTGTGTCTTCCCCTAACATCCTAGTGGGAGTATGGATTGCAGTCCACCCACTCTTCCCTTCTACTTCTAGGTGGATGTAGTGAATGATTCATAAAGAAGGTTGTTTTGTATGGGTATATGTGTGTAGGGTGTGTTTTTTCCCTACCGTCTTTAGGATGATATGTGTTGTGCTTTCCTAGGTTTTTTTTGGATGTGTCCTCGTATGTGGCTCGGGTGTATACGGGAGGGATGTAATATGGTATGTAGCCCCGGTGTATGTGGTCAATATTTGGTGTGTATCATGAATATAGTGATGGGATGAGGTGTGTTTTTGAGGCCATGGTGTGTCCAGGCGGGTTGTAATTTTGTTCATTCAAAAGCGGGGGGTGTTCCATGAAATTTTATGTTATGTTGTGAGAGAATCTAATAAGTTGAAATGTGGTTCGAGGTACTCTATCATCAAGGTGAATTATATTACATTACATTAATTTCATTATTTAGTTATCATAACTTGGTGATGTTAGGGTGGTTAGTATACCTTTTTAGGTGTTATTTGGCAATGTTGTTTTCTAATGGTAGCATTATTCTTCTTCTCTCACATGTGCACGATAGAATTCTGTTTTACTTCTGATTATACTTGTATGATGAACCTATATATATAAACTATTTTCATGTTTCTAATAAGATTATGAGGTAAAATTTGGGTGTTACTATCTCGGTCATTTGTACATTTTCTGAGTCATTGTTTTAGCATTAATTTGGTACTTACATCAGATATATTTTTCAATTAATAGTTTTATTTTACACAAACATGTGGGATGGATTTGGATTTCTTATATATATATATATATGATTGAGTTTTTTTTAATAAAACATTTTAACTCATGATATTTTTTCTTTAAAAAGGGTAATCAATCCCATTTTTTGAGAATTTTATACCCATGGGGATGGTATCCACCTCGGGGCCTATTGGAGGTGGGACTTAGGGGTTACTATATCCTTCTCCTCATTACCATCATATACGGGTTATCATTGGAGGGTGGGTGTCATGATTGAATGGTATCAAAGGTGATAGTTGAGAGATAGGATGGGGTATAGAGTTTTACACAGGGAGGATTGCATGGGTTGGTAGGTAAACTGTGTCATGAGATCTCATTGCATGACATAGGCTTGGGAAGACCGGCTAGGAAATGGGATTTCAGGGCCCCCATGATCCAATGTAAGGACTTTGAGCCTACTTAATAACCAATTGAGGCCTCACCGTTTAAATGGTAGAGACCCTAGGAATGGTACAAAGATAATAATGACTTTTTTTGTCATATTTGGTTTTTTGTTGGGATGATTAAAATCGATAGGATGAAAATAATGAATTAAATTGAAGATTAAGAAACTTCATACAACATAGGCTTAGTAATTCCTTTTCTATCCTTTAGCTATGGTACCTAGACATCATTTTCATGTGGCTCATGTGGTTGAGGCTCAGAAGACTGATGTGGTAGATCGGTGGAGGATTGTTCTAGTGGAGGATGATGACCTGTAGAATAGTACGTTACATGGAATCCAGCAGAAGGCCTTGGGAAAGTGCGCGGGTAGTGTTTCACTCATGGGGATAGAGAATAGGCTCAATGAGCATGAGATCACCTTCAATTTTATTTGGCCACCGAAAGAATACTGGGTTCATTTGGTAGTTAGTTAGATATAGGGGGTTGTGAATTAGGGTTGGATGATTAATCTAGGGGAGATAATGGAATCGTATTTGTTTTGGTTTGACTTTTTGAAGGACATCTGGGAAGAGTTTCATTCATCGATATGAATGATAAGAATAGGAAATAGATACACTACCTTTTGTATCGGAGTATTTTAGTGTGGTAACATGGTAAAAAGTTCAACATTCTTTTGTTCTTCACCCCAGATCTCATTCTGGATGAGGAGTCTAATGCGGGGTGGATTTAGGATGCCCTTCCCCATTCAATATAGTATGTTGTTACTCATTTTACATTGTAAACATATTTGGACGTTTAGAATAATATATAGGTAATTATGTGATGTATAGGTGATGAGTTCAACCATGAGGAGGGATCCAGTAGAGTTATTCTAGGGGAAAGGTTGTGAGAGGTGGGTTTTGGTACACGGACCATCAAGGTTTTGACCTTCATGGAATCAACATCAATAGTTTCACTTCCAATCTTATGGATCAAGTGGTTCGAGTTCTCATTATGATAGATTGGGGTTGATGTGTGTATTTTTTGGGTCTATCAACATCTTCATAGTTAGTTCTGAGTGGTTTCTCATGCTTAGTTTTGTGGAGGAGGATAGGTTAGTGTGATCCTCAGTAGTAGTTCCAGGGTATGTTGTTTTAGAAGCAAGGATAGTAGGATAATGCTCCACCATAGATGGTTGAGACCGACCTCAGGTTTTTCCTTAGGTACATCAAAAAAGATATGTCCATCGAGGTGATTTTTAGTAGAGGGGTGGAGGAGATTGGTGTGGTCAATTACACACCGATGAGGTATCAGTTCCGGTATGAATAGATATTTTTAGAGGTATTATTAATTTGTTAATTGAAATTTCTTGTACTTTTTTTTATTTCAGAAATTCTCACATCTATGTTTCACTTAAACTAGACCACGCTTTGTGTCAAGACGCAGAGAGGCTGCCATAACACTGGCGTTGATCACTCTATTCGAAGGCCATACCAGCATTTCAGATGTGTTCAAGGGGGTGTAGACCGATGATGGGACCACATCAATCCCATATAAATATCATTTCAATACAGATTAAATAATAAAATTTCAATATGAATGTCAAATATTTTATTCTCTCATGTGATATTATCGTCATTTTCTAGAAAAGATTTATGTTCTCAAATGTGGATGGACAACGTCTAGCATTCATTGGCAAAGAGAGTTGTTAGGTGGGTAGTCAGTGTGTAGAGCCTCTTCGATTCTTGTTGGCCAAGCCATTAGTGGAATTGGTGGACTCTTATATTGTGTATTTCCTCATACTAGTTTTGGAGTTCCTTGATGTTTTCCTTTGGGAGGTTGTGATACTAACCCCTTAATGTGATGTTCAATTCAAGATAGAGCTTCAACCTAGTGCTTCTCTTATTTCAATGTATCCTTATCGGATGGCAATTTCTATGTTCTGAGAGTTAAATTTTATATTGATGAACTAATAAAGAAGATATTTATCTAGCCTACTGTGTCACTATGGTGTGCTCGAGGTTTTTTCGACAAAATGGTTGATGAAATTAAGAGGTTTTTAATAGACAACTGGAGGATAAATTAGGTTATTGTGAAGAACTGTTACACTATTCTAAGGATAGAAGAAAATTCCAACTCAATGAGAGGGGATGATGGTTTTCTATGATCGATCAGCTGTCTGGATATCATCAATTGAATTATAAGGAGTGAGATATCCTGAAGACTGCATTTTGGTGCTGTAATGGACACTTCAAGTTTGTAATAAATTTTTTTGGAGTTAAAAATGAACAATGATTGTTCATGGGGGCTTTTGAAATCCTTGTTTCATGATTTCCTTGATCTGTTATTCGTTTTATTCATCTATGATATCCGGATCTACACAATGTAAGAGGAGGAGCATACCAAGAAACTATGAACTACCTTGCAGGTTCATCGACGCCACCAACTCTGTATAATACTGTCTTAGTTTTTGTTTTGGGAATTTATGGTGAATTTCCTTGAACACATGGTGTCTCATTAGAGTGATGATATAGACCTTTTGAAGGTAGATGTAGTATTTTTCTGGAAAACACTCAAGAATTTGGTGGAGGTTCCCAGATTTCTTGATATTTCGGGCTATTACTGGATGTTTGTACCTGATTTATCTGAATTTTCAGATCCATTGATAGCTAAAACCTAAAAAGAAAATTATTTTGTGAGGTGAGATCAAGGATAAGAAATTTTCATCTATAGTAAAGAGATAATTATTTGTGGTCCCGTGATCTAGTTTCCTGAGGAAGGAGTGATGATAGAGGTTTTCTACAATGCTTCCCATCTAGTCTTGGGATGTGTCTTGACGCAGAAACATGAAATGATATATTTTGGGTCTGAGAAGTTCTGTCACCACAAAATTAACTGTGTAACCAATTATCTCGATCTAGCATTTGATGTGTTGGCATTGTATTCTTGGCTGAAATACATTATTAGGGAGTACATTGTTGTCTTCCCAGATCATAAGAGTTCGATGAATATCTGTTCCCCAAAATATCCAATCATGAAATAATAATGGTGGATAGAGTTTCTTCAGGATTAAGATTTCTAGATCTCATAAATCTCAGGTAAGCGGAATGTCATGGCAGATGATTGGAGTAGGATTTCATAGAAGGAGGTATTTTTTGAATCTATGGAAACTAGGAATGTGATGGAGGAGTTTTCAGCATTTCACGTAGATGCAAAAAATGGATGGTGGAAGAGTATATTTGTTCCATATGGAAGTGAAGTTCTCATTGACGTATTATGTAGAGGAGTCATAGTGTGGAGACTTGAACATAGTGGTGTTATGGGATCATGTTATAAATGGCGATGCTTTAGAGGGCCGTTTAGAGGGTGGTAAAAATATTATATTGTACTGTGAAAAGTTTTTTTTGATGGTGATGTGCGAGGGAGTCCATTATGAGTTACATAACTCTCTTTTAGTGGTATAATAAAAAATTTAAAAGATGTATCATGTCATTAAAATTCATTTTGGGTGACACAGGGTGAAATGTTTAGTGGGAGTGTTTTTGGAATGATGCATGGTCTACTATCATATAAAGAATGAGAAATGTTTTCTTATTGGTTTGTTGAATCCCATATATGTCCACGAGTGCATTTGGGATGAGTTATCAACAGATTTAATCACAAGGTTACAAAAATTATATGGAGTCTATGATGATATCTTGGTAGAAGTGGATTGGCTGATTAAATTGGCTCACTTCATAGCAAATAAGATGTCAGGAATGGTGGATGGATTAGGAAAGAGTTATGTTTATGATGTGGTCTACTCTCATAGAGTTCCAAGATCCATTGTCTTAAACTAGGAAGTGATGTTTACCTCACATGTTTCAAGGGTATTACAACATGATTTTGTAACCTATTTAATCCTCATAATTATTTTCCACACTCATAATTATGTGACGATAGAAAAAACTATTTATATACTGTATGACATATTCTGTGAATGCTTCTTTGACATTGGAAGATCATGGTCAAGACAGTTAGACATGTTAGAGTTGAATTACAACAATAGCTATCAGTATTCTATTGGAATGGATTCATTTTAACAATTGTATGGAACACCCTATTTCTCACCTTTGTCCTGGATAGGGTTTGGAAAGACATCCATTATTGGTCCCAAGTTTGTTCAGAGAATGAAAGTTAAGGTTTATCTCATTCGTGAGAGGATTAAAGTAGTGCTTGACCGGAAGGTGTCTTATTGCAATCACAAGATGAGGCCCTTGGAATTTGAGGTTGGGGACCACATGTTCTTTAATTATTCCACTTGATATTTGTATTTGAGATTTAGAATGTGGAGAATGCATGATCCCAAGTATTTTGGGCCCTTTGAGGTGTTGGGGTGAGTTGGAAAGGGGTAATTCCAATTAGTTATGCCGCCACTATAGGAGAGGATGCATTAAATCCTTCACGTCTCTCAACTATGTAGTTATATTCATGATTAATCCCTTGTCATATACTGGGGAGAATTAGATATCAAATAAGACACGACATGAATGGACTGTCTATTAAATGTTCGAGATCATTGTGAGAAGGTGATTTGGGGGTAGGCCATTCCTTTGATTTTCATGTTGGGGGGGAATGGTTTCCTAAAAGTGTGTAATTGGGATAGAGAAGTTAAAAAATGTGTCCCCAATACCCTTATTTTTTTACTTTTTCCTAGTTATGTTTTTCTTTGTACTGTGATGTTTGAGTACTGTTTTCAATGATATGAGTTGTTTCCTTATTTTGTAATGTGTGATAAGATCTGGACATGTGATGTGTAGAGTACTGGATGGCTAATTGTTAAACATTAATTGTGATGCGATTAAACTCATGAGAATGATTTAGTGGTACCCAGAGTTGAAAGATTCTCTATATGGAGGATGTAATTCTCAGTTTTTCATGTTCATTCAATGTGGTTGTTGTTCTTGTGTGGTATTCCTTCTGACGTGTTTGGTTGTTAGCGGTGTTTAATATTGGGAGATATCCCTAAGAGGTATCTCATGGGGTGGTTTTTCAAACCCCACATTCTTATGGGATTAGTATTGGAATCTCGGGGTTGAAAATAGTTAGATAGGCATATGATGTAATGGATCGGACCTTCCAAGTCCATTAATTTGTGAAAATATGATGTCTAAAGTGTTTTAGGAGGTCATGGTGACACCTTTCAATAGTTTTCCTATTTTTCAAATTTTACAACTATAATTTGGAATTTTTAGTTGGATGGGTGAGTTGGAATGGTGAGTATGAATGGTGAGTTAAGATAGTGATTCATAACGGTGAGTCGGGATGGTGAGTCACAATGGTATCTTGTGATGGAGACTTGTGATGATGACAAGCAATTGTGACTTGTGATATTGACTCGTGATGGTAACTCACAATTGCATCTCCTGAGGGTGGCTCGAGATTGTATCTTGCAATGGTGACTCACATGGGTATCTCATCAAATGGTGACTCACACTATTGACTCACAACTATTACTTTTACGTGTGATTCGCAATGGGGACTCATCTAGTGGTGAGTCATTTCCAACAATTTTTCAATTTCAAAAAAAAATACACTTTTATTAGTTTCTCCAATTCAACGTTTTCATTGACATAAAATGTGTTCAAAACCAAATTTATGTGGTTTTGAATCTATTTCAAGGATTATAAGTCTTAGTAATAATTTTTCTTAGAGTTCAAGAGCTTTCTAAACGGTAAATATATGTGATTTTGTTAAGATCCAGATTTATTAGAAATTCAAAACTATTTCATATCTCATTATTATATGGTCTAATATTTCAAAGTCATGGTAATTACCTTCATTCATTCCGTATAATTTATCTTGATACTATACATCCCCTAAATATTTATCTGATAAGGAGTCATGCATTTTTTAGTATCCTTTGGATCAACTTTACTATAAGGCTTTTCCAACGGGATGTGTGCACCCTACTTTGGTGCAATAAGAATGTGTTGATCGCATCTTCTTACAATTAGATTTTCCATTATCTCTCTTATTTTTGCATCATGTGGGGTTGGTGTATGATTGGTTATTTTGAGAAGATATTTGAATTAAATTTAACAATGATAATTAAATTGGATAAGATAAATATATGGGGTCTAGGGAATTTGATGTGTCATCTTACTATTTTATTGGTATTTTGATCAAGATTTAGAATTGTATGGGCTAACTAAAAATTTAAAATCATTGTCATTGGGGTTATTTGTATGTTCACTAAATATATTGTGGGATACAAATTATTTTTTTCCTGACAAACTGCTGTTATGAAAAATATATTAACCACATCCCCTTGTATAATAATTGGATTCCTCGGGATCAATTTCCTTCTATGATAACCCAAGAATTACAATGTTTAAATTGAGTAAGGAATTCTATTTTAAATCTGAATATTTATTTCTTTAGTTTGTGTGGTGGTGTTCTCGGTGTGGTTCTATTCTAACTTGTACTGTAGTAGGTTTGTGGTAATGGCTGTGTGTGTGGGGGTGGTTTAAGAGGTTTCATGGAATATCAGGTGGAGATATTGTTTGATTATCTAATGGTTTATAATTTTTGTATAGTAGGGTATTGATCGGGTTATGTGGTTATGCGCTATTTAGTGAAACTTTGGGTTGGGTGTTTTCACTGTTGATATGATGGATTAGCGAGATAACATTGAAGAATGATGATGGCAGTTGTTGGAGAGGTTGTTAAATAGAGAGGAATGTGAAGTGGGTTTTCCTACCATGCTTCTTCATTCTATATGTGACTTTAATTTTTTGTATTATTGTATGTCATGACTATTAGTTTCTTGAGTATAGATGTAATGATTAATGGAATTGTTCAATATTGAATTATAATTGGTCAAACAAATTTTTCAGGGGATGAAATGAGTTTGTGGATGGTTTTGTGGTTGTGAATTTAAAGGTTTCAGTGAAGTTGTAAGTATTGTGAATTGGATGATTATTTGAGGACCCATATGGTGGGAAGAATTTTTTGGTATTATATCAATGTATACATGTATTTCATCTTTTTTTTATATATGAACCCCATCGTAGTTGAGCACTATGTTCCAAACACCCCCATCGTCATTGGGGAGGGTGTCTTTCCCAAGCATCCCAGTTGGAGGATGGATGACTGGCCACCCTATCTTCCCTTCTCCTTTTTCCAGGCAGAGGTAGCCCAAGATTCTTCAGGCAGGTTGGGGTTTTTTGGGGCCAAGTGTTTTGGGGAGGGATTTGTTTTCCTATGTATCTTTATGATAATATTTGTTGTGTTTTCACTGGAATCTTATTGATTAGATGTGTTGTTCTATCCCAAGTGTATATGGGATGTGACATGATAATTGGAATAGTTGTATATGAATAGGATGTGATGTGTAATGGTTCCAAGGGGCATATGGGTGAGATTTGATGTGGTTCATGGCCCTAGTGATGGGATTAACAGTGCTTGTGAGTTCTAGGTGTGTGCTGGTGGGATGTGAGGTTGTTCATTCAGAAGAAGTGGGATCAATGAGATGTTTTTTATTAGGGTGTTAGAGCATCTACTCAATGGTAATGTGGTGAGGGGTACCCTATCATCTATGGGAATTATATTAATTTAAATGAATTTTTTTATTTGGTGGGTGTTACTTGGGGAGGTTTGGGTGGTTTGTATAACTACTTCAGTGCCTTTGGTTCTGTTGTTTTCCCATGAGAGAATTACTATGCCTCTATCACTTATTCATGATAGACATTGGTTTTTCCACTTAGTATACATGTATTATCATCCTTTTTATATAATATTATTTTAGGTTTCAATGCGGATTATGTGGAACGTGCAGAGGATTAATAGATCTGGCATTGGGATTGTTTTTTGGTCGATGTTATAGCTAATTTTGGTACATAGATCAAAGAAATTTGTTTTATAACAATTCTATTTTAATCATGAATGTGGGACATATTTGGATTTCTTATATATATATATATATTGGAGTTGTTTTGGGATGAAACAACTTACCTCCCTATCATTTTCCATTAAAAAGGGAAATGCCTTCCATATTTTGAGACATGTATACCCTTGGTGTTGGTCACCACCCCTGGGCATACTAGAGGTGGGACTCAGGGCTCATTATCTCATGATTTTAATTTCCATCCCATTAAGGGTATATTTGGAGGGAGGGGGTCATGAAACATATCCTTAGAAAGAAACCTATACATTTACTTATAAATATATCTAGGGATCTCAATCAAAATTCCTTACCCAACATTCCAATTCTTTACTAAGAATTTTCTATGATTCCAACTATTGTGACACTCACTTTTCATACATTAACATTTCATCATTTTTTAGAACACTTAATTCATTACTCAAACAAATGACCAAAAAACATATAAGATTTATAAAATTGTAAAAATGAAAACAAAAACACTATAATATAAGTGAGCTACATTATCTCCCATTGGATTCTTCAAGAATAGAACCCTTCTTAGAAACATAATACATAATACATATCCTCATGACCTAGTGAAAGGAAACATAAAAAATGGTGATTTCAAATTATCTGTAAGGGTTTACATGGGACATATGTAATCATATAATAAGATTTAGTGTATGATAAAATGATCATAAAATAGAAGATAATATACTATATATCTAAGATCATAAATAATAGACAAGTCATAAATATTGTATGAACATAAGACATGATTCATAAGGGAATCAAGAACATAATCCATCAAAGAATATCATAAGAATATGCCATTCAATTTTTGGAAGACACATAAATATTTTTTATAATTCTATATCAGTCAAGGATCATTTTAAAAAAATAACATTTCACTTCATGGGGACTATAGGTACTTGTAGGGGAAACAACCATCACCGGTCACAATCATTTAATTATAAGGTATCGACATTCCCATATTATATAGTATATCAAGCCCGTTCACTTGATTACCATCATTATCTTATGAGATATAATTTTCATACCAATAAATTGGAGAGAGATATAGATCGAAACCAACACATACTAAAATTCAAAAATATGTGTTCCATGAGAATATAAATCATTCATCATATAATAACCCATTGAATAAAACATGTTTCATAAACATCATTTAATCATCACACGACTAGTTAAAAAGAAATGGGTTTCATAAATATCATTCCATCTTAAACATGAACCATTAATAGAAATAATAAAAATGATGTTATTGAATCATATCCACACTGAAAGATAATTATCAAAAAATAATTTTATCATAGATTGAAAATGATTTTGAGAAATCACATGAAAATAATTTTTGAGGAAAATATTATTTATTCATTGAAAACTTTTTATTTTTCTAAAATGACACACAATTTTATAAGAAAAGATTTTCCTTTAATATAACCATAAAATCATATAAAGGAAACATAAAATCATTATGGAGTCATGAAATAACAAATGTACATTAATTTTATATAAGTTAATAAACCCATTCCTTTTGTACTTTTTCTTGAAAAGTCACAAATTACCTTGTTTGGAAATAGAAAGGAAGTGTCCTTTCAACAGATATAGTAAAAAGTTAAAAAGTGGGTAAAATTGGCATTCATCATACACAAGAGAATAATAAAAAATTTGTGAATTTGTTTTACAATATCAATATATGGGAGTTAAATATTCCCTAATGAATACATAAAAAAAATTACAAATATTGATGAGATTGTGAAATAAATACTCATCACATTATAATCAGAAGAATTGAATTCCCCATGAATGAAAGACAATTATATGGATATGAAAATTTCATTATATTATATTTAATACTAATAAAAAATTCCATGGGATATATATACACCATGTATAAGAAACATGTAAGGTATAAGTCATGTGTCCCATAAAAATAAAAGTGAGACTTAAATACCTTACCATATGTCATGACTCTCTTCATATTCATTAAAACCTAACGTATAATAAATATTAGATTATTAGGCGTATATTACATAACAATTTTAAATTACATAAAACAATATATGATTTACATATGACCTTCTATTATGATTTAATTAACCATTCCATGTTACTGTAACGTTTAATGTAATATCATATTTTTTCACTTTTTATTCTTGATCCTATTAGGTAGATCATTGTTTACCCATTTCCAGAATGTTAAAAATGATATTAATATCATTTATATTAATTATATAAATATTTATAATAATTTACAAAAAAATATAAACATGAAATGGAATACATTTTTCATGGATATGGTAGGTCGTATATAGGCATGATCATTGTTTCTGTTTATTTATTGTTTTGAATGAAAATTATTATATATATATATATATTATTTCTAGAAGTATAATTACATCATATATATCATATGAATAAAATATTTTACATAATAATTAACTACCATGAGAAGTAGTAAAGGAAAATTTAACGACATTGTTTTGAGAGGCATTAGTTCGCCGCACATAAGAACAGTAAGTTCGTTACTCATTTTATACAAGTGTGTGTGATTATAGATCCAAATATTAGAATAAAAAAATAAAAAATCATAAATGATACTGATTTTATTATATAATAATATAATAATAATATTTTATAGGGTATATAATTACAATAAAACAAAATATATTTTGAATGGATGATACCTTTTCATTGGGTAACTCCTCTTAGTATTCATGAAAGGGATTCCATGGTTAGATTTCATCAAAATGGAATGCTCATAGGATTAATTAATATATTTTTTAAGTATTATTATTTAGTGGTTTACTAAATAAAATATTTTTTGATGTGTGATGAAGAGATAAGAAGAGGTTGCCTTTTATAAGAGAGGAAAGGTAATCTTTTGGAATTTCCTCAAAATATTAATTTATAATAAATTGTATGTCAATCCAAATTCATAAAAGATCCTAATTATTCAATGATAATATGATATTGGTGTCAATCTCATCACCAATAGATATTATACAAGTTTTGATATAAATATAAACCTTATCATTTTGTTTATCCCATAGTTATCCTATTTTAATTTCAACTAAGATGACAACTTTTTCAATATGAATGCTCGTAATTTGTACTTATGTGATGTTAAATAAATAATAAATGAATAAAATTTAACATTTTATAAAATATTAATATTTAATTATTTTTTAATTATTTCTGATTATTTCTAAATAATTTAATAAAATATGTTTTTAATAAAATATCATAATTTTTAATTTTGACACTATTCATTACTTAGATATTTTGAAAATATCTACAGTAAGATAACTTAGATGAAATTAATTTAATACAACCCTTTTATTTTATATTCATATATAAATTTTATGTATAACCATAATTAAGTCGATTTATAATTCTTTTAATTATTAAAATGTCATTTAATTGATTGTTTCATTAATTGAATAATTACTGCAAAATCATTTTGTCAAAATTTATGATGATTACTTATACACTAAAAATAAATAAAAAATTTCTAGAATTTATATTAAAAAATTATATTTCATAATATATATATATATATCCAAGCATATATTCTATTTATCAAAATTTTAAATATATTATACTCATAAAAATTAAGATTGTGATAATATTTAATTTTCTTGGATTTTAACAATATCTAAATCCTTATCAAGGAAAAGTGTACATTAAATAATTTAATTCAGAATCATTATGTGACATGGGATTAATTAAATATATCAAAAAATCATTTTAGAATGTGTTAAGGTAGTTTTCTAACATTTATAATATTATTTTCACACTTAATTACCTTATTTCACCTTAATTGTGTTAATAAAAACTAGAAAAGATATTATTCATATATTCCAAAAATTAAAGAAAATTATTTACTAAATTTTTAACTTTTGATTCCAAATATATAATCAATTCTTTATAATTAAAAAACATTAATGGTTGAAATTAATTTAAAATAAATCCCCTTGATAGAATGAGAAAATAATTTTTTATGTGAAAAAATACAAAATATTGAATTGTTTTTAAATCCAAATTCAATTTTAAATCTATTCCAATGACCTAAATTGGATTAAATAATAAAAAAAATATATTATTATAATTTAAAACCTATAAAATATATAATTTAACACAATTAATTATTTCTATGTAAAATTTGTTTTAAATTAAAATTCGGTATTTTTCACTACTCATAAAAACATGAAACATATTTGAAAAATAAAATAAATTATACCAATGTAAATATTAGTATCCCTATTATAAATAGGAAATCTTTCTTGTCAAATATAATTTATAAAATTTCCAAAACAAGACATAAAAACAATACTCCATATAAAGGATGAAAAAAAGTTTCTTTAATAATTATTTTATGTGTAATATTGGAATTATTATTATATCCATTCTACAAAATACAAAAATAAAAATGATAAAAAATTAATTGAATAGATATTTTATTAATATAATCTAAAATGGGTGATTTTTTTACTTTATTGGTATAAAACATAAATATGTTATTTTAAATAGTTTTTTAGTAAAATATACCATTTTAATTTCAGAAGGTCTCTACATGTATAAACCATACATCCATAATTCATTTTATCCTGTTAGTACCCACTATTCTAATGTATAGACATTAATTTTAGAGGTCAAATAAATAAAAAAAATATTGTTCCTTAAAACTCGTTGTTTCATGTAATTCATTCAATTTCATTGTTTCCTGTGTCACATGATTAGCATAGTGTAGAGTATAATGAAATCATAAAATGGAATGGAATGAAAAAAATACATAAAGGAAAATTAATATATTACCAAGTGTTTATAAAAACATGTGGGGTTACATGTTTTAAATAATTGTTCAAAACAGAAGTGTTTGACCTTGGCTGATACAAGTATAAGAGGTTCCCTCTATATCAGGTGAAGTGTGATGGTTTTATCCCTAGTATAATGTTCCCATAAGGTATGTGGTGATATTTTTTCCTATTATGGAGCTCCCCAGATAGGATGTGATAATTGAATACTAGAATCAGTGACCAAGAGGGTCTACAATCTTTTTCAAGGACAAGTATGGTAAGTGTTGTCTTTTTCAAAAAAATATTATCTTTTAATAAATCAATTACACATACCTTTAGTAAATTCATGTATTTTTATGCTTTATATTCTTCCTATATATGTAAATAATGAATTTGGTGAGTGGTAATTCATGTGTCTTGGAATTTTTTTAAAATGTGTCCAAATTGTATCCAAAGGTTACTATTTATAGAAAAAAGATGAGATTATTTCATTTGGATGTTGGTCATAGATGGAAGTTCAATAATTTCAACTTTGTCGTGGGAGGATGTTTTGTTAGTGGTTCATGGTGTTCTTCAATTGAATATGAACTTGGTCATGTGTATAGGAACATCGGTGAAATGATATTAGAACACAGCCATGGATATAGGAAACATGATCTATTTCATACATGGGTCACTTTTCATTCATAATTCATATCCATTGTTCCATAAAAGGTGTTGAAAAATAAATCCTTCCATTGGAAGTGAATTTTATCATAATGAAGAGGTTTAATTTCATTGGAATGTGTTAACCAAGAGAGATAATGGACAAAGGCACAAAAAATGTTGCTTACCCTGGTGGTTCTGTAAAATAATGATCTAGTGAGGATTTAGTAAAAGTTGAAACATAAATTAGTTGAGAGGAAAAATAACTCTTTAAATAGTGGTGGATCCCTCATATGGGGAAAAATTGAAAAAATGAATAAATTTTGAACATTTAAACTATATTTTCACACTAGTTCGTCAAATATTATTGATGTATAATAATTATTTTCATTCACCTTAGCATTTGCTACCCCATTCCACTGAATGGAGGGAGTGGGTGACGAGACCTCAATGAGGATCCCTTGGTAATGGGAGATTCATTATGGGACCATGATGAAGGGAATAGATTGGGGGGACCTAATCCAGGATCCATGGGTAGAGGGACTATGATGAAGGTAATTGGGTGAAGTTAGTTGAGGGTAGCGGCATGGGTGAACTGACACCAGGTAAGGTGAAATATGAAATGGACACTTGGTGAAGGGACATGCATTAGAGACCATAGTGAGCTTACCTATGAAAAGAGAACTAAGAGGTTGGACCTAGGATAAACCAAATAATTTTACAAATTTTTTACATTTTTGAAACCTTCACCTAGTAATTCATGTATTTTTTATGGATTCACATAGGTTTAATCTTTTTCGCTTTTAATTTGTCCAACTAATGACTTTAACACAACAATATTCTAGAATTAATAATTATTTAAATATATACAATATTAAATATATTTTTTCACATGATATTATTAAATAAAAAATTGTGTTACATTTTAACAATATAGGGATATTATAATTAAATATTATATCACATGTAGGATGAAATATGAACAAAAATTTAGAAAATTATAAGTTTAATAAAACAAAAAGTAAATTAATATGATAGGAATAAGGAAAATTTTATTTTTCTATAAAGATCAGATGCTTGATTTCTAAAATGGAAATTGAGTAAATGAATTAAAAATATTATATTTATGATGAGAGAGATGTAAATTCAAAATATAAAAAAATTTATGATTTTATTTAGGACTGTATATAGGAATGAAATTTCTCTATAATAATTTTTTCCATGGAATTATGGTAATTTTATATATTTTCATCAAAAATTTAACCATTGGGTATGATTCTATCAAATATATATATTAAATGTTTTGTAATTTTTTATAAGAAATTATGAATAATAAAAGTAATGAATCATTGAAAAAAGGTAATATTTAAAAAATAAGAATTTATTTGTACATGTTACAAATTTGTTTTACAGAATGATATTAAATTTTTATAAAATTCATTGAAATTCATTAATTTCGATTAATTGATATTATAAAATTGTTACAATATAAAAACATAATTTTTTTATGATGTTAATAAATTTAATTAATGAAATAATAATTTTTTATGAAATATTTTTTTATGTATTATGTTTTTTAAAATTTATAAATTTTATTAATAACTACCAAATAATTATATTAATTATATATAAATTGAAAAAAAATTAAATTAATCTCAATGTATTTATTTATTAATGAATTATAAAAAAATCCATGATCAAAATACATTTTTATAAATATTATTTTATGAATTGTATTTTTTTTAAGAAAAATGTTTACTAGTATTATAAATTTATTAATATAAAATGGAATTCATATTTATAATCATAATATTAAAATTTAGTCATGTGGATTATTTTTTTTAACAATAGTTTGTTTAAGACGTTAATGTTAGTTACCGTGTTGTGGGTAAACAAGTCACTGGTAAAGAATTATATATTTAGTGTTCTGCTTTTTATCATTATAAATTACAATTATTTATTTTTAAAAATGAATCTAGTTCGGGTTTTTTATATAAAAAATACTAACACAAATTTAAGAATTAGTTGAAATAAAATAATATTAAGAAAATTTAATGTTTAAATATTTAATTTTCCGTGAAAAAATTTCTTTATTTTTATTATATATTAATTTAAAATTTAATTATGTCATATCATGAAATTAAATTAAATTAAAAAGGGTGAAAATTTATAATTAACATAATGAATTTTGGTAAGAGTGGGCGTCTATCAATTTGAGTAAAAATTAATGAATTTGCATGTAATTAAATAATGGAGAACATTATAAAAATAATGAAATTACCATGGATTGAATTTTCTTTAATTAATCTAGTATTTATACATTTTGTAATTAATTTCTTTATGATGAGAGTAAAATATTTCACAAATTTTTTATCACATAACTCACCTCTCTTCAATTTGATTCCAACTTTACCCATTACATATTGTAGGGATCCTTGTAATTGGAACACATTATCATATATAAAATTATCTATCCAATATCCCTTAAAACCCAAATTTTTATTTCAAATATAAATTGAATATTTATCCATTTTTTACTCTCTTATATCCCTCTCCAATTTTAGGATTATCCCAATCACAAGTATTTCTAAGCCCTTCTTCTGAGGGAAGTCATCATGATCAAGAATGCTTTCAACAAAGTGGGGAGTTTTTTAATTAGTTTTAATTTAATTTATATCCTACACTCTTCCTATAAATAATTCACTAATAAATAATTTTCAAGTATTATTATTACTCTTCTTTGAAAATGACATTATCATAATAGAACTCTATTGTCATAAGCATTCATTTATTATAAAATTTTTTCATTCGGGTCTATTCAAACACCTACATTAATAACATTATAATGCACTTATCATGAAAAAATAATTAAACATAAATTATTGTAATATAATGTATTAATTTAAAATTTAAGATTTTTATATGGTTTTTTGGAACTATAATATTTATATTTCCCTCACTAATAATATAGTTGCAATAATTTTTTTTAAATTATCAAAAAAACACATTATATATTTTGTTATAGGGAAATACACAATACATGCATGGAATATAACCATAATTTCAAAAATAATTATAGACAACAAATTAAAGTTCATTCAATATTCATGATATGATGAAATAATGAACATAAAATGATGACCAAAACCATTATACTGAATTCCTACAAAGAAAGATTAAATATATTAAAAATAAAAGACCAATCTTTTCAATAAATGTAAAAACTATTTATCAAATTAATATAATAAATTGATATAAAAATAAATTATCATGAAAAGGGTTATAAAATATATGATTTAAAAAAAATTCATAAAACATTGTGTATTGTGTCTTACTAAGAGAAAATAAATGAATATAATTTCTCAGCTCAACTTCCCTTATTTGTGGCATGTTTAGTATTATAATCCTATTTTCATTTTTATGGTCAATATGCAACCTAATTTGAATTTTAAATAATGATTCTATTTATACACATTGAATTTAGACTATTATTTAATGTTTTTATTTAAATATATTTCGATTCAAAAGTTTTCAATTTTGTATGGGGTTTCAAAACCCCGATTTCCATTTATTAAGTTAAAATATTTCTCATTTAACTCCATTATTCTTAGATTGAGTTGTTATATCCTATTAAAATTCTGTACATTATTTACTCCTCATTTATCGGGAAATAACATTTTCAAATCAAAAATATTATTTTCTAATATATTTCATTCTTAATAAAAATATAATGGCATTAAGATTAATTCACATTCTTTATATAGATCTTTCTCTTTCATATCAATACCAATTCATTCCAAAAAAAAATCCCCAATTATATTAAATTCTGTATGTGCATTAAATTATGTTCTCTTCATATTTATATTTATAATTTATTTCAAAATAATTTTTATTATTATATTCAATGATTTCTGATTCATTAAAACCGTCTTAAAATGATAAAAATTTATTTCCTCCTACCATATTATATTTTATCATCTAATCCAAATTTCATATAAATTAACATTATGAAATTTTATGATTCAATTTTTGGGACTTGAATGTAAAAAATTTTTTTGAAAAGAATTCATTCCATATTCTAAAAAGTGAAATATAATAGATAATTGTATAATCATTTTGGGTTAACATTATTTTCATTATAAGAGTGTGAAAAGAACATTCCTTTTTAACAGATTCTATAAGTTTTAATTTTCCTAACATATAATTTTATATTAATTATGAATCCTAATATCATATATTTAATGGTCTGAAAAATTAATACAAATCCTCTTTATTTTATATGATATTTTATTCTAATCAAATCTTATCAATAAGGGAATTGATATTTATTTTATTTTTCCAATCCAAATTTCAGAATGGTCAATATTTTTATCTATATTAATTAAAATCAATGTTTTCCCCCATGTTATTGTAGTGATATTTCAAAATATCACAAATAAATAGTCCCTCATTGGATGTTATATGATTTTTATGGGGATATATCACTATGTAATTTTATATATATATCCCTTGAAATTAAATTTATGTATTCAATAAATTTCCTTATATCAAACATCTTCTACCAATGATCCTTGAAATATCAATCCTTTAAAACCTATACATTAAATTATAAAATATTAATTCAAAAATAAATAATACCAAAAATATTTTTAACATCTTTAAATAGTTTTTATACATTTAATAATGTATAATTCATAATTACTCACTTCTATGTAATCTCTTTTTATGATTTAAAAGATTATTTTCATTAAAATGTTTTTAATATATGTATAGAATCAGTATTATAAATAATTTATAATTTTTTTTAGAAATTTAACTTTATTTAATTAAAATATCTTTTTAAATCATCATTTTATTACTATCTTATGGTTAATTTCTATGATTTTTTGTAAAAATATTTATGTTTCGTTGAATAATGGAAAATATAATTTTTATTATCTTTTATTTTTTTTTCTGAAAATAATTTAATTTAAATGTACCATTATTTTTTAAGGTAAACAAATTAAAAATTATTTATAAATAATATTATTAATAACAGAAGAATCACTAAAATACTCGATTTTGGAATAAGTTCATTTTTGGACTCGAAAATATATTTTTTTAAAAACTATTTCTATATGTGAAATCTGTTTTCATCTTTATATAATATATTAATCTATATATATTAATTGTTTTAATGAAATTTATAGATTATGTATTCAATAAAAAAATTAAAATTCATTTTAATTTTTTTAATGTATGCAATGGGTGATAATTCAGTTTTAGGAAGTTCCATTGATGTCCCGCCCCTCACTTATAAAATGGATCAAATTCTCCACCATTATTCACAAAATTTATGCCTTTTAGATCATCCAATAATTCCTAGATTTCTTTAATTCAACATTTATGCTCTATTTTTCTTATAATACCAATGTTTCAAGGATTAAGTTTTAATCCAAAGGAGGTCTCCCAAGGAAGAGGAGAAAAATGTAACCAATATATTTTATATTTATTTCTTCATCTACCAACTCTAAAAATATTTTAAACACAAAAAATAAGTAATTTATTATAATAAATATACAAAGATTTTATTATATACATTTGATTACCTTTTCATATTCATTTTCCATAATTTGGGAAATGAAATTATCTCCTTTGTGTTTATATGGACTTCCACCTCCACATAGTGATATGATTCATTTTTCATATCAATATATCATGGTTTCTTATTATGATGAATTTAATTTATATATAAAATATTTATCATATAATAAATATTTTATATTAGTGAATTATTGTTTAAATTTATTTCATTCAATCCATCAAAATGCCTAAAATATCACTTGTGTGTACGAACCCAGTACGATCTCTATGATGTAAGGGAATTAATTTTTAATCCTAGAATTATATTAATAGTATAACAGTGTTCATAGTTTTTAAATATTTTAATTATTACATGATTATGATTCTGGATATTATTAAACTATGATCAATGTGTAAGGACCATAATTGTGCAACAGAAACATATGTGACAAAAGAAAAAGTTAACACTAGGAAACATTGACTTTAATAAAGAATTATTAGTAAATTGGAATTGAAATATTTTATGGGTAAATATATGGTATTATTAGTTTTTATGTGGTTATAATATATTGTTTTTATAAATTTAAATTTATTATACATGATGTTATTGAAATTATGATGCATGATGGGATTAAGGTAAAGGTTTTACATTTCTATGTCACTTTATTATGGGATTATTTATGATTAAATTTAATTTGATTAAACTATGTGATACATGTTTCCAAATATTATTTATTTCATTATAATATGGTTATTTATGGTGATAACATTTTTTCTTGTTTTTCCTCTCTTCAAGTAATCAAGAGTTTAAAGCCTTTTTTTATGGAAATCTATCTTTATTTCTCTCTTAGGTCAATAATATTTTTCTTCTAAATCATCATTTTTTCATAAAATGTTTTCAATAATGATTTTATAATACCCTAATTATTTTTTAATTAATTAAAACCAAATTTGAAAATCCATTATAATTTTTCGGAGTAATATCCATTCCACACATCAAATGATATATTAATGTTTTTTATCAAAAAATTGAATGAATTTTTTTATGTACACAACATAAATGAATTTTTAGACATATATTAATTTTATTTGGTTTAAATATTCCATTAAAATTTTCTATAATTATTTTCAAATAATTTTTTTTCTTGATATTTTTAAAAAATTTAGATTTTAAATATCTGAAATCAAAATGGAAAGGGAAATTTTCTAAGTAAATGATCTAATTATCTTTTAAAAGTATTTTCATTTTTTAAAACATATATTTATGCTTATTATTCATTACGTGGGATATTATAAAATGTTACTATGTTAATTATTTAACACTATGGCATTTGATTTTGATTATCAAATATTGAATAAAAACAGTTTCTTTTCCATATGTAATGTTATGTTGAAATGATAAAAATTTTCATAATCATATAGCATACACATGAATGAATTATATTTATATGAGATTAGTTTATTTCAGTCCTCCAAATAATTGGGTAATGATTACTTTTTATGAGCTCAAGTGGAATAAAAATGGTCTTCTTATGATTGAAATAGAGCACATGAGAGGTTACTATAATCCAAAAAGAGGGTATATAGAATTTTATCCCAAACTCGGTGTTGGTAAATGAGTTTTTATGACAAGACTAACATGTCATTAATGTCATAGTGGGTAGCCATGTTATAATATTTTAAAATTATGATTATTCCATACATTATACCAATCATTTTTAAATGACTTTATTCCTATTTTATGATCTCATGACTCATGTTCATTGATTAATTTTTAATTTATTTATTATGAAATACCATGTTTTATTAAATGACTCATTAATATGTTATATGAATTGTTGGTTATGTTATTTAAATGTTAATAATATTTTTCCATTCCTTGATAGTTTTATTATTAAAAAATATCATTTATTGATATTTACATTGTATAAACTTATTTAGAATCTGAGATCACCTTTAATTTTGATTTATTTTACCAAGGATAATAAGAATGGTTTTAAGTATGTAATGACTACATAGGGTTCTTGTTGTGATGTAATTAAAATGAAATGGTGTATATAATTTTTGTAAATGTTTTTTATACCCATTTTCTAATTAAATTAAAACTGCTATGGTTTTATCATGGTACAAAATATTATTTAATGATTTTTTTTAATAAGAATTAATATATATGAATGTATGGATTTTTTCCCTAAATTTGGTATCAGATCATGGATTTTTTATTTTTGGAAACTATTATTAAAACCCTTTAGTGAGAACCCTTAGGATAATTAATGTATACTAAAGCATCATATGTTAGAGAAAAGAATGAACTACGATTTCCAAAAAAACAAATCCATGGTTAGACAGTATAATGTTGATCTTGTTGTGACATGTATGAACCTCAGAGTAAAAATATTTAATGTGGTGTATTGGGTATTAACTCAATCATAATCAGTGAATGATGAGTGTGCCTCATCAATCACACTAGGGTAGAAACTCCTAGGGTATATTCCAGGGTTTATTAGCAATTTTATGGGTAATTATGAAGTATTTTAATAAATAATTACCATGGATGGACTATGAAAAACAAAAAGTGTCATAGATTTAAAATAATGTGTCCATATTGTACATGAAATATATTAATTTCATTAATATATGATTTACCATTATGATTATTTTTCTCATATTATGCTTTTTGGTTTTATTTAGTAGATGGATGCCAAAGGAACCAAACTAACACAAACAAAGATAAAAAAGAAGGACTATACTCTTTATAATGCTAATGTTAAGTGATAAATCATGAAAATTATTGTTTCCATTATTATAGACATTTCTCAAAAAATGAATCATTGTGGGATTGTGAAAGAGAAAAATATTGAGCAGTGTATTATTGAGTCCAAAATGATGAAATATTAACATTCATTTAGTTCCTCTAATAGTGTACTAATTATGGATAAATTTATCAGTATAGTTGGAAATATATTTTCAATTATCCATCATTTAGGGAATGAAAATTTTATTTTATCTTTTTATCATTTGGTAGACGAAGAAGATCAATGGGGGAATTTTATCAAGAATATGGGAAAATTATAATAATTTTACTCTAAGGAGTGGGATGATTTTTGTATGTTATTTTTCAAGAAGTACAATAACCATATTATTCATATGAAAATAAGTAAGGAATTTATTGAGTTAATTTATATGAAAGATAGATCTATTATTAACTATGCGGAAAAAATTTAAAGATGTGAAAGGAATGCTGATGGAATTATCATTAATCTATAATGTTATATTTATTGATTTATCTATGGATTATAACCATGTCTTTGAATAGAGTTACCCAAAAGATAAATAAGTCATTATAAATAAATCATTTTATGTTCAATCATGATACAAATAATTAGCATAGTCACCTATCAATATCAATGAATTTATAAGAAAAGAAATATGTAATTCCAGTAATATTATAAAACAAATCCTAGGAGGGAAGAAGATGATTATTCTAGTATTCAATATGTTTGGAAAGAAAAAAAATTATATTTACTAAAGGGTACTCTTAAATGATTTATTATTGGAATGTAAGGTCACTTGTCAATCTAATACGAATATGATGGGGATATGTTAGAGAATTATTTTAACAGAGAGAAAGCTCCACAATAAGCACTATTGACACTCCAATGTTCCAAATGTAATAAGTATAGTAATTATTCTAATTATAAATTGAATATGATGGTTTATGATGATGATCAATTTTAGGAACCACTTAATGACAAATACAAAGGGAAATTTGATGTTATTAATTTTTAAATGATCGGTTTGATGATGATGTGGTTAATGGTTTACAAAACATCATATCTATAACTTCAAAATACTTATTTGATTCAGGTTTAACCCACATTTATATATATATATAATTTTATAATTGAATCACATTGTAAACTCAATGGTATATGCTATATTATATGTAAAAAATCCTAATGTTTGGATAACAACATCCCATATATATGATTCCTCTATGATTGATTTTTGTGATACTGTTTTTTTTTTCAAATCTTGTTATTCTTCCTTCAATTGAATTTTATATGATTTTGGTCATGGATTTGATATATTTTTATAGATCCCATATCAATTTCCAAGTAACAATGTCACTTTCTATATTTCTAATGAACCTATAACCATATAATAATGTGATGAAGAATAAAATAATCTAATAGAAATTACATCCATTATTTTGGTTTTTATTTCTACTACACATGTTATTTAACTCATATTGTTATAGAAATACTCAAAATAATATATATATATATATATATAGAAATTGTAGGATAGTTTTTTATTACATTATGGTATATTTTCTTTTTCATTCTCTAAGTTACAATGTTTAGTTTTTAATACAACTTACGCCATGTGGAAACCCTATTTCAAAGTATCCACTTATAATTTCCCAAATTTAGTTATAAAAATTAAGTAATAAAATGTAGGAGAATATTGATAAGGGGTCCATTCTGTAACATCCGGATCAAGGGTGCCACCTTGAAGTGCCTAGCGCCTGGTTGGTCACATGACCTCAAGCACATTTCTCCAAACACCAGAGGCTACCGACTAGAAGAGAGGGCCAATGTTTGATAATTGGGAAACTATTCCCCCATTGAAAAAATATACACAATGGAAAAATAGTAGTAAACAGTAGAAGAAGTAATAATACCATACACCAGAATTGAAAAATGAAAGACTGATTGAAATAAAACAACTGGATTACATATATAAATTATGCATGTCGTATATGTCTCGGAAAGAATCCAAACAAGTCACAATGATAGAAATATAATAATAAAAAATTTATAGAAATTTAGTAAACTCCATGGGCGTCACAATCCTTATCTTGGTCCTATGCTCTCCATATCCAACAATAATCAAGTACCTGATGAAAAAGGGAGATTTACATTATCTATACCTACAACCATATAATCTGTTTGGGTTCAAAATCATTACTCAAACAGGGTGTGAGACAAATACAAATAGGCAACCACCAATACAAATGTCCCTAAAAATCAATAAATATATATAGTAGACAATACGCAAAAAATAAGCAATAATCATGGAGGTACTCAAAAGTAAACAATTCTACAGATTTTTATTGTATTCATTTTCATTTATTAATTATTCCAACCATTGAATAATGAATCAAGGGATCTATCCTATGATCAGTATCCCTCTATGAAATAAAATCAACAGATATCTCAGAAGTCCATATAAAAAGTCAAATTAGACCGAGTCCATGTTTTTTCATTGGCTTAATGACACACCAAAATCATTCAAACATTCAAAATCACCCCTCTATGAAATGTTCTCACATTCTAAACCATGTGGTTTAACATATCATCTATTTAATAAATAAGGACCCTCTTGGAAATCTCACACTATCTAACCCCTTTGATCTCATATAGCACGTATCATTTACAAACGACCACCAGGGTATCTCTCATGGTCAATACGCCCTTGGTTTTCATAGAAAACATAAACTATAATGACCACCTTGATGTTCTCACAATCAATGTCATAGGGTCCAATAGTCATTTAATAACGACCCTTTGGGTATCTATCATGGTCTAACCCCTCTTGTCAATGACCACCTAGCATATTTCACATTCAATTCCTTTGGGGAAATATAACAACAATTCATACATAATAGACCCTAATTCAGGATGCTCTCTCAGTGAAATCCAATTAGTCAAACATTTCACAATGTGTGTCACATGCATCTCATATAATCAATAAAATATTGGAAACACACCCATGGGGTGTCCCGTAAATAAGTCATCTAACATTAAACATACAAAACATCCCAATTCCAATAAATTAAACCATAGAAGGTATTAAACTATGAGAAATTCTAAAATACACAATAGCCAAAACAATTCTATTTAGCACATTAAGCATATATAATCCAAAGAATATCAAAGGAAGGCACAAACCACCTACCTCGATGTTGTTTGGTCAACAATCGTGAATGTCCTCCCTTGATCCATCCTAGAACGAGGTATATCTACAAAAAGGGTAAAAATAAAAATCCTTGAAATACCTACAAGGGAGGAGGAATTAAGAAGAGAGGAAATAGGGAAATAGAGAACACAATAGTGGGAATCCAATGCACCCAACGTCATCTCAATTAGATATTAGACGGAGAACCGGGAGGCGCTCGAAGAACTTCATCCATTCTTCACTCTCTTGTACAAAATATGGGGAGAGGAAGGTGTTTCTAGACGTGAGACGTGATACCTCACTAATATTAAAAAAAAATAAAAAATTGCTTAGCGTGTTAATTTAATATACATTCCATTTACTAGCTGCAACTGACCCCTGCATTAGGTTGTCTTCTAGGACACCTACATGGCCAAGTACATGGTAGTTACAGGGCCAGTACACGGCTACACATTGAAACTGGTTAGATGGTATGTACTCCTATGAGGACGGTCTGTACATAGAATATTCCATGTTCTTATTTTTTCATTAAATACAACCCGAAATCATGATCCATACCTAAAATGAAGATTTAGGTTCTTACAAACATCCCCCCATAATGAAATTCGTCCCTGAATTTCCTTTTCAAGGGTGGTGAAGAAGAATATTCGAGAAACTCTGGAAACTATGAACGAATGTCAACATCACCCTCCAAAGTCTAATTTGGTAATCGTCCATGCTGTCTTATAACCCATACAAAAGAAACAAACTGGCCACAAAAAACCATCATGATATGATACACAATCCATATATGGTGCTCTTTGAAGGATGCATCCAACTGCAACTCAACCTCTGTGGGTTAGAAAGCATGAGACGTGTCTGAAAAGTAACATCATTGCCGAGAAACATGGAAGACGTCTTGTATATCCCGATACCTCTAAGGTAACAACAATCGATTGTCAACTATCCAGACTCTCTCCAAAACCTCAAATGGGCCGACGTACCCCATTGAAAGCTTCCCCTATCTCCTAATCCTCATATACCCCATCCTTAGTGTTAAATGTAAGAAAAAATAATCTTATACCTCGAACACCAAAGGTCATCTCTTTTGATCAGCATAATATTTCTGCCAAGACTGTATAGTATCCATCCACTTTCGAATCAACTCCACCTGCTCGATGATCTCATAGACAAGATTAGGTCCCATCATAGTTACCTCACATGCCTCCATCCAACATCAGGGTTATCGGCCTGGACAACCATACAAAGACTCATAGTGTGCCATCAGTATTGTTTCCTAAAAACTGTTATTGGGGGAAAATCCACTAGTGGTATATGTCTCTCCCATGAGCCCCTAAAATCTAGGATTCATTCTCATAGAATCTCCCCCAAAACCTAAATTTTATGCTCATATTAGCCATCATTTTGGGGATTGTAATCTATAAATAGAAGTACATGTGTACTCAAATCAATTTATAGTCCCTACTAGACATGAGATGTAAAACCAGCATCCCTATCTGAAATTATCGAGCGAGGAACCCCAAGAAAACATAGAATCTCTCAGATGTACAATATTCCCAGCTTATCAACACTAAATAATTACTTAATCATCTAGAAATGTGAATCATTCAAGAATATATCAACACAAACGCATGTAACATCATTTCCTAACAGTGAACATGGTAGACCCATCACAAAATCCATGGAAACATCATTTCACATCCCCTAAAGAATTGGAAACTATTGTAAAAGCCCATCTGGTCACTGATTCTCTGCCTTCACCTACTAATAGGTAGAAAATCTCATTACAAAACACGCTATGTCCCTCTTCAAACATAACCACAAAAACTAATTGTGTAGATATATATACATCACGGTGACACTTGGATGATCTTACCAAATTCTGGAATGATAATATCACATCAACCCCTCATGTATGTCTGCTGACACTCATACCTGTCCATGAAAACACAAGATCTCTTCATCTCCTATCGGCCACCAGGGAGTATGGTCCTCTCCTAACACACTCTCTCATAATACTAGGCCTTCAGAATCAGATAGATATCTCGTTCACACTCGATCCAATATAGTAGAGCTAAAATACACATAAGATTGAAACTTATTCCCCTGTCTTTAATGCACCTCCAAATCCAACTTAAAGAACAAAGCAATAAGCTTCCACTCAATATTGGCCTCCTAAACTTTATATATATGAGTAACCTTGATCAACACATCATCCACAATGTTGACTTTCCTAGGCATGTAGGAAAGATCAAATTAAAAGTACTAAAGGTACTCAACCAACCTTTTCTTTCTCAAATTTAGGTCTCACGGATTAAAGATATACTTGAGGATTTTTTAGTCAGTTTATACCACAAAATTATCTCCCAAAAGATAATGTCTCCAATAGTTAAAATCATGCACAGCTATAGCTACCTCAAGATCATGCATTGTGTAATTCCACTTATGAGGCCACAACTGTTGAGACCCATATGCAGTGAATCCTTCCCCCTGCATAAGAACATATCCCATCCTGATACCAGATGCATCACAGTAAATAGTGTTTCTCTTGCATGGTCTCGGAAAAACTAGAATCATTAAAGAAGTCAATCTCTCTTTCATCTACTGAATTCATGAATCATAGGAATATCTCAACAAATACATTTCTCCCTTCTTAGTATGGCCCTTCAGTGGAGATGTTATGTGTTAAAAGTCATGTAAAACGTTCATGTAGTAACTGGCTAGCCCCAAAAAACTCTATACCTCAATTATTTTCTTCATAATATCCCACGAAACTACTAATCTCACATTATCTAGGTCAAATTATACTCCTTTCTCTGAGATAACATAACCTAATAAGTGAATCTGGTCCATGAAAAAGTTTCATCTTGAGATCATAGCATATAGTTTATGCTCTCTCATAGTACTCAATAAGACCTCAGGATGTGTTGCATGTTCATGTCGAGTGTGAGAGTACACCAAGATATCGGCCACTAAGACTACCAAAAATAATCCAATTAAGGATTTAACACTCAGTTCATTAGTGTAATGAAAACAGTCAGTGCGTTCATGATACTGAACAGCATAACAGAAAACTTCTATAGACTATACATACTCAGAAAAGATGTAATAGGTATATCTAGTGGTCTAATTTTCAAATGATGATAACTGGATCTCACTTCATTCTTCGAGAAAACTATGTCTCCTCAAAGTTGATCAAATAGATAATCAATCCTCAGAAAGGGATATCTCTTATTGATTGTTAACATGTTCATCTTCCAATGATCCACACAAAGTCTAAGGGAACTGTCCAACTCCTTTTTAAAAAGGATAGGCGAACCCCAAAGAGAAGTATTGTTTCAAATGAAACCCTTTACCTTCAACTCCTCTAAATACTTCTTGAGCTCCTGTAACTCTGGTGTAGCAATCCTATATGGAGGAATGGACACTGGTGTTGTTCTAGGAAGAGTATCAGTAGATAAATATACCTCTCACTCCTGAGGTAAATTAGCAAAGTTGTCTCTAAATACATCCCTATAATGTTCCACCATTGGAGAAAAGTCAATTTGTGAATTCACCGGGTCATCTAGATATAAACTCGAAATTTGGGATATAATTATTCCCAACCCAAGATGCTCGGGTCCATATCTTCTCTCACGGTCATCCCTTCCACCCTTTTATAGAAAATTCCTACCCTCTAGTGATGTGAATCTCACCCTATGGAAATAGTTGTCAATAAAGTCCTAAAAAGTGACCAACTAGTCCATTCCAGGAATGACATAGAAGCCTTTAGTTTCTAATACATAGAGGTCCCATGAGAAGTGACACCCACCATCCTCAAGAGGGAACTCCTTCCATTGATGTACACTAGTCATCCTACTCCCCAATAGTGTTTCTAGAAACGTAACATCATCAGAATTAAATATACAGAGTCCAAGGTTCCATCACAAAATAAATTTATATAAAAGTATGAGAAGACCCCGTATCGAAATGTGTAGATGTTAAAACTAAAGAAACTATAATCGTACCTATAACAGTAGTAGGTCTAGGATCCTTCTCATGTTTGGACTTCTCCAATACCAATTTATGACCTGTATTGTATACATGTGACCCTACATAACTACCTTGTGATGATCTATCCTACTTTCGCTAAAAACCATCTGTCTAGCTACCACAGCCATGACCTCCTCCCCAGTATGAATGGCCTAACAAACTCCAGTTCCCTAACTGAAGAGAAAATTCTGGTCCCTCTCTTAAACATGGAGTCATAATTGGTCCCCACACACCCACTGATTTTGAAAACGTCCTGAAAAAATACTAGAGATGACCCATCTTTCCGAAAGATCGACACTCAACTAGCCCCTTCAATAAATGTGGTCTTGTATGCCAACTCTTCCCACAGTGGTAGAATACCACATGGATACATGAAGAAACATCACGAGAAATCTCCCTTTGACACTTTGGGTTATTTGTCGAAGGAGTACCATCCCTTGATGCTGAACGGACCTATCTCGCAGCTCCCAACTCCCTCATATTGTGTTTAGTAATCACCATCTAATTTATTATAGTCGTCACCGAATTCTACCTAAAAGAATTCAACTATGATCATATTTCATACCTATGACCATCCTCAAATCACATAGGAAAAGATAATTTGTCACCTCCCAGAACTAGTGTGAAGTGATGAAGTTCTGTAATGTGAGATGAGTTATCCATGAATGAAATACTTCCCTACTCCAAATCCCTGAACTCTCAGGTTAAGTCGGCCAATAACATCGTGGGATATATGTAATCATAAATGGTACTCTAAAACTCTTCCCAAGAAAAATATTTATGATTTCCCATCTATGAGATAATATCCCACCATTTTATGGGGGAATCATGTCATATAAACATTGTAAGCATCACCCACATCTCTGGAGGCCACTCAACATGTTCAAAGATAGAATGAATGGCCTCTAACCATGACTCTACGTCCTTTAATCTTCCATCCACTAAAAAAGTGGCTGGAGACTATAGCTGTAACACCGACATCAGCTCTACCATAGATGGGGAAGGATGCAGTGCTACCTAAAATGTATGTATTTTCTTCAAAAATCCTTAATGGAAATGTGCATCAACACATGTGTCTTGTATAATAGATTTTCCCAAAATGGGAACAATAGGAGGATCTGGTTTTTATATCGAATCTACCATTTCTAGTGTTTGATCGTTTCCTTGTATCTAGCATAAAATCGGAGGAAATCATGGTGGCATGACTCTTCAAGGATAAGTGAACACCTTAGTTAATAATTATCAAGGACAATAACATAGAAGTTAAATAATGTAACATAATAAAGAAAACATTTGTGTTTTACAAAACAGGGTTCCACAGCGTGTATAACAACCACATGGCTTGTACCCTTTTATCATTAACATTGGTGTATACCTCTGCCAAAAATGGTCATATAAAAACCCTACACACTGTGTGTTCCTCCTAGGACAAAACATGTACTTTAATGTTTCCCACCTTCTTATGTACTTCTACGTGGTTAAAACTTCACTTTTCTCTCCTTGGTAAACCTACATGGTGTGTTCACCCTACACACGACGTGTACCACTTAAGTACCTTCCACCCATTTCATTGGTCACATGACTCGATAGACGATTGATAACTATATGAAATGTACATTCAAGACACCTCTTGTACAACGTATATTGCATACACCTATTGTGTTTATCACATGGTCGGATACACGGTTCTTTACAACCCAACGTGTAAAATATTGACATGGCGTGTTCTACCAAAAGATTTCCAACCCCGTGTCTTTTCTCACATAGTCAGTCACACATTCAAGAACTACACATCGTATACTCCATGTACAAGACATGTACTTTAAAAAATTCAGTTTTCTAGAACAAAAGAACACATGGTGTGTGTTCATTTCACCACATGTCGTGTAGTCTAGTTTTCGAGATACTAAGCCTCTGAAACTACTCTCAAACCCTTAATAACATAATATTTTATCTAAGTCATAAAAAATTATGAACCATGAGATCTTATAGACATGCGAATCATAGTTTGGAATCCTTATTCATATCATATCCTGACAAAATTCAATTAAACATCAAGCATAATTCAAAAAATTCTGATCTAAGAGGGCCCATAACCCTCGTGGATACTCATTTGGAATCCATCCAAAAACAACATCGCATATACTAATTCCCTATAAAAATTTAATGTATTTTATCATGGAATATATTACAACAGCATGGATATCTTGAAAAACATCTATCACAACATCATGCAATCAGTAATGCATCCTAAAAGGCATGGCATGAATGCATGGCAAGTGATCTCTAACAAGTTCCTATATGATGCATGAGATGGAATACCCTCATCTCATTGGGTAGAAATATAAATATAATGACAATGATATAAATCATCAAAGTATAAAACTAGTGTGTCACTAAATGGGGATATCATATTAACTATAAAAATTGAAAAACCAGGAAATATTGTAATATTAGGGGTAGCATGGATTTTCCTTTTACACAGCTTAGCTACTCCCTATCACAGCTTATTAACAACTAAATTTTCCTTCTGATCCCAGTATATTGGCTCCAAAAATTATGGAAATGTAGAAGATAACACCCTTTGATACAAATTTGTATCGTCCTAGACCCGGGTGCCACCCTAAAGTGCCCTGAACCCGGTTGGTCACATGACCTCAAGTACATTTTCCCAAGCAATAGATATTATCGATTATCATCGAGGGACATGGTCTGGTAATGGGGAAACTATGGCCTCATTGAAAATGTATACATATTGGAAAACAAGTAGTAAATTGTAGTGGAAGTAGTAATACCATACAAAATAAGTAAAAAATGGATGACTGAGAGCAATAAAACAACTAGATAACTTATATAAATGATGCATGTGACATTTGTCTAGGATAGTATCCAAACAAGTCAAAATTTTAGAAATAAAATACTAAAACAATTTACAAAAAAACAATTAAACTCTAATACTATGGTATTCCTCATCTTGGACCTATGCTCTCCGACTCCAACAGAAATCAAGAACCTGATAAAGAAGGGTGAATGCCCTTTTCTGTACGAGTAACCATATAATCAGTTGGGGTCCAAAAAAATGACCAAAACTGGGTGTGAGATGAATCCCAGAAGGAATCCACCAAAAGATATGTGCCAAAAAGTCAATAAAAATATATAGCAGCCAATATGATTAATGAAGTTATGAACTAAGAGGTACTCCAATGTAAATAATCCTATAATTTTCAATTTCATTCATTCAAATTTATTAATTATTAAAACTATGGAATAATGAATCCCAGTATCTAGCCTAAGCGCTATATCCCCCCGTTTAATAGTAACAATAGATGTTTCAGAAAAACATCTAAAAATAAAGTACGACTGAGTATAATATTGTTATTTGGCTTGAATACTCACAACAATCATTCAAAAAATCAAAATAAACCCTCTAGGAATATTCTCAATGTCTATCCCCTCTAGTTTGACATATCACCAATTAAATAAACAATGAACCTTTAGGAAATCTCAACCAGTCTAACTCATTTGGTCCCACATTGCAATAATCATTTACAAATGACCACTTGGGAAACTCTCATAATCAATACCCCCTTAGTCTATGTAGAAACAATAAACTATAATGGAATCCTTTCAACTCTCAGAGTCACTGCCCTGGGGTCCAACATACAATTAATAACAACCCTCTGCGTATCTGTCATGGTCTGAACCCTCTTTTCTATGAACACTTGGTATCTCTCATAGTCAATACTTCTGGGTCATCATAAGAACAATTCATACATAACTAACCCTATATAGTAAGCTCTCACAGTCAATTACCCTTGGTCAAACATTTCACAATAAGAATCACATGAATCTTGTATAATCATTTAACTAGTGAAATAAACCCATCGGGTGTCCCTTTAACAAGGTATCTAACATTATGCATATGAAACAACTCCCTTTAAGTCAATTAAGCCATAGTAGGTATTAAACATGGTAAAATTCCAAAATACATAATACCCTAAACATGGGTATTTGGCACTTTAGGCATATATAATCCAAACACAATCACATAAAGTAACAAACCACCTACCTTGATGTTGTATGATCAACACGCTATAACTTTGGTCCATGAATCAGCCTATAAATAATTAGATATAAAAAAATGGTATAAATTAGAATCCTTTAAATACCCATGAGAGATGATTAATTTGGACGGGAGGATTTGGGAGAGAGAGAGAGAGAACGCACCAGTGGGAATCTAACACACCCAGCGGTGTCTCAATCTGATCTTAGACGGTGAACTGGGAGGATCATAATGTTCTTTAGTCATTCGTCAATCTCCTATAAAAAAACGAGGAGAAAAAGGTGTTTATTAACTTCAGATGTTATCCCATGCCGATATGAAAAACAAAAATAAAATTACATGACGTCTCCATTTAATGTATATGATGTGTACTAGCCTTATGAGGCCCCCCGCTATAGGTGGTCTGCCATGTCACCTAAATGGGCATGTACTCAGCCATTACATGTCCATTATATGGTGTGTAATCCTATTTACATGGCGTTTACTCTTATGTACATAACATGTACACACAAAATTCCAAATTCTTCATTTTTATCCAAAACAACCCATAATCAAGATCTATACCTGAAATGAAGATCCAGGTTCTTACACATTCATCCATTTGTGTCCGCAATGGGTTCACCTATTCATCATTTTGATTGGAAATATTGATCAATATAACTCTTATGGGATTATCAAGAACATATCATGATCATGATCATAAATATGTATCCTATACCAAATATATAATAATAATTAAATCAATTATGAGAAACATAGTATTTTTCAGGATTTATCTTCGATCTCGATAATATCATTTGGAGGTAAAAATTTAGGACATTCCCAATTCATACATTTTCTTGAGGAATGGAAACTATGGAATTATATTGATTCCATTTTATCTTTTTATTTTTCATTGGCTTCGTGAACTTGATGAATATTTACATTATATATTACCTTGATCATATTTTTGTAGTCTTCATAGGTGATATTATAATATATTCAAAGGGGAAGGAAGAGCATGATAATTACAAGAGGATCCTCTTCAATAACCAAGAAATACAGAATATGTATGAAAATTCACAAATTATTAATTTTGGTGATAAAATTATTCATTTTTTTATATAATCTCAAGATATGTTGTGTTAGTGGATCCATCAATGATGTGTGTTATTGAAAATTCGTCGATAACTACCAAGATGATTAAAATCTATCGTTTTCTTAGATTATATATATTTTATTAATTTTTTCTAATGAATTTATCACAGATATCTAATCCCCACACTGAGTTAACTTATAACAGTATCATGTTCCTTTGGAAAGGTGAATGCTAAGATATATTCAACAAATTAATGATAATGTGTATGAACGCACCTGCTCTATCATTGAATTTTAGTGGATAAGGGTTGATTATTTAAATTGATTCATTGAATATGGTTATATGATGGGTTATTATGTATAATGATATGATGATGAATATACTATAATAAAGTTTATTCTTCATGAGAATAATTACATGACTCGTGATTTTACGTCAACTAAGGTAAGTTTTTAATAATATATATTGATCAGTATTTCTATAGAGAAAGGTGTTCAATATAAACCAATCATAAAATTTTAAAGAATATCTTTATCCTTATGGATGTGAATATGCACCAAAGAAGGTAGTATGAGATGATTAATGATTATGGATTGTCAATAAGTTACGATCCTAGGAAATTAAACATGGTGTTTGATGCTATAATTCAAAAAAATAATGATAGATTATCAATGATGAGGATTACAAATGATCAAATATTTATTGATTTTCAGTTTATTGATCATGAAATATTGATGTAAGGGGTGAAATTTTATTGTTATAATGTTATTAGTCTACATTCTTTCCATGTTAAGACTAATGTGGGGCATAAGGAGGATGTGAAGCTATAAAAGAAGGTCATAAGTTCTCTTGAGGTCGGCCTTGATTATGATGGAGTTATACTCTTTGGGATTTGATGATGTGTCTCACTAATAGATGAAATGAAAAAAGAGATATAGGAATAATATCATTGGTCATCCATATTTATTCATCCTAAATATAAAAATATTTATAGAGTTATGACATATTATTTTATGGTTGGAAAATATAAATAGGGATATTATGGATTTTGTATGTTGTGGAAATGTATGTTGGTAATTTAAGGATTATAGATATATGTCTAAGGGGGTGTCAGAAACAATATAAGAACTTTAATGAAAATAAGAAGAAATGACAATGAATTTCATCATTGGAAACCAGAAAACATCTAAAGTCCTTAATTATAATCTAGTTATAGTCAACCACCTTATAAAAACACCTTGAATTATTATCATAGAGGATTTATCTCTTGATAAACATGTCATGATATATATTAATGAAGTGTAAATATTTCATGGATTAACACTATATATATTATCTATCCATGATCAATGTTCTACCACATTATTTTAGAGAGGGAATTAACAATATCTAGATATGTAGATGGGTTTTGTTACCTCCAATCTTCCATAGATATATGTTCAGTATAAAAGAACAACAATATCCTTAGAGGGGATGTAGAGTTCTTGTTCTATATATTTCAAAGGTGGTTTGGAACAATAAATCCCTCAATCTGAATTAAATTATCATAATTTGTTTTAGTCTTTTATTCAGATGTATCATTATGACTACCTCTATGAAATGATATGAAAAAAATAAATATTCTAATATATATTTGGAGAAATAAATCTATTGTTATTTGAGTTAGATATGGAAATAAAAGAGAGGCATATATCAATTTCATATCATAACAAGGAATCTTTGATTTGACAAAATAATTATGATGAAAATTATAAAAGAGATTTTTAAGTCAATGTTGTTGAGATGTGATTCCTAGGAACATATATATTGAAGAAGGTTGTGAGATTCACAATGAATGGTATATTTATACCTATATATATTTTACATTTCATGGTTCATAATTATTTAGGCATCATATCTTATCACGTGATTATTATATCAAGTCACTCTCATGTTCATAATAGAATGCATTTTTATATTTTAATGATATAAATAACTATGACATAACATTTATTAAATTAATGGTTATAAAAGTAGTGAATTATATTCCTTAGGAGGAACAAAATGTGTGGATTTTAGATCAATGAATGAAATTCATGTTGAAAAATACCACTCATTTGTTCAATTTTTTGTTGTGAAACAAAAAATCTGAGAAAGCTATGTGTTAATCCTAGGAGGTGACGAGGAAGAAGTATCCACGATTTTAAGTAATAGAGTAATGGAATTTATGGGGGGTATTTTGTTTTAATATGGGGTAGAATGTAAAATTAATATATATATATATATATATTGAAATTAATTTGTTGTACACAATATCATTCTACACAGACAACACCAAGTATAGATAAACCATGATATAATAATCCTTTAAAGAACATTTATTAAATTGGAATGTTCAAAAAGGTGTAAAAATATAATAAAAAATATTTATACTGATTTTCAATAATTATTTTTTTGTAATAATGTATAATCAATATGTACAATCTTTTCTGTAAAGTAATTTTACAATTAAAAAATTTATGTTCTTAAAAAAGTTGGATTATTTTATTTTTCTCATTAGTATTATAATTTATTTAAAAATAATAATAATTTGTATATAGGATACTTTAAAAAATTATTCTCACGTGCCAAAATTATATTTTGGTGATTTTTTATGATTGTTCTGAAAATATATACCCATCATCGAATAGAGAAACATACATACTTTTAAAAAACAATCATATCTATTAATTAAATAATGTAGTTTAAATGTAACAATATGTTTCAACATAATGTAAGTATAATTTTAATATAATTATTTCAATTAGTTATATATGAATTAAAATTGTACTTGGTTTTTTTAAATGTTCATTTTTGGGAAAGAGAACACATTTTTCTATAAACTATCATTTTATTGGAAATGTGTTTTTATCTTAATAGAATAAAATAATATCTAAATTTTAATGTTTTTAATGAAATTTATATATTAAATATACTATAATATATTTTAATATTCAAATGATAGTTTTTTCAAAGTTTGTAATGGATGGAAATTTAGTTTTATGTATAAAAAAACATTTTTCTAAAAAAATTATTTTTATTTTTTTGTTGCTAACTTATTTAAAACCAAATTCCCATATTTATAAGATTTTGATTTGGTAAATTATAATATATAATTGGAATTATTATAATTAATATAATTTAATAGGTTAAACTTAATTTTTTGTAACAATTAATAGTAAAAATAGTAAAACATTGTCACCATGGTTAATGTCAAACCTATTTTACCAGTGGGGTTAATATTAGAGATAAGGGTGTGAATACCACATTAACATGTATATAATAATTTATTTAATATATTTCAAACTTATATCATCTTATATTTCAATAATTGTAATTATGTTACTCATTATCTTATTGATGAACTTACATTATTAAAATATTTTACGTAATTACAATTGTATTACTCCCTCACTTATAAAAGGGAACCACTTCACCACCTTTATTAACACAATGTGAACATTGTATAATAGAAAATAAAAACCCAGAAACCTTCCTAGATCACATCAAATCATCTATTATTCAATTTCCTTCACATAAATGCCAATATTTCCTAAATATGGTGGATTCCAAAGGTGGTCTCCAATAGAAGATGTATAAATCCAAACCAAGTTATTTAAAATTAATTTATCCCAACAAATTCTATATAAATTTTTAATAAATAATATAATTATTAATATAGTATCATAAATATACTATGATTTTATTATGGAAATGGAATGATCATTTACCAAATTTTCACTATATAATGGGAAATAAAAGTACCTCTTTTGTGAATGTGTCTACTTCCACCTTTACACAGCGATATGATTCATTTTCCATCATCACTACTCATGATTTTTTATTAGGATGGATTTAATATTTATTGATGATAATTATGTCTTGTTATTTTTTATTTTAATGTTAATTATTATATACCATTATTTCATTACAACCATCTTATATTGGAAAACATTACTCATTCGTATGTATAGAATACCATCTCCATGAAGTCAGGTAATTTATTTTTTATCACTTCTCTATATGAATTGTAATAAAAGATTATGTAATTTATAAATTTTATAATTATTATATTACTTTTATTTTTATGATTCTGGATCCATGAACATAGTTAAATTACTATAAGTTCCTATTCAAATCATATATGACAAACGAAACAGTTAACACCAGGATTCGACAATTCTAATAAATTAATATTAAAAAATTTGCGTCAAAATGTCACAAGTGGGTCATATATGGTATTATAGTTATTAATGGTGTTCTATAATTGAATAATAATAAATAATAATATATTATACAATATTTTATAATTCTTACGAAGTGATATGTACTTGACATAATGGTTTTATGATAGAATCTCACTTTTTTACTGGATTCTTTTTTTATTATATTTTTTATGATGAATGTATATAACATATATATAAATAATATCATTTCTTTTCACATAATCAGAATATTTTTATATAATTACTGATTAACATTAATTTTCATCTTTTTTAGTAATTAATATATATAAAGAATTGTCTTTAAGGAAAATTTACTTTATTTCTCTCTTTGACCAACAATCACTTTCTTCTATATAATGTTTTTATATAAAATGTTTTATAGAATAGTTAAACTATTAACTATTTATTTTATAAATTTATTTTTACCTATTTTATACATTCTATAATGAAATATCAAATTAATATTTTTTTCTCTAAACAAGGTACTTTTAACGTATTACAGTGAATGTGAATGGAATGTTTTTCCATATAAACCGAATGAACATATTTTCTCACAACCATGGACTATATTCTATTCGGGGATTATTTGAAATGTTTCTTTGTTCAGATTACAAGAAAATATATTACTAAATATTTTACACATTTTTTATTATAAATACAAAATTTCGAAATGAAAATGGTATTTTACTGAAGAAATGCTCCAATAATATATAAAAGGTTTATTCATACATAATAACATCCATGGATGTTTGTTTTGATTTATCAGGGATATGATCAAATCTAACAATATTTATTATTTCTATGCAAGGTTCATCATTAATATAATGAAATATTTTTTTAAGCAATTTGATTTTCCATGAGTTATTTTATCATGAAATGATAAATGTTTTCTTGATATTTTTGAATAAATATGAATGGATATCAATATGTGAAAGGTGGGTCCATCATATTCCTATAATTAATTGGGAAGTGTTTATGTTTTATGATATCAAACGGCACAAATTTGGCTATCCAAATCCAAAAATACATTACATGGGAGGTTTTCCCAATCCATATTGGGTTCATGAGAGGTTATCTGAAACATACAGAAGTCACATCAGCCGTTATCCCAAGACTAACATGTGATGAATTCCATGGTGTATATCCTTTACATTATATTTCTATGATAATTATTATCAAACACATTATTCAAAAAATTTAAGAAATTAACTTATACGAATTATATTATCTCATGGTTCATGTTCTTTGATTCAATAATGATTCATGTCTTGTGAACAACCAATATTTATAACATATATCTTTAATATGATCAATGAATTTATAATATGATTTTCAAATGCTATGATCTTATTCACAGACCTGTATACTCATGTTATTCTAAACAATGATCATTTATTTATACAACCATTTTTTATCCTTACTAATAATATGAACTCACCCTTTATTAGGTTTTCATTACCCTAATATATGAATAATGGTTTCAAATATATAATTCCTAAAAAGTATTATTAGTGTGAAGAAAATAGTCACATATGATCTTGAAATTTTATGTGATAGTTTTTATATATACATGTTTCCAATGATATTAAACCAATATGGATCCAGTGGGGTTCATTTTGATAGAAAATGAATACTCTTCTAATAATATGTAATATTTATGAACATATTGATTGGGGAACTTTATATTGATTCATGAAACCCATTTCATTCTCCTAGTCTAATTATATGATGATAGAATTATGAATGTTTCCATGTTCTTATGATACACATGTTTGTGGTATATCATTATGTGATGGGTGGGTCTTATATGTCCCTCCAATTAATTTGGTAAAGTATTTTGATATAAAAAATAAGACTTTTGAGGTTATCCCATGACCATGGGTAAAGAAGTGGTCATCCCAAGCCCAAGAGTACTTGTGATTTTTTCCAATGATTGTGGGTACTTGAGTGGATATACAATGTTGAAGGGTAAACAAGTGGTGATCCCAAGAAAATAATGTTATGGTGGGTAGTTATCCCAATCCAGAAAGTCTAAATTTGTTGATATACCAATATTAGAAAATTTACATGGGTGTAAAACCCTAGAAAAAAAAGGTATATAGGTAGTTATCAAAAACCTACTATATTATGAAAAGGTTCTTAACCAAACCTATAATGTGATTATTTTATCTGTACATTACCTGGATTTATGTTCAATGAAAATATACATTCCATATTCTTGTATTTTCTATTATGCCTATTTCATATTCATATATGATTGAAATTTGTATCCAATCCAATTTTTCACGTTTCATTATAGGCATTATTTATTCTATTATAAATGATTTATGATCTATGTTTTGTTATGTGTGAATCTATTCTATTATATTAATGTACATTGATTATTTTCTCATAAAATATTGTGAATCTTATGATCATGTACGATATTTTAATTTTTATCACTTATGTTTAACTTTTCATAGAATAAGATCACAACACATTCATTTATTTTTCATCCCCAATGAAATTAATAATATTTTAACAAATTCCCATTCCAGAACAGTGTCTAGTGGGTTGTGTCTATTAAGAAATTTTCAAAAATTATAATGTATCAAAAATCATAATACATTAATCATTAAGGTTCTTGGCCTTCATTGTATTTTAAAGAAAATAATGTTCAATTATTTAAAAAATTATTTATTTTAGACTTGTTTCATCTCACTTGTTATCAATGATTTAGTTAACTGTTTTTTTCTTAGTTACAAATTTGATATCGAGGTTATTGGTCACCCATTTTTGTATGGGGGTTGTCCATTTTAGGGATTAGTATACGAAATAAAAGATAATCAACCTCAAAACAACCTATGATGAACCTTAAGTTTTGTAGGGTGATCCTAAAATGATATGGGTGTCATAATTTAGAATATTTAATGCTGATTTACCATATAATTTGATTTATCAATACTATTATTTCCACTTAATTTTTTAACTAACTGTTTTAGGTTAGTATGTGACTGAAGCTTGTAATAATTGATTTATCTACGTGGGTAGTGTAAATATATCAGCCATGCCAAAAAAAATAATGTTTTATGGTAGTTGAGGATATAAAAACAACGGGGGATGAAGAATCAATTACCTACATCTCAAATTTATTGTAAGAAACCCCCATGGGAATGACTAATTGTTACGATTATATGTTTTATATATGCATAAGGATGGAATCGAGAAACAAACTACCAATAGAAAATGTATTGGTCAGTTATTATTGTTGTTTAAAATAATGTTCTTCTTATGGTAAATCTAAAAATTAAATGCTTAAAATTTATATAATTTGGGAACAATGATGACTAGTGTGGAAATACATGGTTTGATGAAGAAAAATTACATTAGAAACCTCATATTCCTAAGGAAATGTGAATTCTTATGAAATATCAACATCTGATGTGGGTCATGAAAACAAAGAGTGAATGGTACACTTATCATTCACACAATAAATTTAAATGACTTATTCTATCATTTTATACCAACTGCATTATAGGAAAAAAATTCTATCTGCATCAACTCATAAGCGCAAAAATTATATTATTAGGTAAAACATTAGTCTATGATTATTTCATCCCATCCTTATAACTAATCTCCAATACAATATGTTTGGAATATTCTTTCTGAAAATCATGTCATTATTACTCTAGTTGAATTTAATATGACTTTTTCCATATACTGGGCCTCTCTAAATATAACATATATTATTTTCCAAGATAAGGAATCCAAAATTCACATATTTGATAAAAAAGGATCATATCTATTTTCAAGGATGAACATAATCTATGTTTTGGAATTATATACATTATTTAATTCTCAATACAATGTATTGTTGGGAATTCGGCTAAAATGATAGGGGGAACATAATTTTGGGGATATTCTTAATATGAGGAGAAATATTTGAATATTAGTATTTCATAAGATAGTGAGGTAAATTATTAATTAGATATTATATGTTGATTCTTTCCAAACTTATATAATCCCTTATCAATTTGAATTGGTAATCAATTATTAAAATTGTGTGGATGTAATTTATTTAATGTTGGTGTGGGAGAATATAATACCCTGTTATTTTATTCACAATTTTTATTTTAAGTAAATAATATATTTAATATCATATTTCTTATGAAAATCTAAACTATAAAAATTTATGATACATTTTATTAAAATATAAATTTTATAAAAAAAGTTTAATACATAATGAGGATGGAATATAAATAAACATCATGATAAGTACATGTGTAATAAAACAATAAGTAAATAAAAATACCATGAACATGAAATCATTATTATCATGGTATTCCTTGAATATCATTACCCATTTTGAAATAATGTAAACAAGGTTTATAATTAGAAATATTATAGACTTGTTGAGAGAGGTGTAAATAAACATGATGGAAAATTCTAAGAATTTATTGAATACAATATATATAAGAATGATATTTTACCACTATAAATATGGACATTATAAATATATTCATTGGGTATGATTGTATAAAATAGTTATATTTATTTTTTAAAAAAAATTGAAAAAAATTGAAAATGAAATAATTCAAGAATAAAATAAAATTTTAATATTTAATTAAAATATTTTATTATAAAAATATTATTTATGCATGACATATTATTATTATTGGAATGATTATTTTTAAATTTTTATTTTATGTGTTTATAAATTTCAAATAAATTATTTAACACAAAATTATTGATAAAATTAAATTTTTAGATGATAAATAATTAATTTAAATGTGATGTTGTTCAAATTATTTAAGAAAATGATAGTTTTTAATGAACTATTGATTATTTATTGTTTATATTTATGTTAGTAAATTAAAATAATAACTAATGAAATATAATATTATGTAAATATATTGATAAAATATAAATTAAAATTAATATAGACACTTTTACATGGAAAACAATTAATTATTCTTATGGTTAAAAAATTAATTTTTCTAGAAACGTTTTCTAGATGATATGAATTTTAATTTTAAATTTATTTATGACCACTTTAATAAATATAAAATAATAAAATGTTTTATATTAATTTAATAATAAAATTTAAATTCAATAATATGGATAAATTCATTTCTTGGAAAAAATAAGGCACCGAGGTAAATGTTTGGTACTATGGTAAGGGGAAAGGTGTAATAATCACAAAAAACATTTTAGTGTTGTGTACTTTTTTATAAATAAATTTAATTGTTAAATTTTAAATGATTAAAATAACGTAATATAATTATATACACACATATATATAAATGGTCATTTAATTACTAAATTATTTGAAGTAAGGTTATTAATGTCATGACCTGCATTCACCAAGACGAGGGAAGGGACCACAAAATGCCAAAACCTTCCTTCATAAAAGTTTAATGAGGGATAATGTCCCCCATTTCCTACCTTCAATAGGTCCCAGAGTGGATACAGACACCAAGGGTATAAAATCACATGTAATATGGATGTCATTAGCCTTTTATAGAAAATGATTAGGAGATAAGATGGTATAACCCAAAAAACTCAAAAAATGTATGTGAGATTAAAGAAAAATATCCATTCCCCATGTATTTTCAATGTAAATTGCTAAAAAAATACCAGAAAACTCCATAGGAATGTACCAAAAGAAATAATCAAATCAATGAAAACTCCTGTAGCCTGAGCTTTTAAGGTTTGGAAGGGTCCTCAATGTCCTCCTAGAAACCTAAAAGATGATTTATATACATATGGTGAGTATATAGGTATACTCAGTAGGGAAAACCAAAATCTCTCATGCACAAATGGGGAGGCATTCTAATGCCACGTGAGAAATAGTTTTAACCTAAGAACCTATCATGGATACTATACGCCCATCCTCACCAAGGCACACCCCCCAAATAACACAAATCAGGTTATGTAATAGTAATAGCACATTGATATTTCGGGCACCTCACACCAATTTCCCACAGGTTATTTAAAACATCTTTTGCATCATACATCCCCCACAAATCTCACTACAGTCCCACTACCGCTCCAACAATATCCTTATGGGAAATCTGAACCGCACACCCAGGCCGCAGACACCACGCCCACCAGAACTACACATAACCACACCCGGATACAGCTGGTACACAATATCCACTACCATGCTCGAAGAAACCTAGGCTAGAACAACCACTTCCATGGCCAAAAACATGTGGGCATCATTCCAAAGACACCTGGGAAATAAACCGACTCACACACACCTGGACCAACCACCATAACAAACCATGCCCGAATAGTCTTGGGCTATAATTAGGCCATTACAGCCTACCCAAATAATTTTGTTCTACCTGGTAGGGGGAACATAAATGAACTAATAGCCAACCACTCAGAAGAATATTTGGGGAAAAACCCTCCCCCGTGAAATGGCGGTGTTCCGAATGAAGTGCACAACATGGGTGGGGTGAATATAAGAAACACAATAAGAAACATAATACATATAGGAAATCAAACACTCATACCAACTTAAGGTTTTCAAAACAGACAATTATCCCATACACAACCAATCTCACTGATATCCCTATATGCACAAATACACAACAACCTCTACCAGAGCATAACCCATTTCTAGAAAATTGTCCCCAATTGTACCTATTCTCATTTTCATGTTCAATTGACTATCATTTAAAATAATTATTCACTACTAAGAAACTAATAATGCATAAGAACAAGACCAAAACAACAACTGAATCAAAATAGTCATCCATTATTATAAGCATTCACACCCAGTTCCTCTGTAAAGTCACAACAACCAAAGGGATCCGCGAGATATCTTAATGTACAAGAAGTAATCCATCCCCCAACATACATATCTACATGGCCTCAAATTCACAATCCAACATCCCTTCAACCATAGGTTCCATTCCAATCCACGGTGGCCCCATGGCATCATACCAAGCCACCACACATATCACCCAAACCAAGCAATGATTGTTTTTCATATTTAACCAACCCATTCATTATATTCCTTAATTCCATTTTCATAACAAGGTTGAACATACTGGGATTATTGTTCATTTGGAAACCATTTAATGAACCATGTTTACATAATTAACCAGTTTCCATGTTACAGTCATTCAATCATATTATTAACCAGAAAAAAATACGATCATTAGTGTGCAAGGAATACCACCAATAAACTTGATTTTCAGTGTAAAAGGGCCCATAGAATTCAAAACAAAAAAAACAAAGGTATAAAATGACAACAAAATCATCATTCCCAACCCTTAATTATTTAAATGTTTTTTTATTATCATCATTAAATTGTATTTCCACTACATCATGAGAGAACATCATTATACCCACCCCGCATGTGCACAGTAAAGAGAGGTGATGAAATAACTCCTATGTAGATGATCAAGTATTGAAGTTTTTCTTTTCATGCTTAGAAATGTGGATGTGCTAATTTCTGAAGAGTAACTCCAAGGACTCCAAGAGTGACCAGGAAAGGCTCCAGCACAGGCATGTAATTCGTCTACAGGATATGGACTACGAGCATACCAAGGAAAGGAAAGAGACCAAAGAAGATGAAGATCGTGTGTGATAAATGGCCTGATCATTGAGTTATAGAATGTGAAATCTCAAAGTGATTAAACATTTAATTGTGGTTTAACAACATGGGTGGGTGGTTTCACATGATATAATTTATTAGAATATAATTATTAGTCTCATAGATGGTGGAGATAATGGTTTTGAGTTAATAGACACTAATTAAATTGAGAAAAACACATTATATGGGAGAAACTATAAAACAAAGGATGCTGTAAAAAGTATAAAATTGTGTGACAGGCACTGAATTTTTTAACTCAAGGTTCCCCCATTCTTAGGGGATTTAAAACATCATTTATGGGCTTAAAAGGCCTTAAACCACAATAAAAATTGAAAAAAGACTTAAATGATGTGTTACGGGAAAACTAGGGAAAGAAACCCTGACACACGTATGTTTGCACCGATCGGTCAGAACGATCAGTGAAACCAATCCATGACTCACCGATTGGTTTGACCGATCATTAAAACTTATTGGTCGAGAAGATTGGGTGAAGTAGATCAGGTGAAGCAGATCAGGTGAAGCTGATCGGGTGATGCTGATCGAGTGAAGCAAATCAGTTTAGCCGATTAGGTGAAGCTATTTGGATGAAGCCGATTTAGAGAATCAAATCAATGAAACTGATCAGTGGATCTTATCATGTTAAAATGATTGGGTGAAGTGGGTCTGGTGAATTTGATCAGTGAAACTGATCGGGGGATATTATCTAGTGAAGCTAATCGGGTGAGTGTTGACTGGTGAAGTCGATCAGTGAAACCGATCGGTAGAGCTGATCGGGTGAAGCAAATCAGGTGAAGCTTATCGGGTGAAGCAGATCATGTGAAGCTGATCAGTGGAGCTGATAACGTGAAGCTGATTGGGTGAAGCAGATCGATTAAAGATGATTAGTGAAACAAATTGGTGGAGCTGATCGGGTGAAGAGGATTGGGTGAAGTTGATCAGCTAAATCTGATCATTGAAACTAATTGGTGACAATGATTAGTGAAGTTGATCTATGATGTTAATCTGGAAAGCTGGTCTATGAAACGGATCAATAAAGTAGATCAGTGAAGCTGTCCAGTGAAGCTGATCAGGGAGACAGATCAGTGAGACTAGTGATACTAATCATTGATGATGATCAGTGAATAAGATCAGTGAAGCTGGCCTAGGAAGGTGATCTGTGAAGTCGATCTGTGAAACTGGTCCGTGAATCTGACCTATGAAGATGATCAATGAAGTTTTTCAGTGAAGCTACTTAGTTAATATGGTCGATGAAGTAGATATGTGAAGCTTATCACTGAAGAGGATCTGTGAATCTGATCAGTGAAGCTGATTAGTGATGCAGATCGGTGAAACGGATTAGCGAAGTTGTTCAGTGAAGTGGGTCAGTAAGACTGATAGGTGAGATTGATCGGGTAGACAAATGTGTGGAACTGATCGGTGAGACCGATCCGTGGCACCAATAGGTGACACAAATGTGATGCATTTCCAAAAACAATGACATCATCCTAACTCGCCGATGGTGCCCAATATGCCGCAACACTTAGAAATTTTGAAATGTATTAGACCAAGAGGGTCTGGGCCATTACATTAGATATCTCTCAGACAATTATCATCCTCGCAAATTCAAGAGTAACCCAAAAAAAGATAGGGTTCCAAACACCCACCTCGGAAGATACCCCTCGGAGATGAACAACCCCAAATAGGCATATGAACCCCAAGGATCACATTCTCCCAACACACTGTTTAAGGAGTTCTTTCCGCCGCATTAAGATACTATCCTCTTTAGGTGGCACTAACTCGCCCGCATGGGTTTAATTGCATCTGAACTGATGCTTCATTTTAGGAATTAGGTTATCCATTCACCACACATTGGGGCACTTCATACACATTCACAAGTTAAAAGAAACAACTCATCGCATAATGAAACAAGGTTAGCATTACATCACAAAAAGTCACTAAAACAAGTACATAAATGAAAGATTAGAATAGTAACTCAAAACCTCTATGGGTACTGAGCATACAATTGAGCTACTTTCTCCCAAGTACTCTCCTTCAGGTCACCATGCCTCCACAACACATGAAAAAAAGGGATGACCCTCCATTAAAGAAAATTCTCCTTTCTATCCTCGGTCATTACTCAGTGGTCCACGAACGTCGCATCGTCCCCTATATCCCACTATCCCTATTCAATGAAATGGGAGTCATTGTCTAGATTTCAACGATGCTAGGATATGTGGAAAATGTCATGGATCCATTCAATCTGATACAGAAACGCCAGCTGATATGCCTCCTCCCTGACTCTCCCCATATCTTTGAAAGGCCCAAAAACATAGGAGAGAGCTTTCTCTCCTTGCTGAACATTCATTTACCATGTCGATGGGAAAACATCATGAACACATGGTCTCCAACCTCGAACTCCAAGGGCCTCATCCTATGATTGGAATACAGATTCTCCTAGTCCTAGGCTCCCTTCATCCTCGGATGCACAAGTTGATCCATCTTCGTTTTTCTCTGCACTACCTCTGGGCTAAGAACACATTCTTCCCCAACCATGGTCCATCACACATGCGAACGACACAAACTCACGTACAAGGATTCAAATGGTAACATGCCAATAAAAGAGTGATAGCTATTATTGTAAGAAAACTATACTAAGGGAAAATGTCGTACCTGTGATCCCCTGAAGTCCAAAACAAATGCCCGTAACACATCCTTCTACGTCTGGATGGTCCTCTCTGTCTGCCCATCTTTTTGCGGGTGGAAAGTTGTTCTAAGGCATAGTTGAGTGCCAAAATCATGCTACAATCTTCTTAATACTCATGAGGTAAATTGTGCATCCCTGTTCGAGACTATGGACATCAGAACTCCATGCAATTAAACCACCTCATCCATCCATCTATGTGCTAAGGCATCAACCACACTCAACTCCTTGATCTCTGGGAAGTGAGCTGATTTAATCAGTCGGTCTACAACTACAAAGATAAAATCATAGCCTCCTTGAACCCTAGGTATTCCTATGAAAATATCCATCAAGATTTCACCCCACTTACACTCTAGGATATCTAAAGGCTTCAAAAATCCTCCTAGGATTTGGTGCTCATCTTTCACCTGCTGACACACTTAGAATCTTGGCACAAACTCTACAACTACTTGGTTCATTCTCGGGCACCAAAATTATTCTCTCTTGCCTCGGTACATCATGGAAACACCTAGTAGACCTCTAGGGGTGAGTTTTGGAACTCATGGAGAACTCGCTCATGCATCATCTATGGAAAATAAACTTCATGTGGAAAAGAATATAATTCTAACCATCCTCTGACCACCCTTTCAGAGCATTTCCCTGGTAAACCCAATTTCACATCATATCACTCTGTGAGTCTCCCCACTATTACCCCCCCCCCCACATGCCACAATATATATGACTGAATTGTAATCTGAAATAGAAATAATCTACCCCATCCACCCTTTCATCCAAGTGTAAGGAAGCCAACTCCTATGTCACCTCCCAAGCACCACCTGACACTTAGACTGTATCCTTCTGTGACTTCATACTAAAGGCATCAGCCACCATGTTCCCATTACATTAAGTGTAAGAGACATTGAAGTCAGAGTCCTGAAGAAACACCACCCACCATCGCTGTCAAAAGTTTAGGACCCACTTGGTAAATATATGCCTCAAAATTTTATGATCTATGAAGACCAGAATGTTCTCCCGGATGAGGCAATGCCTTCAAAAAATCAACACGAACACTACTAATACAATCTATAGGACATTGGTGGAAATGTTACTCTCATGATGACATAACTTCCTAGACTCATAAGAGATCACTCCTCACTACTACATCATCCCACACACCATTCCAAGTCCAAAAGCATCATCAAACACCTCAAACAACACCCCTTGTTCTAGAAACATTAGCACTGAAGCATTGGCCAACATTTCATTCAAATAATTGAAAGACTCCTAGAACTGGTCACTCTACATGAAGTCTTGGTCCTTTCTAGTAAATTCTATAAATGGAGCTATAACTCGAGAGAATTCGGGTATGAACCTATGATAATAGCTTTCTAGACCCATAAAACAATGCACCTCCATCATATTCTTTGGTGCTTCCCAAGAAACAATCGCTACAACCTTTGCAGATCTACCACTACCCCTTGCGGAGACACCACTTTTCCATGAATGTGCACTTCTTGTGTCATGATATTAACTTGGACAACATTCAATAGAGATAGTGGTGTTGATGCATATCCAAGACCACCCTGATGTTCTTAGTATGCTCCTCCTTAGATCTTCAGTAGATCAGGATGTCGTCGAGGAACACAATGACTAACCGGTCCAGGAACACAAGAAAAATAGTGTTTATGAGCCTGATGAACATAGAAGTTACTGTCGTAAACCCGAATGGCATGAATACGAACTCATAGTTCCCATACATGGTCCTGAAAGAAGTCTTCAGGATATTATCACATTTCACCCGTAGGTAGTGATACCTAAACCGTAGATTGATCTTAGAGATCCAACCTGCTCTCATTAGCTGGTCAAAGAATTATCTATCCTCGAGAGAGGGTAACAATTCTTTAGTGTTACATGATTCAGTCATCGGTAGCCTATGAACAACCTGAGACCACAATCTTCCATCATTTCAAACAATACCCGAGCACCCCATGGAAACACACATTGCCGGACAAAACCCTTCTTCCTCAGATCTTCAATATAAATCTATATCTCCCACAACTCAGAAGGCACCATATGATAAGGATCCATAGAAATAGGATGGACACTAGGTTTTAAGTCAATCTTGAACACAATGTCACGTCGAGGGGGTAGAGTCACAACCACCTCAAGAAAAACATCCTATAACTCTCTGAAAACTCAAGTAACTACCACCATCTTTAAGTCTTCTAACTCCACTGATAGCTGAGTTAGCAACTAATGAAGGGTTCTACTCTGTAGCAGCCCTTTTGGAAACCCCGATTGCCAACGAAATTTACATGATGGCCGCCCATATCAGAAAACATAACCCTTCTTCAGAAGAAGTCAATAACAGTGTGTATGAAAAATAGCCAGTAGATGCCTAGGATTACATCATATGTCTTCATTTGTAGCAGAAGGTGATCCCCGCTATACTAATGCGGCCCCAACATCAGTCTCTATCCTCATCAAATATCAAGCATGCTGGTCTGAACCCCAACTAATGTACTCATCTCTAGGGTCATGGACAATATCTCAACATCTATGCCCAAGGCATGAGCTATACCTAGTGTAACAATGGAGTGAGAATCTCCTAAATCAATTGAGGCACATGCAAGAGTACTAAACAAGATGATCGTACCTCGAACGACCTCTGGACCTATTGGAACTACTACCTCTGTGGAATGCAGCTACACATGCCTAGACCATGTCCCCATCAGCGGTTAGCTTCCTCCCCAACCATGCCCTGGTTGAGGTCCCTAATGAGGGCCCTGAGGTTTGCCTCCTCTAGCACCATCCTTCCTCGGAGGAGAGGGAGCTCTTTGTCCCAGGTGCTGCTGCTGAAAGGGTCTAGCTGACAACTGGTGCTGCTAAGGTGGGCAATGAGCCTTCCCACCCCCACCATACAGCACTTGTTCTAGGAACTATTTAAAAAGGTGCCCAAATATTCCACAGATAAAAAAACTCAGACTTAGGCCCCTTGAGAATGGGCGAGGGCCGAGAGATCAATACTGCAGCAGTTGAGTCATGCTCCATGTCGGCTGAAACCTGGAAGGCCCAGATGCTGAATACATGCTGATGAAAGGCTCCCTTTTTGAGGAACTCAACTTGCTCCCCTCCGTTGGAACACCTCCCATCTTTTGTATTCTCTCCACCACTTCAGCCTTCTTTTATACCTCCATGTACAGTGGTACAGTGCAAGGAGTAACATAATTCTGAGGAGAATGTCAAAGTCCCTTCTATAAATGTCTCTCTCCAAGACACCTCATCCTGAAAAAGGTTTGGATAAAAACGAAGAAGATCCTTGAACTCTATCACCAACTCCCTCACTAACATACTCCCATACTAAAGGGAGTGTATCTGTTGACTCATATTAGACTTCGTCCTAGAAGAAAGGAATTCCTCCCATAATTTTTTCATGATGTCAGTATAGAGAACCTCATTCTTCAACCTCAATCCGAAGTAGAGTTTCCACCACCTATGCACTATTTTCCTCATCATAATGACTTACAATGGAACCCATTACTCCCTTAGATCATAGATCTAGTAAAAGGTGATCACCAACTCCTTAATATAGCCCTATGTCTCCATGTTAGAGACACTTCTCTCGTACTTCCGATGGGTATACCGCTAAAAGGAACATTGTGTCTTCTGCCAACTGTCATCCTCTTCCTCTCGGTCAATCCTCCACTAATCGACCTGATCAGCCTCTTTGAGAATCGATTTCCCATTTTACTTGTGGACATCATCCGAGTTCCATAGATGCAAGGTATACAAGGAATTACTAAGCCTGAGTAGTGTATAAGATAACTTTTAAATTTTTCATATACTTTTTATTTATTTAAATTCCAAAAACAACTAAGACACATAAGAACACAAGTCATTAAGATTTATGCACTTTTCGTAGGGTCTCTAACCTATAATCAGTGTAGCCTCTCCTGGTCATTAAATAGGCCTTGATTCTTTACATCAGATCATGGGGACCCTTAAATCCCATGCCCTAGCCAGTCTTCCCTACTTTATTTCATGAAACACAATTAACTAACACTTTTAACCTACCATCACATGCAATACTCACTATTCCTAACCCCGGAATACATCCTATCTCTCAACCATAACCTCAGATACCATTCTATCATGACTCACCATCACCAAGAAGAGGGAAGGGACAACAAACTGCAAGAACCTTCCTTCATCAAGTTTAAGTAGAGATTATGACCCCACATGTACCGCCTTCAATTGGTCCTAGAGTGGAGACTATCCCCAAGGGTGTAAAATCACATGTAATATGGATTCTGTTACCCTGTTATAGAAAAATATCAGGATATAAGATAGTAAAACCCATAAAACACCAAAATTGAAAGTACGAGTAAAGACAAAAATTCAATCCCACATGAATGTTCAAAGTAATGTTCCATAAAATACAAGGAAACTCCATAGGACAGTACCAAAAGAAAGAAAAGAATCAATGAAAAATCTAGAAGCCCGGGATAGAAAGGTCCTACATAGTATTCGATTTCCTCATGGAAACCTGAATGTTGTTTTATAAAAATAGGGTAAGTATACATGTATACTTAGTAAGGAAAGAAAAAATCTCTCATGCACAAGTGGGGAGGAATTATAATTCCTTGCGAGATATGGAGATACCCCAAGCACCTAGAATGGAATCTATCCACCCAGCCTCATCAAGGAACACTCCCCAAATAATGAAAATCAGGTAAAGTAATAATACTAGCACATCTATATTTGGGTAAACCTCACCACTTTCCTGCTGTTTATTTATGACATCCAACGCATCAGACCTCCCCCTCAAGTCTCACTACAGTCCCACTGGATCTCTAAAAACAACCTTATGGGCCATCCAAATCCCACAACCCATCCACAGACACATGGGCCACCAAAACAACACATAACCACACCTGAAGACACCTGGGCCACTACAACCACCTCCACACCCAAACACACCTGGGCCAGAACAACCACTTTCATGCCCGAAAACACCTAGGCCGTATCTCGAAGACACTTGGTAAACAAACATGCCAGCACACACCAAGTCAAACTGCCACATCACACCCTACAGAAGAGTCTTGAACATAATGATCCTTCGGTCGTCCCGGCCTACCTAAAGAATCTTGCACTACTTGGGAGAGGGAGATGAAAGGATATCATAACCAATCACTAATATGAATTGTTGGGAAAACACCCTCCTCCAAGAAATGGGGGTGTTCGGCAGGAAGTGATCAACATGGGTGGGGTTTGTATAATAAGAAAAAGAACCAAGTATTATAAATATGTGAAATCAAACACTCATCACAAACCAAGGTTTACAAAATAGACAACTATCCCATACACAACCACTCTTGCTACTATCCCTACAAGCACAAATACACAATAAACACAGCCAGTGTAGAACCCAATTCTGGAAAACAATCCCCCATTGTACATGTTCTCATTATCATGTTCAAGATATTTTATTTAGAATACTTCTTCACTATCGGGAAACTAATTAGGCATAACCATAAGCCAAAAACAACAATTCAACAAAAAAATCCAAGCATGCATTTAAGCTTTCAAACTCATTTCTATTGTAATGTCAGTACCACACAAGGGATCAGTGAGATCCCTCATTGTGTTGGAACCAAAAAAAATCCCCATCATATAGCTCCACATGGCCTTAGATTAACAAACCAACAACCCTTCAACCATAGGATCCATACCCTTCCACATCGCCCCACACAACATCAAACAAATCCACCACAGATATCACTACAACAAAGAAAGGAGGTTTTTCAAATTTAACCACACCATTCATTATGTTCATTCTTTCCGTTAATTTAACCTTGGTGATCTCAAGAGGATTCTTGTTCATTGGTAAGCCATTTAACCAATGAAGTTTATTTTATTAACGAGTTTCAATGTTATAGCCATTCAATAACTTGATTAACCAAAAAAAATTGGATCATTAGTGTGCAAGGAATGACCACCAATGGAACTGATTTTCAGTGGATAATGTCCCATCCAATTAAAAACTTAACAAGAAAGGTATAACACAACAAAATCATCATCATTCCCACCCCTTCATTCTTTAAATGTTCATTTATTATCTTCATTAAATTTTATTTCATCTATGTCCTGAGTGAACATCATTATACCCACCTCTCATGATGCATAGTAAATAGAGACAAAGGAAGAACCCCTACCTACATGATCAATGATCAATGTTTTTCTCCTCGGGCCATGAACTGGGGTTGAATTAATTGCATAAGAAGAACTCCAAGGACTCTAAGGGTGAGAAGGAATGACTACATCATATGCACACGATCTGTCTCCAGGAGAGGGACTCCAAATGCACTAAGGAAAGGAAAAGACTTAGGAAGAAGAAGATCTCAAGTGATAAAAGGTATCATCTTAGAGTTACGGTACGTGCAATCTCAATGTTCATAAAAATAGGATCATTATTTAACCATGTGGATTGGCAGTTTCAAAAATTAGATTTTATTAGTATTTTATAATTATCCTTGGAGATGATGGAGATAATGATGGTGAATTAATATAATTCCATTAAATAGAGAAAAATATGTAACATGGGTGAAACTATAAAACATGAGAAGCTGTAAAATGCAGCAAAATAGTGTGAATGACACAAATTTTTGGTAACCCAAGGGCCCCCCATTTTTATGGGATTTAAAACATCATTTATGGGATTAAAACGTCATTAAACCACATTAATTATGGTAAGAAGAAATATAAGAGGTGTTACTAGAAAATTAGGGAAAGAAACCCTAAAACCCCTATCGTGGTAATGATCATTTGAGCGGATCAAGTGAAGCTGATCAGGTGAAGCTGGTCGGGTAAAGCTGATCCGGTGAAGCTGGTCTGTGGAGATGATCGGGGTGAAGATCATCGGGGGAAGTGGATCAAGGAAACCTTTTGTTGGAGCTGATCGGGTGATGTTAATATAACAAATCTGATCAGTGAAACTAATCGGTGGAGGTGATCGGGTGTAGCCAGTCGGGTGAAGCTGGTCACTGAAACTGATTGGTGTAACAGATTGGGTGAAGCTGATAGGGTGAAGCTAATCGGGTGAAGCTGATTGGTTAAATCGTATTAGAGAAACTAATTTGTGGAGACCATCATGTGAAGCGGAATGGGTGAAGTGGATCAGGTTAAGCTGATTGGTGAAACTGATTAGTGAATCTAATCATTGAAGATGATCTGTGAAGCCTATCTGTGTATCCAAACTGTGAAGTGGATCAGTGAAGCTGATCAATGAAGCTAATCAGTGAAGCTGATATGTGCTACTGATCCTTGAGATAGGTTAAAATGATTCTTGAAGCTGATCTGTGAAACTGATTAGTGAATCTAATATGTGAAGATGACTGGTGAAGTAGATCAGTGAAGTTGATCGGTGAAGCAGATCGGTGAAACTAATCAGTGAAGCTGATTAGTGAAGTGGATCAGTGAAGCTGATCGGTGAATCCGATCAATGAAGACGGTCAGTGATGCTGATCGGTGAGACTAATAAGTGAGATCGATTGGTGAGACCCATCGGTGAGATACCGATCAGTGAGACTGATGGGTGGAAATGATCAGTGACACAAAGATGACACATTTCCACAGACACTGACATCCTCCTCACTCGGTAATTATGGTTAGGACACCCCATCACTTAGAATATTGGAAAAGTAATTTATTAGGAGGGTCGAGGCCAATACAAATAAGACTTAATTTTCAATTAATTATTTTTCTAAAAAACAGTTTTTCAATTCATGATATTTTTTAATTTTAATGAAGTTTTTATAATATATAGAAATTTAATTATAAAATATAATTTATCAATTTGGAATAAAAACATAAAAATTATTCAATTAGTGAAATATAATCATATTAAAAATGTAATTACCATGGAAAATAATTAAATAAGCTAAAATAGTAAAAGGGGTATATTATCATAGATAAAATGTTGTTTAAATGTCAGGATATTTGGATAATAAATAAGGAATTTTTGTGGTTTAGGATTCATTATTAAATTTATTGTCCATATTTCACCACATAACTCACCTAATTCCCATTTTATTTTATGTTTACACATAACCTGATTTATGTTTCAAATGAATTGTCCCAAATTTATACCTATAAGAAGATATTATATATACCCCTTTTAAATAAAACAATTACATCAATTTTATTTTGAATATATACCCACTATTATTATCCTAGAGTCTTCACCCATTGATGTATTCATCTCATCACAAGTATGATGCTCAATAACTTCATTCTGGAGGGGGACATCATGAAATGGATAAATTTTTTCAATGTATGTTACAACTTATTTAAATTCCCTTTAATTTATGTTCGATCCTCCAATATTCATACACATATTTCAAAATTAAAAATTCATTTTAATTACAACTTTTTTTGAAAATGATTTTATCATAAAATAACCCGACATTTTTATTTGTTCATTTATTATAATGTGTTCTCATTTGGGTGTGTTCTACTACCTCAATGTTTGATATTAAAATGATTTTATCATTAGTGATTATGAATACATAAATTTTTGAAGTATATTAAAAATAATTATTAACTAATTATATTTATTTAAATATTTAATGGTAATATTAATATTTAACTCACTAACAATACAACACCTCTTTTTCGTTAAAAATCATTGAAATAAGTGTGTTATGGATTTCATTACGGAATACCATACCTGAAACTACAACAAAAAATTAACATTTAACATCATAAATAATTACTAATTATTCTTCAACATAATCTTATTAACCATTCTATAATGAAATATTGAACTTATAATGATGATTGGAACTTTTATACAGAAGATTGAGAAGAAACCATTTGAAATAAAAATAATCGAGGAACAATATGAATAAAAAATAAATCAAAGAACAAATAAATAAATATAAATGATTAATATAAAAGTAAATAATCCTGAATAAGGCTTTTAAATATATTATTAAAGAGTTTTAATTTATTATAAATGTGGTTTGAGTGCATCTGACAAACCCATAATCCTTGGTAATGGGTTTTTATCTCTATTTCCCTTATTTTTGAATTATATAGAATTACACAACTATTTTCATTTATGTTGTGTATATACACCCCCTTCAACATATTATGTCATTATTATCTTTATATTCATCATGTTTATATTTATATTTTTTCCTCATTCAATTAATTTTCATTCAAAAATTACCATAGATATAAGCGGATTAACAATATGGAATTCCTTTTGTTGAGTTGTAAAATTTCATGTTGAACACTTCTATGATTTTGTTATTGGAAACTATAAAAAATTTATATTATATGTCTTCATTATTTTATATAAAATTTAAATTTTTAAATCTATATATTCTTCATTAATGAATTTTATTCTTCAAAAAAAATTAATTTTATAAAAAACGATTTCACCTTATCACTAATAGATCTTTATCATTCATTTTTATATTTTTTATTTCAAAATTTGATTTAAATTTTTATTTTGGGAGATAAATCTGTGTAAACATTTTTAATCATAATATTTTTAATTATCTCATTTCAAAATAATGATTTTATATTCATTTGTTGTGTGGTTTTCATAAATTTTTTAATGGTTAATAAGGCATTTAATAGTAATTTTTATACATTATAATACACTACAATATTTAAATTATAAATATTATGTAATTTTGATATTATGTTATTGATATTTATCTTCAAAAATATTATTTTAAGAAATAGTTTTATCATTCTTTTGAATATTAACATTAAAAGCTACTTGTGAATTCAGTTATTATTAACATGTGTTTCATTAATAATGTTTCAAAATAATCATCCCTCGTATCATTTTCTCTGCATTATTTATTTTCATTCTATACACATTATATATAATTATTTAAATTAATATAAAATAATTCACGGTTTTCCTAACATAATGCTAATCCTCTATATTTTATAATATATTTTATTTCAAATATATAATTGTTTCTCACGGATTTCGGGGATGAGCTCCTGGACGGGAGATTCAAACGTTCCGATCGGTTTCTAGTGGGTTTGTTCGTAGAACCGAAAACATCCAATGATTCCACATCCGTTTGGACCTACTTTCCAAAGGTAGGCGCTCATTAGCTTGTGAACTGATGAGGCTTAGGAATTTGCATTGGTCGAGAGGATGGGAGGTCGGACTCATCACACCTTTTTTAGGGGAATTATTGTCTACTTCGGGACTCTCTTTATATATTTAAGTTATGTTCATGAATCCTTATTACATTACTAAGTATAAAATGTGCTTTCCTTTAGTTTTAACAATCAATGATTAAATATGCATGAAATTTAGAGAATCTTTTATATGTATTCGAGGTACTTCATCAATAGAGAATCATCTATATCTGTTTAGAGATTCTTGGTCAATGGTATCCTTTAAAACATTTATATAGAAGTCTCTTGGTCATTATGATGACCAGGCTGGTTTTAAAGCCACTCAGTGGGGCACTTGAAGTTTATCGTCATTCAGAAGGACATGGATTATTTCAAAGTTGGGATCGATCCCAAAAAAAATGGGCTACCTACGTATCCCTTGTTTTGGAAAAGGAATCAGAACCCACGTAGTTAGAGTAATGGAGTATGATGTTTATGATTGATGCCTCAAAGAAGAATGTCATAATTAATTTTACACTCTAAGCTCACGTGAGTCATGCTCGGTGTGAGAAATAAGATGTATTGGTAAAAAATTAGACAATTGTGCCATGAAATATGCAATCATAAAAAATTGTTTGGGGCTTATGTATGTATGACTGCCCAAATAGATGAAGGTTTAGGATTTACTTTTAGGGAGAAAATCCAGGAACAGGGTCCATAAAGGTATATGTGCTTTATGGAGATTTGAATACTCTAACTTGGGACTTATTCCTGAGAAGGAAACCCAAATTAGGAGAGGATTGATAATTGGGTTTTACTTCTGAGAAGTAACCCCATATCAAACGTAATTTAGGACTGGTTAAGAGAAATTAAGGGACTTGGGGTTCACTCCTGAAGAGGATGCCCAAGATTATGACTGGGACTAACTCCTAAAAAAGGAGGCCCAGTTTAGGGGACTTGGGGCTTACTCCTAAAAAAGGAAGCCCAAGATTATGACTGGGACATTCTCCTAAAAAGGATGACCATATTTGAGATTGGGGCTTACTCCTGAGGAGGATTCCCAAGTTAAAGGATTATGATTGGGGCTTACTCCTGAGGAGGATTCCCATGTTTAAGGAATTAAGGTTTGGGGCTTACTCCTGAGGAGGATGCCCAGATTAAAGGATTTATAACTGGGGATTATTCCTGAAAAGGAGACCTAGGTTAAGGATTCTCTCATCTTAAAGGATGTGGTTGAATGAACGAACTCTCAATATTTGGTGACATAAAGATGTATAAATCACTAGGTTTTGAGAGATATTCCACCGAATTCCTTTCAGATAAGGAATTCAAATCAAGAAATCATGCCATAAATGGCTTTGAAGAGTATCGTGAAGACTGAATCTTGAATAGGAAATGTGAAATGGATTAAGAGGGGTAAAAATGGGCAAGATGGGCACCCAGAAAGGTAGGGGAGTGCATGTCTTGAAAGGCGCGCAAGTCTTGCGTGGGCGCGCAATTATTGGTCGCGCAGGTATACCTTGCGCGACACATGGTGTAGTTGCACGATTTTCAATCAGAATTGAAATACTTGAGCGACTCCTTTTTAAACCCCTTATAATCCCCTTGAGGTTCTTCCAGAAAAGGGACACGCAAATTATATTGAAGGAATAAGGCGACACGCAAGTATGACCAGTTCCCTTAAGGGATGTCCATTCAGGCGCGCAAGTGTTGATGAGTTTCAAAACTTAGGCATTCCTCCCTCTCTTTAAATCTTCCGTTCTAGGTAATAAATTACCTTATAAGTGTTCCTAAAGCTTTGAGAAGAGACTTGTGCGTCGGGAGCTTCAATCCGAGTTTCTGGAAAAAGATCCTCCCGAATGGGGGGCCCACAGGGTCTATTTATATGCAGAAGAAGACCCCGAGCGGTTACCGGGCGGTTACCACTTAGGTCGCGCAAGTGACTTGCGGGACCAAGGGCGTCGCGCAAGTGTACTTGCACGACAGTGAGATAACATGCGCGGTGTAGTTGTCGTTGATCCTTTCTTCCTGTCTTTGTCGATTTTTGATGTTTTCTTCAAAGGATGAATCAATTTGAGCTCAGATATTCCCTTTTCCGATCTTTAGATTCTGTGACGAAAGGAGCGTAAACAAAAGTCCCCCCTCAGAGTGGGATTCGGAGAGAGAAATGAGGATTTGACTCTGAGGAAATCGAATCCATCCAAAGGAAAAGGGGGGCGCGCAAGTCTTCAGTGCACAGAGGGCGGCGCGCAAGTTTGCATCGTGCAGGCCTTAAGCGTTCTGGGTACGACGCGCAGATAGGCTTCCTGGCCTATAAATACATGGCCTCACCTCCGTACAAGCATCCGGATTTCCGGACTTCATACCTTCTCGAGCTCTCGTCGTGCAGGTCGCCTTAGCCGCGCAGGTTGCTCTGTTTTCTAGTGTTTTCCTTGATGTCACGCTACTGTAAAGGTATTTGTACTTTCATGGTTTATACTTGCGCGTCAAAAACTAGCGCGGCACACGGATACTTGCGCGCCATGTTTAGACTTGCGCGATTTAATGCCTTTGCCATTTTTTCAAATTTCTTCACAAATTTTATGAAAAAATAAACCCATTTAAGAGTTAGTTTATTCATCTTTTGTGCAGATTTAGTGGTTCCCAAGGGAATTGGAACGGCTGATGAACTGGCTAGCAAGCGGATTGATGACATGATGAACATTATGGGCCATGATTACTATGATATCTGCAACAGAACTCTCCCAGATTTGGCTAAGTACTTGAAGAAATATCATCCTAATTTTCCACAGAGCATCCATCTGCCTTTGTGTGGTTATGGTCATCTGCAAGGAGTCAATGTTCCAAATGCAAACAATTATACACCTGAGATGCAGCTGCACTGCTACTCCTCTATTTCGGTTATTCTGTGCATTAAGAGCAACAACAATGGTGTGAACTTTCAAATTCTTCCTCCATGTCATTTCCTTGCAGATATGAAAATGGAAAACCCATGGGCTGAAATGTTTTCCACTAATGGTTGGTGGAGAGAAGACAAACATGGTTTTTAGAGCAATATATGAAAAGAGTACTCTCTCCAAATGGCTCTTTACTTCCAATGATCCATTCTCAAATCCATGTATCCATCTTCCATGTCTCCTGGAAAGAAACAGAGTCACTGTTTGATCAGCAGAACATTTCCTCAAACCGCACTTACGAACATCCTTTTACAATTGTTCCAAGAAGAGCTGGTATCACTGCATCTTTTATTGTATCCAGTTGAATGAATGAATTCCAGGTGGTTGCTGATGAAGCTCGGGATGTCGTAAATCAAATGAATTGTTATGTTGAAAGCCTTTTGTAATTCTTGAAAAAAGAGAAGAGACTCCAGTCTGTGGATGTCCTTCTAACTCTTGTGTATCAATGAAAAAACACTTTCATCTTCAATCATTTGTACCTGCATTCTTTCATTACCAGCTTCAAATTTACTTAAGCCAATGGGCCTAGTAAGCATAGTTTTATTTTTTACTAGGATTATTACAAATAATCCTACAAACTTTGAACCTTTTAATTTCTCAATATTACCTAAATCATACATAAATGTATATTTAGTGTGCTGGAACTTGACTTTTATTCAGAGTTCCTTTGTCTTTTGTGGGCAGTTTAAAGTCATGCATGCTGGACATAAAGGGGCTAATGTTTAAGGTCGAAATAGCTTTGACCAAAATAGATTAAAATTGATTCAATTCCTTGACAATTTATCTGAAAACATATTACCATACTCAAGTATGAGAGAAAAAATGTAAACTATGGATTATGAATATTTGAATCTGAGGAATGATATGAAAAAGAGCTAAAAGGCATTAGAAGAAGTAGTTTCCAAGAATGAAGTTACTATTATTTAACAAAACCCGTTAGGGGGTTGAAATATGCAGGGCCACCTATGGGCATTGGCTGCATGGTCAAATAAATAGCATCTTTTGGCTGACAAGTCTGTTATGTGGACCATTTATGCAAGGCCACCTATGGGCACGTGCTGCATATTCAGGCAAAAGAACTCCGAGAAATTTACTTTCCGAGTGCTAAAAGCCGGTGAAAGTTTATGGAGATTCAAATTTTCTAAAGTATAGAGTTTGTTGTATGGAAAGTGGTACTTGAATATGGAGAAGATATTTCCGAACAAGAATATCGATGAACTGGATGAATATCACTCCTACGAAGGTCTGACCCAAACGTAGGGAAGAAGAATAAACCATAGACTTGAATATTTTCAGATCATGAAAAAGGATATGGGACAAATATGTTAAGGATGGCTATTTTTTTGCGGATCCCTACATACTGTCGTTCAAGAAAAATAAGGACAAAAGAGGCATTCTTCCCAAGAATGAAGTTACCATTATTTAACAAACCTGTTAGGGGGTTGAAATATGCAGGGCCACCTAAGGGAATTGGCTACATGGTCAAATAAATAGCATCTTTCGGCTGACAAGTCGGTTATGTGGACTGTTTATGCAAGGCCACCTATGGGCACATGCTGCATAGTCATGCAAAAGAATTCTCAGAAGTTTGACATTTTTGTGATTAGAAGTCATGAAAAGGGTTATGATGATCTGAAAATATTTAAGGTTAGGATTATAACACATAAAGATGGGTATTGTCCAATGTATATAGAGATACATAGGTCAATGATAACCATAATCACGTTGTGGCTGGGTCCTGAATTGAAATTTTGGACTTCACTACGTATCTCATAAGAATGATAATCAAGCCATACATAGTTCTTGAAATGCAGTTTGACGTCGTGCAGGAAGAAAGTATGAGTGATCTTAGTTTAGGGTCATAGAATTCAGACCATAATAATGAATACACAGTGTGTGTTTTCATGAGGACTTTTCAGCCAAGGGACTGAAAGTGAAATTTGGGGTTAGGCCAAAAATACTTGGGACTGGATTCGAGGGATACTTGAATGTTCCTACGTATCCCATAGGGATGGGAATCAAGTCCACGTAGTTCTAGAACTACCCTTTGTACAAATTTGGTTCGTACATGTGAAGGGTGAAAGGGGACTTTCGTGCAATGATGGTTTAACCTAAGAAAAAAAGTTTAAGCATTACCATGTATGCACGTAGTCTTTTGAAAATGAAAACCATGATTGAAAAATCAATCTCAATAATAGTTCTCTCTCAAATGAGGAAATCAAAGAATATTGTAGTTTATTGTCATACCGGACAAAAGTGTTGCATAGTTTAACGTCATATAACAAGGACAAAAGTAAATCAATGTAAAGATATTGATTCTAGGTGCGGTTTCACGAATCAACATCATATGAGATGGTGGTGAACCGATGTGAAGAGATTGTTTTTGGGCTTGAACCCTAGGAGGCTGCCTACATACCCAGTAGGGAGGGCAAGGATCAAAGTCCGTGTAGTTCAATTAAAGAATGAATTAATGATCAAGTTGTTCTTGGGGACAACGATCTAACTAAAATGTTGTTGGGACTTACACATGGTTAGTGGCCCAAAGGGAGTGTTATGGTTGATGTTCGCTCTAAGCTCACGTGAGTCATACTCGGTGTGAGAAACAAGAGGTAACAATAACCTTAACGATGCACAGTTTAATGTCATGTGGGACATATAAAGGGACTATGCAGTTTAAAGTCTTACAGTTAGGACTATTGGTGCTGCATAGTTTAGTGTCATGTAGTAGGGACAAAATATAGTTTAATGTCATTGTAGGACATATCAAGGATTTTCTGTACAGTTTAGCGTCATGTAGTTAGGATGATGGGGATAAAATAGTTTAACGTCATATTAGACGAAAGGGGGACTGTGAAGATTAATATCATGCAGTAAGGACAAAATAACACACCATTTATGTCATGTTGGATGAAAGTGCGAATAGTTTAATGTCATATGCATGGACCATGGATGGTGCAGTTTAATTTCATGATGGACCTTTGATGATTATATAGTTTAACGTCTTTCCAGACGTGAGGGACTTTTATACAGTTTAGCGTCATGTAGTTAGGAAGTCACAGTTTAACGTCTTGCTGGACATAAGGGATTTGCAAATAGTTTATGGTCATATACATGGACCAGGGATGATGCAGTTTAAGGTCATGCTGGACAGTTTAGGGATTTTGTTTTCACAGTTTAATGTCGTGTGGGACAAAGTTGTATTTTAAAGTCATACTGGAGCATTTCCGTATAGTTTAATGTCATATAGCAATGACGAACTGGTGTTGTACAGTTTAAAGTCATGTAGCTAGGAATAAGGTGAACCAATATGAGGATATCAGTTCTGGGGACTTTTTACAGTTTATCGTCATGCTGGACGTTGGAAGTGCCACACAGTTTAATGTCATGTTGCTAGGACATAATATAGTTTAACACAATACAGTTTAGTGTCATGTAGGACATAATAGTAATCAATGTGACAGTTTAACGTCATGTTGGACGATAAGGGAACTGGCACAGTTTAACGTCATGCTGGATGATGAAAGTGTCACACAGTTTAATGTCATGTTGCTAGGACACAATATAGTTTAATGTCATCTTGGACAAATAAGGAACTTCTGTACAGTTTAATGTCATGTAGATAGGACATAATATAGTTTAATGTCATCTCGGACATATAAGGAACTTCTATACAGTTTAATGTCATGTAGATAGGACATAATATAGTTTAATGTCATCTCGAACATATAAGGAACTTCTGTACAGTTTAATGTCATGTAGATAGGACATAATATAGTTTAATGTCATCTCGGACAATAAGGAACTTCTATACAGTTTAATGTCATGTAGATAGGACATAATATAGTTTAATGTCATCTCGGACATATAAGGAACTTCTATACAGTTTAATTTCATGTAGATAAGACATAATATAGTTTAATGTCATCTCGGACATATAAGGAACTTCTGTACAGTTTAATGTCATGTAGATAGTACATAATATAGTTTAATGTCATCTCGGACATATAAGGAACTTCTATATAGTTTAATCTCATGTAGATAGGACATAATATAGTTTAATGTCATCTCGGACATATAAGGAACTTCTGTACAGTTTAATGTCATGTAGATAGGACATAATATAGTTTAATGTCATCTCGGACAATAAGGAACTTCTATACAGTTTAATGTCATGTAGATATGACATAATATAGTTTAATGCCATCTCGGACATATAAGGAACTTCTATACAGTTTAATGTCATGTAGATAGTACATAATATAGTTTAATGTCATCTCGGACATAATATGAACCAATGTGACTGTTTTGGCTCTGGGAACAATATTTTGTGTTTATACAAAATACTTCTTCAGAAATCTGGCATTAGTTGGAGTCGTGATGTGTTCTCCATCCATTGAGATTAGAGAATATGCTCCATTGGAGTAGACCTTATGTATTGAATAAGGTCCTTCCCATTTTGGTTCAAGATTGGGAGGCTTCTTTCCTGGTATCATTGGTGCACTGAGAACCAATACCAATTCTCCCTGAATGAATGAACGAAGACGAACTTTTTTGTTAAAATCTCATGCTATTCGATTCTGATAGATTTCCAAGTGGTGCAAAGTGCACAATCATTTCTCATCTAACTGTTCCAATTCATTCAACTGCTTTTGGGACTGCTCATCTGTAGATAACTGATCACAAATGGCTATTCTGAGTGAGGGAAATTGAACTTCAATTGGCAAGACTGCTTCTGTTCCATATACCAATGAATATGGAGTTGACTGTGTTGCATTGCGAGTGGTAGTCCGATAAGCCCATAAAGCATGAAAGAGTTTATCAGGCCATGACCTCTTATCTTTATCCACCATCATTTTCAGTATATTTGAAAGATTCTTGTTGAAGGCTTCTATCTGTCCGTTAGCTGCCACATGATATCGAGATGAATGGTTGGACTTAATGTTGTATTCTTGATAAAATTTCTTTACCTCTGAAGAACAGAAGTTGGTGTCGTTGTCCGTCAATATGGTATGAGGGACACCAAATCTAGTAATGATGTTAGACTTGATGAAGCTAACAATGCATTTAGAACTGACTTCTTTGAGAGGTACTGCCTCTGCCCATTTGAAAAAGAAATCAGTAGTAGTAAGAATGTACTTAAACTGCTTGGCCGTAGCTGAAGGGTAAGGTCCCACCACATCCATTCCCCATGTGGAAAATGGTCATGAGTATTTAGTTGTATGAAGCAACTCTGGAGGTTGATGAATGAAGTTGGCATATACATGGCATGAATGACACTTCTTTGTGAAATTAACACAATCTTGTATCATTGAAGGCCAAAAGTATCCAAGCCTTCGAATTTTATCAGATAGTCTATGTCCAGACTGGTGGGCACCACAGACTCCTGCATGCACTTCTTTCATGACAGCCATTGTCTCTTCACCATCAATGCATCTGAAGAGAACTCCATCAAAACCACGTTTGTATAGAATTTTCTCTAGGTGGTTTGGGCTATCATAAAGAGTAAAATTGACCACACGTCGCCGGATTTGTTCTTTTTCGGCTCTATCAGGTGGAAGTGTTCCATTTTGAAGGTATTCCCTGATAGGTGACAACCATCCTGTAGTATGACCATACGGTTCAGGAATAGGACTAATTTCATTAATTTCCTCTGTTCTGACTTGAACATAAGGTGAAATTGCACGACGGTGGGCAATACAAATGGTTTTCTCGTCCCGATTTGGATCTTCTAAAGTTGTGGCTATATTAGCCAGTGCATCATCTTGAGCATTTTGTGATCTTGGGACATAAGAAAATGTCGGTTCTGAAGGGAATTCCGACATTAACTCTCTGACGTAATCATACAAAGGGATTAATTCTTCTTTTCTGATGGCATAATCCCCATTGACTTGTTTGATTACCAGGTCTGAATCACCTATCACCTTTAAGTGATTCACTTGTGCTTGAAGCACTAACTCCAAGACTGTAATGAGATCTTGGTATTCAGCTTCATTATTGGTACCACCTTCCCACAACAAAAAGGAATAAGGTAACACTACCTTATCTGGAGAAATGAGCACAATTCCTAAACCAACTTTGTTGAATTAAGGATTTTCCATTTTCTTCCCTGTTGGACTTCTAGAAGCACCATCAAAATACATTTCCCATTTTTGAGGACTCTCTTGAATAGAGAAAACTTCCTCATCAGGGAGTTCGATATTTGAATACTTGTCTTCCACTGATGGATGTTCAGCCAAGAAATCAGCCAGAGCTTGGCGCTTAATTGCCTTTTGAGACACATACTGAATGTCGAACTGCTGTAGAATAACCGCCCACCTTGCCAGATGTCCTGTAAGCATTGGACGACTAAGGATGAATTTGAGAGGATTATTACGAGATACCAATTGGACCTCGTGATGTTGCAGGTAGTGCCTCAGTTTCTGAACTGCAAAGATTAATGCTAGGCAGCACTTTTCAATACTTGAATACCAGGTTTCTGCTTCAAGCATAGTTCTAATGAGATAGTAGAGACTATTTTCATTCCCAGCATCAATCTTTTGAGCGAGAAAGGCACCCAATGATCGCTCTAAAGCTGTCACATAGAGGATAAGCGGTCTACCCTCAACAGGTGGCATGAGTACTGGTGGACTCAAGAGGTATTTCTTGAGAATATCAAATGCTTATTGACATTCTTCAGTCCACTGGTAAGTGACTCCTTTCTTAAATAATTTGGTAAAGGGTAAACTTTTTCCTGCCAAATTGGCGATGAAACGCCGAATATAGGCTTAGTGTCCTTGAAGTCCTCTTAATTCTTTCAAATTCTGAGGAGGTGACATACCAAGGATTGATTTGTTCTTCTCAGGATCAACTTCAATACCACGATGGCTTATAACAAAGCCGAGGAATTTTCCTGAGGTTACCCCAAAAGCACATTTTAAGGGGTTCATCTTCAAATTATGTTGTCGAAGCTTATGGAATATGACTTCCAAATCATCCAAGTGATTAGAACGTTGTTTGGATTTAACCACCAAATCATCTACATAGAATTCAACAAACATCCCTAAAAGAGGTTTGAAGATACGATGCATGGCGCGTTGATATGTTGCACCTGCATTCTTTAAACCAAAGGGCATCACCCGGTAACAAAACACACCTTGAGGAGCTCTGAATGCTGTATATTCCTCAACTTCTGGGGCCATTCGGATCTGATTATATCCGCAATATCCATCCATGAAAGAAAGTACTTCATAGCCAGCCGTCGCATCAATTAAGAGTTCTGTAATCAGAACTGGGAAATCATCTTTAGGACAATACCGATTAAGATCTCTGAAATCGATGCAAACCCTAATTTGTCCGTTCTTCTTCTTTACAGGGACAATATTAGCCAACCACTTGGGATATTGAACTTCTCTGACGAAGTTGGCTTTGATCAGCTTATCCACTTCAGCTTCAATTTTGGAAGCATAGGTTGGGTGTGTTCTTCTCGCGGCTTGGTTAAAACCTCGATATTCTTTTGGTAAACCCAAATGATGAGTAGCAATATCAGGATCAAGCCCAGTAATTTCTGTATAATTCCAAGAAAAAATATCTTTATTTTACTTTAGAAAAGAAATATACATCTCTTGCTCTTCAAGGGTCATGGCCGCACTAATTAAAGTGGGGCGTGGATCTTTCTATGTACCCAGATTTACTTATCTGAGTTCATCCACAGTGGTAGAGATACCCTCTTCAAATGCTGGAGGAGCATCTCTAAGATCTTCCTCTTCCTCTTCATCATGTGTTATTTTTCCGTTTCTACTTGCAAAGTAGATGAAAAAATGAAATTCTCATGATCATAAGAGATGTCAAAATTTTCACATTTTGAAGAAGAAGCTTCCATTTCCGACCCTATTGATGATAAAGGGTCTTCTTTGGGAAATAAATAGGAGATGATGGATTGAGAATCAACATAATTATTCACCTCTGGGGTTGCTATAACTTCTTCTGGCCTGATTAGCGAAGTATAGACTTGTTGGACTTCAGCAGATGAAATGAAAACGTCACCACTTATGCTTTCATCACTGCTTGATAGGTTACCAATTTCTCCCATGTTGTCTGGCTCGATCGCCGTAATTGACATTATAGATCTTTCCATAAGAGTATTTTGATTTGGGCCTATTTTTTCAATTTGACTGATAGGTAACACATAATCTGTACTCACATGTGAAAATGGATTTATTGGAATTTTCTCCAAACCATATGGAGCATTAACTTTGGTAATTTCCTTCATTGTAGATTTTTCTCTTCCCTTCATGTGATAAAATTCCACCTCAACATATTGAGACTCACATGTCTTGAACGGGGCCTTATCACCATACAATGTTCCAACATGACCATCGAAATAGTATTTGACACATTGATGGTATGATGAAGGAATAGCTGCATGCTGATGTAGCCAGGTTCTTCCAAGCAAGATATTGAAAGCTGAGTCTTGATCAACAATCATGAAATCCGAATTGGATACAAGATCTCCAAACTGAGTTCTAAGTGTAACTTCTCCCAGTGGTTCTTGTTCATTTTTATCATATCCTTGTAACATCATGGTAGAAGGAGATAAATCAGATTTCGTGAGGCCCAATCGACAAAGTGTACGAATGGGGATGAGGTTGACTCCTAAACCATTGTCAATGAAAGCTCTTCGAACATCTACACCATTGACTTTTCCAGATAAGTACAATGGTTTTATGTGCCCATGCACAACATCATCTTCATCTTTATCAGTAAAAGATATCACTGCATGGCATTCTGCAAGATTAGTCTCTATGTGATAGATTTCAGCTGCAGCAATTTCAGCTTCAGACTCATTAGGACTTGACAAAGCTTCAATGAGTGCTTCCTGAAGATATTTTGACAGATTCAAAGCATCCAACATTGATAACATGGCTGGTACTTGGGACAAGTGTTTCAATATATCATACTTTTGATCTAGAGGTCTGCGTTTCCCAATAGGAATATGCGGTTTAGTAGGTACTTTGGAAGCAGATGCTTTGGAAGCTGATGCATCTTGTATTGAAGTTGGCAACATCCCTGGTTTTGAAAGATTAGACTAATTAGATCCATTTACATGATGAGATAAAGAATATGGAACCTTTAATCGGTCTTCCAAAATAACTGTGCCAAAACTGAGTTGGCCATTGGTAGAAGAACTTGCTTGTTCTTTTTCAGCTCGCTGAAGGGCTCTACCACGAGTTTCTGCTGCATATACAGTGCTAGCAGGGGTAAAATTAGAGTAGTGGCTTCGGAAAGATCCACGTCTTCCCCTATATCTTGAACCTCTAGAACCTCCTCGAATTTCCTTATTTGATATAGGGAATTCAGGCTCATCAAGACTGGAATATGGATCTCCTAATTGAAGCATATTAACAGAACCAAAGATTAACTCTTCGTCTGATAAAGACTCTTCCTGGTTAGCCTGTTTAGGCTGTGCCATTTGATGGGGCGGTGCCCGTGGCTTTGAAGTAGATGGCATGAAATCTGCCAGAGTCAAAGACAATTTAGGCTTTGATACATACTCATCTTCTCCAGATTCCTCTTTCTTCTTTGAATTGCGCTTCCCTTTTGAGGATTTGTCTTTTGATAGAGGCTTTACTACAGCTTTTGTAGGAGACACAATTGGCTTCTTCAATTGTGTTCGCAAAATGGAATGGGTCCGATTGATTGTCTTTCTGACCATCCAATCATCATATTTTTTCGCAGTTTTACTTTTGACTTCCTGCCACTTGCCTCCTTCCTCTGGATCTGTAGTGGTAATACACGCTACATGAGCTGAAGAACCCTTCAATTTGACTTGTCCCAAGTAGACCATCTTTTGGAGGAGGTCTTTAAAGACAAAACACTCCTGGATGGGATGCCCCAACATTTGATGAAAGGGATAATAATTGGGACGGTCTTCATCTCCTTCCTTGTTTGGCCTCTTGGGCACTGGTAATTGAACCAAATTATTTTCCAGAGCTGAAATGAAGTAACCAGTAACTTTCACACTTCAGAAAGAGTATGTTTTAATCTTCAAATCCTCAAATTGTTTTCGTCGTTGATCTTTTTGAACATTTGGACGAAACAGCCTTTGTTGTTGGCGTTCAGGAGGTGGAGCACTTCGAGAAGATGAAGGTTTTGAAGTAGAAATAGGTACAGGTGCTTGTTTAAGCATAACTGTAGCAGTTTCCGCTTTACCCATTCTCCTTCCTGGAGCTGATGGAATTATACGAGATTTAACCTTAGCCTGTATAAGGGAATCTTCAATCTGTTGAGCGATTGAAGTAAGGTCTCGAAACCCTCATGTGTATTTCACAGGGATCAATGGCATGCGTAATTCGTCATGCAAATTTGCCACACAGATTGGAAACAGTTCCTCCAGAGGGAGTGCTAAACTCAAGGAATACGTTAATCCCTTCCAACGAGCAATGAAATCAGAGACTCTTTCATTCTCCCTTTGCTTGCAGTTTGTAAGATCGAAAACTGTCGTTTTTGGAAAAGTTGAGCTGAACTGATGAAGGAATTTTTGATGAAGATCCCCCCATCCGATGATTGACCGGGATTGCAAGCTTGTATACCAGACAAAAGCTGGTCCTTGTAAGGTTCGCACGAAGAATCTGAGTTTCACTACTTCTTGCTTCTCTGGAGTTCCCATCATAGGATCACAACAAGACACGTAATGCGTCAAATGTTGTTCGGGGTCACCTAATCCATTGAAAGTAGGGAAAATAGGGTTTCTAAAACTGGATGGAGGAGAAATTGAATCTACCCATTCAGGGTAAACTTTCTTTTCAGGTTGAACTTGCACCCGTTTCCCTTCCATAGTTTCTAACCGAGCTGTTAATGACTCAATAGTAGTTATTAAATTTTGAGAAACATCAGGTTGAACTTGGTTTTGGGTAGGTGAAATGGATGGAGCTTGGACAGACGTGGTGGTTGGTTCTGCAACTGATGGTAGTGCTGCCAACCGTTTTTGCGTTTGACCCGTAGGATTAGACCTTTGAGGGTGTACTGATAAAGGAAGATATTCCTGATCCATCTCAGTAGTTACAATAAATTCCTTTGGCTGTCGGACTTCAGCATTCTTAAGAAAAAGACTACTCTGAAGTAGTTCTGCATTCAACCTTCTTAATTATTTCATTTCTTCCTCCTGTTGTGCAAACCTTTTCTCTAATGAGAGCGATTGACCTCCTTCAGAGGAAGGGTGAGAAGTAACCTGATTCTTTCCTTTCCCCTTATTAGATCCTTTTCGGAGAGGGGGAAGTGGGTTACTTGAAGGAATACCCAGATTTTGGGTAAGCCTTTGATTACGTGTGCGCACACCTTCTTCATTTAGGTCTGTGTGCGCAACATCTTGAGCAGGAATCTCTTCATCTGATCCCTCTGATTGAGCTTCATCTGGTGAATCAGAAACAACAACATTGATGATATTAATGGATGCATATTGCATGGAATCCTTTCTATCATCATTTCTGTGATATTGTCTTCTCCCATGTCCATGATGAGACATGGAATTCCGTTGACTTGATCCCTCAGGAATTTCTTGGAGAACCGTCACTTGGAGCGAATCTCCTGATAGTTTGGCTCTTCGTTCCTCTTGAGGCTTATTCCCTAATCGAGAGAATACTGACTTTCTCTGAGGGAGGGATTGAGGATTTGAAAAATTCCCCAGTCCGGTGGACTGGGGATGTTCCTGCTGCTTCCGCTCAACTCCTCGAATCCCATTTGTTGACTCTGAGGGTTGGTTTAGAGAAGTCCCTAGTCTGACAAGCTGGGGTGTCTCTTGACATGCTATGTCTGAGATCTTCTTAAAATCTCTCTTGATCTTATGAATCTTAGTTCGGAAATTATCTGGATGCATTAACCTGTACCCACTTTTATCACCTGGTGCAACAGACCGTTGGATGATTTCCGAAACTTCTGTCATTTGATGACATGTTTGCTCCAGATGAGAGGCTTGTGCAATATTCTCGCCTGCTTTATGTATGATAAATTCAAAAACTTTTTCTCTATATACTTGATTTTGAGAGGAACTAGTTGAAGCCTGTTCTTGAGCAAGCTTTTGATTATGAACAAAGCCCATTGACTGTGGCCGGCCATGGGCAATAACATTGCATGAAACCATTTTCGGCGGGCTTTGCTGACTGGAAAGAACTGTGAAATGTAGTGCTCCGTGAACACCCCATCCTCTGATATGAACACCAGATGGAGCACTGTAAATTAACTGACGCAATTTTCTTAATGCGCCAAGGCATGAACGTTGAAGGGTTCTCTGTTGCTTTTCAGCCTTCGGATACCGAGAGACTGATAGAGATGCCAAATCAATCTGACGTTGTAGCCCTTCTATTATCTTAAGATGATTTTCATATTCATCATAAGATAATACCTTCTTATTTAATTGACAAAGAGTTTTCCACAAGTTGAGACAAACATCATGGATTCCATCATCCGTCAACATCTTTGGAATGTCGTACTGCGAGTCAGCCAAAGGCCAAAACATGACTGGTATTTCACCTTTTTCCAGTTTTTTTCTCATGTTCAGCATTTCCTCTTTATCATTAAATGAAGATTCTTCTACCTGTTTTGACCAGAGATGGTGTTTCCTTGTTGCTTCATCGGATTCAACAAGATTGGTAGAGAGATCATTGATCAATCTAGAAGATTCATGACTTAGGGGTGGTTCGGAGAATGACCTACACCCTGGGCTATCTTGTGATTGAGAAAGTATTTCATTTGTTAGCGATAAAGCATCAGACATGACTGGTTTCGAATTTGCAAGTGCCTCAAGATAAGAGGGCTTTCTCGGCACTACATTATCCACTGGAGTATTTTCCAGGCAATGTGAATCACTACTATGGAGAGGTCTTTCGCAGCGAAGTTCATCATCATGGGGAGGACCACCATAATGGTTTACAGCAAAAGATGAGATCTCTTGCTCCTTGGTCTTCTGACCACACAGAGGGTTTCTGTGGCTCTCATCTGAAGAAGAAACTTCAAGATTGACCGAACTTTCATGAAGCAAGCCTTCATGAAGAAGTGTATGTTAAGACCTTCAAAATTAATGTTCCCGTTATTGGGAACTGAGGGAGTATAATCTTGAATTCCAACAGATAAATGTCTGAGGGCTTCAAGAACTCCAGCATCGAGTAAGGCCTGGTTGTAGATTGGCCTTTGATCTCCTGACTGTGCTGGGAGGATCTTTTTCTTAGATGCCTTCTTACTCACTTTAGAAACCACTTGTTGACGAAAGTGGTTACTCTGAGCAGGTGTATGTGCCTGATCAGGAAAGATGGTCAGGTTAGGCTGAAGATCTCCACTCAAATCAGGTGTATGTGTCTGACTTGGTTGTCCGTATGATATGGGGGAGTATGCCCCATAACCCTCTTGGACTGGAACAGATGTGTGTGTCTGTTCCAGAGTGAATCGTTGATGTGTCACTCCACTGCTAGGGATAGATTTATGCGTCTGTCCCTAAGATAATGCTGAAGTTGTTATGATATCCTGGCAAGCATCCAGAATATGAGCAGGAATTTGCTTCTGCTCTTTCACCATTGATAAAATATGTTTGGTGACTTCAGCCGCTGGAACGGGAATATATGTCCATTCCGGGTTTGGAGTAGGTGTATGTGCCTGCTCGTGTCCTCCTTTTCCTGTCAGTGAATGCTGACAGTACTCAAGTGTGGAGGCAGAGAGTTGAGTCTGCCTCCTGTTTGTCGTCGGGGCTTTCCGAATGACTTCTCCGTGCGCTACCAAGCGAGACTGTTGGTAGGCTTGACTAGTATTAGCAGGTGTATGTGCCTGTTGATTACACTTCGCCAATCGCGGTTGACGAGATCCATCATATGTAGTCAGACGAGCCTGCTGACTAACTGGTGATGCATAAGCAGGTGCATGTTCCTGCCTATAGTACTCTGGCGGAATTTCCTGGCGGGATTGGCTTGATGCTGCCAGACGAGTCCGCTGGACAGCGGAATTAAAACGGACAGGTGTGTGTGCCTGATCGTTGTTTGCCACCAAGTTAGGTTGGTGGACTTCTCCAGAGATGGCAGGGATGAAAACCTGCCCATTGTTAATTGGATTCCGTCTCTGGCGGTTCATCTTGACTGCTCGGGTTCGAGGAACCTGAGCTGAATGCCTGGAGTCGGTACCCTCATCATGTTGAGGCCTCACTACCGCACGAGTCTGGCGGCGATTGTTGATGGGAGCCCTTGAGAAGGACTCCAGTCTTTTTGAATTAAGGTCCTGCGGGACCTGATCATTCACTTCCTCAGAGTAAGGGAGTGAATGGAAATTGCTTTCCGGGGATAACGACCCGAAACGGTTAGAGACGGTAGTCAGCACCGCCAGCTTCTTTATCGCTGGTCGCCATTGTCCGGACGACCAGGTAGAGTTGTTAACTTGGAGGGCTTGACGAGTAGCCTCCAGAGTTGGGATAGTACCATTGCGACGGTACTCCTTAACCAGTGCATTAGAAACCCAGTGTTGAAGACGCTGAGTTGGTGATGTAATCCTTAGAGCGGACGACATTCCAGCAGGAGTAGCATCATTGGATTTCACAGCAGCAGACCTCACAGTAGAGGTGTTCACAGCAGCAGTATTCACAGGGGTGAATTTTAGAAAAGCCATTTTGCATAAGATCTTGAGAAAAGAGTGCCTGTTCCATATAACAGACATAATCAAGATGAATCTGGACACTGCATCTTTTGGATGAGCACATGTCAATTATTTATTTTTTGGCCCAAGGGGCCTAACAAATAAGAAGAACATCACTTTAACTTGGTTAAGGATTCACGTCAGGTTCATCATTTTTTGTTTCGCACGGATTTCGGAGATGACCTCCTGGACGGGAGATTCAAACGTTCCGATCGGTTTCAAGCGGGTTTGTTCGTAGAACCGGAAACATCCAATGATTCCACATCCGTTTGGACCTACTTTCCAAAGGTAGGCGCTCATTAGCTTGTGGACGGATGAGGCTTAGGAATTTGCATTGTTCGAGAGGATGGGAGGTCGGACTCATCACACATTTTTGAGGGGAATTATTGTCTACTCCGGGACTCTCTTTATAGATTTAAGTTATGTTCATGAATCCTTATTACATTACCAAGTATAAAATGTGCTTTCCTTTAGTTTTAACAATCAATGATTAAATATGCATGAAATTTAGAGAATCTTTTATATGTATTAGAGGTTCTTCATCAATAGAGAATCATCTATATCTGTTTAGAGATTCTTAGTCAATGGTATCCTTCAAAACATTTATATAAAAGTCTCTTGGTCATTATGATGACCAGGCTGGTTTTAAAGCCACTCAGTGGGGCACTTGAAGTTTATCGTCATTCAGAAGGACAAGGATTATTTCAAAGTTGGGATCGAACCCAAAAAAAATGGGCTACCTACGTATCCTTTGTTTTGGAAAAGGAATCAGAACCCACGTAGTTCGAGTAATGGAGTATGATGTTTATGATTGATGGCTCAAAGAAGAATGTCATAATTACTTTTACACTCTAAGATCACGTGAGTCATGATCGGTGTGAGAAACAAGAGGTATTCGTAAAAAATTAGACAATTGTTCCATGAAAGATGCAATCATAAGAAATTGTTTCGGGCTTATGTATGTATGACTGCCCAAATAGATGAAGGTTTAGGATTTACTTTTAGGGAGAAAATCCAGGAACAGGGTCCATAAAGGTATATGTGCTTTATAGAGATTTTAATACTCTAACTTGGGACTTATTCTTGAGAAGGAAACCCAAATTATGAGAGGATTAATAATTGGGTTTTACTCCTGAGATGGAACCCCATATCAAATGTAATTTAGGACTGGTTAAGAGAAATTAAGGGACTTGGGGTTCACTCCTGAAGAGGATGCCCAAGATTATGACTGGGACTTACTCCTAAAAAAGGAGGCCCAGGTTAGGGGACTTGGGGCTTACTCCTAAAAAAGGAAGCCCAAGATTATGACTGGGACTTGCTTTTAAAAAGGATTCCCATATTTGAGATTGGGGATTACTCTTGAGGAGGATGCCCAAGGTAAAGGATTATGATTGGGGCTTACTCCTGAGGAGGATGCCCAAGTTTAAGGAATTAAGGTTTGGGGCTTACTCCTGAGGAGGATGCCCAGATTAAAGGATTTATAACAAGGGATTATTCCTGAAAAGGAGACCCAGGTTAAGGATTCTCTCATCTTAAAGGATGAGGTTGAATGAACGAAATCTCAATCTTTGGTGACATAAATATGTATAAATCACTAGGTTTTGAGAGATATTCCACCGAATTCCTTTCAGATAAGGAAGTCAAATCAAGAAATCATGCCATAAATGGATTTGAAGAGTATCTTGAAGAATGAATGTTGAATAGGAAATGTGAAATGGCTTAAGAGGGGTAAAAATGGGCAAGATGGGCACCCAGAAAGGTAGGGGCGCGCAAGTCTTGAAAGGCGTGCAAGTCTTGCATGGGCGCGCAATTATTGGTCGCACAGGTATACCTTGCGCGACACATGGTGTACTTGCTCGATTTTCAATCGGAATTGAAATAATTGAGAGACTCCTTTTTAAAACCCTTATAATCCCCTTGAGGTTCTTCCAGAAAAGGGACGCGCAAATTCTATTGAAGGAATAAGGCAGCGCGCAAGTATGACCAGTTCCCTTAAGGGATGGCCATTCGTGCGCGCAAGTGTTGATGAGTTTCAACACATAGGCCTTCCTCCCTCTCTTTAAATCTTCTGTTCTAGGTAAGAAATTACATTAGAAGTGTTCTGGAAGCTTTGAGAAGAGACTTGGGCGTCGGGAGCTTCAATCCGAGTTTCTGGAAAAAGATCCTCTCGAATGGGGGGCCCACAGGGTCTATTTATAGGCAGGAGAAGATCCTGGGCGGTTACAGGGCGGTTACCACTTAGGTCGCGCAAGTGACTTGCGCGACCAAGGGCGTCGCGCAAGTGTACTTGCGTGACAGTGAGATAACTTGTGCGGTGTAGTTGCTGTTGATTCTTTCTTCCTGCCTTTGTCGATTTTTGATGTTTTCTTCAAAGGATGAATCACTTTGAGCTCAGATATTCCCTTTTCTGATCTTTAGATTCTGTGACGAAAGGAGCGTCAATAATAATATAAAAAAGATGTAATATATTTTTTATTTTTCCAATATCATTTCTTTAGTGGTTTTAAATGGTGTTTTTAATATTTTAAAACAAATTTTATATTTTTCCCATGCCTTTTTGGGTAAATTATAAAATTATACCTATCCAAATCCTTTCACAAAATTGGTTTCTAGCCTTTTCATGTGTTTCACTAAGAATCGTGATTATTCCACCCTTGTTCAGTATATTCTATTCGAATTTTTTTTCATGTTCTTCTAAACATATATCTATGGCTTATCATTATGTGTTTGGTGAGATCTATATTAATCTCTAATTATTTGGGTAATGTTTTTCGAGCTCAAAAATGGTACGTGGGGTTCTAATTCATTCTCAAAGGTACACATGAGGTTATCCAAAACCCAAGGGTACACCAAATATTATCCCATGGAAAATGGTATATTGGAGGTAATCTAAAACACAAGGGTATATGTGTGGTTAGCCTAAGCTGAAAATAGAACATTAGTGGTTATCTCACACCCAAAAGGGTACACATGTGGTTAAACAAATCTCAAAAAGCTACATGGGTGGTTATACCAAGCATAAAAGGTTTCAATGTTGGTTTGATCAAGCCTATTGTATTATGGGAAGGTAGTTATACTTCTCATTTATGTTATTATTGACTTATTATTTTATCTACCTACTTATTATATGGTCATATTGATTCCATATTATTATGATTTTCATAATGTCTTCGTTATGTTAACAAATTATTAACTCATGTCACTACACCCTTTTAATCAATTATTCTGATGTCGGATTTATGAAATAACTCATGATTTATGAACTTTGTTTTCTAGGGAAATATTATCTTTTACTATATCCATGTACATTTATAATGATTCCATACACACATTCACATCTTATTATTACATATTACCACAGATAATTATCTCTTATATTTACCCTTACCAAGAATCTGATCCCCCACTTTCACATGTTTTCCATTCCTAATAAAATGAATAATATTTCTTGAATATGATATGTATATAATGGGGTATTTTGGGGGTTAAACTATTTCTAAATGATCACAAATGTTTATGTATATAATCTCGAAAACACTAATGAAATGTTTTTTGGGATTCGGTATGAATTTTTCAGAACTTCTATCTAATTATTTAAATGTTATTTATATTATTACAGGGTAGTTTCACATAGTATAAAATCATATGATTAAAGTAAAATTTTTATAATTATATCTAATAGTGTGGGTCATGGGTATCTCAATGAATTTTCTTTTCTTGTTTTTTATTGATAGATAATGGAATTTGAAAGTAATGTATTTTAATTTACTGAATATTCTACCCAAATCATTTACATTTAAAAAAAAGTATAATACGAAAAGTATTTTCAAAAAATCATTAGCATTACCCAACATAATATATCTGTTATTTTTATGTTTTACACCTTCAAATAGATTTGGATATCCAAAAACCTAGTTTTGAAATTCCATCATCCAATTTTATAGGGTAACGTCACAAAGGGAGTTCGAATATATTATCCAAAGGGACATATGTCCCCTAGTGGGGGTCTCCCCTTATTATATAATACACCATGTCAAATTATCCAGGGATTTTCATTCCTTTTAATCAAAAACTAAGTCACACTACTACTTAATTGTTTTCCACCAATCACCCATCCATCATCTCAAGGGATGGTTAGAGGATATGGATTTAAATTCCAGAGGTGATGAAAAACATAAAATTTATGATCATATTGGTTTACACAAATGTGTATGGAGTTTAGGTAAAAAAAGATAGAGGATGAAACTAATGATTCTGCATAGATATTTTAATTTTTTTACGCATATCGATTATATCCAAGAGTTGTAGAGCTGTTGGAGTTCTAACAGATTGAAAATTGTTTTTTTCAATATGGTAAAAGTGGATGGGGGAGGGGGGAACGAAGTAATGGTTAATAATGTAGTGGAGACCAATTTTATCATATTCGGTGATGTTAACAAAATCTATAGATAAGTTTATTAAACTGGAAAAATAATCTTAATTTCATGGTCACCTTTTGAAACAAGTTCTCAACTGATTTGTTCTCTTAATTTAATGTATGGTGGATATCAAAATATGTTAATATAATACACCATGATTTCCTAATTATATTAGTTAATCTCTAATGGATGTGGAAGAGGCCCAAGGTCTAATTGACAAGAATGGATGAGAAAGATTCAATAATGATTATGGAGATGTTTTTTGACCTGAAATTAATGAAACTAGAGAGAATGTATTTTCATTAAAATTAAAATTAGGAAAACTCTTGGTATAAATATGAAAAATATATGAAAATAGAGATACACACATCCTGAACAATTCCTCCTCCATGTATAATCCCTTTTATGTAGTATCTGACAATATTAAAATTTAAACCATGCTTAGGAGGTGTCCACAAAGCCCAAGAATCTGTGATCCCTGAACCATCCATGTAGCATGATTCCATAGTGTTTGGGATCTGATTCATGATAAGAGTAGTTATTTAAGAGTTATAATAAAATTTAATATAGAAATGATTCATATAAATGATTTAAAATTTTAGTTATGGTGTATCGGGGGATATTTTTTGATGGTAATAAACATTCTGGGAATCCAATATAACCAAATTAAAACCTTCAAGGATAATCCTTCAGCCTTGATCATTCATAATAATTAATAAAAAAATGAAAAAATTTATAATAGAGTTTTTAATATAATCAATTACATAATACTCCCCCTCCTGGGTATAGCATATGAAGCAAGCACAATCCCTTTCTAGGAACAAATGGAGTACTTATTTGGATCGTGCATTTATGTAGTAGAGGAATTTGAGGCATGAGGAATTCTATTTATTTGGATGATAGAAAAAGTAGGGATAGAATAATCCCAAAGACATCATATCATTAAATTGTGTTTGATAAGAATTTCTTACACTATAGGTTTCTGGAAAAGGGGTTTTGGGTTTATGGGACATGATTCATCATCTGAATGAATGACCAAGAGAAGGCTCGTGATATTGATAGCCTAAAATGATTTATTCTTTTTTGGTAACTAATTCTACGCTACTATAATGTTATTTTTTATCATCATTCATAACCAAATCTATATATGGTTGAAGTCCATGTCCTATACAATTATGTGATTTTAATTATGAAATATGTGGAAGAATGTGGGAGGACATCCCAATTTTCTATCTAGAAACAATGTTAACTCATTTAAGGATAGAATTAAGGATATATTAACTGAAATAGATACTATAATTAAATCCAGTTAAATTATGCTTCTATAATTCAAAAAAACTACATCTTACACATAAAATACAGTGAAGTGGGTATCTTTTAATGGGGTGTCTACCATATTTTCTTGGGTTCCAATCCATAAGACCATGTATACCAATTTTATTACTCAGAAGACATCAAGGTGGCTCTTAGAATGATTTTATAAATATGTGAATAAATAATCTAAATGGACTAAAATTGAACAATAATATATCACTATCCCCAAATAAACATTAACCATGTAGAATAGGTGATGGGTTTTCTAATCCATCCGGGAAATGGAACCATGTGAAAAAGGTCGAATAAGATGACTCTGGTAGATGATAGAGGTAAAAATGAGATTATTTTTTATTGAATTATAGTAATTATATAATGAATAACAAAGGTATGATTTCACTACTAACATTTCATACCATTTTTGTAGAATGAATTTTTGAAATATGGATCAGTTGAACCTTGTTTGAGGTTCATGATTCAAACAATTGAATCAAACCAAGTTCATTTGTGATAGAAGCCAAAATAGATGAATAATAGAATATAATTCTCAATGTGATATTTTTTTGATGAACTTTCATTTCGTACATCACTTTTATAGGGGATATACCCCCTTACTTATCTCAAGAACCTTCCATGTCTAATGTTATTGTATGGAGGCACAATATTGTGAATATGAAGTATTTGGAGAGGCATAAATCCAGTTTTCATATTAAATACATTCAAACTTGTCATATATTTTATCATACCAATTTTTGGTGAAGATAATGAAATCCTTGAAACTCTTAAGACTCCACTCCAACTTCATACTCATGCTTTATGGGGAGATTCTAACATACATGATTTTTGGATAATAGAAGTGGTGAATATGATGCACAACCATTCAAAATTGATATAAGGGACTATATGATGGTGGATTTTGTCGATTATAAAATCTTATATCTGGATTATACACTATAAAAATTTACAGATTGTTACTGGGCCTTAAGAATTAGGCAAGGACTATGCTGATAGATGTTAGGGTGTAACACCATTTGATGGCAGCAAAAAAATATTTGGATATTAATGGAGAATGTAAATTATTACATCTTAACAAATAATTTCATATTTGATGACAATTTTTAGATTATTCTTACATGTAATTGTTCATAGACATCATCCTATCCAGATGGGATCCTTTATACTAGTGTTCCTGTGGTCACAACATCTGGGTCCCTTTACATAGAGGAAATGGGTATCAATATTTCTTATGAGATGGGGTCCATCAGGTAAATGACTAAACATATTCATATATCCTATCATAGTCTTCTAAAAAACCTAATAGAGGATTTGAATTGTGAGGGGATGAAACTGAGTTGGTCAATCTAGAGGAAATGGAGTGATATCTCTATCAATGAAGTGATAACTAAAAAGATACTATAAAGGATAAAGATTATTTATTCATTGGGTAACTAGGGAAAAAGTCATTAAATCCTCCAAGAATGTATAGTATAGGGATATTATGTTTGGTTATGTGGATACTCAACCACCAACATTCAGGGTCTATTAGAAAACCATCAGGGTAACCGTCACATTCCTTAAATTTGAAATATGAAGGATCCTCAAGACAATGACTTTGAGGTTATCCATTGGAGGTAGAGATACCAACTAATGATTTATAGATACTAATCCTAACAACCTATGAGAGGGTTAACATTTATTAGAGGATTTATGAAATAAGAGACTAGGGAATCCATGAAGTGGTGATTAAATAGTCTCTCGATGATGAATGTGTTTCATTAATCCATAATAAATATGTATTTTTAATCATAATGGTTTTAAAATTATTGAACATGAGAGTCACTATAATACATATTTTTTTGTGTTACTTTTAGATATTCCTAACAGCCACAATTATGGATAATACTCTTCAATATACTATTTGGGGGTACACTATAGTTTAACATTTATGATAATTTTCTTGGTGGGTAGGAACAGTTGTTATCAATTGGAAGTTTAATTAAATTTATGTTAAATTATGAAGGATATTTATTTATCATTACTCTTATGATTTCTGTCCTTTTAGAGGCATTCCCACACCCTTCACCATCAGATATCAGACATCAGTGGTGGGTGAAGACTTTATCGAAACAAATATTTCCATGAAAAGGCCATAATTTATATATTTATATATGAATTACATATCATTATTATGTATTCTAAAATTGAGATTCTTTTAAAATAATGTTTTTATATCATTTTTGTTCTGAGGTAAATCCCAAGGGTGGAGAATGTTGGACCCCAACAAAATCACGGACTTCAAAAAATAGAATTTATAAATCTATGTAGGAGGTTGAAATGACAATGATTATTCCTAAAATGACAACTTATAGAGGATGAGATATATTATGAATAATTAATGAACTTTATTGTGGTTTAATATAACACATACATAGCCTCTCACTTATAACATGGTGCATAAAAATCTCTAAAGATACAATAATGTCAGAATATCATTTCTCAAACACCAATGCCCCTACATCCATGGATGAGTATTAAAAAATAAATAATGAAAAATAATGGAACAAATATTATTTATAAATTATTTATCTGAAAAATATATATATAGTGTGTAGAATTTACCTCACCACTCCAATAGATCTATCTTATGGGATTTTATACTTACTTGTTTGACAATGTTAAAAAAAATCCATCAATTCCGTTCATGTGGATATAGAATCTTTTATGGATTATGAAATGCGGGAACTGCCTAGGATGTCTCAGGGTGTCTTGAAGGTCCTTTAGACAGGTTTTCCTTTTAGGATTTATATACCTCTCAAGTTGTACAAGATGTCACCACGGTAGAATCCGATTATCCCCTAGTAAATAAAATCATGGATAGAGTCGGAAATTCCCCTATGAGGATACATGATTAAGTAGTGTTTATAGATATTCCCCCAACCATGGTATGTAGTATATATCATTTTTTAAATATATATTTTCATTATAAATTTAAAATAGTTCGATCCCAAGATACATATCTCTTTAAATTATCTTCTAGGAATATCCTCTAACAACTAGAATTTATTGAGTCTGGAATAATCTTGAAAAATTATGTTTAATGGGTGACGCACAATTGACCTATTTTAGTGACCTAGTTTAAGAGTAATAAATTAATTTTTAGTTCTTCTCAAAAATATAACCAGGAGGACCCCAATATATAATGTTATCATCGATAATATGTTTAGAGATATATAAAGGTTGGTTTCATACACTCCCTTGTAGGATCAACTCACAATTCTATATAATATTCAATATATGTTTGTCAATATGGGATAGAGAGGGTTTTATTACCACAGGACCAATTACACAATGAACAAGATCCATCATCGATGTGAATGCAAGTATGTATCACAACAACACATCTTCAAAGAATCAATTGTTGCATAATCCAAAAATATTTATGTTTCAATTCAATAAATAGAATATTGTTTTGTAGAGGAAGAAGTGGAAAAAGATTTTCTAGATGATCAACATGTTATTTAGTTGACCGACCTAAAGTGATTGGTAGATGACTCTAAGGATAATTCTTTAGAGTAACAAATATTTTTTTCTTAGATGATACATGTGAGATGTCCACTTTTATTAGGGCTAATAATCCCTAACATGATATGTGGTAGAGGCTATAGAGTCTTCCGAACATCCTCATGGTGTAGATGGTTCTTGGAAATTAGTTGTTGATTTCCCAACAGTTATAGAGGTTATATTTTCGTGTCCAATATTTAATAAGACTCTAAACATGGAATGTTCTTCGTGCTATTTTGATTAATGAATAAATATCAATATTCTTAATCATTCATGATTATCTAATTCCTATTCAACCTTGATAAATAACTCATGATAATCAATGAGTCACAAAAAAGGACACTCATAATATTAGAAAAATATTTAAATAATGAATTAAAATAATAAAATTAAATCCCAATATAAAATTAATTGAGAATAAAAATGCTTCCTGGATGTGTGATGATGGATGGGAATGGTCATGTATACCTTCCTCAAACACTTGAGGTGGATCATTTAGACATGGATGGATACTTCTTCCATGGCGTGTGATCATAAATTAGTGTAGTAATAAATACTATCATGGTACCCCTAGAGTTTTTCTAATTTAATATTGATGATGATTCTATATTGGGCATGATTACATGGACTTGTTTTGGAATGTATGCCATTATCCTACTCTATTTTCTGTATATTCAGACCTGAATGATGATTTACATTTATTAATGTGTTAATGTATGGGTAATAGTATATATACCATCACTATAGACAATCTATTTTCTATTTAGATATAATTGATTAGTGACAAAAAATAATTCATACTAGGAATGGGGGATTTCTGATGAGTATTTTTATATCAAATTGGGATCTAACTAAAATATATAATTTTATTTAATTATATATACTTATATACTAACATGTTGGGATAAAAGGATTTCAATAAATTTTACAATTATAAGGGACCTAGAATGTGTACTTGGACTTTTACAGGAGACAAATGGTGGACCAAAATATTATTATGTCTTTTACTTCTTCGACCTAACATTATTATTAAGCCAAAATAAATGGATTAAATATCAGATAATGACTAAAAATTTTATTTGGACTCCCTTTATAGATTTTTAAAATGATAATTTTTTACTCTTTCCATTCAAATGACCAAATTTTTTATACATAATGAGAGTTTCAAGTCATGTGTGTGGAGATTGAACAATATCTTAGGTCATTCGTTGTGGATTTTTAGTATGGTGAGTGTTATGTTTGTTTCCATAAAAATTTTAGGCCCTTAAATTTTAACTAATGAATCTAGTGTTTAAGGATGCAATCATTTCACCAAAAAAGTTATAAATTATATATTTAAATAGAAGGTAATAAAACATAAAATGAATGAAGATAGTCAACATAATTAAAATATAAACCTTAGGGAATGGTGAACCTAGTATATATTCATAGAGATAATACCAAGGGGGTTAATATTACATGGTCTCACAACATGGAAAAAATGATGGGTTGAATTTCCAATTACCTAGGAGAGATATAAATGATGTGATTTAGAAAAAAACCCAATTCTACTAATGTAGGTAGCCTCATGGGTAACTTCATGTAGTTTATGATCATGATGATCAGAAAAAAAGGTGAAATAGTCTATAAAAATGGAAAGGAAAAAAAACAAAACATAAATAAAGATCAAAATTATAGTATATATCATCCCATGTATTGGTTCACAAAATTTAATGTCATAGTGCACTCATGAAACTTTTATGTGTTTTCAGGTCTTATGATGAGGACCAATGAATATTTAAGAGTAGGATTCCATAATCCTTGATCAAAAATGGATATGATATAATAATTTATAACATTAAAGATATTAAAATTCAATTAAATATTTTTTATTTTGGTATATATAATTCATCACTCATTATATTTTAATTTGGAGATAATCTTATAAAACATGTAATCAATGGTTGTTAATGGATCATATTCGAATGGTTAGTTAGATTAAGACTTTGTAAGGGGGTAAAATGTATATATGAACATCTTGTTTGGATGAATATTTCTCTAAATAAATGGAAATTTTACTGTAACATATGAAAAATTGTATTATGGGCATATATTCATAGCCAAATAGAAGAATCTGTTATGGATGCAAATAATCATTATCAATAGAAAAATAAGGTTTTTAATGCTCCAAACACATAATAAATGAGGTTGAGACATGGAATTAAGGGTATTGATGATGGGTTAAAGATAATAAAGTGTATTCTACTATTTATAGATCACATATTTGAGGAAGAGGGTTATGAAATGGGATTGTTATTTCATTTTTCTATACTATTAGGTCCATCAATATTAATTATTCTCCTACTAGGACGATAGGGAGGTACCTACAAGATTTATTAATTTTTTCTAGGTTATAATTATTTACTATTACTATATCATGATTTATGAGGACTTATATAGTGTATACAAGACTTCCTCTTAGGACTTCTTTTTAGGTTTGAATCCTAAGAGTTTGTTCATCCCTGTTTTTCTACTTTTATTCTTATTTCTAGGATAATGGAATGTTAACCTTTTTTTCATGGTTTATTATTTTATAACATTGATAAAAAATATTTTTTTAGTTTGATTAACAAACCTAGATATAGGTCGAATTGTTTTTTCACAATTATTAGTATTATTGATTCAAATTTTTAAATTTATTATAAATATGTTATGTAGGAAAGAGTTTTATAAAACTCAATTATTTTAAGGTTATATTTAAAAAAAATTTAAAATTTCATAAATTAAATTTAATAAAACTAATTTTAGTTTTGTATTGAGCATTAAAAAATTAACTTTTGATTATTTTTTTACAAATGTCTCAACAGGTTAATTTGTCAGTGAATTGTGAAGAATATTTATTTTTGTAAAAATGTCATTTCTTTTCAATAAAACAAGATATTTAATAATACCATTATGTTTTAAAATTGATTTAATGTATCATAATTATTATTTAGTTATATTTCTACCACATATATTATTTTTAATAAACTTGATATTGTATTTTAGAATATGTCTTTTCTGGGTTTAGAAAATGGATTTTTCATTAAACTTTTTTAAAGTACAAATTTTTTCTAATTTTTAATTAACTAAATTAAACCCTAATGAGGAATTTTTTTAATAAATATTTTTATAGTATATATAATTAAATATTATTTTTTTTCTTAAAATTATTTCCATTATTTGTAGATTTAATATAAAAATATATTTTTTATGAAAGATATATTTCTTGAAATCTGATTTTTTTCATTACGTCTATGGGTTTTGATTTCAAATATATTACTCTAAATATGTGAACTTATTTTTAAAGAATATATTCCATATTTATTATAATAATTTAAAAAATTTTGTTTTATGTTCAATTACTTATTATGCATTAAAATGATACATGGTTAAAGAGATTTGTTGTATTATATGTAAAATAATGAAATAAGTTAAACATAAAATGTAAAATATTAAAATATCTAAAAATAAATATTAAGTGTCTATTTTATGTGTTTATCATCTATAAACAGAATTTAAAACATTAATTATAAATATATTTGTTTGTAAATAATTCCACACAAATGAGGTTGGATTTAAATACAAAATAAACCTTCATTAATCACTTTAAACCACCCATCCTAAATTATAAATACCACTCTTCACCACACCATTTCCCATAAAAAGAATTTAAGCACCTAAAATATTTTAAAGATCATAACCTCTAAATTTTCCTCATGTCAATGTTCTTTTGGTCTCAAAAAATATGAATTACGTGGTCTATAAGCGGTTATTCAAGGGGTGATATTCAAGAGGTATCTTTCTCAAACCACCTATCATGATTGGATTTTTTCTTCTACCATATCCTCACATAATTCATCCATAAAGTCATGAAAAATATAAAATAATGTATTTACTTGAATTATTTTTTTTCAAACTTAATAGATCTTATCCATTCCTTTTCTAATATCATCATATCCAATGAAATAAAACCATTTTCCATATTATGGAAATTAACCGTCTCAAGGGATATTGATTTTTCATTTTCCATTTTTCCTTCAGGGTAGGTAAAAATATATTATTATAGTTAATTAAGATTTTAATAATTATTTTACAACTTATTTCATTATCTAAAAGTTTTATATTGGCATAATATTTTATAATAAAAAACTAGCTCGTAATGGTCGGAAAAACCGCTAAAATAAACTATGAATTATTATTAATGGGTTATAAAATGATTCATCCTAATATAATAATTAAAAATGATATATAGGGAAATTTATAATTTTTAAATTTATTTCATTCTACTTAATGATTATTATTTAAATTTTTTGGAAATCCATAATTATACAAAAATGAGCCGCCCATGAAACTATTAAACACACACACCAAAATTAATGAAAATAACGAAATATTAATATTGAAAGGGAGGAAATATGTTACTAAATAATCATATAATTTTTTATAAATATGTATATAGTTATCAAATAAATTAATTCCATTATTTAAACCATTATACGGGAGGATATAATATCTTTGATGGAATTCGAACCTGAGGTAATGGATGTTTTTGGCTAATTAACATTCATTGGATTAAACATCTAATTCATTAATAATGTATTGTTGAGATTATGTTCGATATGAATTTTTATTTTCCTATATTTTATTTTAGACTTTATTATTTTTATTTAATGTGGATACACTTAATAAATTCGTTTTATTAATTCTCACGTCAATGATATGATAATTTTAGGGGACATTCCTTAAAAGAAATTATTTTAATGTTTTTCATACAAAAGTAAAAAAGAAAAAAAATTTCTTATAAACATAGAATGAACATAATTTCCTATTTAAATCAAACCATAATAATGTTATACTTATATAATAATTTAATATGGTTACTTAAAAAGAATATACTTTCCAATTTATGTCTTGATTTTTAAAAAATAATATATTTAAAAATGGATTGTTTATTTTTGTCAAAGAGTATTTTATGATTCAACTATTGGTGATTTGAATTGATATTATGATTCATGGTAATTTTTTATGTTGATAAGTGGTTATATTATAAAACAATTATTAGTGGTATCTTTATATACCAATGATGGGTGGTCATGCTATTAACAAATAATGGTTGGTTCCTTGATAAAACTAGGATGATGGTTGCGTTATAACCTCCAATGCATTGCATACTCTCAAGTTGGAGGATGACCATATTGGTTACTCAATTTTTAAGAGAGATATATAAAAATGATTCTCCGAGTTACTTAATACTATATTATATGACTAACTATGAGTTCTCAAGACAGTATATTGATTGAAAAAAGCTAATATAATGATCTTTTTCAACAAATGATTCCCTATTGGGGTAAAATGATATGTTTTCATGAATAATATTTTTATGGGTTTAAACTATAATAAATATTTAAAATATTTTTTCCCTTACTTATATTTAAAACTCATAAAATGTTTTAAATTATTTTTCATGGGATTTAAGGTGGAATATACACAAGAATGTGATCAAGGAGAAAATTATGATGAATTTCTTGGAAGAGAGGATATGTTTTATTTTAAATACATTTATTTTATGAAAATAATATATATTGTGTAAATGTGTCCATTTATATGGAATTTTTCTTTCATTTATGAGCTAGTCATAATTATATAATACTCTAATAATGAAATATTCTTGGTAATGTAATAATGTGAATTATAATTTAAAATTACTATAATATATAATGTTTAAGGATATGCCCTTATAGTTATGGTCATATAAAATTTAACAAATGTTTTAATGGTTTATGATAATATTTCATTCATAATATAAAGTGAGATAATGTAGATAATATTGGAAATTAAATATCCAATGCTAATTTTTTTTCTATTCTTGATTAAATAATCACTTCCAAAGTTGAAATTTTGAAACTAAAAAAACTGTTACAAGAGATTCCATAGGATTGTTTTATTTGACCTAGAACTTCACTATTGGATTCCCCTATTTTTTTCAATAACAAATATGGTAACATGATAATTTTTATTTATTATATATAATTTAATAACATCGTTGTTAAGAAAAAGTAACATTTTCCTCTTATAGTTGATTTGTTTGTTTATCTATAGTGAGTGCAGTACTTTTGAACATTGATCATACGTCGGGGAACCATCAGTTGAACATGAAAGATGAAGTTATTCAAAAGAATTTGTTTCAATCTAGAAATATCCAATAAGTCTTTGTAGTTATTCCCTTTAGTTTGAAAAAATGACCCTACTTCATTTAAGGATCCTATGAATAGATTCTTCTATGAATATTTGGATAAGATTTGGGTTCTTTTTGTTGATTTTGTTTTTATTTATTCAAAAATGTTATTAGGATCGTGAAAAACATTTAATTATTATCCTAAAATCCCATAAATAAATAAAATATATAGAATATATGGAAAATGTAAATTTTGGTAACAACATATTTATTTTATTTGGAACTTTGTAATTAATGATGGAATTATGGTTGATCCCAACATAAAAGAAATGGTTTATTTCTATAAAATAGCTACAAATGTTACTAAGAATCACTATTTTCTAAGATAATAAGGCTATTACTGATGGTTTATTTAAAACATTTCATGTTTATCTATCACATTAAGTACATTAAAACTAAAAAGAATTTAATTTATCAACAAAAAATAATGTGATAATTTTCTTTATGAACTAAAAAGTAGATTTATTGATACACCATTTTCCCCATAACCTTATGAAATGGTGATTTATTCATTGAAAATGATGATTCATTACAGAGAAATGGTTACATTTTGATTCAGAATAATCTTGTAATTACTTATGCTCTATCAAAATTAAAAACACATAATAAAAATTATTTTAAACATGAATTGGAATTAGATGATATGGTTTTTCTCATTAAAAATTAATAAGAATCATTTATATGTGTCCAATTGTGAAATATAAAAAATATAAAAAAAGTTTAAATTATATATTTCTTTAGATTTAATTGAACATGACGTAGATAATATTTATGGAACTGATAAAGGATTATGATTGCACTATCAATTATCATCCTGGAAATGAAAACATTGTGGTTGATGCCTTGTTTTAAAAAAATTGTGCATCATTAGACATGTAAAATTTAGAACATGGTCATTTGGTTAATGATATTAAGAATTCTATCTTAGAATATATGAATTTAGTAACATAATCTATTTTGTTTCTGGTTTTAGTAAATTCTCTACTATCAGTCAGAATTTAGAAAACATAAAATGAATATCATGATTTATAGAAAATTTTAGAGTTGGATAAAAAGTGGGTGTTTTGGAATTAAATGTCATTAAATAATGGTTTTTTGTATTTATGATTAGGAAAATTATTCCTTATGAATATAAGTTAAATTGAGAGTTTCTAAATGGAGTTGATAGCTCCCAATTTTCTATTCATTTTAGGAAAACAAATATTTATAGAGAACTTTGTGAGTATTACTTGTGGGATATAATGAAAAGAGATATTTTTTAATTTACAATTAAATGTTAAACATTCCAACTGGTAATATAAAAATTAAAACTTCAATTGGGATGGTTTAGTCATTTCAATTTCTAGAGTTTAATTGGGAAAATACATTCATGGGATTCGTAGTTGGACTACTAATTTCTTCTCAAGAAAACAATGAAAATTATGTAATTATTGATCAACTGACTAAATATCGACATTTTAGTTCCATTTGAGATACTATATCATTATTTCAAAACAATATATAGTATTATAAGGAGATAGTTCAGTAACATCGAGCTACATTCTCTATTGGAACAGATCATGATCCCTAGTTAACCTCTAATTTTGGGAAATTCCTTCTGAAGTTGTTGGGAATAGATTTATATTTACATAAATATCATACATAGTATGACGGACATTTTAAATGAAAAATATAGATGTTAGGAGGAATTATTCATGCATTACCCATGGATTACAAAGTAATTTGGGGTCAAAATATTTCTTTAGTTGTGTTTTATTATAATAACAACATTAATTCTTATATAAAAATAGAACATTTTGATGCATCATATAGAAAGCAATTTTGACCTCTAGTATTTTGGGATGAATTAAGTAAAATAATTTTGATGGGAATATAATTATTATAAAAATGGTTAAGCTGGAAAAAATGACCCATAAAAATATAAGGAAAACTGAAAACATGTGGAAAAGTTATGTCGATAATCAAATGAATGATCATTTAGTCGGGGTAGGTGATCGTGTTTTTAATAAAATATATCCAAGGAAAAATGTTATGAATTTTCATAAAAAGTGAATGTTATGTTAGTGGGTCATTAAACAATATGAAATCTTATATAATGTCGGATCGGTTACATACTGAGTGGCTTTTCTCTTATGTTTATCCTAGGTACGTAATGTTTTTCATGATTCGAGGTTAAGAATGTATGTGCTATATTAATCTCTTGTTTATATCCCTAACTTAGTTCATTTGGACGTGGAATTAATTATAAGTAATATCCTATTAAAATACTTCATTGTATAGATAAATTATTCTAAACAAGGTATTTCACAATGTGAATGTTATGTGTAGAAAACAAATGTTTGTAGAATAAACAAGGAAATCTCAAAATTCAATGAGGGGGATGTAACCCCAATTATTTAGTAATTCAATATAATTGTGAGGTTGAAATTTATAGATGGAATGATGGAATTTAAAAAATACGGTTTAGATTTAGTTTTTTTATAGTTATATAAATTCAGGAATTAAAGAGTTAAATTTAGTATAAATATTTTGTGTAGGAAACAGTTTTATTAAACTAATTTCATATAAGATTATATTTAAATGATTAATTTCAAAATTTATAGAATAATAATATAACAAAAATAATTTTATTTTTTATTCATCATTTCATAATTATATTACGAAGAATTTTTTTTTGAATTTATGGAAATGAATAACTTTTTTGTAAATAGTGAAAATAGTGATATTTATAAAATTGTAATTTATTTTCAATAAAATAATAAATTAAAAATTACCATTATATTTTAAATTTTATTTCAAGAAATATAATTAAAATTTATTTATATTTCACCCACTTAAATTTTTTTGAATTGTGTAAATTTTTTAATTTTGAAATTGATTATTTTTTTGTTTTAAAATGTGATTTTTCTAAAAACTCATTAATGTCGAAAATTATTCTATTTTATAATTAATTAAAATAATCCCTAATGGTAGATTTTATTAATTGAATGTTAATATTATATATCATGAAATATTAATTTATTTTCATAAACATAAGATTATAAATATTCATAGAGTTAGTACAAAATCATCTTTTTCATGAAAAATAGTGTAAGATACTGATATTCCCTAGATATGTCTTAGGATTGTTTTCAACTATTCTCGTTTTAATTGTTTTTTAATACATTGATTTGGTTTTTACATGTGGTGAATTTAGTTGAAATTAATTTTTTTATGGTAGTGGTAATGTTGACAGATGGTGTATGTTTTTTCTAAAGAGTGTGCCCTGGATAAAAAATGTGTGCAACCAAACATATAGGATTCACATGGTTGGCACATGGTTTGTCAAAACATGTTATCTATTAGGTGAAATAATGAACCCCAATGTATTTGGTGATCAATTAAGTTACACGATTATAGGAAAATGTGCATCTTAATCAAAAAACTGCAAACAACGTTTTTAATTGACATGAATATTGGTTTTAGAATCATGAACCTAGAGTTACAAATCCCAAATCATCCATAGATAGACCTTTAATGTCTATTCCTGATTTTAGAACTGTCTGAATATATTATATGAAATTATAACCACTATTATTCATGTTATTAATCATGGGATAATGATTTACACCCTTCCCGATAAGCAGATCTATTACCGTGTGGTTTCCTTTTCCTTTCTCATTCTCCATCCATTTGTTGATGGATTTTTGATCCCTTTTTTGTTGGATATATATATATGATTTTATTGCTTGATATATTATTTTGGGATCTGGATTTTCCTATCATCATTTAGGTCTTTCGATCTACATATGATTCTATATTGTTATTCTGTCCAAATTGTGTTTTTCAATAGGGTGATTGCTCATTAACAGACCGAGGAAGGTAGTCTACTATTCACATCTCATTTTCATTATTTAAATTACATGTAAGTAATTAAAAAAGTCCTATTACATGATTAAAAATATAGTTTCTTATATTGGATTAATTATTTTTGAGACATAATAAATTAAATTTTATGAATCTCGAATAATTAATTATTGAATTAATTATTTGATAATTGAATTGGGGGATTTGATGAGTAATTAAGAGTTATTGAATTCAGATAAATAATTTTTTAATTAATTATCAACATATTGAATTACTTGAATTTATTTAAAATATTAATTAATTATTGAGACATTGATTTTTATGAATTTAGATAATTAATAATTGAATTAATTTTGTAAATGTTGAACAGTTTGATTAGGTTAATAAATTTTTTATTTAGTTATGGGGATATAGAATTATAGAATTCGGATAATTAATTGTGGAATTATTTATTATAGTATTTATATTTTTTAATTTGACATAATTAATTGTTGAATTAATTAATTGAGATTGTCAAGAGTTATAATTGATTGAGATGATTAATTAATAGATCATTTAATTAATATGAAAGGGTCTATGTTAAAAATATAGATGTCAATGTATCTTCCTAGTGAATTTTCCAGAAAAGTTATGTTAGTTTCTATATTTTATTCTTAAACCATGAAATATGAAATTTATTTATAAGCCTTATATTTTTATTTACTATATGTTTATTTAGAAAATTGTTAGGGATTTTATTTGAAAAAATAAATTAGAATTTATATAGAATAAATTAGAATATGTTTTAGATTAATTTTTTATTAATTAAATTTTATTTAGATGAGATTAATTTTTAATAGATATTCATGTTAATTTTTTTTATTATTGAGAGATTTAAATTCAAAACTTGTTGAAAAATGACGTTTCAATCATCAAAATTATCAGGGATCTTTCTAATGAAATAAAAACATATTATTTTCTATTATATTAATTATGTAAATTTATTCCAATATATAGGTTGTTAATTAATTTAATATGATGTCAAAGGAAACTCAATTTAATATTTTTTTATATGGAACATTATCTAGGAAATAATAATTGACTATTAAAAAGTAGTTCATTGAAGGTACATACTGAAATATTAATAAAAAATGATACAATGGTTATAAAATTTAAAATATTTTATAAAAAATAATATAAATAGATGAAATAAGAATTTTAATAAAATAAAGTTGAGTATGTTCTTGAACTATAAACTTAATATAAGAATTGATGATCAAATAATTCTATCAAATAAACTTTAATAGTTTTACCTTTTTCTTCTAGAGAGATCCTTGTTATATCTACACTAAGACCGTTGTCACACCTGTTTTTTGGTTTCTTTTCATGTCATCATTTTGATCCTGTTCATTGAAAATCCAAATCCTTTTCTTGGCAATTGGGTGAGATTAATTTTGAGTTTTGAACTTCCATATATATATAATCACCATAATGTGGGTTCCCCATTTCTTGTTTAGGAGTTTCTGGAGAAAGGGTGGTTACTTCATGATTTGGGCCAACCATGATCCCATTTCCAGTTTTAAAAACCAAATTTTTTTCTTTTAGAAATCCATTGTTTCTAAACATTTTTTAACCATTCAACTTCATACTTTGCCTCTACAGCATTATTCATACCAACATTTCATTTTTGACCCTTTAATAATTCCTAATCGTGGTGAATATGTGTTACTACATTATGTAATGGTCCATCCCATGGGCCCATTTCAAGTTTTAAAAAAAATAAATTATTTATTTTATATCATTTACATTGTTTAATATTTTTCAGTGATTCAACCTTCCACTCGAAGAAAAAGTATCTATCCTCACCCCCATTATCTATTTTACATAATTAGAGCTCATTTAAAGAGAATATTGTGGAGAAAGTTATCAGGATTCTTCAAATTATCTTTAATTGATAAGGTAAATTCTTTCATCCCTAAACCATTCCATTCATACCCTGTTTCCAACTATTCTACATTACCTGGTTCTTAGAGACCATATAAGACTATATAATAAGTTTCAAGAAATTACGTTCACTCTACGAACTACCACAAAACTGGGGAAGGCAGGCGCCTGCCTTTATCAGCGCTAAGGGAAAAGCACTGATAAAGGGGTAGGACTTTATGAGTGATAAAAAGTGCTGATAAATGTACCCTTTATCAGCGCTAAAACAAGCGCTGATAACGGTGTACCCTTTATCAGTACTTTTATTAGTGCTGATAAAGGGTACATTTATGAGCGCTTTAAATATCCCTTTATCATCCCTTTTCATAGTGCTAATAAAGGTTACATTTATCAGCACTTTTCTTATCATTGATAATTTCTATTGTATACATTAAATAAAAAACAAATGTTATAACTATATATATATAATTAAATAATTATAAGATTAATAATAAATATATTTATTAGATTTATAATATTTATCAGATTTATTAATTAATTATATTTATTATATTTATTAATTCATTATATTTTATATATATATTTATTATATTTGTTTATATTTAATGTATTTTTTTTATTTATAAATATATTATACTTTTTAATATATATTTATAATTAAAATTATTGAATATATTTGTGTTTTCCAATAAATTGGGGTCAATGAATATATCATGCGTATATGTTAGGTGATCATATATGTGCATGAATAATTTTCATTTATAGATTGTAATTACATATAACATTGATGTGTTATTGATTTATAAATCATTATGTTACCCATATAATATATATGTTCTAAAAAATGTACACCTATAATTAAAATTAATTTATTTTTCAAAAATAACTATATTTTTTATTATATTTTCAATGATATATATATAAATATTCCTCTCAAATAATTTTATAATTATAAATAAAGATATATTTATTTAGAGTTATAATTATTAATAAATATATATATTTATCATAAATATCATTTTAAATAAATATATAATAATATAAACAAGTTATTAAATATATACATTTATCAGCGCTACAAAAGCGCGGATAAAGCGTGTCTTTATCAGTGCTAAAATGAAAAAGCGCTGATAAAGACACACTTTATCATCTCAAAAAAGAGATGATAAGGTTCTACCTTTATCTGTGCTAAAAAGCTTTGATGAAGGTGGTCTTTATCAGTACATTTCATTTTAGTGCAAATAAACACCCCCTTAATCATTGCTTTCTAATAGCGCTAATAAATGTTCTCGTGGGATTTATAAGTGTCACCAGGTCCTCTTCCTCCTCCCCGGACCCTATCAAGCTTTCACAGAAGCCCTACCATGTTCCTTCGTCGTTGCCTCCTCTCCACCGCGGCCTCCTTCTCCTCCTCCTCTTCCGTAGTGACCGCCTCATTGTCCACCTTCGATGCCTAATTCTCCTCCTCCTCCTCTTCCTGCGGATCCTCCTCCCCACACCCTATCAATCACAGAAGCCTTACCCTGTGCCTCCGCCACTACCTCCTCTCCATCGTTGCCTCCTTCTCCTTCTCCTATGCCACAGCCTCCGCCTCATTCTCCTCCTCTGGCACATAATTCTCCTCCTCCTCCTCTTTCTGTGGCTCCTCCTCCTCCCCCTCCTCCACCACGACTCCTCTTTCTCATCCACTATCGTGGCTGCTCCTCCTCCTCCTCTACCACGGACTCCTCATCATCCACCCCACCTCTGCCTTCCTAATCCTCCTCCTCCTCCTCCTCCCCCCACTATGTTTCCTCTGCTGCCTCCAAGCTGCCTCTGCTGCCTCCACGCTGCCACCGATGTCGACGACTCTTCCTCCTCCGCCACTAGGTTCTCCTCGTTAAGGTGAGTAAAATTGAATTTTCATGAATTTATTATGTTTTCTTTAATTGTCAATATTTAGATTAATGTTTACTTGGCGTGATTCTTGTGTGTGATTCATGTGTGTGTCACACCTGTATATGTGGTTGGTTACTTGTTTGATCTTGATTATCTCTCCCCACTATATCCTTGTAATATAAACCTGAATATAATGAGTATTTTTTGTGAATGGTTGTTACACTAGATTATGAATTCACTATTTCTAGTGGCCCTTAGTATGGATCTTTTTCTGATTTTGGATACTACCCCATAGTTAGGACAGGTAGGGATTGAACCATTTGTGTTGATAAATTAATGTCATCAGGTGAGGCATGGAAACATGATGAGAAATATGTTTAGTATGTTCTATATTGTACAATATATTGTACACTATTTTCCTTGGGTTCGAAAAAAACGAAACATAATGGGGTTTCTACAAATTCATTCCCACTACCCACTCCCTCTGGGTTGGGTCATATACCAATTTATATATCACATCCTTTATTATAACATAATAGTGCCACCAACCTCTCACATTGGGTGTGATTCACATATCCTCTAATTCCAAAACATTGTAGCTTCTCCCCTCTCACATACGGTGGGTCTCACCATCACATCACATAAAAAACAATTTGAGGAGGGAATCTCTATAGACAATCTCTCATAGGACTACTCCAAACCAATACGAAGTGATCCCCATTTCAATATCTCACATCATATAATCATACAAAAAATGATCTAAGGAGGGAATCACAATATCCAACCTCTATCACAAGTCAAAATTCACCATCAATAGGTGGATCACATGGAAGTCTCACACCAATCCCCTTTGACCAATTCCCTCTCACTCGAAGTAGGGTCCTACCGACACCTTATAACATAAATAAAGTCTATTCATCTTGTCTCATGCCACAAAAAATATAAATAGTAATCTATGGAGGGTGTATATATATCCAACCTCTCATACTAGCTAAACCACATCATCAATAGGTGGGCCCCATTGATGATCATACTTCAACTAGGTGAAAGTCATATGATGTCCAAATAACATAGTCGGTCTGACCATAAATGATAAAAGTCACCATCCATTTAGCCTTGCATAATAATCTCCTTAAACCCATCTTTGTTTTACATGAAAATTATTCCCAACCTATCAACATTCTAAATCCTCTTATAAGGGAATCTACTGGGTTCTACAACCCTAACCCATCCCTACTCATTGATACCAACACACACTCATCTATACATGGTAATGTCACAACCCACATGCTATACTTGATCTTGGCATCGATAGTCTAGTCCATATCATCTTCTAATTCCCACATTAAAACTCATTAAAACTAAATAATTACCATCCTAAGAAACTCACACTAAGAGCCTTGGATACCCTATGCTAAGTCATCCAGACTATTACCATGACCCTCACTTAGGTACCATATCATATCTCCCTATGGAGATCTCTTAATACAATTATAAGGAGGAAATCCTCTATGTCACACTTAACTAATCCCTATTTGGAATATTCTACTCATCACACACACCATGACTCTTATATATTTTTAGGAGGGTTTTCCCCATCATACATGGAATATAAAACTATATTATCCATCTTCATTACGCCTAAGACTCAAATACCTACTCAAATAGCCTTAGAAAACCTAACTAGGCTATAAAAATCTCATACCAAACCCGATCCTCTCATAAACACAACTACAAACCTCACCTCCAGGGAGACATAATCTCTAGATGATCACAAAATCACAAACATTCAATAGAACCCTCACTCTATTTATTGGTGGATCAAAATCACCTAATTTATATACCTAGGTTGTTCTGGATTTCTATCCCTTTCACTGGAACACGTATACTCACGCAGGAAGCACAATCATGGATAAATTGGAACATGGTTTTGTATAATAGGGTCCACATACCTCAAAAAATGGAGTAACCCCCTCACCAAGATCAACTCATCCTCAACCAAGACTATACATTCCTTATCAAATCTTGTACCAATGACTGAGACCCAATATCAATGCACAATTCCCAAATAATTAATTATGGAAACATATAATTAATTATTCACCTTAATATAATTTGGAATAATCTTTTAAAAACTCACTGGGAAACAGAACACCACCTAAACCACACATAACATGGTTTTTTCATCATACGAGGATAACCTCTAGCCAATACCAACAAAATCTAGATCGTCGGAATTGATTTGAATATGATATAGTGAAATCATCACAAAAATCCTAGTTAAATAATCCCCAATCATATGGAAATAAAGGATAATAGTAATGGAGGATGTATGAGTGAATAACTCACTAACTCACTATAAAAAACTCCCATGAACCACCCCTCAATAGCGGGATCTAAGAGAGGAAGAGAATGGATGAATCCCAAGAACCACCCCAGATTTATGATTAATGAGCACGCCCCCAAACATTTTTTAAGTATCTAGTTTTTTATCTAAATTATACTCATATTCCTTCTCCCTTAACCTATATACCCATCCTTTGGATTTCATAAGGGATTAATATAAATAAATAATGAATGAATGCCAATCGGTTGAAAAAAGAGTATGGAGAAGGCGTGAAAAACTTTATAACGTTTTCAAAAGATCATGAATATTACCCTTCTCAGATCCTTTGTCTGTGTTTACGCTGTTGTTATTCAAAAAAATTAGTCTAGATGAGTTGCAAGAAAACATGATCTATCACGGATTAGATCAGAGTTATACATGTTGGAATAAACACAGGGAAACAAAAAATGTTGGTAGTGGTTGGGATAAAAATGCATCTTATGTATCATCTAATATGATTACAAGTATGGAAAATGAAGATGAACGTATGGAGGATGTGATTACAAATGTGATTGATGATGAAGATCGTATTGAGGAAATGACAAGGACCGTCGAAGATGAACATCATGATTGCCAAAAAAAATTTGAGAAGTTAAAAGGTTTTGCAAAGACGCCATTCTATGCTGGTTGCACTAAATATACAGCACCATCAGCCGTATTGATGATGTATAATTTGGAAGCAGACAATGGGTTGAGTGACATCAGTTTGAAAGAACTACTTGCTCTCCTGAATAACATGATCCCAGAAGATAATGAGCTCTCGATCCGAACATGCAACACCAAACGAATGCTACGCTTGATGGGTTTGATCTCTGAAAGAATACACGCCATCCTGATTGACTGTATACTGTTTCTCAATTAAAAAAAATCATTAAATGAATGCCCAATGTGTGGTGCTTCTCAATACAGGAAAGATGAATCCAGTCTTACTAAAGTTGTATGGTACTTTCTAATCATTTCAATGTTTAGGCGCTGATATGGAAGTGAGGAGACAGCGGGACAATTTACATGGAATACAGATAAAAGAATGAAATATGTGATACTACGTCACCAATCAGACTAACCTTAGTGGAAAAGAATTGATCACGAGTATCCTGAATTTGGAAACAAGTCAAGAAACCTTCGTATTGTGTTATCTATATATGGAGTGAATCCTTTTGTTTTTCAATGTAACAGTCACAATACATGGCCGGTTATGATGTTAAATTATAACTTACCACCATGGTTATGCATGAAACGAAAATACATCATGTTATCTTTTCTTATATCAGGACCAAAACAGTCGGGTAATGATATTGATGTTTATATAGCCCCATTAATCGAAGATTTGACATTATTGTGGGATTCAGGTGTTACATTGCATGATGCTTACAAAAAGGAATATTTCACTTTGAGATCCACGGTGAACATGATGATAAAAGACTTCCCTGCTTATGGAAATTTGTTAAGATATAGAATTAAAGGAACTCAATGGTGTCCCGTTTGCGAACAAGGTACACAATCCATTAGGTTGAAATAGTCATCGAAAATCATGTATCTGGGACATCGCAGATTTCTACCCCGATGACATAAGTACTGATCAAGAACGACATCATTAGATATAAGCTTATGAAGAATTTACAACACCATATCATCTAACAGGCGATCAATTGTTTGACAAAGTTAAAAAATTGGACACTACTTTTGTTAAACCCTCTTCGAAAAACCTTATGAAAATCAGTTGGAAAAAGAGATTAGTTTTTGTTTTGAATTACCATACTAAAATTGTTTATATGGAAGAAATTTTTTGGATGTTATGCATGTAGAACAAAATGTATTTGATAGTATCATCGGCACGTTGCTAAATACACCTAGCAAAACAAAATATGGAATTAAGGCTGGGTTGGACATGGTTGAGATGAGAATACGAGAATATTTGGCACTAGTGAAGGGTGAAAAATGAACATTTCTTCCTACTGTTGCTTACAGTCATTCCAGACATGAGAGATATCAGTTTTGAAACTTCTTGAATGATGTAAAGGTTCTATAGGGGTATTCATAAAATATCAGGAACCTCGTGTCAATGAGAGATTTGAAGTTAAAAGGTCTAAAATCACATGACTGCCATGTTTTGATGCAAGATCTCATTCCTATAGCTTTAGGTTTTATTTTTCCCAAGAATGTCTGCCATACATTAATGAAACTGTGTTTCTTCTTCAATGTTATATTATGCAAAGTTATAGACCCGGAGAAATTGAAAACTATGGAAAGAGAAATTGACATCATATTATATGAATTAGAAATGTTATTCCCACCGTCATTTTTTGATATGATAGTTCATTTGATGGTCCACTTGGTGAGAGAGATTCAACTATGTGGTTTGTACATTATAGATGGAAGTACCCCATTGAACGGTATATGATGATTTTGAAAGGGTATGTCAAAAATAGAAGTCATCCAGATGGTTGTATTGCAGAATGATATATTGTTGAGGAAGCCATTGAATTTTATACCGAATACCTATCTGGTGTGGAAAGCATTGGCCTACCAAAATCTCATCACACTGGGCGGCTTGAGGGTGAAGCAATTTCGGGATGATAGGTTGTCGTAATCAATATTACAGATCGAGAGTATGTCCACCTTTATGTTTTGCATAACAATTTCGACTTTGACCCATTTGTTGAAACCTACAAAGAAATTCTTAGTCATTTGAATCAATCTAGGGCTAAAAAATGGATATCATATACACATAATCAACAGTTTATAGGATGGTTTCAAAACCATGTTTTTAAGAAGGAAGATGAAAATCCAGAGTCAATTTCAGACCGACTTTGATGGCTAGCTGGAGGACCATGTGTGTTTGTATTATCTTACAATACTTATGTAGTTATTGGTTATACATTTTATACTAATGAACATGATGAAGACAGTACCATGAAGAATAGTGGGGTTACACTTGTGGCTGAAGTGATGCATGTTTTCAGTGCTAAGGACAGAAATCCAATTTGTATGAATATGTCATAATTTGGCATCATCAAACAAATATGGGAGTTGGATTATACGGAATTCAAAGTTCCCATTTTTCAATGCATGTGGGTTGATAATAGGAGTGTCATTAAAATATATGAATTTGGATTCATGAAAGTTGATTTCTGTAAGGTAGGGGAGAAATATGACCCATTTATAATAGAGTAACAAGAAGTGCAAGTATTTTACGTTCCAGATCCCGCAAACCGAAACTGTTCAATTGTTATGTTATCGACTAAAACAACTGAAGGGTCAGATGAAAATTCAACGGAGGATGACCCTTTCATTGGGACAGCGCAGTCATTTTAGAGTGGTCCAAATGTAGATGACGTTTTGTATGTCAGAGGAGACCACAATGAAGGGATATGGATAGTTGATAGAGGGGTAAAATCCCTTCAGTCTTAAAAAAAGTGGGTTCAATAATGAGGTTATATTTTATTATAATATATATTGTGTTACATTTTGATATTATTTGTTCACTGCTGCTTTTATGTGATATAAATTAAATCTTATACAACTTCTGCAGATAATGACTTCTGCACCTACTGATGCTCCCAATCCTGAGACACAATAGGTATCTCAACCTGTTGCAGCTTTTCCCACTACTTAGGTACAACAAGTCTCTCAGCCTGTTGCAGCTGGTCCCACTGCTGAGGTACATTAGGTTTCTCAACCTGTTGCAGCTGGTCCCACTACTGAGGTACAAAAATTTTCTCAACCTGTTGTTTCTGGTCCGAGTGCCAATGCTAGGGCTTCGGAAGTAGATAATGATACAGAAATTGAGGAAATGGTAGGCAATAAAACCCCGACATTACAAAAAAATAGGTGCTCCGTAGTTTGAATTTTTTTTGCCAAAATCCTTAAGGAAAAAGAAAAAGGCATCAAATATGAGGTGGGATGGAATAAGTGAGGCCATCATGTAAACCCCAAAAAATCCATGATTAGTAGCTACATTGGAATCGTCACTCATCAATGCGTGTCGATTGATATAGTGTCATGGCACCATGTTGTCAGCAGGCTGAAAACATTAATTTGGGAAGAGATTATGGTAACATTACGATATAATTTATTTAATTTACTAAATTAAATTAAAATAAAATACCGAAATATTGACTAACTCTACATCATCTCTTGCAGAGTGCATTTATAGTAGATTTCTCTCACAAAGAATATGTATTAAGACTGACAAGAATGGTTCATAGAGGCTTTCACACCATTTTAACAAAATTTCATCTGAAAGATGCTGAAGGGAAAATCAAGCCTCACCCACTTCCTCATTATGCACACTTGATATCTCAAGGATCATGGGATGCATTTTACAACCGTCGTGTGGAGCATACTTTTTATATACATTGTGTTTAGTAACACGTTGTTTAACTTTTCTTGTATTCATCACTTTGATTGACATTTTTTTATTTATGAAACAACAACTGAGTGCTGAAAATAAAGAACGGTAGAAAAACCAGCGTACCCCTATCGTAAAGTAAGGATGGGGTATGATTCAATTGAAAAACGGTTGGTATGTATTTTAAATGTATTTTAATACTTTTATGTGACATAAATCAACACTATAACCATGTTTCTCTGTTTATATGCAGATTGATGAATCAAAATCCCAAGCCACATCCACCCCAAGCCATGTGCCATGGAAGGAGGCTTGTGTTAATAAATAGGGGAAACTGGTAGATTAAAACACACAATAAGTGTGGAAAACATGTGTAAGTATGACATAATATAAATTTTTTTCTTTAAATCACTATTACATATCAATGATTACTTATTTTGTCATATTTTCTATTTGACATAGTCACAGGAATCAACAACACCCGCACCAGATGCAGACATACTTTCAGCAGCCTTGAAACATCCAAAATAGTATGGACGTGTCCGAGGTGCGGGTTTTGGGGTGACACCCCGGACATATTTTTAGAAAAAAAAACAAGAGGAGGAACAAAGTAAAGAAATTAAAATGATGATAGATAGACTAGCTAACCTTGAAGAAAAATTCCATAGTCAGGGAGAGTTTCTAGAATCATTGATGGGGGAGAGGCGAAGAGAAGAAACAACTGAAGAACAACCCACTCCACCCCCACCAGCTTTGATGCAAGCCATTCCTCTTAAAGACCTGACATAACCGATGTAATTAATGTTTTAATTTTTGTTTCTATGAAATTTCAATCATATAGACACTGATACATTTCTTTTAATGATTTTTTACAGGGTGAAAATGCCTGTGATTTATATATGTCAACTCCCACCCATCACCTTGTAGTGAGGTATATAGTGTTCAATATGCAGAATGACAAACTACACTCCAGACCACTTCCAACTAGTCATGTCAAAGTGTCGATTAACATAGCTCATGAGTTGACCACCTAGCTACCCATGAAAAATGATGATGACAACATTCATAGGGTGGAAAAAGTTGTTGGAACATTCATTACATGGCCATCAAATCTTGTAAAAAACATTTCGACCAGGAGGTATTCATTTCCAATTATTTTTTCAAGCAGAACCTTTAACATTAAATTAGAAGAGGGTTGAACCAATGAATGTTATTACAGAAGGACAAATAGAAGGAGCTAAAACAAAATAATAGCTCAAAATGATCATCCAACCGATCAAAACGATCTACTGAGGGAACCTTCACTCCGCCCGTTATATATCCACATTTATTATCATTCTAAGCTCATGTGGATACGAAATTGAAAGGTAGAAATAATTACACAACTATTTGTGAAAAAGATATTTATAAAGACGAAACATTAGATTTCGTTAGTGAAGACGTTGTAGCTGAAATCATCACATACGACTGGCTAGGCTCCTCAATTATAAATGTATACATGAAGTATGTTTTCATGATTTTATTTTATAGGAGCTGATAAACTATGATAATTATAGCTAAATACATTTCGTATTTTTCGTAGTCGTATATATGAAAAAAACAATTGAATGGATTTTCTCATGAATACAAATTTGGACTCGTTGGTCCTCACACCATGTCTACACAATAAAAACAAATTGATTCTAATTTTTAGGCTGAATTAATGTCAAACCTACTCAGAACGTTTCAATGAAAAATTACGACTGACGGGCTCTTTTTAATACCAATGTTGTAGGGGTAAAACTATACATTTTAATCTTATCAATTATATTTTAATTTCTATGTTTACTTATTCCTTTTTTTGTTTTTAGGTAGTATTGGATGCTCATTCCAGTCAATTTGGATACTCAGAAGATTTATTTTCTGGTTTCACTGCATGGATATCCAACAAACCTACGACACATGATGGTTGTTTTCAATTTATAATACACTAGATCCAACATTTTAGAAATAAATATCTAGTTATATAATTTATATTATCTTTTCTTTAGGATTCTGTTATGATAGGGCGGTGTTTGAATATCATCTAAAGGATGGAATGAATCCAGGGTCTAAGGACGAAAAGGAGCATGAGATCTACAAATACACATGTATCAGGGTATATATAATTATATTGCACTATCCAAATATATATCATAACAGATTACTAATTTTTCTCGATGTTTCTGCAGTTTCCGAAACAAACAAACAGAAAGGACTATGGTTATTATGTTAGTAAATTTATGAAATAGATCATATTTTAAGAACAAACTATAATCCCAGAAGAGGTATTTTTGAAAATAATTACTAGTTCATTTAAAATATTTATTAATCCTTTTTGTATTTATATTTTTTCAGTACTACTATGACTGTCTCAAAAACTCCTATTCACAAGATGATGTAGATGTGTTTCAAAACGAATGGGCAGCGTACCAGATAGAAGAATGTAAACAAATAGAATAATGAATGTGAATTCCTAATACTTATGTTATATTTATAAGATCATTGATATCTAACTTTTTTACACTTATTGAGAATATATGATAACCCTTTCTTATGTTTCATATTCTTAGATTATGAAAAATATTTTTGTAAATGATTTCAGCTTGTATTAAATAACAACTTAATGAGAGACTCTTATGAACTACTGACATATGGAAAACCAAGAAAATATGTTCGGATTGTTTTAATACTTTATGAAAACAATCCTTGAGTCATTTGTGATGTGTAAAAATCAGCCGCACCTCAATGCAACGCATGGTGTGACTGGTATGACTAAAAGTTTCTGATATTAGTTTGAAATTGACATTAAATTTAGAAAACAACACAAGTGACATACGACCAACTGAGCAAATGCATTCGTATTGTTTTGATAACTTAGGTAAATGATCCATGAGTCATTTTTTGATGTGTATGAATCAAACACACCTCAATCCAATGCACAGTGTGACCGGTATGGTTAAAAGTGTGTGATATCAGATTGAAATTGACATTATTTTTAGAAAATAACACAAGTGACATATGGAGAATCCATAAAACATGTTTGTATTGTTTTTATACTTTATAAAAAATGATCCATGAGTCATTTTTGATGTGTACGAATCAACCACACCTCAATCCGATGCACGGTGTGACCCGTATGGCTAAAAGTGTCTGATATCAGTTATAAATTGACATTAACTTTAGAAAACAACACAGGTGAGATACGACAAACCGAACAAACGCATTTGGATTGTTTTTATACTTTGGAAAATGATCCATGAGTCATTTTTGAGGTGTAATAATTCAACGCACCTCAATCCAACGCATGGTGTGACCGGTATGGAAAAAATTGTCTGATATTAGTTAAAAATTGACATTAACATTAGAAAACAACACAAGTGACATATGGAAAACCGAAAAAATGCATTCGGATTGTTTTGATACTTTAGGAAACTGATCCATGAGTTCTTTGTGAGGTGTAATAATTTCCCGCACCTCAATTTGAGGCACGGTGTGTCTGGTATGGAAAAACGTTTCTGATATCAGTTTGAAATTTTCATTAACATTAGAAAACAACTCATGTGACATACGGAAAACCGAGAAAACGCATTTGGATTGTTTTGATATTATAGTAAAATGATCCTTGAGTCATTTATGACTTGTACGAATCAACCACATCTCAATATGACGCATGATGTGACCGGTATGGAAATAAGTGTCTGATGTCAGTTTCAAATTGACATTAACTATAGAAGACAACATAAGTGACATATGAAAAACCGAGAAAAATTGTTCGGATTATTTTGATACTTTTGGAAAACAATCCCTAAGTCATTTTTGACGTGGAAGAATCAAACTCACCTCAATCCAATGCACTGTGTGACTGGTAAGGCTAAAAGTGTCTGATATCAGTTTCAAATTGACATTAACTTTAGAAAGAATCACATACGTAAAACTGAGAAAATCCATTTGGATTTTTTTCATACTTTAGGAAAAATGATCCATGAGTCATTTGTGATGTCTATGAATCACCCATAACTCAATCAATGCACTGTTTGACCGGTATGGATAAAAGTGTCTGATATCAGTTTCAAATTGACTTAAACTTTAGAAAACAACACTACTGACATATGGAATACTGAGAAAACACATTCGGATTGTTTTGATACTTTAGAACAATGATCCATGAGTAATTTCTGATGTGTAAGAATCGACTCCACCTCAATCCAACGCACGATGTGACCAGTACAAATAAAAGTGTCTGATATCAATTTCAAGTTGACATAAACTTTAGAAAAACAACACTACTGACATACATAATACCAAGAAAATGGGATCGAATTGTTTTGATACTTTAAGATAATGATCCGTGAGTCATTTGTGACGTGTAAAAATAAATCTCACCTCAATCTGACACATGGTGTGACCTGTATGGCTAAAAGTTTCTGATATCCATTTCAAATTGAGATAAACTTTAGAAAACAACACAAGTGACATATGGAAAACTAATAAAATGCATTCGGATTGTTCTGATACTTTAGGAAAATGATTCATTTGTCATTTTTGATGTGTAAAAATAAACATCACCTAAATCCGACGCACGGTGTGACTAGTATGGATAAAAGTGTCTGATATCAGTTTAAAATTGATATAAACTTTAGAAAACAACACTACTAACATATAGAATACCGAGAAAAAGGGTTCATATTTTTTTGATACATTATGACAACAATACAAGAGTCATTATTGACATGAAGGAATTGACCGCACCTCAATCTGACACACAATGTGACTAGTATGGATAATAGTGTATGACATCAGTTTCAAATTGAAATTAACATTAGAAAACAACACTACTTACATATAGAATACTGAGAAAACACTGTCAGATTATTTTGATACTTTAGGAAAATGATCCATGAGTCATTTTTGATGTGTACGAATCAACCACACCTCAATCCGTTGCACGGTGTGACCGGTATGGCTAAAAGTGTCTAATATCAGTTTCAATTTGAAATAAACATTATAAAACAACCCTACTGACATACAGAATACCGAGAAAACACATTTGGATTGTTTTGATACTTTAGGAGAATGATACATGAGTCATTTTTTATGTGCATGAATCAACCGCACCTCAATCCGATGCACGGTGTGACTGGTAAAGCTATTAATTAGATAAAGAATCAGTATTTATTAAATGAGATAAATCATCCAAAAACATATTGATTATACATTATTCCCTTTCATTGTTATTAGAATGAAAACATTTGAGTTTCTCATTTCCATATTTTATTTTCACATTTCCATATTAATTTATTCTTTTATATTATTGTTTTCATTTATTTAATTATTTTTTTACTAATATAATATTTGTTTTCTTATATAGGTGAATTTCATTCCTTGAGTTCGGATGCTTTCTTCGGAATCAAATACCATGGACAACAATATTTGAGAGAGGATCACGAATATCAAAAGATGAAACATTAATTTTTATAACTTTTATTGGATAATTTTAATTATAACCATGTAATACATTGTTTCAAATGTATATAGTGGTGTGTTTGTTTGTATTCATAATGTTATGTAAATGTATATAACATTTTTTTTCAAAATATTGTGTGCGGGTGCTATTTTTGTGCAGTTTTTCCAGTGATATTTTGTGCAGGTGTGAAGGAGCTGGTTTGTGCAGGTGTGCAGGTGCTGGTTGTGCAGGTGTAGGGGAAGGTTCCTTTTTCATCGCTTTTTTGAGCACTGATAAAGGACTACTTTAACAGCGTTAAAAGTGCGTTGATAAAGGGCCCTATTAACAGTGTTCAAGATAGCACTAAAAAAGGCACCCCTTTATCAGTGCTAGAAAAGTGATGTTAATGCCAGCGTAGATAAAGGTGGGTCCCTATTATCAGTACTCCGAAAAGCACTGATAAACTCTACCTTTATCAGCGCTACCAAAAGGGCTGATAAAGGGGGGTCCTTTATCCGTGTTTTTTTAGCGCTGATAAAGGGTACCCCCTTTAACTACTCCAGCATTAACAACGCTTTTCTAGCTCTATTAATTTCGGTTTTTAGTGCTAATAAAAGGCCATGTTGTATTAGTGAAGGGTGTATATCTAATGGAATATGAAGTGTTTTCTAGTGTAAAAGGTGAGATTCCTTCTCCTTTCTCCTCCCTTGTCTTCCTCCTTTCATTATTTCTTGGTTTTATATTCTCCACTAGTCATGATCAACATAGGGTTCTGTTATACTATTATTTTTTAATGTGTTTTTGTTCATTTGGGTCTGGTCGTCAGAGGTTTAGGGTTTATAAACCATCGGATGGTGATATTGGCTGTGTGTTTCCATTACGACCAGGATATGAAGTAGGGTATCCTTTGAACATGCCTTTATCATTTAAGCTTCATCATTTTATTAATGTTCACATCTGATACATATGTTTATTATTGTTTTTCATCCATTGTATAATTTTCTTGGTGTGAAAAATTGTGGTTTAAGCCTTGTTTTGTGAAAGGTAGAGTTGTTTTTTCATAAAAGTGAACACCAAGTGTTTTTTAACTGTTCTGCAATCTCTTGAAACTGGTTTTTGAGGTTTAAAACCTGGTTTATTATATTTGTAACACATTACTATATATCTAATAAAATATGGGATGAAATTGGTGTTTTATTCTTTGTCATGATCTTAAAATAAATTGGTTTTTTAAAGGCATGGCATATGTTTGGTAAACTTCTCAATTGGCCTTTATGTGTGATGTGTGATTGAAAAATTATTTTTTTGGATTTATAAATGATTTGGAAGAATGATAGATGGAATTTCTTAGTCCTTACATGGTTTTCCAATTTGGACTTAGTTTTACAAACAAATGGGTTTTTGTTTACAACATGTTTTGCCCCGAGTTGTTGGAAAATAGCCTGTTTCACATCCTTATGAAAAGGGTTGTGATTTGAATATATAATGTGAGTGTTCTTTTAACACCCCAAGCTTCCACATTATGTTTCCCTTTAAATAATGCAATAGCTTGATTGTATGCAACTTCGAGATTCTAACACACTACGACCAATCAAACTAGACTTTATGGAATGTAATACCCACATTTTTAAATTTTATAAATTTTATCTTTCAAAATGGACTTCATTTTTGGATTCGGAATATCGTAATTATATTAGGGTGAGTTTTTTGGTATTTTTCTGAAAACATATAATTTTTGATGAATAAGGGAAAAGACACTGAGTTATAGTTTAGAACCAAATTTTTATTTAAATAATTATTTATTTTATTATATTTATTTTAGGTCAAAATAGATACATAATATCAATTTATGTTCAATGAAATTAATTGGAGTTTGTTTATAATAATTTTCGATATATAAAATTTTTATTGAACTTTTCACTATCTTTACCAATCTCCTATGAGAATTTGAAAATTCACATAAAACATATTTTTATCACTTCTGTGAGTTGAATTTTTAAAATCTGAGAGACACAGTTAATATAAAGGAGCAAAATAATATTCAATAAGATAAAAATTATTTTTTGGTAAATTGTAACTTTTTAATATTATTTACCACGGTTTAAAGTAAATAGGGTAATTATGGGTAAATATGATATTATTATTACCCCAAAACATGTCCTAATTCTATTGTATAAGAATAATTAGACCAAAAATATCCTTACGAATAATATATGAACCTCTTTGGTCCACTTGGATTATATTAGGACATTTACTATTATTTTATTTAAATAAGAGTTAAAATAGTTAAAATTGATGTTTGATAACTAATTTTTTTTAATATAGGGATAAAAATAAGATACATTCGACTATAAATATTAATTAGAAATAAAAATAGATTTCCTACATAATGGTATTATATATATTTTTTTAGACATTAAATAATTTAATTTATTTATGACACAATGATGATGCAGTAATTACATGTTTAATGAAATATTAAAATAATTTAGATTATAAATACCCAAAAAAATTTAATTTGAGACTTTTTATGAATTCCACTAATTTTATAGGTTAATATGACATATTAAGGTTGGTTAGATGAATTTATTTAGAAATAATAATGCTGTTATGAATTTAGAAAAAAAAATATCAAATACTGTCAAAATTGACATAAAAGAGTTTTTAAAACAAATATAATATTATTAATTGATATTTTATTCGTAAAAATCTAATAATCAGACAAAGGAATTATATAATGATAGTTTTATCATTATTTAACAACTTGGGTTTCTCTTATAAGTATATAGTATTTTTATTAACCATATAATATAAAAATACTGAGAGACATGGTAAATGTCAAACTATTTAACTAAGAGTTAAATCTAAAAAATAATGTTAATAAAGTGACCCAAACCTGTCTAAAACCTATTGGTTGAGTGGTTTTCGACCCACCCATACCTTAGACTTTTAATAATACATTTTGGAGACATTATAAACCGAAAATAATCTTATTATAAAATAATATTTCTAGATTTTGCTAAGGTGCCCCTCACCCCTCTTATAAAAGGACACTCCTCCTTCTCTCTAATTGACATTATCAAAGCCATTTGGATCTATCATGCTCTATCCAAATACCCTATCAACTATTCTATATTCATCCTAGAATCCTTACATTAGTCAAAAAATCCAACCTAATGATCCCTTATGATCAAATCATAAGGAAGAACACGAAGAATAGGTAAATATCTCACCACCTCTTTCAAGTTCCTTTCCTCTTCCACTTCATTTCTCAATTTTTTTTCTACTATAAAATAATAACTCTAGTATCTTATACATACTGTGATATTTTTATAAATATGCTACAACCAAATTCATTATTCTATCCATCCTTTGAATAACATGTCACCATATGTGTGTACATACGGCTTACCGTCTCCACGTCGTGGTGTAATTGTTATTCAATACATTATTATTTTGATGGGTATAATAATGATGTTTAATTGATGTAAATAATAAATATAAGATTATAATGATTCTGTATATATGATATACCATCCAATTATCTATTATTTTAATATCAAAAAATTGATATTGTCGCTCGTGCGTACGTATTGATTACCATCTCGACATAGCGATGAGATTCAATCCCCATCGTATCCATTCAAGACTAATTTTCATTATATGATTAAAAATAATGTTTAAAGACTTGATATCATTATGGATATGAATAATGTACATCCCATCAATAAAAAATATGACTCAAATAACAATTAATATAATGGAAAATGAATTCGTCAACACCCGAAACGACAATAATACTAAGATATTATTAACAAGGTAATATAAAAAGATCATATATGATATCATATTAATGTATATGATTATTTTATAATTTAATATCAATTATTTCACCAATATATAGGAGGTTAACCTACCCTCAATCAAGGAAATGTACAAGGTAAGGGTTAATTTCACAATCTCTTCTATATCCGAGGTTGTTTATACCAAATTATCTAGTGGGACCTCTTTATCAACCACATCCATGTTTCTTAAAAATGTATTCCAAACCATTTTTAATATTTACTAGACTATGGGTTAAATTCATTTATACCCTTGTTTTAATTTTTATATAATTGTTTGAAATAAATCTTTCTGTAATTTTCCAAACAAGGTACATTTAACCTTTTCGTCAAAATTAAGGTAAGAATTTTTTTAAATTTATACGGCGGGTGCGGCTATTTTAAGACTTTATAAAATAGTTGAAGCTTCACATAAAAGATTATAAGAATATTTTAAAATTAAATGTACTATTTTATAATTATGTGACTTTTAAATGATTTTAGAAAAGAGATATTTCTCTCAAATAGTTTTGGTTTCATCTATTTCAACATCCTTTGATGGATTTTAAGATAATTTGAAGTTGATTGATTATGATACAAAACTTCCATATTTTATTGAATATATTTTGATATTTTGGACTATGGATGTGTTATTTTTACACCATTCATGGTTTCTTGGTAATTTATTGACATTTCATATGCCAGTTTTAATACAAATGATTATGTTATGTTTAAACCTTTTCATATGAGGAATGAATAGGACTTAGTAAGTGACGAGTGGAGATCTCTATAGCTCCTTGATGCATTGGTAGGTCACATGACACACAAGGCCTTGACAAAATCTTATTATTAGTCGTGGCATAAGGCCTTGACTATGTGGTTATGAAAGTCTGGAATTATGCATTCCATCATTATGAAAGTGGATATTGATATTGCATTTGATTATTCGACAAGTAGAATATCCATCTGAGTATGTAAAAGGAATTATTTGATTTTATCATTGCGATGTTATTCTAAAGTTCATGTTTAAAAATATTTTTTTAGTCATATAATTTTCCTTAAATGTTTATGCTTATTTATGAAATTTTCCACTATATTACTATCCTTACTGAGCATCTAAGCTCACCCCATTCTATGTTTTATTTTTCCCAGGATGCGAAGAATTATTTTATGACTATGCTACAGGGATAGTATGAGGGGATATGAGTGTGGTCTATGGAAACAATGTTTTTGCAGATTTCATCTTATCATATAATGTAATCCTTATGAATGTATCTACTAGTTCCAAGGCTACTCAACTAATCAGTCTTTCAAGACTTCATCTTTTGTGATCATGCCAATGTTATGTAATAATGCACCGACTCTGGGTAAGTGGGGTTGGGGTGTTGCAGTTTGCATTAGAGGATGTTTAGTAGAAACCTTGGATGATATATTTAGATAAACTCTGATTAGAGCACATAGCCCTAAGAGATACATTGAGGATAAGTATAGAAGAACATCCTATAATTTTGGTATTGTAGAGATTTTTTGAGTTTTCCAAGAAATATATCTCTGTCTGGATATGAGAAGGTAGAGGTGGCTATGGCCTAGATGTAACTAGGGGTAAAACCCAAAAACACCTCTTTGAGCTAGACTTGAACAGGAACTCGTGCATGACAACGGGCCTTATTGCACTCATGGTTACAAAACTCCTGGTGGATATGCTTAGGTTAACTCTAATTTTCTTTACAAACCATTATGTAGGGTTTATGAGTATATACTTCCTCAATGAAAGCTTTTTTTATGATTATGGATTATATCCATAAACTGTTCAATTTATGTTAAGTGTTTTAGATGTTTGGGATTATGTATTTCGATTCATAAACTAATCTATTTTATGCAATTGTTTAGAAATGGCGCCTAGTTGAAGGAATGGAAACCATATCAATGCATGCACTCCATGTAGGGATTTCCCTTCTACTCAAGATAATTATAGTAGATCTAGTGATACAACTGGTTCTGATCAGCTTATCACCATACTGGAACAACTCACTCATCATATGAATAATAACCTTACCCGTATGGTGCACCCTGATCCACAGCATGGAGGATTCATGTTAGATCCCTTCAATAGGAAAAAAACAAAAAAAATTAAATGTGAATACAAATCCATTAGTAGCTAAGAAATGGATTAATTCCTTAGAGATAATATTCCAAGCCTTGGGGAGTAGTGAAAGGGAAAAAGTTATCATGGAAGTTTACCGCCTCACAGGAGATGTTGATCAATGGTGGTCAATGATTCAAAACCCAAAGGAAGATGATGAAGTATAAAATATGGACTGTAGGGAGTTTAAAGTGCTTTTCATAGAAAATACTTTCCTTGTGACCATCGAGAAGATATGGAAAGACAATTTCTGAGTCTGGGGAAAAAAAGAAAGATAATGTCTAAAAGTATGAGGATAACATTAAAAGGTTAGCGAGGCATGTTATAGATTATATATGTAACTCAATAAGTAAGATTGATCATTTCTTTGATTGGATAAAACCATTTCTCTGTTGATCATTAGTCTCACAATCCTTCTCATCGTACGAAGATATTGTCTCATATGATATCAAGACAAAAAAAAAGAATTCTCTAAGTCTTATGACATTAAAGAAAAGCAAGAGAATAAGAGATCTGCTGATCAATTTGAAAATGTAAATAAGGGGAAGAAGGGAAATGTTAAATATCTATCCTCCAGTAAATATCGGAAGAAACACCCTAGTAATTTCTTGAAGGAAATGGGAGTGTGTTACATGTGTGGTGAAAAAGGCTACCAAGCTCGTGATTGTAAGGGCATGAAATAAGCTATCGATGTTCAATGCTATAATTTCAGGTATATGGGACATTATGCAAATGAATTTCCTAAGATTCAGGGGAAAATAACCTAGAATAGGACAAGGGATCAAGGCCAGGCATATGCTATCACTTCTGCTGAGGTAGAAGCTCTGAAAGATGTGGTGGTAAGTAATTTAATGGTTTCCTCATATTTAGAAAATGCATTATTTGATTCTGGATCATCACATAGTTTCATATCTTCCCAGTTTACTAATAAAATAAGATATTTACAATTTGATTTAACAAGGTATTTTTTATTTAAAACTCTTTTGGGAAGTATTTTCGCAACAAAGTTTTGTGAATTTGTTCCCATTAGAGCATATAAATGTTCTTTATCTATTATCCTCGTCATCATACCCATGATTTAATTTGATATAATCCCCGGTATGGATTGTCTTTCGGACCATGATACAAATATTAATTGTAAGAAGAAGGAGGTTACTATTTTTTATGATGATGATAAAGAACACCTTATCTTTGCAGCTGAATTGTCACCACCTGATTCTCATCTAGATCCACCCCCAATAGCTCAATTAAATTCAATTATTGGGGAGGAAGAGAATGAAATAACTGTGGGTGAGGATAGGAATGTTAAAATAGAGGATGTACCTATTATGAAAGTATATGTTGATTTGTTTCTAGAAGATTTACCTGGACATCCTCCAGAATAATAAATTTAGTTTTCCATTGACTTAATTCCTGGTTCAAGGCCCATATCGAAAAACCCTTAGAGAATGACAACTATGGAATTATTGTAACTAAAGAATCAACTAGAGGAATTGAGTAATAAATGGTTTATTCGCACTAGTGTTTCTCCATGGGGAGCCCCTGTCCTTTTTGTTAAGAATAAAGATTGATCTATGAGGTTATGTATCGACTACAGGGAGATCAATGCTATAACAATAAAGAACATGTATCCCCTAACTCGTATTGAGGATTTATTTAAACAACTACATAGAGCTCAATACTTTTCAATGATTGAACTTTGATATGGATACCATATGTTGTGTGTGAAGAAGAATGACATTCCGAATACAGTATTTCGAACCAGGTACGGGCATTACAAGTTTACAATAATGCCTTTTGGATTGACTAATACACTCTCTATTTTCATGGATCTAATGAACCGAGTTTTCATGGAATATCATGATGACTTTGTAGTGGTATTTATTGATAATATCTTGGTATACAATAAAAGCTACTAAGATCATGAAAATCACTTGCGCATTATCCTGAAGACTCTTCGAAGACATGAAATATATGGGAAGTTTAGAAAGTGTGAATTCTGGATTCCGGAGATTTCTTTTCTTGGACATATTGTCTATAAGGGGGAATTTCTATTAATCCTTAAAAGAACAAGGCAATCCATGAATGTCCAGAACTGATAAGTATAACTGAGGTTCACAGTTTTATTGGTTTAGTAGGTTATTATCAAAGTTTCTTCCATAATTTTTCCCAATTGGCTAACCCATTAACAAAGCTCACAAAAAAAGGGCTGAATTTTTTTTGGAAAACAGAGTACGAAGAATGTTTTGAAGAACTAAAAAGAAGATTATACAATGCTCTTATATTGACTCTACCATTAGGGAATGCTGGGTTTGTTATTTATAGTGATGCATCGAAGAGAGGACTTGGTTGTGTCCTTATGCAGAATGATAGGGTTATGTCCTATGCATCACGATAGCTGAAAATTCATGATCAAATCTATCCTACTAATGATCTTGAGTTAGCAGTTGTAATATTTGCTTTGAAGATTTGGAGATTCTATCTATATGGTGAAAAATGTGAGATTTAAACTAATCATGAGATTTTGAAGTATATTTTCTCACAGAAAGAACTCAACATGAGGCAAAGGAGATGGCTTGAACTACTCAAGGATTATTATTTCAAGACACACTACCACCTGGGGAAGGAAAATATGGTTTAATATGCTTTGAGTAGAAAGGATCATGGAGTTTTGAACAAGATGAGAGTTGAAAGGGATCCTATTTTCATGGATCTAGTAAAGATGGATATGGGAATCACCATGGAAGGTGAAACATCAATAATTTTTAAAATAGTTTCCAATCCATATTTAATAGAAAGGATAAAGATTTATCAGACCAATGATGAAGAGTTTCAAAAGAATATTAATGTTGTGAATGATGGGAGATTGAGTGACTTTTTGTATGAAGATGGAATTTGGAAATTTGGAAATAGACTTTGTGTTCCCAATATACCTGATTTAAAAAATATAATTGTTGTATGATGCTCATAGTTCCAATTTCTCTATACACTATGGGAGCACCAATATCTATAGAGATTTGAAGGAACATTTTTTGTGGGACAACATGAAGAGGTATGTTGTTGATTTTGTGTCAAGATGTATGGTTTTTCAACAAGTGAAAGTTGAAAGGCAATAGCTTGGAGGAGTCATACAACCTCTTCCCTTACTATAGTAGAAAAGGGATAATATTATGATGGAATTTTTCATGGGACTATCAAAGACTCTTAGAAGTAACGATTCAATATGGGTCATTGTTGATCATCTTACCAAGTCAGCACCTTTTCTTGCTATAATAGAATATCTACCACCTGAACATATAACAAGAATATATATTGAATAAGTTGTGAGACTTCATGGAGTACCCCTATCAATTTTTTCTGATTGTGATCCCAGTTTTACGTCATGAATCTGGAAAAGTCTTCAGAAAGCCATGGATATTGAGCTTCGTTTGAGTATTGCCTACCACACCCAAACTTATGGACAATCAGAACGGACAATTAAATCCTTGGAAGACATGATGAGATTATGCTCACTAGACATTCAAGGTATGTGGGATAATTATTTTCCTTTGCTAGAATTTTCCTGTAACAATACCTTTCATTCAAGTATTCAGATGGAACTATATGAAGATTTATATGGAAAAAGATGTCGCACACCAACTTGTTGATATGATGATGGTGAAAGAAAACTTTTAGGCCAATAAATTGTTGAGGAAATGGTTGAAAGGTTGAAGGTAATCGAAACCCACATCAAAGCATATAAAAGTAGGTAGAAGAGCTATGACGATAACCAAAGGAAGTATTTGTAATTTCAGGTAGGAGGTCATGTTTTCATGAAGGAATCTCTATGGAAGGGTGTTATACATTTTGGTAAGATGGGTATATTGAGTCTGAGGTACATCGGACCTTTAGAAATTCTAGAACGAATTGGGGTTGTAGATTAACATTTAGAAATTCCTCTAAGTCTCTCCAATGTTCATGATGTGTTCCACGTATCTCTGTTGAGAAAATGCATGCCTGACCCAACGCATGTACTCACCTATGAAGAATTATCACTGGAACCTGATCTGTCTTATTGTGAAGAGCCTGTCAAGATTCTTGAAACAAGAGAACAAGTGATGAGAAACTGGACGACTCATCTGGTAAAATTTATATGGAGAAACAATAATATGGAAGATGCAACGTGGGAACCCAAGGAACTTATGGTGAAGAACCACTCGATTCTTTTCATGTACTAGTATTCTAGAAATTTTGGGGATGAAATTATTTGATGGAGGGGAGAATGTAACACCCCATTCATCCACGATATGTTTCCCTTTAAATAATGTAATATCTTGCATTGTATGAAACTTCGAGATTATAACACACCATGACCAATCAAAGTAGCCATTATGAATAGTAATACCCACTTTTTTAAATTTTTGAAAATTTCAACTTTCAAAATGGACTTCATTTTTTGGATTCGGAATATCAAAATTATCTTAGGGTGAATTTTGGGATTTTTTCTGAAAACTTTCAATTTTGGATGAATAGTGAAAAAACAATAAGTTATAGTTTAAAACCAAATTTTTATTTAAATAATTATAATTTTTATTTATATTTATTTTAGGTCAAAATAGATACATAATACTTATATATGTTCAATGTAAGTCATTGGAGTCAGATTATAATAATTTTAGACATATACAAATTTTATTGAACTTTTGACAATCTTTTACACATCTCCTTGGGGAATTCGCAAATTCACATAAAACATAATTTTACCACTCCTGTGAGTTGAATTTCAAAAAACCGAGAGACACGGTTAATATAGAGGGGAAAAATGTGGATCAATAAGATACAAATAATTTTTGGTGAATATTAATTTTTTTCCTTTTATTTACAATCGTTAAAAGTAAATAGGGTAATTAATGGTAAAAATGATATTATTATTACCCTAACACATGTACTAATTCTATTTGATAAGTATAATTCGACCCAAAAAATCATTTGGAAAAAAATATGAACATCTTGGGTCCACTGGGATTAGATTATGACATTTATTATTATTTTATTTAATGAAGAGTTAAAAGAGTTTAAATCAATTTTTAGTAACTAAAACATTTTTAATATTGGGATAAATATAAGATAAGTTCGACTATTAATATTCTTTAGAAATATAAAAAACATTCCTATGTTATGGTATTTTATTTATATTTTTTAGAGATTACATAATTTAATTTATTTATGACACAATGATGATGCAATAATTACCTAATTAATGAAATATTAAAATTATAGATATTATAAATATCCAAATAAATGTAATTTGAGACATTTTATGAATTAAACTACTTTTATAGGTTAATATGACATATTATGGTTGTCTAGATGAATTGTTTTCGATATAATAATGTTTTTATGAATTTTAAAAAAACAAAATACCAAATACTGTCAAAATTGACATAAAAAGTTTTTAAAAAAAATATTATATTATTAATTGATATTATATTCCTAAAAATAGATGGGTTGTCCAAAAGAATTATATTATTATATTTGTGTCATTAATTAACCACTTTGGGTTCTCTTGGAAGTATATACTAAGTTTATTAACCATATAATATAAAAATACAAAGAGGCATGGTAAATTTCAAACTATTTAACTATATGATAATTCTTAAAGATAAAGTTAATATAGTGTCCCAAACCAATCTAAAACATATTGGTTTAGTGGAGTTCTACCCATCCCCACCTTATACTTTAAATAATACATTTTTGTTCCACTATAAACTGAAAATTATTTAATTATAAAATTATATTTCTGGCTTTCCCTAAGGTTCCCCTCACCACTCTTATAAAAGGGCACTCTACCTTCTCTCTAATTCACCCCCTAAAAGCCATTTGGCTCATCCAACCTCTACCCAAATACCTTTTTAACTATACTACCTTCATCCTAGAGGCCTTCCTTTAGTCACAAATCCATCCTAAAGAGCCCTTTTGATCAAATCAAAAGGAAGAACCTGAAGAAGAGGTAAATATCTCACCACCACTTTCAAGTTCCTCTCTTATTCCACTTCCTTTTTCTTTGTTGTTTACATTATAAAATAATAAACCCATTCTATTCTATATACTTTGATGTTATTATAAATATTTTACAACCAAATTAATTATTATATCCATCCTTTTAATAACATGTCACCTTACGTGTGTACGTACGGCTTACCGTCTCCACGTCGTGGTGTAATTGTTATTCAATACATTATTATTTGGATGGTTATAATACTGATGTTTAATTGATTTAAATAATAAATAAAAAATGATAATGATTCTGTATATTTGATATACCATCCAATTATATATTATATTAACATGAAAATAATGATGTTGTTGCTCGTGCGTACGTACGGATTACCATCTCCACATAGGAATGAGATTCATTCCCCATCGTATCCATTCAAGTTTAATTTTGATTTGATGATTAAAAATAATGTTTAAATACTTGATATCATTAGGTATATGAATAATATACATCCCATACATAACAAATATCACTCACATAACAAATAATACAAAAGAAGATGTATCTGTTAACACCCGAAACGACGATAATACTAAGATATTATTAACAAAGAAATGTTAAAAGATCATATATGATATCATAATAATTTATATGATTCTTTTAAAATTTAATAACAATTATTTCATCATTATATTGGAGGTTAAACTACCCTCGGCCAAGTAAAATTTCAAGGTAAGGGTTAATTTCACAATCTCTTCATTATCCGAGGTTGTTTATACGTAATTATCTACTATGACCTCCTTATCATCCACATCCATGTTTCTTAGAAATGTATTCCAAAATATTTTTACTATTTACTATACTATGGGTTAATGTCACTTATAACATTTTTTTGACTTTTTATAAATTTTTTTGAAAGGGATCGTTCATTCGTTTTCCAAACAAGTCACTTTTAACCTTTTCATCAAAATTAAGGTAAGAATGCTTTTTTAACTTATACGGTGGGTGCGGATATTTTCCACCGTTATAAAATTTTTGAATCTTACCTTACAATAAAAGAAGAATATTTCCAAAGTAAATTTTTTATTTTATAATTATGTGACTTTTAAATGATTTCAAAAAAGATATATTCCTATCAAATAGTTTTGGTTTCATCTATGTGAACATCCTTTGATGGATTTTAAGCTTATTTGAAGTTAATTTATTATGATGAAAAACATCCATATTGTATTGAAGGTTTTGTGATATTATTGACTATGGATGTTTTATTTTTACCCCATTCATGGTTTATGGGTAATTTATTGAAATTTTGAATTCCAGTTTTAATCTGAATGTTTATGTGATGTTTAAACCTTTTCATATGAGGAATTCATTGGACATAGTAAGTAATGGGTGGAGCCTACTATAGCTCCTAGATGTATCTGTAGGTCTCATGAGACAAAATAATGTCTTGGCACAAGTCCTTGAAAAAATATTATTTGTAGTATTTGCATAATGCCATGACTATGTGGTTATGAACGTTTGGAATTATGCATTACATCATTATGAAAGTGGCTATTTATATTGCATGTGATTATTTGACTAGTAGAATATCCATGCGAGTAAGTAAATGGAATTATTTGATTTTATCATTTCCATATTATGTTGAAGTTCAGGTTTAAAAGAAATTTTTTTCAGTATTATAAATTTCCATAAATGTTTATGCTTATTTATGAAGGTTTTCTCTATATTGTTATCCTTACTGAGCATATGAGCTCACCCCTTTCTATGTTCTATTTTTTCCAGGATGCGAAAAAGTATTTTATGACTGACCTATAGGGATAGTCTGATGGGATATGATTGTGGTCTATGGAAACAATTTTGTTGTAGTTTTCATTTTATGATGTAATTTATACATTATAAATGTATCTAGTACTTCCAAAGCTTCTAAACTAATTGGTCTTTTGAGAATTTATCTTTTGTGATCATGCCAATGTTATGTCATAATCCACTGAATATGGGTAACTAGGGTCGGGGAGTTATAGTTTTAAGGTATTTATGAATTTGTTTTGCTTTGGTAAATGGTTTTTATAGACCTCCATATTAAAATTAAAATGCATAACTAGTTCAAAGGTTAGATTTGAGAATGGCTTAAAGGCCCGTTTGGCATTTTTTGAAAAAATGGTTTTCATCTGTATTTCATGTTTCATCTTTTGGGGCCATTATATTGTCTAAGAAAGTGAGTTATTAATTTGTTTTCGGTCTTAAAAATATATTTTTTTATCTTATTGATTGGTTTATTTCCATAAAAGATCATTTTTAATCGATTTAATGTGTAGGGCCTCATTATACTCCTTGAAATTATTTTACAAAATGTTTTAGTTGTTTATTGATTCATGAAAGAAATGTGAAGCATTTTTGTTGGATATTGGTGTGTTTATTGTTGGGAAATGAAATTTTTATTTGATAATTGTATATTATAATATGTAAATCTTGACTAAGCACTAAAGGGAATCCTGTGTATCTGGGTGGGTAGACGTGTACTAGTATTCTAGTGATCCCATGGAGTTTGTCCCCTATTTCACATAAAATGTTGGACGATGAAAACAATAACTAAACTATGATGATGATGTTTTTGGGGTACCACTAGGTTATGGGTATTATCCCTATTAGTGCCTTGTGTGAACGAGAATGGATATTTATTATGGTTACTTTCACCGATATACGAGGTACCTGGGGCTCATAACTAACTAGTGCCTAGGGGTGTTCTCCTGACTTGGGCTCATTGGCTATTTTGTGCGCACCATTGGAATATGGTGTGTATAGTTGGAAAATTAATTAGTGTGTGTGATTTATTTTAAAATGTAAATTATTTAAAGCATCCCTCTTGAAAACTATTTTCATTTTAAAGATGCACCTCTTTGAAAATTGTTACTAGCTTTCTTGTTTATAAAACATGGAAGTTTTTCAGTGGTAATTTTTTTTATATAGCATGGACCTTATTTGGAAATCATACTTTTATACCTTTTATTTAAACCATTAAATTTATGTTACTTTTATTTTAAAATATGTGCATTGGTAATAGAATATTGGGCTAACCTACTGAGTTTTAATTCTCATGCCTATAGTCTTCTTCTATTTTTATCCCTTCGGCAGGTTTCAACATGAGTTCGATCACCTTGGGAGAAGTTTGATAATTGTGTTTGAGAATGACTATAGGGGACACATGGAGTTAGTTTGTTATTAGTTTTGGTCTGTTGAGTTGTTGGTTTAGTTATACATTCCGTTTTTGGTATAAATAATGTTCAGTTCAATTTTTATGTAAATGTATTTTGGGCTGTCCATTTATTTCCTATACTTGTTTGATTGTTTATATTTGTGAGAAATTATTCCATTGTATACTCTATTTATTCCCTTGGTTCTTGTCACCATCCTGGGAGGATCCGGAATGCATCTCGAGACTTGGTGTGGGCTGGCCTAGGTGACTGGTTCCGGGTCAACTCAGGCTGGTTCATTAAAAAATGGTATCATTTGAGGTCTTCTCTTAGAAGAACTTTTTTTAGAGTGCCCTTCTTATTTTGGGGATGTCAAGGTAGATGTATTGGGATTTTTGGGACTTTAGGGGTAATTGCTGGAAAAACATCATTAACAGTTTCTCATTCTAATCCTCAGGTTTCCATGGGAAGTTCGGTTTTATTAGTGTCTTTTGTTCTTGTCGATTGTTTTGTGTTGGGATATTACAAGGGGAGTCTTACTATTGGCCTCTGTGAGATATCAGGGCTTGGGAAGCCATGTGGAGCCAGGGAATGGTCCTAATAAGTCTCTGCATGTTGGTGTTGTGTTCGACATATGGTCTCCAACCAAATGGTCAAGTTAGTCACCGACACTAGTTCTTTTTTGGTTCTCTTAGACCTTTCTTGAATTCTGAATTTTTGTTTTGAAAATCCTTGTATGGGAATTTTAAAAATGGGTTTTAAAGGAAGGATTTGATTTTTTAAATTTCAAAAATGGGTCTTCAATAATTAAATATAATAATGGATTTTTAAGGTTTTGTGTTCTTGAAAAAAAGAGGATGTGGAAATGATTTAATGGGATAGGATTATCCATAATCTAAACTTGTGGTTTGTTGGAATAAAATGTTTTGAATGTGTCAATAATTTTAAGGTGATTATAAATCTTTGTCTTAAATTAGGTGTTTTGGGATCTTGAAAATTGTTTGAATCTGGTGAATTGGTTTTAGAAATTGGTTTTGAGAGGTTAGTGTTTTGCTAGCAAGGTTATTGGTCTCAATGACCATTATATTATGAAATTATACCTTGCTGAATTTTAGAAAATGGGAAGGGGTTGTCGAGAGTAGCTAGGTTCTTTTAAAAGATGTTAAAAACAAAAAGGGGTAGTTTTTTAAGAAAATAGTGCTTGATGAAGTGTGGTTGGTTTTGTGAAATACAAAAAGGGTTTTTGACATACTTGTTGGTGTTCCTTTTGAAGGTACATGATTTTTCAAATGATGTTTTTTTGTTTTATCTTTTTGTGTTTTCATGGGAGATCACATGTATGGTTTTATTGATATTTGGAAGGATGGACTATATGTCATGGTGTTTCAGTGCCTAGGGTGGCATGGAAATGCGCAGGTGGGTGAGACTTGATGAAAGACCATTTATGAAAGTAGAAACCCACCAAGTTTGTTTGTCTTAAAGAAGTGTTTTGAGATGAAAAAATGTGGCTTTTATTTATAAACCAATATTTATGTGGCTAGTATTTTCTATGTCTTAGAAGTTTTGTTTATTTAGCAAGATTCCTTGTGATATAAAAGTCATACTCTTGTTGAATCTTGAGATGAGATATTGTTAGTGGCTCGATTTTGGAGTAATGTTCATTGGGTTTCTAAAGATGTGTTTGATGTTGTGATGTGGCCATAAATAGTTCTCCATTGGAAACCTTTCTAAATGATCAACCTAAGGATTCATTTAAAATGTAAAATCCACCTCTTCAGATGATGGCTCTGCCTGATTTATGGAATAAAGAGCTGTTTGCGATCGATTTAATGTGCTTCGAGGCTGTGATAATTCTTTTGGACATAGTAGATGTGTTTAGTGATGTTGATGTGTTTCTCTGTGTTCCTTGTCCATTATGCCCCTTATTTGGGGTGAGACAGAATTTTGATATGTATCTATGAGCTCTTATTTAGATTTAGGTGTGTTATTGAGAATGTATGTTTTTTTGAGTTGTGTGATCCTTATCACCCTGAATGCGGTGCAGCAGATTCTTCAAGAATCTAGGCTCCCACCACAGGCATTGAAGTGAAGATTTTCACGAAGTCAAGAAATATCCAAAGGTGTGGGCAGCTTGACCAAGCTCCTTACTCCACCATTGTGGCATGGTAGTTTCTCTTTCTCTAATTTGGTTCCTCATTTATGTGAATTTCCCTTTATCGCAGCAAGAGTTGTGGACTTACCCCTCACACTGTGTCTATGGTTATGCCTTCATGGATGTGGGGTCTCGATCAATGTCCCTATGTGTACAACTTGTGTAAATAGGGTGAGGTCTAGGTGTTAGATGTTCGTAGGTGGAGAGTGTTGGGTAGTTCCTTTGATTATTTTGTGGTTTCAGGGGCCAAATTATTGGGTCACATCCCCTCCCCTCCCCGGGCGGTGGGGTTCAGATCAATGCCAAAAGTGTTGGCCCAGTTCTTGTCCCCTCCGTCCAGGAGTGGGTGGTTTATATTTTTAGGTTGTAACCATATTAACATGGGTTTTTAGGTTGTTGTGGGAGATTTTTGGTGTTCATATATAAGTGGTGCCCAATTATAGTTAATGTTTAATTCTTGTTTGTTCGTTGCAAGTTGGGTTCTAATGGTGGGGAGACCCACCACCGGTCTCGTTGAATTTTTTCTTCTAAGAAATTATCTATTGTTACTTTTTTCATAATGGTGGGGATTCCATTCAATAATCCACTATAATATTGTGTCTGTTTTGAGTTCTATTTGGTTTTTTGGATTGTTGGGTCCATTGGTTGAACGCCCACCAACCGGGTTCTTGGTTTGGTTGTGGAGGTAGTTACTCGATCTTTCAGTTGATTCTCCAGAAGTGGTTGTGAGTTGGTGTTTTGTTTGGGAAAGATTATTATGTTACATTGTAGGTGAATGATATTTCCTTAGATTTAGATTTTGGATTATGTTGATAAGGAATCTGTAGGTTTTGTTCTGTCAGTTGAACATCGTTATGGCTTTCTTGGGGTGGAAAGCTTTAATGGTGGAGAGAATTGTCACACCTATTTTTTTATTTCATGTCATGGTTTTGATCATGTTCATTGAATATCCTGATACTTTTCATGGTTGTTGGTTGATATTAATTTCTTGTTTGGAACTACCATATATGTCTAGTCACCCAAAGTATGTTTCCCCATTTGTTTTTATGAGTTTTTGGAGAAAGGGTGGTTACTTCATGATTTGGGCCAACCGTGAGCTGATTTCCAGTTTTAAAAACTAAATTCGTTTCTTTTATAAATCAATTATTTTAAAATTTATTCTCCCATTAAACTTCAAACATTTCATCCACTAACATATTCAAACCACCATATCCTTTTGTACCCCTTAAGAATTCATAATCATTGTGAATTTGGGTTACTTATTTAGGTAATGAGCCAGCCCATGGGACCATTTCTAGTTTTAAAACAATAATTGGTTTATTTTATTTAATTTTAATTTTTTAATATTTTTTGGTGATTTTACCTCCCACTCGAATAAAAAATTTCTATCCCCATCCCCCATTATCGATTTTACCTCTTTAGAGTTCATTTGAAGCGTATGTATGGGAAAAAGTTATCAGGTTTCCTCAAATTATCTAGAATTGAGATGGTAAATTCTTTATTCCATAAATCATTCCATTCATACTCTTGTTCCCAGAAATATTCTTCCCCTGGTTCATAAAGACCATAAAATACTCTCTTAGATGTTTTAGTCCTTTCATGTTTCTCTAAAGGGGCAGAGCTAATGGAATACTAAGTGTTTTCTAGTTTAAAAGGTGAGATTCCTTCTTCTTTATCCTCCCACTTCTTCCTCCTTCCATTATTTCATGGTTTTATAACCTCAAATAGTCATGATCGACCTATGGTTATATAATCCTATGATTTTTCATGGTTTTTTTTTCATTTGGGGCTGGACGTCATAGGTGTAAGGTTTATAAACCCTCAGATGGTGATATTGGGTTAGTGTTTCCATTAAGGCAAGGATTTGAGGTAGGATATCCCTTGAACATGACTATATAATTAATGTTTCACCGTTTTCATATATATAACATCCGATAAATATGATTATTATTGATTTTAATCTTTTGGATAATTTTCTTGTTCTGAAAAATGGTTGTTTAAGTCTTGTTTTGTGAGAGGTAGAGTTGTTTTGTCAAAAAAGTTCTTACCAAGTGTTTGTTTAACTGTTCCTTTATCTATTCCAACTATTTTGTGAGGTTTTAACAAGGATTATGGTATTTTTAACATGTTAAAGTTTATCTAATATAATATTTCATGAAATTGGTGTTTTATTCCTTTCCAGGTTTGTAAAATAAATTGTTTTATTTAAAAAGGGCATGTCATGTGTTCTGTAAATTTCCTGGCTGGCTTTTACCTGTGATGTGAGATTTAAAAATTATTTGTTTCGATTTATAAATTAATTGGATGAATTTTAAATGGTATTTATAGGTCCATGTATGGATTTCCAATTGGGATTTTTTTTACAAATAAATGGGTTTTTGATTACAACATGTTTTGGCACGAGTTGTGGGAAAATGGAATGCATCACATCCTTATAAAAATGGTTGTGTTTTAATATGTAACCTGCGTGTTTTAAAGTATTTATGAATTTTTTTTTCTAATATACATTATGTGTATAAACCTCCTTAATAATAATTGAAATGCATAACTTGGTCAAATGTTTGATTTGAGAAAGGCCTAAAGGCCTGTTTGGCATTTTTTATAAAAATGGTTTTCATCGGTATTTCATGTTTTATCATTTAGGGCCATTTCATGGTCCATGAAATTGATTTATTAATTAGATTTTGTGCCTCAAAATCTGATTTTTTATGTTATTTATGGGTTTTTGTCCTTAAAAGATCATTTTTAATGGATTTTATGTGCAAGGCCTCATTATACTCCTAGAAATTGTTTTACGAAACTTTTTAGTATTTTATTGACTCGTGAAAGAAATGGGAAGAACTTTTTCAAGATGATTGTGTGTTTATGGTTTGGTAATGGAATTTTTATGTGAAATTTTTATATTATAATATGTATATCTTGATTGAGCATTAAAGGGAATCTCGGGTGTCTAGGTGGGCAGACGTGCACTAGTATGCTAGTGATCCCATGGGGTTTGGCCCCTGTTTCACGTAGCAAGTTGGACGATGACAAAACTAACTAAAAAATGATGATGATTTTTTTTGGAGACTACTAGTTTATGGTTATTCTCCCTAATAGTGTATCATGTTCATGGAAATGTATATTTATTATGGTTACTTTCACTAAGATACGAGGTATTTGGGGCTCAAAACTAACTAGTGGCTAGGGGTATTCCCCTGACTTGTGCTCATTGGATATTTTTTACTCACCGTCGTCATACAGTGTGTATGGTTGGTAAATTATATATTTTTTGTGATTTATTTTAAAATTTAAATTCATTAAAGCAGCCCTCTTGAAAACTATTTTCATTTTTAAGATGCACCTCTTGGAAAATTTTTACTATATTTCTTATTTATAAAACATGAACGCTTTTGTCTGGTAAATTTTTTTATATAGCATGGGTCCTTATTTGGAAAACATACCTTTATAATTTGTATTTAAAACTTTAAATTGATGTTACCTTTATTTTAAAATATGTTCATTGGGAATCGAATATTGGGATAACCTACTGAGCATTAATTCTCATGCCTATAGTCATCATCTATTTTTATCCCTTGTGCAGGTTTCAGCTTGACTTCAATCGCCTTGGGATATGTGTGTTCATTTTGTGGGAGAGTGACCAGAGGGGTAAAATTGAGTTAGTTGGTTATTAGGTTTGTTTAGTTTAGTTTTTGGTTTAGTAATACTTTAAGTTTCTTGTGAAAATAATGTATAGATCAATTTTTATATAAATCTATTATGGGTTGTCCATTTTATTCCGCTGTTAGTTTTATTGTTTATATTTGGGAGAAATAATTCAATTGTGTACTCAATTGATTCTATCAATTCTTTTCACCATCTAGATAGGATCGGGAACACCTCTTGGGACTTGTCCCGGGATGGCCTTGGTGACCGATTCATGGTCGACTCGGGATGGATCATAACTAAATGGTATCATAGGATGTCGTCTCTTAACATACATTTTTTAGAGAACCCTAGTTATTTGGGGGATGTCAAGGTATATGTTGTATTATTGTTTGGACTTTAGGGGTATGTTTGGGAAGTGTGTCATGAACTCTTTCTCGTTCTGATCCTTGAGTTTCCATTGGATGTTCAGTTTTATTACTGTCATTTGTCATTGTTGATTGTTTGGTGTTTGGACATGACAAGGGGAGTCTGACTAATGGCCTATGTGAGCTTGTAAGGCCTAGAAATTCATTTGGATCCATGTAATGGTCATAATAATTCTCGTCGTGTTGTTGTTGTGTTTGACATATTAACTCTAACCATATGGTCAAGTCACCCGCCGACACTAGTTCCTTTTTAGGGTTTCTTGGACATTTCATGAATTCTAATTTTTTTTTTGAAAATAATTGTATGAGAACATTAAAAATGGGTTTTAAAGGAAGGATTGGATTTTTAAAATTGGAAAAATGGGTCTTCATAAATTAAAAGGTAATATTGGTTTTGTAAGGTAGTGTTTTGTGAAAAAAATGAAGTGTAAGTGATTTAATGGGATTATATTATCCATAATCTAACCTTGTGGTTTTTTGGAATAAAATGTTTTGAAAGTATGAATCATTATAATGTGATTCCAAATAATTATTTTAAATAGGGTGTTTTGGGATCTTGAAATGTGTTTGAATCTGATGAATTGGTTTTGGTAATTGGTTTCGAGTGGTTGGTGTTTTCCTAGAAATGGTACTGGTCCCAATAACCATTAAATAATGAAAAGATACCTTTCTTAATTTTAGAAAATTGGAAGGGGTTTTTTGGAGTAGCATGGTTGTTTTAAAAATTTTAAAAATTGAAAAGGGGTAGGTTTGTAAGAATATGGTTCTTGATTATGTGTGGGTTGTTCTGTGAAATATGAAAAGGGTTTTTGACATGGTTGTTGGTGTTCTTTTTGAAGGTACTTGATTTTTGGAATGATGTTGTCTTGATTTAGCCTTTGGTGTTTTCATGGGTGCTCACATTCTTGGTTTTATTGATATCTTTACGGATGGTCTATATGGAATGGTGTTTGGGTGCCTATGGTGGCATGGAAATGTGCATGTGGGTGAGACTTTATGAATCACCATTGGTGAATGTGGAAACCCACCATGTTAGTTTGTATTAAAATAGTGTATTGAGCTGAAAAATTGTGGCCTTTGTTTATAAACCAATTGTAATGTGGCTAGTTTTTTCTATTTCATAGAATATTTGTTTATTAATTAAGCTTCCTTGAGATCTAGAATTCATACTCTTGTTGTATCTTGAGATGGTATCTTTTTAGTGTCTCGGTTTTGGAGTAATGTTCATTGGCCTTCTAAATATGTGTTTGAAGTTGTAATGTGGCCATGAATAGTTCTACGTTGGAAATATTTCGTATCGATCAACATAAGGATTCATTTAATATGATAAATCCACCTATTCAGATGATGACTCGGCTTATGTTTTGGAATAGATATAAGATTTGGATTGATTTAATGTTCTTCCAGGCTGTCATAATTCTTTTAGACCTAGCAATTGTGTTTGGTGATGTTGATGTGTTTCAATGTGTTCCTTTTCCATTCTTCCCCTCATTTGGGGTGATAAGGAATTTTGATATGTATTAATGAGTTATTATTTATAAGTAGGTGTTATGTTGAGCATGTGAGTTTTTTTATGAGTTGTGTGATCCTTATCACCCTGACTGTGGTGCAGAAGATGCTTCAAGAATCAGGGCTCCAACCATAGGCCACATAGTGATTCTTTTCACATAGTCAGGAAATCTCCAGAGGTGTGGGAATCTTTAATAGGATCCAACCTCTAACATTTTTGTATGGTAGTTTCTATTTCTCTTTTTTGGTTCCATATTTATGTGAATTTCCCTTTTTCACAACAATCCTGGTGGACTTACCACTCACACTGTGTCCATGGTTTGGCCTTAATAGATGTGGGTTTTTGATCAATGTCCATGTGTGGACCACTTGTGAAAAATTTTTAGGTCATGGTGTTACCTGTTCATAGGTGGAGAGTGTTGGGAAGTACCTTTTTTGTGGTTTTAGATTCCTAATTAGTGGGTAACCTTCCCTCCCCTCCCCAAGTGGTGGGGGTCCAGATCAGTGCTGAAATGTTTGGCCTAGTTCTTGTGACCTCCGTTCGGGAGTGGGTGGTTTAGATGTTCATGTTGTAACCATATTAACATGGGTTTTTAGGTTGTTTTGGGAGAGTTATGGTGGTCCTTTATAAGTTATTACCAATTCTAGTTAATTTTTAATTCTTGTTTGTTTTTTGTAAGTTGGGTTCTAATGGTGGAGAGACCCACCATGGGTCTTGTTGATTTTATTCCATATAATAACTTATCTAGTGCTAGTTTTTTCTTAATGGTGTGGATTCCATTTCATAATCCACATGAATCTTTGGTTTTAATGAGTTCTCTATGGTTAAGGTGATTTTTGGGTTCATTGGTAGAAGGCCCACCAATAGGGTTCTTGGTTGGGTTGTGGAGGTAGTGACTCGATATTTCGGTTGATTCTCTGGAAGTGTTTGGGAGATGGTTTTTTGTTTAGGAAAGAGTATTATGCTAAATTTTTTGGTGAATGGTATTCCCTTAGATTTAGAGTCTTGATTATGTTGATAAGGAATCCTTAGGTTTTTTTCTGTCAGTTGAACAACGTTATGGCTTTCCGGGGGTGGATAACTTTAATTGTTGGGAGAATTGTCACCCCCGTTATTTTCTTTTCATGTCATGGTTTTGAACCTGTTCATTTAAAATCCAGTTCCTTTTCCAGGATATTAGTTGAGATTAATTTTGAGTTTTTAACTACCATATATGTCTAATAAACCTAATTTTGGTTCCCCGTTGCTTGTTTAAGAGTTTTTGGAGAAAGGTTGGTTACTTCATGATTTGGGCCAACCGTGAGCTCATTTCCAGTTTTAAAAACCTTAATTGTTTCTTTTATAACTCCTTTGTTTTTAAACATTTTTCACCCATTAAAATTCAAACATTGCCTTAACTGAAATATTCAAAACAACATAACCTTTTGGACCCCTTAATAATTCATAATCATGGTAAATTTGGGAAACTTATTTGGGAAATGGGCCAACCCATGGGTCCATTTCTAGTTTTAAAAAAACATTTGTTTATTTTATATCATTTTAATTTTTTAATATTTATAGGTTATTCCACCTCCCACTAAATGATAGAATACCTATCAGGACCCCTATAAAATATTTTACCACTTTGGAGCTCATTTGAGGCACATATTTGCTATAAAAGTATCAGGTTTCCCCAAATTACGCAGAATTGGGAAGGTCAATTAATTCATCCATTAATCTTTCCATTATTACTATTATTCCCACAATTATTATTTAACAAGTTTTTTCAAACCTTAATAGACTTTCCATGAAGTTTCAATCCATTCCATGTTCTCTATGACTGTGTATATAATGGAATACAAAGAGTTTTCTAGTTGAAAAGGTGAGATTCCTTCTTATTTCCCCTCCCTCTTCTTCCTCCTTTCAATAATTCGTGGTTTTATAGTCTCCACTAGTCATGATAGAAATAGAGTTCTATTATCCTGTTATTTTATATGGGGTTTTTATTCATTTGGGGCATTTCTTCATAGGGTTAGGTTTTATAAACCCTCAGATCATGATTTTGTGTGTACGTTTCCATTACGCCAAGGATTTGAGGAGGGATATCTGTTGAACCTGACATTATCATTTATGTTACATCATTTTATTATTTTTCAAATATTATAAATATATTAATTATTGTCTTTCATCCTTTGTAAAATTTTCATGGTGTGAAAAATGGTTGGTTAAGTATTTTTTTGTGAAAGGTAGAGTTGTTTTATCATAAAAGTACTCACCAAGTGTTTGTTTAAATGTTCTGTTGTCTCTCATAACTATGTTGTGAGATTTAAATCATGGTATATGGTATTTTGAACATTTTATAGTATATATAATAAAATAAGGAATAAATTTGGTGTTTTATTCTTTTTCATGTTCTTAAAATAATTTGTTTTTTTTAAAGCGCATGTCAGGTGTTTGGTAAATTTGCCAAAAGGCTTTTATGTGTGATGTGTGATTTAAAAATTATTTTTTTGGATTTATAAATGAATTTGAAAAATAATAAATGTTATTTTTGGGACCTTTTATGGATTTCCAATTTTTATATCGTTTTACTAGAAAATGGGTTTTGGTTTAGAACATGTTTTGTCCCGAGTTATTGGAAAATGGCACATTTCACATCCATATGAAAAGGGTTGTGTTTTGAATATGTAACCAGATAGTTTTAAGGGATTTATGAATGTGGTTTTATTTTTAAAATGGCCTTTATATACCATCTTAATAAAATTGAAATCTATAAATTGGTCAAATGCTAAATTTTAGAAAGGCTTAAAGGCACATTTGGCATTTTTTTGTAAAAATGGATTCCATCTGTATTTAATGTTCTATCATTTGGGGCCATTTTATGGTCCATTAAAGTGATTTATTAATTGGTTTTGGGGATTCCAAATCGGTTTTTTATATTATTGATGGCTTTTTTCCTTAAAAGATCAGTTTTTAATGGATTTTATGTGCAAGTCATCCTTATACTCCTTGAAATTGTTTTACGAATCTTTTTAGTAGTTTATTGATTTGTGAAGGACATGTGAAGCATGATTGCGGGATGTTTGTGTGTTCATGATTTGCTAATATAATTTTTATTTTAAAAGTGTATTTTTTTAATATGTTTAACTTGATTGAGCACTAAATCGAATCCCAGATATCTAGGTGGGTGGACGTGTACTAGTATGCTAGGGATTCCAGGGGGTTTGTCCTGTGTTTAACGTAGCAAGTTTGACGATGACAACACTAACTAATCTATGATTATGATGATTTTGGGGGACCACTAGGTAATTGGTATGCTCCCAACTAGTGGCTCGAGTTCATGAGAAATGATATTTATCATGGTTACTTTCATCGAGATATCAGATACTTGGGGCTCATAACTATCGAGTACCAAGAGGTGTTACCATGACTTGAGCTCATTGGTTATTTTGTACTCACCATTAGGATACGGTGTGTTTTGTTGGTAAATGAAGTAGTGTGTGTGATTTAGTTAAAAATTTAAATTCCTTAAAGTATCCCTATTGAAAACTATTTTCATTTTTAAGTTGCACCTCTTTGAAAATTGTTGCTAGCATTCTTGTTTATAAAACATGCATGTTTTTGTCTGGTAATTTTTTTTTTATGGAATGGGACCTCATTTGGAAAACATAAATTTATATCTTGTATTTAAAACATTAAATTTATGTATATTTTATTTTAAATATGTCCATTGGGAATAGAATATTGGGTTAACCTACTGAGTTTCAATACTCACACCTGTAGTCTTCTTCTGTTTTTAGCCCTTCTGCGAGTTTCAGCTTGAGTTCGATTTCCTTGGGAGACGTGTGATCATTGTGATGGATAGTGTCCATATAGATCACATAGAGTTTCTTGGTAATTAGGTTTGGTCAGTTGAGTTGGTGGTTTTGTTAGACATTCAGTTTCTTGTACATATAATATTCAGTTACATTTTTATTTAAATGTATTTTGCGCTGTCTATTTCATTCCACTATTTGTTTGGTTATTTATATTTGGTAAAAATCTTTACCTTGTGTCTTCTATTGATTCCCTCGGTTCATGTAACAATCCCGGGAGGATCGGGAATGTATCTTGGGAATTGTCACGGGCGGGCCTGGGTGACCAGTTAAGGGTCCACTCGGGATGGTTTGTGACAAACATGATTCGGTAGACTACTTATATAGTTTTATTTCATTATATTAATTTATATGTGAATAATTATAATGGGATATACTACCCACATAATGATAAGATAGAGGTTTGTGACTCATGAACAAAAGTTAGTATTTTTGACTGTCCCTCCAGGTATGAAAAATGTAGTGTATATTAGTTTGAACAATAATTTAAATTGGTTTGGGTTTTAGTTTCTCCATATTCCAATTAAAATTGAGGTTTTGTTTTCAATGCCACTTCAAATGTAATCTTGGGGTCCAGCCTCTAGAGGTGAAAAAGGTTGGGTTCTTACATTATGCCACTAAGTGATAAATAAGGAGATTTCATTGACTATTCTTCTAATGATTAAAATGGATGTTGTAAAAGGGATGTGATCTAGCTTTAAAATACATAGAGTCCATTATAGTTGCTTCCCTTGCTTATATTTCACAAAAATTGTGTTCGTTTTGAATGTGTTCTTAGAGAACATCCAAGGAAGTGGCATCATTTAAATTTTTATATGGATGAAATTAAAAAACATCAATGATTAATTAATTTATGAGATTATTGGATCATTTTTCAATATGAGTTAGAGTACAAAATTTTTACTAATGATGACAATATAAATATTAAGGGAATTTATTTTAAGTAAAAAAATTATATATACTCTTTTAATTGTGAGTTATAGAGTAGTGATAGGAATGATACTACATATATCAAAAAGTGAGGATACATAAGAAAGAATTGCTATCCAGTATGATATATAAAAAACTATCTCATAGTTGAATTCAAGGAGATGAAGAAAGGTAATTTTATTCCCAACTATTCTCAAGATAAAATTTTTTTATGAGTGCATAAGAATGGGTGGAAACAAGCCTAATTTCCAAAGAATAAATTTGGAAAATAATAAGATGAAACAGTATTCGGAAAAAATAAATAAATCTTTATATGATGGAATTGTAGTGATGATTCAAGTTCTAAAGAAGGATTTCATTAAAAAATAAGATGTGGAATGTTTATGCACAGTGGATTCATTAAAACATATAAGTTAATCTACTTATTATCCTTTAAATATGATTTTAAAAAACCTATTTTAATGTAACTACATAAATACAATGAAAAAAATCATAATGTTGATTAGATAAATGGTTTATGTTTGAATGTTACGAGTCAACAAAAGGTTTATACTTAAGAAAATATTCAAATGATGAAATCTATCTATTTAGATTTAATATATTCATATACATATATGAAATAAAGTCAAGAAATATAAAAAACTACACTTACTAAAATTGGATATTTAATGACATAAATAGAATTCATCTCAAAATACCATGTAGTGGGATTATGGAATTTTTATATTTTTCATAAATAGAACGAAAAAAATTAAAATCAAATTGAAAAATAAAATGGAAATATTTTCATTCTTGTTCATATTACTGGAATCATTGATAATATTATTAATATTAATAAATTGAACAAAATGGGATTAGGTTTGGGTTATGGAAACAATTTACTATAAATATATATGACATTATTTTTTAAGTGAACATATTGAACAACATATTCTGTGTAATGAATCTTATATTTCATGTATTATTTTTTGAAATTGTATATTATTGTTTCAATACCAAGAACTGGGATGACATGCAATTCTGAGGCCCGGTATGCCTGTAATAAATGTTTTAAATATATTAAAAATATTATATAGTAGGAACATGATTTTTTGTAGGGATAGTGTAATAACGTTAATATGGGTACCCAGGTTATAAAAGTGAGGGAACCATTGAGTTTATAATGTGTCTTGTATCCTAGGAACCACTTAAATGTGGTCTGCATGGGTCGTTTGTTGAAAAGACATCATGGGAACCAAAATGAATAAACTAATTAAATAAATAATCTTCATTGTTTTCATTGATACAGTGATTATAGAGTCCTAAAATTGATTATTATGTAAGAATATCATGTATTTTCTCATAATACAAGAATCGTTGGAGGTCCACTAGAGAGAAAGTTGTTGGATTTATCTCAAATGAATGGAGACCAGATTGTGGATCGACGACCAATGTGGAATGGATTCAAAGGATCTCACAGATAACCATTCCATAACCCCATTATTCATTTTGGATCGATCCAAATCGAGGTATGAGATTTTTTTTTATTTGGATTTCATCCCCATTTATGATTTCTAATAAGTAGACGAACCAATTGACTAAAGAATTGATTCTCAAATATTCCATATTGTGGGATGGGTTTTATTGAATTGATTTTATCAAGATAAATATTTGTGATTATTTATTATTGTATTTTCATTCTAATGGATGCAGTCCATGATTGAAAAGAATATCAGTTGTGGTTTATTCCACTTGATTGTTCTTGTGGTCTTATCCATCAATTTGTTGTTCTTTGTGGGTGATCATTGTTTGGACCATAGTTCAACGTATCCAGAGGAATAAATCGTTGCACAGCTTTTTCAGGGAGGAATGATCTAAAATCTATTATTAGGTATTGATTTGACATGATGGTGGAGTGACAGTGGAAATGGTAGAGGATTGGATGATATATATACCTGATTTTGTTTTCTTTAGTGTGCATTTAGGAATGATATATAAATACTTTTTCTAAACAGATCAAAGGACAGAATTTTGTTGTTCGGTTATAGAAATGCACATCAGGACTTGATTCATGATTTTAAAGCATGTAGACCACTGGATCAAACATTGAACAGTGTGGGAGATGTGCCTATTCAAGATCAGGGATTCTAGTAAATCCCACAATACACAACATGTACGCATAATCTACACACAATGTGGGAACCAATGTGTGGCGGATATGGTTTCATAAGATAATTAATTATCACAAGGAATTCCCCCCGTTCACATATCATGTTCTCTCTCCCCAGAAACACAAGATGTACCTTAAAAGGAACACATACACTAATTGGAGTACACAGTTTGGAGCACATCGTGTACTCCCTTACACAGAATCTTCCTAAACCAACAATATAGGGAAAGTTATGTACATCAACATGGGTAGAGTACATGAGAAGATGACATGTCATGTACTTATACATTGACACTTTAAAGAGACATTTTCCATTTACACGGGAAGGACCATGGGTGAAGGGACATGGTATGTGACCCTTATTACACATCATGTACTTTATTATACAGGGCATGGAGCCATTTTCCTTCATATCTTAGATATGTTTCATTAGGATGTGATCCCCTTATCCTTTCCCTGAGTGTTCATATGGAATCATCTCATACTCCTTGGACTAAAATATCTTTAGTAGTACTTCTTGGATAGTGTCATTGGAATCCTTTCGTGATGCCCGAATTAGGATCCTATATGCCTCTTCATTCCCTAGGTGGAGTTATAAGTATCATCAATACCAATACTACATGGGTTCCAATCCTCTAGTCTGTGGGTTAATCCATATTGAGTTGTTGGTATCACCCCATAGCATTAATGTGATCCTCAACTATGTATCATATCTTGGGTGGACATCATTAGTTACATCATACTTAAGAGTGTGTTCTTAATGATGAGGGATTTGTGGAATTTTTGGAATTTGAGGCCCTCATACTATATTTGCCACATACATTTTGATTTTGGTTCATTATGGAGTATATATTTATATTCTTTGTATATGTGTGGTAGACTAATACCTTTTAGAGCTGGTTGTATTTCCAATATTGTATAGTTTTTGGTTTTCGAGTGTCCTATTGAGTATTGTTATACTCTTCCCTTCACAAGCTTTCCCACACGTGTTGTTTCATGTGAAGAAGGTCAACCTATTCATAGAATCCTAGACAGGCAAGGAAAAGATAGTGCTTGGAGATATCAGATTGTCTGAGGTGTGTTCCTATGGATTTTTATAAGTGTTTCTAGTATTAACATTATTGTTTGACATTTTTTTTCATATCTTTGTGGTGGGATTGTCTTTGGACCTCTATAAAGTCCATTACTTCATATTGTAATCTAGTTGTGTTATTTTTATGTTTGAATGCATGATTGTTTCATTGTTTCTAAATTTCAGAATTGAATAGGCCTAGATATGATTTCATGTGCACATATACATAGGCTAAGGCCTACCATGTCAGTGATATTTCTACTCAGCATTAGTCATCATCCCCAACCCTATTGGAGGTGGCCTTAGGGATTTATGGAATGGGCCCTTTTAAGATATTTCATGATAGAGAGGTATCATAGGAGGCCATTTCTACCTTAGGACTAGAGTTTGTGAGATTTTTTTAGGAAATAGTGCTATGTTTTTTTAATTTGTATTCCACAAAAGGGAGTCCAGTGTTGGTGTGGCGACTGATGAATCCATAAACCAAGACTCTAATAACCTACTTTTCGATTTCATACATGATAACACTGGTTATATGGAAGAAAATGGAACAAGTTTCATAAAAAATAGCTTGTTGTTTCCATTTCCTTTTTAAGTAATCTATTCAAATATATTCATTGAATGTGGAATGTCTGGTTTATTTTAGGATTCCTCCATGCCATATGCTAGTTAGGATTCAGAAACATTATCATTAGGATGATCCCCTTAGTGATGAAGCCTCGATACATGGACTATTTACCTAGTTGTTACATACAGGTGGGTCCCTAGAAATGAAACACCCACAGAGAAGAACTGGTACCCGCAGTACTCGTGGATGAGGTGTGTAAGGTGATTTATATTCACAAGTTTCATTAATAGATACCCCTCAGGATCTAATGTGTCCATGAACCATAGGTAGATTATGATTTTATTAATGTAGTGACCTGATTTTCATGTCTGTTTAAGACACCAGTTTACCAGATGGTGGTCCCAGTGGCAAGAAGACTCCATGGATTAGCTGGGTGATGGTAGGGATTGGTGAACTTCTCTTATGATGAGGAGACTATTGCATGAATATAGTTTCAGAGACATTTCAATGTGAAGTTCTCACCAGTTACAATTATGGTTATACATCTTAAGGAGCATAAGAAATTTCATAATTGATGATTAGAAGTATATTATTATTCATTTTGGTTTACCAACCCCTCTCGGTACTCGAAGGATATGGTTCAAGTCTAACTCTTCAAGGTTCAATCTTTCATGTGAGTTTTTTATGGAGACATATTTTCTAGTTTTAGTTGTCTATGTAATCATACATATACTGGGGTATGAGATCGAGATATTTTGGTCAAGAGTTTCTTGAATGACAATATACAGTAGGTGGTTGTTGGTAATGCGCAATCAAGAGCAGAGACCTCGGAAACTTTGAGATGATTTTAGTATTTAGGTCCTGGAAATGTCGGAAATTACTGGTGGAGGTTGTAGGAAAGAGGATATTCAGTTCATGTCCGACAAGGGTGGGTCCATTTATCCCAAAGAGAGTAGATTCTACTAATTTTATGACAAGGGATATATTTCATGAGATTTTATGAGCTACCATATCATTAAAAGATAGGTCGCAGATGGGCTGATGTGGAAGAGGTTATTGCTGGAGCAGGAAGGTTTCCAAGGAGGAAGTCACGGTATAAGAGAAGGGAGAGAATCAATATTTGGTAGGAATTTTTAATTTTTACCACATCCACCCCCAGGTGGTCCACACAAAGAATAGGAAATTATAGGACAAGGGCGTGGACTACACCAGGTGGTTGAAGCCTCTGACCAAGATGCTTCGAGAATGATTCGAGGAACAGTCTATGTATTTTATACATTAGATGTAGTACAAATAGAAATATGTTATAATCATTCCATTCATTAAAACTACCTTGTATGAAACTTTTAGATTCTAGTTGATCCCTTTGCTTGAAAAATACATTGGGAGACTTATACTAGAGAAGACATAGTGGGAACACACTTGTGCGAACTATGGGACCTATCGCTTGGATTTTAGAGTTTCTATTGGAATCTATTTTAATCATTGATGATTCCTTATGACTTCATCATAGTTATGGATGGGTTATTTATGATTCATTCACATATTCATTGTTTCGTGTGGAAGATGTAGTGTGTCCATACTTACAGGAAAAGGTTCTCCTCTTTCATTGAAAATGACTCCCAGATAACGTATGATGGAAACACTCATAAGATGGTGTATACTATTACCCATTAGTTTGATATATTAACACTCGGTTTGGTGTATTTTTTGGGTTCCTAGTGTCATGAATTTGTGGCAGAGTAGGAGGATGCATTTCTTAAGGATGTTCCTTGTCTACCTCCATGTAGATAGATTTACTTATTCATTAATCTAAACCCTATGAAGACACTGATAAATGATCCATCATATGAGACGGAACTCATAGTGCTACATGAGATGAGGGTTCAATTGGGAGTCATGTAATGAATGGTCTTTGTTAGATCCATTATTTCACCCTAGGCATCCCCAATGATCTTTTCAGAAAAGGAATAAGGGAGAATGAGGTTTTCTGTGGACTACCTTCTCATAAAATAGGTAACCAGGAAGAAAAGTATCAACTACCATGCATCAATGTTCTATTTTTCCATTTTATAGGGTCTTGATAATTTTTATAGGTTTACCTCATGTTATTCTATCAACAGTTGTCAGTACGAAATTAGTATATGACAAAGAAGAAATTCATAAGTCGCTATAGTCACGATGAGTACGTGTTTAATCCCATTTCTGTGAAGAACTCTTAAGTAGTGTTCATGGGACTCAAGATCATATTTTACACTCATTTTGTAGAAAAATTTGTTGTATTATTCATCAAGGATTTCCTTATGTTCTCAATTTTCGAGTAGGATCATGTGAACCACTTTAGGATAGTTCTATACATACTCTGAGAGAACCAAATTTTTGAGAATATCTCAAAGTAAGAGTTATGTATTGAGATTTCCACTTTTTAGGACATTTTATCATAGTAGATGGACTTATAGTGGACCCAGACATGGTCTAGGATGTTTTAATATGGGATCCAACCAAGAATATGAAATAGATTTGGATCATCCTTTGGATGGAAGTCTATTACTATAGATCAATATACAATTTATCCAGAATATTAGCACCCATGATTACTGTGACCTGAATGGGTTGTCAATTAATGTGGATATAAAGGTTACAGTAGGGTTTTTAGTAGTTTAGATAGGGTTTGAGTATCACATTCATCTTGATATTTCCAGAGGAGTGTTTTGAGTATGTTGTTTTGTGTGATGCATTAAGAACTAGTCTTGGTTATTTTTTTATGGAGAGGAAGTTGGTGATTTCCTATGGCTCATAAAAATTGATACCCCATGATTAAAACAATGTGAAACATTATTTTGAGTTAGTAGATGGAGTCTTCACACTAATGATGTAGAGGCACTATCAGATGGGTGAGAATGTTATCATCTATTTGGACCACAAGAGTATTGAGTATATCTTCTCTCCGATAGATATTAACAAGAGATAGAGGATTTTTCGTGAGTTCATCTTAGATTATGAAATCAAAATTGTCTACACTATTATGATGGGGAATATGATAGAATATTATATGACTAGGAGATATCATTCATAATTACTAAATGAGGTATCAGTGTAGTTTTCTTCATTATAGTTATCCTTCATGGATGAAGGTGGAGGAGCTTACCTTCAGTCGACGGTTGTCACCCCCTCGCTCTTGCAGTGATTCAAGGATGCCAGACTATGGGATATCAACTATGATACCCTATGTACTCAAATATCAACTAGAAATGCTCACAAAAGATTTTATAAATGTGGGGAGAATTTCTTTCTATTTAGAGGATGCACAATGGAACCAGTGATGTTACAAGAAGTTGTTTTGAGAGAGTTTCATATGTCTACATTGTATGTACATCCAGGTGATTAAATATTGAACCTGGTCCTCCAAAATCAATTTTGGTTACCATTGATAATGATAGGGGTTGCAGAGTTTCCCTCTTGATTCCTTACTTTTCCACAATTGAAGGTTGACCACTAATTTTCAGTTGGTCTACCTCAACCACTTGAGGGTCCCTAATCGAAGTCAGATTAGATATCCATGGAATTCATGATGGTCTTAGTAGATACATATAGGGGACACAATTCCATCTGTGAGATCATATACTGACTCTCCATGTTATACCACTTCATAATTATTTGGTATAATATTTTATTAGAGGTCTTGGGACCTCTCTACATGGAAGAGAAAGTCTAGCGTACTGGAGTTTCATGTATGATCATTTCAGACTACGATGCTTGATTCACATCTTAGTTGGGGAAGGTAATATAATAAGTGCTTGGGACATAGTTATGCCTCATCACAACATTCAACACCCAAACTAACTTCTAGAATTATAAGAGTATTCTGGTTCTGGAGGACACACAATGAGAATTCATGTTGGACATTGGATTTAATTTGGAGGATTAACTACCACTAGTAGAAATTACCTACAAAAACAACTATCATTCCACCATTGGTATAGCACCATTTGAGGCTTTTTATGGTAGGCCCTATAGGTAACCACTTTTCTAGATTTACTGAGGAGAGTTATAAATTGCGTACATAGATTTGGTCCATGAAACTAATGAGAATGTTCAGATCATCTAAGAGAATGAAAGACTAAACAGATCCATTATAAGTATTTTGCTGACAGATGGCAGAGGCCTCTAGTGTTAGGGAAAGGAGACCATTTTTTCCTATGGGTTCCACCTTGAGGTGGATTGATAATTATTTATAAGGTTTGAAATTCTATATAAGAGATGAATCAACCCTTTACAGATACAATGTATTGTAGGTTAGGTGGTGTACTACATAGATTTATATTTGATGTTAGACCGGGTACGAAAAATCTTCCATATGTCAGAGTTGAGGAGGTACATGCATGACCCCTCACATGTTATTAACTAGGGTGAGGTGAACATAGAATATAGAGCTACATTTCCTAAGTACCTAGTAGAGATGGAGCACTCAGAGGATAGGATCATCCTGGTGTAAATGATTCCTTTATTTCATGTTCAAGGGTTGCATGAGAATATTTTGGAATGAAAATGGGAGTCGGAGGCTCAAATTTTTTCCCACTACCCACATATTTTTATGTTGCCATTTCAAGATATTTGGGATAAAAATCCCAAAAGTGGGGATAATTTAATGACATTGATTATTTTTTGGATATTATATAGATTATTTTCGAGAGAATGCACTATGACGACATGTGATTCCCAGGCTTGATGTACCAACAATAAATGATTGAAATATATTAAAAATATTAAATATAATTCGTGCATAGTTATCCTAAAAAATTGTAATAACTTATAGATAAGTTCCCGAATCAGAAATATGTGGGAATCATTGACTTTAAAACATGAGTTTTAAACTACGCACGACTTATCCTTTTTTGACACTGGTTTTTTGTGGAAAACCCATCAAATGAAAGAAAATAAATTATATAACTAATTTAATTATTTTAAATCATTACATTGAATTATTAATTATATAATTTTTGAAAAACTGTTATGATATAATCAATTTTTTAGCCACATTACCATGGAATTTTTCTAGATACATTGTTTCCAATGCTATAGGACTTTTTTAGATGAATGGAAACCAGATCACGGATTGATGATCAAAGTGGCAAAGATACAATATATCTCACCCAAGATCATGGAATAGATTCATTATTCATATTTGATTGATTCATGTTGGTCGGAGTGGATACTCAAGAGGGGGTGTGGTGAATTGAGTTCCTATTCAAAAATTCTATTTAAAAGATTTATATTGAAATCCCCCAATTTAAATAACAAGATAAACTGTAGAGAATTTGTAATACAGTAAATGTTCAGTTAGGTTCTCAAGAGATTGATTAGTTCTCATTTAATATAATCATAAGATTAGATTATCTTTTGAAACTAACCTACTGCTTTACAATAAATAAAAACACTGTCCAGTTTAAATATCAGAGTAACTTTAATATAGATTTATATTTTATGTACTTAGCAGCGGAATATAGAAAATAATTTAAACTAAAATAAGATGCATATCAGATTTAACCAAGTGTTTCAGTCTCAAGTTGAGACTTAATCCTCTAAAACATTTTATATAAAACATTGATCCACACCCTAGATCGGGGTTTACAACAGTACTCGGACTGTCCATGTCCTCTGACCTCTAACACAGTTTTATGTGGGAAAGCAGTAATAGCAAAACCTCACAGGTTGTCCAGGTCCTTAGACCTCTACCACTATCCACAGTGGGATACAAGAGTGTGTGTAAATGATTGAGTGAGGATTTTGAAATCCTCATGTTCACATTAAGAGTCATTGTGTGTTAAAACAGATAGAAGAACACACTGCTCGTGATGTAAAAAAGGATGATCGTAGTAGAGAAAGAATATAGAGATGAATTTAGAATGCTCTTGTGTGATGTCAATGTAGTTCTGGAAACCTTTGGATTGAATTAGATAATTCATTGAGTCCTTCTCTGGTAGTTGTGTGGAAAATAGAGTGTCGTGATTATTCTTGTGTTCTCTGTGAGGTTCAGTTTAGTAATGATGCCCTTTAGGATTCAAATATTCATTGTGTGTTCAGTCGTGTTGAGTTACATGCAATGTGACTATGTTTTGAAACTTCTTCTCAGCATCTTCTTTGATCTTGGCCTCACTACCTTACATTTTATTTCTGTATCGTGTGTGATAATTCTTGGTCACACTTCACTTTTAACTTTTAATGCATGTGTTGTAGTCGACAGGTTGCATGTGTACTGCACCTTGTACCTCGTACTGTCTGATGATACGTCTACAATGAAATATTAATTATGTCAGTGTATTAAAGTCATAAAATATGACCATTAGAAATTAAAATGAAAGATGGAAGAATAGTTTAAGAAATGGTGTCATAGTAACTCATGGAATCAGTGTCTCCTTCCCATGGTGTCTAGGATTATCATGGTGTCTGAGTGTCACGGTGTCTCATGGTCATGGTTCCTTGCTTCACGATGTCTCATGATCATTGTGCCTTGTTTCTTGGTGTCTGGCTTCACGGTGTCTAGCTTCATGGTTTCTTTCTTCGTGGGGTCTGGAATCACGGTGTTTGGCTTCATGGTGTCTAGATTTATGGTGTCTAGCTTCATGCTATCTGGCTTCACAGTGTCTGGATTCACGGTTCAATGAAGACATAACCAGTGGAATAATCATGATGTCTTATACATTTCAAAGTAACTGTGTTCGGACTTAAATAATGATGATAATAGACAGGATTAGACTTAAGTATTTGTCAAAGAATGTATTTTCAGAGTAGATTAATGATAGTATAAGGTTAGTAAACTAAATAAAGAGAAATCAAGATCTTGCATGGAACTTCATAAAACATAATAAAACATTAAACATAAATAAACAAGATCTAGACTGAATAATATTTGTGATCATTAAAACATGATTAATACATGAGAACTCCAATAATATCCCCCTTTTTGATGATCACAAATATTATACTATTAATTTTTATATTAGATTCAACTATAAAGATAAATTACTAACAAAATATAAAGAAACATCTCCCCCTTTTGGGATTATCAAAAAAGATGAACTCAAATAGGTCAAAGAGGATGACAAGCCATTAATTTCAAAAAAGTGATTGTACACAAAAAGTTCAATACAAAAACAATAGAATCCCTATAAAAACAGTAAACATTGTTCTTCTTCAAGGGTTGGACGTTTCTTTACCTTTTGCAGTAGCATAAGAGGAAGCCATAGGGGCAATGGTTGAGGTAGAATATGGCAGAGATGTGGTTGATGAAGAGGGTACAGTAAGGCATTCAAATACTGAGGGAGACAATGTATGATCATTAGAAGATCTAGGTAGTCGTTGATCAAGAATTACAGGCCTCATTTGACTGAGTTCTTGGCAAACATACATCATGGTTGAGGCAAGGGAATAGGTGAAGGTAGGAAACCCAAGTCTGAGAGGTGATGCCGCTGGAGCAAAAATGGATGTACTATGAACATGAAGATAGAGCCAGAGTATTTTGATGAAATATGTAATGATCTATCCACCGTACTGCATGTCTTTCTCAAAATCTTCCTTGTTCTCCATAAACGTTTCCAACAAACGAGTAAACTCTATGAGATTCTGGACTTGGTTCTTGAAAGCATGAGTCACAGGAGGAATCCGAAGATTTTCTACAAGGTACTTGAAATGATTTTTTATATTGGTCTTGGAGAAAATTCTATTGAAGTATAAATCCACTTTCTCAGCAATCTCTTGCTGAGCATCATTAGAAATTTTGCAGTGAATTTGTACTAATTCAAGAACTATATCACTTTTTATTACTACTTTAGATAAAGAAGCTTCATTAAATCCACTAAAGACAGTTTGAATCTCTTATTTAACTATAGATCTAAGCAGATCACTATCCAAGAAGTGGATAGATGATTGACTAGGTTCTTTGACAGTTGTGGTCAGGTATTTCAGTTGATTCAACACCTTTTGAAGACATCATGTGTACTCATCAGTGAGTTTATTGAGTTTGGAAACAAGCACTTTCATTTCCTTCACAATTTGATTATTCCTTTCAGCAATTATTTCATCTAAGGATGCAAGATAAGTTTGAATCTAAGACACACAAACTTGTGGGATTTGAGAAGCAGTAAATTCTACAAGAGGAGAAAAAAATTCAGATCTCAAATGCATCTCTCTCTGCATTTCTTTATCCATACTTTTTAGGAACATAACTTCATTACTACGAAGCTAATTTTCAACTGTTACCTCTTTAATCTCATGGATCATCTTAGCTTGTATTTTACAAATAATATTCTCCAATAATAGTGAGGAATATCTCTCACATAAATTTGTCACATGAAGAGATTGGGTATTCATGAGTTTCTCAACTCTAGATAAGAGAGTATCCCTAAATTCCTTCAGTTTATCTTTACTCATAAAGGATGGCTGTTCAGGTAAGGGTTCAGGTGTAGGAACTGGTACCGGATCAGATTCCTTCTCAGTTGAAAAACAGGAGATTGATTTCAACTGAAATACGAAGGAAATATCATGCCTAGTTGCTGTAACCTATTGAGACTCATTCACAACATAGAAACCAGGAAATTTTTACTGAGTGTCTATAGGACTTGACTCAGTTGGATGCGAGGCTTCAATAGACTCAAGATTTGGGGATTTATCCCCCTCAATAGGTGCCTCCTTATCAGGACTGAGAGGCTTAGGAGCTTGGTCTAAATCCACAGACTCATCTCTAAGTTCCTTACTCATTTCATGCCTAGCCAGCTATAAATCTAGATCCATCCATTCATCACCAGAAGGTATGATTTTAGGAACAGATTGTTCCACATGGAGTTCCTCAATATTGAACGCTTATAGAATACGTAACTCTTCCACTATAGGCTCTTCAACTGTAGGCTCTTCCAAAGAATGATTTCCTAAATCTTTGGCTTCTGATTATATTGCAACATGGAGTTGAGTTTCCAAACTAAAAGCTTCTATAGGAGCAGGGACTTCTTCTTCAATAACTTCCTGAGAAATAGTAGTTCTATATTCCTCAATAATAAAACCTCCTTAGGTGGAACTACAGCCTTTTCTTTCTCTTCTTCAGGATACTCAACAAGCTCATCTGTTTCCAAACCTAGATCAGAAATGTCCTTCAGCCTTGAGGGATAATCCACCAGATTTAACATCTCATAAATTTTATCACAGTCTTCTACCCATTCCTTTTTCTAAGGATTCCAATTTATCTTCATTATATTGATGGTGGATTTCAAGATACAGTACTGACAGTCCATAATTACATCCTAAATAGGTACAACCACACTTTTTGCAAGAATCGTGGGCTATATAAGCAGAGATTATAACAGAGAAGTGGACTTGGATGTGACTTTTATCAACTCACACATGTGGTGTATGATATACTTTCACAGGTTGATATTATGTCCATTTTCATGAGGTGAATCAAAAACACATCTTGATACATTTACATAGGAATGTCACCTTTTCTTGGACTTACCAAATTCAGTACAAACATAAACAGAATCCTTATTTCTACCCCTAATTCAACAGTGATGGATCTTATTTGGGTTCCATTTCTGGTCAGGGTTTGTAGGGCATCTTCTAAATCAATGAAATCGTTTGATGGTGGAGGTCCTATTTGATAAGCATCACAAATGACCTCATGATGTATCCTAAGGCATACAACCCATAACCTCGAAGAGAATGAGTATCGTTGGCCATTGACCTAGATTCTTAAAACATAACTCTCACCAGAATCAATGGAGAACTATACATACTGGTAAAACTGAGCAACTAACCTAGGATAGATGGGTCTATCCTCCTTCGAGAACCATTCCAGCCAACCTTGTTTTTCTAACACTTTCAGTAACAACGACTTACTAGGCAGAAACCACTTGGGGAAAATTTGTTTCTCAGGTAAAACACTTCGGTTTACCAGATTCGGATTTAAAGGACCTTACGGGTCACCTTAGGTGCAATATTCTTCTTCTTCAAGCTATTCATTTCTAGTTTCGATGATGACGGACGCTTCATCTTTGGAATTCACTAACGGTTCGAGTGAGTAAAGGTTTCAAGAACAAATAAGGGGTCAAAAAGAGTTGGTATAAGAAACCTCGAGTGAAGAATTGAGTGATACTTACTTTGTTTTATCATATAATAATGTCAAACGTCAGAAAAACAAAAACATGGGAAAATAAAAGATGTGAAATAATAATTACCACGATAAGGGTTTAAAAAAATATTTTTATGGTGAGATCGTGACTGGTCATTAGGGTGAGATGGTGAGTCATCATTAACGTGACACAGTAAGTGGTCATTACAGTGAGACAGTAAGTGAGTTTCTTTGTGGAACTGTGAGTGAGATTTTTAATGTGTGTTATGATGAGAAAGTAAACATCAGACTATAAGTAAAAAGTGCTAAGGGTGAGACCGTAAACATAAGATACAGTAACTGAGAAACTGTAATCAGGAAACTGTAAAGTATAATACAGTATGGTATCAAATAGTAAGTCCTGAAATAGTAGTATGTAAGGACTCTATTTGAGATTTAACATGTGTAGTTCATTTATGATGTATTCTATTCTCTCAGAATTTAATGGATTAGTGAATATATCAGCAGGTTGATATTCAGTACCATTTAATTCCAAAGTGATATCAACTTTTTTAAAATGATCTCTCAAAAATTGATGGCTTACATCAATATTCTTAGTCCTAGAATTTGTGACAGGATTCTTTGAGATGTTAATAGCACTTGTGTTGTCAAAATTTATAGGTACAAGTATGAATTGTTGTCCATAATCTAGTAATGTGTGTTTCATCAACAAAATTTGTTTATAACAACTACCAGCAGATATGTATTCAGCTTCTACAGTAGATAATGATACATGATTTTGTTTCTTACTACACAATGATACTTTTGACTTGCCTAAAAGGTGACATGTTCTAGAGGTGATTTTTATATCTAACATACACCCACCGAAGTCAGCATCAGAGTAACTAACTAATTCAGAAGATTTTCCTTTAGGATAGAACATTCCTATATTGGGGGTATGCTTGAGGTATTTAAAAATTATCATTACAGTATTTAGATGAGATTCCTTTAGGTTTTCTTGAAAACGAGCACACATACAAACACTAAACATAATGTTAGGATGACTAGAATTTAAGTAAAGTAAACATCCAATCATTCATCTATTAGTGGTTTGACCAACAGATATTCAATCTTCATCAAGATCTAACATACAAGTGGTACTCATGTGAGTGTCACTACCTATAGTGCTATCCAATCCAAAATGTTTTAAAAGATCCTTTGTAAATTTACAATGATATAAAATAATACCATCTTCATTTTGAAAAACTTGAAATCCAAGAAAATATTTGAGTTCTCCGATTAAACTCATTTCAAGTTCATTTTGCATCATTTTATAAAAATCATCACATAAATAATTTTTCAAAGATCCAAAAATAATGTCATCTACATATATTTGAAAAACTAAAACAACATTATAAATTCGTTTTATAAAGTGAGTAGGATCCGCTATTCCTTTAGTAAATTTGTTTGAAATAAGAAAAGTACTCAATCTATCATTCCATGCTCTTGGAGCTTAATTTAAACCATATAAAGCTTTTGATACTTAAAAAATATGATGTGGAAAATGAGGGTTTGTAAATCAAGGGGGTTGTTCAAGAAAAAACATCCTCAGCTATATACCCATTTAAGAATGCACTCTTAACATCAATTTGATATATTTTGAAATTAAGATGTGCAATAATGGAAATTGGGATTATGATGGCTTCAAGTGTGGCTACTGGTGCAAAGGTCCCCTCATATTCAATTCCTTCTTCTTGAAAATAGCCTTGTGCAACTATTCTAGCATTATTTCTAACTATGTTACCAGCTTTATCAACTTTATTCCTAAAGACACATTTAGTTCCTATGGTCAATGAGTCCCTAGGTCTGTCTACTAATTCCCAAACATTATTTATTTCAAATTGATTTAATTCTTATAGTATAGACATCACCCAAAATTCATCATTGATAGCATCATTAATATTTTTAGGTTCAATCTGTGAAAGAAAAGCTTGATGTTCATCCTGATTTCTTAGAGAAGATATAGTTATTATTTCTTTATCTATATGTCATACTACATCTTCTAAAGGATGGTTTTCAATGGTCTTAGTCAGTCTAGAAAAGATAGGGCTAGAGATTTCAAGTTTATTTACATGTTCGGGTTCAACAAAAGTAGATTCTGGAACATTTCCAGAACTGGTTGTCTTAACAACAGGTTCACTGTTCTTGTCATTAAGGTTTAGAATGGACATATATTCTTCAATATTTTCCAGAGGAGTCTTAGGATAAAGTGGATCAGTTTCATAAAATTTGATGTGTACAGATTCATCCACACATTTGTTTCTCTTATTGAATACTCTATAGGCTATACTTGATATAGAGTAACCTAGGAAAATTCCTTCATCAATTTTGGAAGAAAATTTGTCACGATTATATTTTGTATTAAGGATAAAGACTTTGCAACCAAAAACAATAAAGTAGTTAAACTTAGGCTTCCTATTGTTCCAAAGCACATAAGGGAACTTTTTTAGAATTGGTCTAATTAAGACACTATTGATAATGAATCAAGCAGTATTAATTGCTTCATCCCAAAAGTAAATTTGTTAATCATATTCATTGGGCATTGTCCTAGAAATCTCCAGAAGAGTCATATTGGTTATTTCTGCTACACCATTCTATTGATGTATTCAAGGAGCAGATAAGTTGTGACTATAGCCATCGTGTGAGTAATAAGATTAAACTATTGATTTTTAAAATAACGACCATGATCACTTCTCAAGGACTTGATCCTAAGTCCACTATGGTTCTCTACAGACTTGGAATATTTAATAAAGTAAAAGCAAGATTCGCTTTTTTAAGCTAGTAAATATAGGCAAGTATATCTATAAAATTCATCTAAAAGGACATTAACATAATGCTTCCCATTTAATCTAGAAACTCTATATGGTCCAAAATAATCCATGTGAACCAAATCGAGAGGTTGAGTAGTAGAAAACTATTTCTTTTATTTGAAAGAAACATTATGTTTCATTCCCTTTTGATAGGGATTGCAAACATTTTCAGCTAGGAATTCATGTTTCTGTAGGTCTCTAAATAATTTCTTCGTAGTCAGTTTTCTAAGTGAGTGTATATTTTCGTGTCCTAATTTTCAATGCCAAGGATAATATTCTTTATGAAAGGCATTTAAAAAGGTAATATTTTTCTTAGTTAAATAAATAAAATATACAGCATAAACATTTTCATTTCTCAGTGCTGTAAATACCAATTAATTTTTAAAATAAGATACATTGTAAGAATCATTTTCAAATTTAACATTGAATCAATCATCAGAAAATTGAGAAATGCTTAACAGATTATACTTTAGTCCATCAACAAATAAAACCTTAGTAATTAAGATTGAATCAGTGTTACCAATCTTGTGTAAGCCGATGATATTTCCTTTTGAGATATCCCTAAAGGTGGAATGTACTCCATAAAATTCTATTAAGAATTTAATCAATGAAAAGTATCATTCCATATGTCTTGAACAACAACATTCCAAGTACCCTATCTTCCTACATGACCTTTTAAACCAGGTTTCATACAACACAATTTTAGATAGAAAATGATTTTGGTACCAAGATTTTCTTGAGTCCAAAAAGGTTAGAAAGAAGAACTTTTGGTACCCATATTTTTCTAATGGGTTTCATATAATCAGTAGTTTCAAAATATTTTTAAAGAAAAACCTTGTTTGATCTATAACTATGTGAGTCACTGGTTGAGACATAAGAATTTCTATAACTATAACTAGTAGCATGCTATCCAGATTTAGGAATAAATTTATTCATTGTGATTTTTCTTTGTCTAGGATTATAGCCTAAACCAGTAGTATATTTTGGTGCTACTTTTTTACCTAGAATTTGTGTAAGAGTGTCCATTCCATTAGTAAATTTTTATAAATCTTTCCTGAGTTTCTCATTTGATAATTTCAGTTGAATATTACCTTTGATTAGTAAGGAATTCTTTTCCTTTTCTACTTCTAGTATATATTTTATAGTGCTAGTTAATTAATGAAGTCTTTTAAGTCTTTATACTTGTCTTTGAGCTCATTGAAGGTATCCTCTATCATGTTACAGTATTCAAATAAATCTCCACTAGACATCTTTTCAGCATCAGAATCAGAATAATCTCTAGAATAATATGTGTTTAAAGAAAAAGAATCCAATGTTACCTCAGATGTGTTTGTCATTATGCACATATTATCCTTTTGAGATTTTTCATCCTGAGTAGAATCAGAATCACTTGAACAATCTTCTGAAGCACTCCAGGTTTCTTTCATATATTTCTTATATTTTTTGTCCTTGTACTCATATTTTTTCTTGTACATTAACTTTAGACAGTTAGTATTCACATGTCCTTTCCTAATGCATTCGTTACAGACTATGTCATCACTTTTATCAGTCTTTTTCAAATCCATCTTCCCATGATATTTATTTTAATACATTCCATTGTAATTTGATTTTATGAAAAACTAATATTCCCTATAATACATCTTAAATATTTTGGCTATGTGAGCCATTTTAGCATCTCTATAAGATGCTCTCTCTTCATTACTTGGACTATCACTTGCATCCTGAATTTTCTCTTTGTCTTTGTTTTTTGAATAAGAGGTTTCGAAGGCTACGGATTTATTTCTTGGTTAATTATAATATTCTTTGTTTACCTTAAATTCTTCTTCATACATCATCAACATTCCAATCATCTCCTTGAAAGGTAGCATGCTAATGTCACATGATTTTCTTATTGAGACTGATGTACCTCTCCATCTTTCTGACAGACATCTGAGCATTCCCATGATTTTCCCTTTTGCGGGAACATATTTTCAAAGTGTGCTTTTTTTATTAAATATCTCATTAATACTGAGATACATATTAGAAATATATTTATCATATTTCATTTTAAAATTATCATACTTAATAGAGTATGTATTTAGTCTCATGTCTTTGACATTGGTTGTTCCCTCTTGAGAAATAGGCAATGTATCCCATATTTCATAAGCATTCTTACAAGAAGATATTCGATTAAATTCTTCATCTCCTAAAGAACAGTATAGGGAATTCATTTTTTTTACAATTATTATTGTAAGCAGCTTTAGTAGGTTCATCTCAAGTAGTTCTAACAGTTTCTGGAATCTTATACTGAGTATCTATAACAGTCCAAATGTCAAATCCCATACATTCTAAATGAATTTTCATTTTGATTTTCCATTGGGTATAATTTACACCATTAAAGAAGGGTTTCATGTTGGTAGCTACACCTTCTAGACTATTATCCATAATAAGATTTTATCAATTATATTTAAAGTGATAAAATTTAGAAATAACAGAAATTCTGAGATCTTTAAGATATAACTAAAATCACAGTTGAAAACTTTTCACAAATAGAGAGTTTTGAGAACCTTTTAACAATCCACTGATACCAAATGTTGTTCAGAGTGGGTACTCAAGAGGGGGGGGGGGTTAATTGAGTTCCTATTCAAAAAAAAATTAGAATATTTATATTGAAATACCCTAATTTAAATAACAAGCTAAACTATAATGAATTTTTAATAAAGTAAAGGTTCAGTTAGGTTCTCTAGAGATTTATTAGTTCTCAGTTATTCTAATCTAAAGATCAGATTAGATTTCGAAACTAACCTACTGGTTTACAATAAATACAAAAACTTTCTAGTTTAACTATCAAAGTAACTTTAAAATAGATTTATATTAAAGTACTTAGCAGCGGAATATAAAAAATATTTTAAACTAAAATAAAATGCATATCAGATTTAACCAAGAGGTTCAGTCTCAAGATGGGACATAATCCTCTCAAATAGTTTATATAAAACATTGATCCGCACCCTACATCGGGGTTTACAACAATACTCAGACTATCCAGGTCCTCAGACCTCTACCAAAGTTTTACGTGGGAAAGCAGTAATAGAAATAGCTCACAGGCTGTCCAGGTCCTCATACCTCTACAACTATCCACAGTTGGATACAAGAGTGTAAGGAAAAGATTGAGTGAGGATTTAGAAATTCTCCAGTTCATCCTAGGAGTTAGTGTGTGTTCAAACACATAGAAGCACATAGTTCTCGTGATGTAAAGAAAAGGATGATCACAGTCGAGCAAGAATATAGATATGAGTTTAGAATTATCTTGTGTGATGTCAATGCGGTTATGGACTCCTTTGGAGTGAAACAGGTGATTCTATGAGTCCTTCTATGGAGTTTGTGTGGAAAATAGAGTGTTGTGATTCTGTTTGTGTTCTCCATGAGGTTCAGTCGAGTGAAGATGCTCTTTCGGCTTCAAATATGCTTTGTGTGTCCAACTGTCTCATGTTACATTCAGTGTGTCTTTGTTTTGAAACATCCTCTCAGTATCTTCTTCGATCTTGTGCTCACTACCTTACTTGTCATTTCTATATCGCACATTATTATTCTTGGTCACAATTCACTTTTAACATATAATGAATATGTTGGAGATGACATGTTTCATGTGTTCTGCACCTCTTACCTCGTACTTTCTGATGATATTTCTAAAAAGATATATTAATTATGTCATTTCATTAAAGTCATCAAATATGTCCGTTAGAAATTAAATTGAAATATGAGAGAATAGAATAAAAAACGGTGTCATAGTATGTCACGGATATGGTGTCTCCTTCACATGTTGACTAGGTTGATCATGATGTCTGAGTGTCACGGTGTCTCATGGTCATGGTGCCTTTCTTCACGGTGTCTCATGATCAATGTGCCTACTTCATAGTGTCTGGCATCACGGTGTCTGGAATCACGGTGTTTGGCTTCACGGTTTTGTGCTTCACGGTGTCTGGCTTCACGGTGTCTCGCTTCACAGTGCCAGGAAGACATAACCAATGGCAGACTCATGGTGTCTTAATATTTTCAATGTAACTATGTTCAGACTTAAATAATGATGAAAATAGAAATGATTAGACTTGTGTATTGGTCAAATAAGGTATTTTGAGAGTAGATTAAAGATAGTATAAGGTATGTAAACTGAATATAGAGCAATTAGGATCTTGAATGGAACTTCATAAAGTATGAAAAAACATTAAACATAAATATAGATCATCTATATTGAATAAGATTTGTGATCATTAAAAAATGATTAATACATGAGGAGTCCAAAAATTCCATTAAAAATATGGAATTTTTTTAATCAAATTTATACCCCATTCAGGATTTTTATGATGAATGTAAACCAATCTAATAATGGATTGATTTCGGGATCATGCTTATTATTGGATGGGATTTATTTAGAGGATTTTATTGTGATTATAAATTTCGATTGTTTATTCATTATATTGCATTCTAATTTAAATGAATTGTCTTAAAAATAAATGTTGATCGAGGTCCATTCCTCTACATTGTTTATGTTCTTTTCCCTATTGAATCTTCATAAATCACGATTGTTCTTCATTTGGGCCAGGGATTAAAATATCATGATGAGTTGATCATTTTGAAACCATTGTTATAGAAATATGATCTGAAATAATAGATCCTTGATCAGTAAAAAACACAAGAGGAGGTATAGTTTTAGCAGTAGAAAATTAGATGTTGTATATACATGATATCATGTTCTTCTCAGCCAAATTAGAATTATTTACAAATCCATTTTCTGAGAGGATCAAAGGGTTGAATCATGTTTCTTGGTGAAGGAAATTTTTTCCGCGCCTTTATTCGTGATTTTTTGGAAATGTGGTTTCCATTGTGAACATAAAAAAAGGAAAAGATGTGCATATTCTAGATCTCAAATTCCAAGAAATCCCAGGTTACAAATAATCTATTTCAGATATACACATAGTCTGGGGCCCCCTATGTGGTGTCTAGGGTTTTTGGTCGTAATTATGTATCACATGATTTGGGGCCCTGTTACACAGCATGTGACATCTCCCTATAGACTCAACATGTACCTAAATGGTAACAAAAAATGGGTTAGAGTACATAGTTTGGAGAATACTGTGTACTCCATTATAGAGACATCACCCATGAAATGTGCATGGGCTAATCCATGTTCTCGCATATTGGTAGAGTACATGGAAATAAGATACATAGTGTACATCTACATGGACACGGGACTAAGGCATGGGTCGTTTACAAATATAGTACCATGGGTTAAGGGAAAAGTCATCTGACCCTGAATACATTCAATGTACATTAATATCTATGTTTTGGATCCCTTTTACTGTATATATTGTAATAGTTTTGTTAATGGTGTTCCACTTAAATTTTTTAATGGGTTCATATGGAATAATCTCCTAATCCTAGAAATATGATATGTTGATTCAATAAGGTTTCCTTATGACTTTGTCATTCATCAATTTTTTGAAAAAAACAAACACTTTATCTTAAGGAAAATCTTATTTCCCTAAGGATTATTTTTTTAAGGAATATATTCTTTCTCTAAGTAAAATTTTTTCCTTATCTTTGTTTTCATTGTCTTAATTTATAATATCTCTAAATCAAACTCATTTTATTAATAATTTTAAAAATTAGGATTTGTATCTAAAACCATGGATCTTATGAATCTGTGAATATATAATGTTTTATTTTTAGATTCTGAATTCTTTGAAATTCATATTCCAAATTCTCTGAAATTCAGACTCTGAATTCTCTAAAATTCAGACTCCAAATTCTCTGAAATTCATAATATAAATTCTCATAAATTTAGACTCCGAAATCCTTAGAATTGAAACTACGAATTCCTCAGAATTCAAAATCTAAAATCTATAGAAATAATAATCAAAATTCTTTTTAAAACAGAAAACAAATATCCATGTCTTGTTGACTCTAATTTTTTATTTGGTTTGACTCTAAATTCTACATTTCCTTATACTCAAAAAAATAGATTCGGTTAAGTAACATTATTTTTCCATACACATGATATTATTATGAAATGTTGTCGTGAAATATGTTTCTAACTAATCATTGGTTGAGTGACATGTTTATAGGTCTATCTGATATTCAACGAAAAATATGACAGTTGGAGGATGGAGTCGACCTTTTGAGTTGTTCCTATAAATAGGAGCTCATTTGAATAGGCTCATAATTTTTCCATCAATCTATAGATTACATAATGTGATGTGATTTCTAGAGAGAGAGACTCTCATGCCTTGTGTGATCTGAACAGCTTGTTCAGCATGCTTTGTGTGACTCTGATTTTTGTTGAGTACAATTGAGAGATTCCAGGGATAGGAAGACAAATGTGCGTACTACCTGAAAGTTCAAGGACTTATAGGGATAAGAAGACAGAGGTTCTACGTACTATAAAGATTCAGTGCTTGTGAGGATAATAAGATAGATTCCAATATTCCAATCGATTCCTTACCATGGTGTGTGTAAGATTGACTTTATTGAACGTATAAATCATGGGATATTTATCCAATGTTTTTGGATACCCTTCTCTTTGGGTTAAATGATTTTATACTTGTTAATTGTTTTGTTTCAAGTTTTATTTCCTCTCTATTTTGATAATAGAATAAATTATAAATTTATTATACTTTATGTATATTTGTATAATATGATAAATAAGATTCTAAATGCTTTATAGTAGATTATTTCCTATGTAAACTATTCATTTGTTTCTTTTCTGAAATTTTTTTTCCAAACCTATGACTTTTTTTCTCATTGAACTATTTTAGGGTTTGTGAATTTACATTGTTTTACTTTGTTAATGATTGTTTTACATATGGGTAAAAAAGAATTTTTTTTAAATTAACAATTCACCCCCCCTCTGGTAATTGAACATCGACATTTACAATTTCAATCCAACAATTGGTATCAGAGGATGTCTCTGAAATACTTATACATTCATATAAGTTTTCTTGCTCATGTTTTACTTGTTCTAACTTTTCTTTCTTAACTATTCATTCTTATGCTTTTCTAAGATTTCTTTATCTCTATTTATAATCATTTACTACTTATATTTATTTGTGGAAAAGTATTTCCTTATAGGATGATAGGTATGAATATTTTTTCTATCGATAATATAAATCCTAATGGACAACCAATTTTTGGTGGTAATGATTATGAGTATTGATGTGATAGAATGAATACATATCTCAACAATATTGGTGTCGAAAATATTGTAATGATTACGGGAGATTACAAAAATCCTTACAAGGAATTAAAAACCTTCATTGATCCAGAAAAATCAGAAAATCAACTACATTACATGGTACTCAATACATTGTTGTGTCCCATGACCAGGAATATTTATAGTTAAATTCCGTTTTGTGAAGCTTCCAACTGCATTCGAAAGAAACTTGAGGTTACTCATTTTGGGATTAAAAAAGTGATAGAGACTAGAAGAGATATCTCGAGAGTTGAATATCATAGATTTCTATTTCCTTATAGAGGACCAATTTTCAATGAACAATAATGTTTTATGACCATTGTCAAAAATCTGAAATATATGGGAGAGAAAGGTCATGATGATGAATCTCATGTGCACTAGATAATAGATATTATGCCTAATGAGTGGGATTCAAAAAGGACAACTATGGATGAAAAAATGAATGTTTCCAATATTACTCTTGATGAAAATTTTGGAACTCTTCTATAGCAGGAAGACAAAATTTAAATATATGTTGATATGAATAAGCATGAAAATTTAATTTGAAATGAATCCTTTACTACTATTAAATCCATGACTCCTAAAGGGTTACAAGATCTAATTTAAAAAATGTCACCATTCTATCATAGTCAAATGAAATTGAAAATTCTATGAATGAATTAGATAATCTTGCTTGAAAGATGAACATGATTGTGGGAATGAAAATTTTTCATTATAGAAATAAGAAGAATGAACAAAATTGCAAGAGGGATTCAAAAGTCACTTGTTATGAATTAAAAAGGTCCAGACACATAAGGCTAGATTGTCTCATGCTAAAGATTAAATATAGAAAGGAAATTCGTTCTGAATTAAATAATAATAAATATTAAAAGGCTAAGGATAAGAATGTTTTGAAAGCTAATAACACCTGGAGTGCTAGTGGTGATAACTCTTCAGATGAATATTCATATTATGAATCTTCTATTCAAATGAATATTGGTCTACGAGCCAAAATACCCAATGAAAATAATTTTTATATAGAAAAGTTGTACAATTTTAAATCCTTAACCAGTTGGAATTTAAATAAAAAAAAATTATAAAAAGAATATAATGATTCTTTGAATGATGAATCTTCCTCATCAGAAGATAATACCTTACATTTATTTGAAGAAGTGTCTAGGATTCCAAATATTAATTAAAATAAAAATTTTATTATAAAAAAAGAATATATAGATGGAAAATCTGAAATTTCTGTTTTAGCCAATGAAGTATCAGATCTTTCAAAAATTCTTGATCAAAAAACTATTGACTTGGAAAGTCTTTCTAAAAACCTTAAGGAAGTTTATTCGGATAAGGATAAAATTTATAAGGATCATGAAGATGTAATTTCTACGAAAAATATGTTAAATCCTAACCCTAGTTCTCAAACTTATATCTTTGAGGTTAAGATCCTGGTTATTAAACTAATTTCAGAAATATTTTCCTTATGGAAATGTCTCTCAAAATTTACCTTTGGTAAGTAAAACATTAAAAAGATGTATTCCCAAATTCATCCTCTAAGGAATTGTTATAGATTTGGTTAATCTCATTCAAACCCTATTTTTAGTAATAATTATTTTTTTCCACAAAGTGATCTATTTTTAAATAAATGTCAATGTGATGGAAATTGGGAACAATTATTTAAAAAACCCAATATTCATAATTTCATAATTTTTAATTTTCTATGAAATGTGGGTTCCTAAAATTTTACTTTCTAAAATTTCCAAATCCAATAATGATTGGATTCCAAAAGTCTAACTCTTTTATTTTTAGAAAAATAAAGAATATTTCAACAGAAATACATGGTACATGAATATTGGATGTTCCTGGCATATGATTGGTAAAAATATTCTCTAAAAACAATATCAAGATGAAAGGAAGTATCTTTTGGAGATAATGCTCAAACAGAAATTGATAGTATAGGTAAAACATTTCTTCTTGGAAAAACATGGATTTAAAACGTTTTATTTTTTAATGGTCTTAATCAATACCTCGTCAATATAATCCCATTATCTAATGAAGTTACCTTGTGATTTTTATGAATGTTAAATTCTTAGTACACAATTCCAAGGAAGAGTTCAATATTTCTCCCCATAGCTATGAGAATGTATACACACTAAACATAGAATACTATAGGAGACAAGATTTACCTTGCCTTAGTGAAATGGATGATCTATCATGGTTATGGAATATGAGGTTAGTACATTATACCCTTAAGAAACTATGAAAAGTCAAAAAAAACATGTTAAGGATTTACTAGAGCTTAGATTTTATTTTTCAAAAGTTTATGATCCTTGTCAATATGAAAAGAAATATAAATCAAGTTTCAAATAAATCAGTGAAGTCTCAACATCTGATGCATTATAGTTAGTGGATATGGATCTTTTTTTTACAAAGAAAAACTGGAAGTATTGGAGGAATATATTATATATTTCTCATAGTTTATGATTACACTAGATTTCCGTGGATCTATTTTCTAAAAAAGAAATTTGAAGCTTCTTATTATTTCAAACCATTTAGTTCCCAAGTTAGAAATGAGAAAATCATTCAATTGATAACTATTCATAGTGATCAAAGAGGAGAATTACAAAATTGAAAATTTTAATCTTTTTTAAGTAAGAAAGGCATTACTCATAACTTCTCAATTCAAAGAACTCATCAACAAAATGGTGTTGTTGAATGAAGAAATATAATTTTTCAAAAGATAAATAGATACATTTTCAGTGAAAATTATATATCTACACACTTTTGGGATAAATCTTTTAGTACTACTTGTTATACTATAAATCAATTTTTAATAAGAACATTTCTTAACAAAACAATTTATGAAATATGGAACGGTTGAAAAGCTAGAATTTCTCACTTAAAATTATTTGGTTGGAAGGTATTAATTGTGAGTACTAAATATAACTTACATAAATTTTCACCCAAATCTGATAAAGGAATTTTCCTAGGCTACTATACTACTTCTAATGACTAGATGTTTTTTTAATAAAAATACATGTACAATTGAAGAAACAGTTCCTGTTAAATTTGATGAAACCCGTCATTTTGTTTTTAAACAACCCCAACCTACATCCTCAAATGCATTTTCAAAAATTAATTATCAACTATTAACACAAGATTATTCTACTACCTAAAATTCTCAAGAAAATATTTTTTAATCATTATCCCTAGATATTTTCTACCATATGTTTATGAACATGTTTTACAAAGCCCAAATCAGTTGTTTCTTAAAAATCATCCCTGTGATTGCATCATTGGTGATGTTAATAAACCTGTAAGGACTACAGGTTCCTTAAGGAATAAAGTCGAACATCTATAATTTCATTCCTAATTACCACCAAAAATCACTGATGAAGCTTTTGGTGATGATGATTGGATTAAAGCCATATAAGAAGAGCTAAATAAATTCAAAAGGAAAAATTCTAGACCATGGTTGAAAGATCTATGGAAGCATCTGTAATAGGAGTAAAATGTGTCTCCAAAAATAAGGGTGTTGAAAATGGAATCAAAATGTGAAATAAACCTAGATTAGTTTCTAAAGGCTATATTAAACAAAAATAAATAGACTATGATGAAACATATTCTCTAGTAGCTAGACATGAATCTATTCGCATTTTGCTTTCCTTTGTAGCATTATTTTATTTCATAATTTTTCAAATGGATGTAAAGTGTGCTTTACATAATGGGTATGTTCAATAAGAAGTTTATGTTGATCAATATCATGGTTTGGAAGACAAAAAATATCCTGAAAATGTTTTCAAACATACCAAAAAATTATATGGACATAAATGATACCTAGATCATGGTATGAGAGACTTAAAGGATTTTTGTTACAAAAAAATTATGTTAAGGAAGGTACTGATCCAAACATTTTTATAAAGAAAGATATGAAAAATGTTTTGATTGTTACAATTTATGTTGATGAAATTATATTTGGTTTACCTCAGCAATCAGTAACTGATTCATTTTCAAATCTAATTAAATAAGAGGTTGAAATGAGTATGATGCGTGAGTTAACATTTTTCCATGGTTTTCAAATATCACAGAATCTCTAAGAAACATATATATCTCAACAAAATTATATTAAAGATCTTCTTAAAAATTATGGATATGACTACACTAAAAGTATAATTACCCCAATCAAAACCTCAAATTCTATTGAACTTGATGAAGCTATGAAACTAGTAGATCAAATATCATTTAGAGGTATTATAGGAATTTTACTATACCTGATAGCTAGTCATCCATACATAATGTTTTCAGAATAATTATGTGCAAGATATCAATATAATCCAAAGGAATCTCATTTAAATATAGGAAAAATCATTTTTCACTATTTAATGGGAACCATGGATTTAATAATTCTCTATACTTTTAGAAATGAAGATGTTTTATAATGTTTTCCAGATGCTGATTTTTGTGGATGTATATTTGATTGAAAAATCACATCTATAACTTATAATTTCTTAGGAGATTCATCAGTTTCTTTTTAATGAAAAAGAAATACTCGGAAGTTCTTTCCACTATTGAAGTTGAATATGTAGCAGTTTGAAGTTATTGTGCTCAAGTTTTGTGGATGCAAAAAAAACTCACAGATTACGGCATGTGTTTTACCAAAACACAAATATTGGGTGATATTATTACTTCCATAACCCTATGAAAAAACCCTACATATCACTCCCATGCAGAACACATTGATATTAGGTATCACTATCATAGGGATACCACACTGAAAGAAGATATTGTTCTTCAATTTGAAGAAATCAATATCAACCTACTAATATTTTTACATTATCTTTACCCTCAGATAAATTTGAATACATTTAAAATTAGTTAGGAATGGTAACCATAGGGTAATATTCAATTTTATCTTTTTGTTGAAACCTATCTCCTTAAATTAATTAACTCATCTTTATATAGAGAGTACATTTTCATTAAACCAATTTTTTTATTTTTTTTGTTATTAAATTTATCTTAATAATTTTTTTCAATCATATTTATATTCATAACCAAATTATTTTTTTAAAAAAAAATATTCAGAACTCATTTTTTCAATTTAAATTTTCCAGAACACAGAATTCCAGATCCTAATTTTGTTTACCCACTCAGTTTTCTCGATTAAAATTTTTTTATTCTTTAATAAAATTTTCCAAACTCTAAGGTTCTAAACAAAGAATTTTCCTCAATATTGAAGATTTTCCTAGTAATCTGGAATATTTTTTTCCTTTCATAATTTTTTGTAATTAAATTTTTTACCTATTAGTATGTTATGTAGTTTTTAAAACAAAATTGGATTCACTGTCCTTAAATCCAATTTTTTAACATAAAAACCTCAAAAGATTAAAACCTAACAATTCCTTCTTCAATTTTCATCTTAACCATCAGATTAGGTCATTCTCGTTTCAATTTTTGGATCAATTCAGGAATACAAACCATCACTTCTACACCTATATAAAGGCCCCCAATTCTTTTTTTTCACAACAATTGACTAGTATTTTCATGCTAGAGCTCTTCCTCTCATCATAAGGGTCATTCTGAATTTATAATTTGATTAACTCGGAATTTCTTTCGAAGCATCTCTTCCAAAGAAAATATCTTGAGTCAAGGAAATATAAAAATGGAATATTTTTAGGGAGAGGTTATTTGATCATAAATTCATTATAAGGTAAAATTTTTCCATTAAGAAAAATATGAACCTGAATGGATGGGAAAGCTTGTGAATAGAACAACCGAAGGTACATGGTCCAGTTTATCCAGAATAACTTGTTAAGCTCTACGTGAAAACAATTTTTTTAATGAAGGTGGGAGAGATAAATTTTCATTCAAAAGTTATGGGAAAACCTATTTCATTTCATTAAAAATTGAATATAATATCATTGGAATACCGTATGAAGGGGAATCCATTTTCTACACCCACAAACTACCAAATGAATTAGGAATCTTTGAGAAGGAGAAATAATTAGAGTGCCTCAAACTCAAAGGAGTGAAAACACCAAAGATAAACCATCTCTCAAAAAACATCAGGCTATAAGAATTATGGGTTCAGGGATTCATATTTCTAAGAAAAGGAGAAAAGGAAAACATGAAGAAGTGTGATATCATTTTTAAGGATTTCCAGTTGAACTTGTGGAAGATAAATCTACTGTAATATGTCTTGTTGAAGAACAAAAATATCAAAAAATGGGACCCTCAAATTGAAAATTAGTATGTATCTTAATATCCTATGAAATATGATTTTCTTATGTCTAGAGTAGCTCAAAATCCATTTTAGTTCAAAACCCAGATATTTCAAAGTCTTTTTGCTCAGTGATGATACCTTAAGGAGGATGAAATTTCGATTCAATAACAAATATGGATAATTTTATGACTTATCTGAAAATGAAATTTACACCATAGATAAGAAGTTTTATGTAATAGATACTTCCAAGAAAGTAACATATATGAGAAAGTAGATGGAAAGGAAAGTCATTGAAAAACCTACAGTTCAGTAAACTCAGTCAGCACCCCCAAAGTCAATGACGCAAAAAACCTACCCTAATGAAGTGGTTTCCATGTTGAGGGTAGTGAAGAAGAATGGGAAGAAAGGAGATCATATCGTTGTCATGGATCATGTTAAGTATAATTATTTTATTATTAAGGCTGTTGAGGAGTATGAGAAATAGTAAAATAAAAGAAGAAAATTAAGATATTTTTTGTGGCTGAAATTGTTCATGCTCTTCTCATGGACACTGAGTACGCTTATGAAAAAAATCCAGTCACTGGAATCTCTTCTTCAAGAATAAGATCTGGTGACTCTGGGAAAAAATTGGTTATTTTAGAACCATAAGAAGAAGAAGATATTGTTTAGGAAGAGTTTGTTGAAGAAAAAGAGGAATATGATGGAGATGAATCTGATGATGTGATAGGGAAAGTTGAAGAATATCAGGATAAGGAAATTCCTTCTAAAATATTTTCAATATGTACCTCTCAAGATGAATCTAAAAAATTGATTTCCCTAGAAGAATAAGACGAGGGTAAGGAAGAAGATAATAAACCATCTGATGATGAATGAAGTAATCAGGACTTCATTAAACCTGATGATCTTAAGGCAACTGTTGGGAAGAAAAAGGTTGATGAATATAGAATCGTTGAAGTATCATATAGGGAACATGAATCCCCAAAATTTGTGGATACCATTACTATAGCTGAAAAAGGAAAATAGGTAATAGTTGATACACTAATGAAATATTTGGTAGATATGTAGGATGTTGGTGGTTCATCCATAAGAAATGATGTTGATATAAAGAAAGAATCCTCACAAACCAGAAAATCAGATTTGTAATCATCCTCCATGGGATAGTACACTGTGGTTCAATCCTTGAAGAAATTAGATGATACCATTCCCTTATTTTTGAGTATTGACTCGAGGTGTTAGATGCTTAAACACTCATTCAATCAGAAATATGATTCTTTTAGCAAGATTATGGATAAATTCAATATGATTGAGGCTGATTTTAAAACATAATACATTAGTTATGATTCTCAAATGAGGTTATGCTGGGAAATCACAAAGTGGTACATGAAGATTTTGAAAGGATTGGTAATTCTTGATGACTTTCAGGACACTATGAAAGATGATTTTGATAGAGCAGATAAGTGGTTGAAGGTGGTTACAAATTTTTTTTCTTCAGAAGAATCGATCCTAGAACAAGAATCCTCGAAGAAGGAAGTAAAAGATATTAAGGGGAAGCTCAATTCAGTATCATTGAATTTAAATCGCGAAATAGATATCATAATAGAGTTTAAATATATGTTCTACAGGTAATAAGATCTTTTGACGTCTCAGATAGAAATCCAAAATTATCATGTTGAATAGAACAAAGCCTTTGAGAAGAAAAATGAGGATCATGAATAACTACACAAGTGCATTGAAGAAGATCATAAGGAGATTCAAACGCTAAATACTATCTTGAAAATGTTCACGCCGAAGGAAAAAATAATGATGAATATTTTTTCCATTCAAATATGATATTTCATTATACATTCCTTGAATCAATATTTCCTATCATAATGAAAATTCTCGTTGTGCATCATTTGGTTTTTCTAAGTAGAAATAATCATTTAGGTGCCATATTTTTTCCATTCACTCTATTCCTTTTTGAAAATCATAAAGGGGGAGAAAATATGGTAAAAAATAAAACTATGAAATGAAGAGAATGCCCTATGTAAGGGGGAGTTTAACTAAGGGGAAGTTTACTCAATGAAGACTTTTGTATGCAAGAAAAAGTATAATATCGAAGGAAGTAAAGAATATGATCCTTAAGAATTTCAAAACCTAAGGGGATGTTAGTCATATTCATCATAAATCATAATAAATGGGAGATAAGTTTCTTTTTTAATGTACAAAAATCAAACACATAGTCCTTATATTCTTTTTCGAAAGGATGTTTGTGATTTCCAAATAGGGGGATATTTTTGAGTCAATAAGTTTTCCTTAAGACTTTTCTATTCCTATATGTTTTTAAAAAAACAAACACTTTATCCTAATGAAATTAATATTTTCATAAGCATTATTTTTAAAGGAGTGTTTTATTTCTCAATGGAAAATTTTGTCTTTATCTTTGTTTTCATTGTCTCATTTTATAATTTCTCTAAATCAAACTCATTTTATTTCTAAGTAAAAAAAATTGGATATTTATTTAAAGCCCCAGAATATTATAATTCCATGAATATTGAGTGTTTGGTCTTTATATTCATAATTATATGAAATTTAGATGTTGAATTCTCTAAAATTCAGACTCTGAATTCTCTGAAATTCACTATCTGAATTCTTTGAAATTCATATTCCGAATTCTCTGAAATTCAGAATTTGAATTCCTCCTAATTAAAAATCCTAATTCATTAGAATTACGACTCCAAATTCATTGGTATTCAGACTCCTAATTCTATAGAATTCCTATTCCAAATTCATTGTAAAAAAGAAACTGAATATCCTTGTCTTATAGACTCTAAATATTTATTAGGATGGGCTTTGAATTCTATTTTTCCTTAGACTGCGAAAAATGGATTTTATTCAGTAACATAATTTTTCATTACACATTATTTTATTATGAAATGACATTGTGAAATCTGTTTCTAACTAACCATTGGTTGAGAGACACAAGTACATGTCCCTCTAAGATTCAGGTAAAAATATGACCTTTAGAGGAGGGAGACAACCGTTGGATTTGTGCCCATAAATATGAGATCATTTGAATGAACTCATAACCATTCCATCAATATAGAGATTACATTATATGAATTTATTTCTAGAGAGAGAGATACTCTCATTCCATGTTGATTCTGAACACCCTATTCTTCATGCTTCGTGAAACTACGATTGTTGTTGAGTATAATTGAGGGCTTCCTGGGATAGGAAGAAAGTGGTGATGACTACCATAATGTTCATGGAATTAGGAGGATACAATGATAGAGGTTTCGACTCCCATAAAGATAGAGGGCTTGTGGGGATAGTAAGGTATATTCTGTTATTTATATTGAGGTATTACTCTGGTGTTGGTAAGACAGAACTTCATGAATGTTTAAATCAAGGGACCTTTATACACGTTTGTTGGATACCCTTCTCTTTGGGTTAAGATATTTTACAGTTATTACTTGTTTTGTTTCATGTTTTATTTATGATTGATTTTGATAAAATAAGAAAGTGTAACTTTCTTATATTTTCTTGTACATTTTAATCCTCTAAAAAATAAGACTATAAACTCTTTATGGTAGAATCTTTCTTAAGTAAACTTTTCTTATGTTTCTTTTCTCGAACTATATTTTTGGAACCTAAGAAAAAAAATTTCATTGAACTATTTTAGGATTTGTGAATTTACTTTGTTTAAATTTGGTAAACTATGTTTTACTTTTGTTTAAAAATGATTGTTTTTAAACACACAATCCCCCACTCTTCTAATTAGCAGCTATATTTACTATTTCAATCCTACATGATCCCTTTATTAATAATTAATCGATATAGTAATTAGAATCCCTCCACGAGACCCGTTGTGAGATACTCTATTCCTCATTGTTCCTTATGTGTAGTTTTTTGTTTCATAATGACCAAAAATACACTGGTTTTACTATTATTCTTATAGTTTTTATCCATATGATGTTTTTTCGATCACCCCATAACCTTGGTTGTGATCCTCATTTATGTATCGTATCACATTAAACCATAATGATGTATATTTAATGGGGAGACCTGACAAGCATGACGTCTCAAATGGACATCATTTATTCGCTAAGAATCAAGATTTTCTTCTCCTGGATGATTGATTTTTGGAATCATTGAGCTATAATCCTTGGATGACATACTATGGTTGGGACTTTCCTTTTGACTATGTGTCATCATTGAGTATATATAGAAATTTTGGTTTAATGTGCTAAAGACGTATAGCTATGTAGATGTAACTTTATTTCCATATTTATATGATTCTTGGTTTTATGGATTACTAATGAGTGTTTTTATACTCACACATGCATGTTATTTTACCACAAATTTCATTGGTTGTGGAGATGATCACCCTTTTGACAGATTCATTGATAGAAGAGGTCCAAATAGTTCTTAGTGAGACCAAAAAGACCAAGGTGTGTTCCTATAAATTTTTGACAAAAGTCCACAATATGTAATTTCATGATGGAATTTTGTTTTACAATCATTATGTTAGGCCTTCATTTGTCCCTATTCAGTTTCCTTTACTTCCTATTGTACCATGGTTGTGGAATATAGATGTATTTTTTCATTTTAATTCATTCTATATTATAATTTCACCATTGTATAGGCTGGCAGATGTGTTCTTGTGCACATGTACATAATCTAAGTCATCCCATGTCATTGATATTCCTACTCAGTTATAGTCACCTTACCCTAGACTTCTGAAGGTGGCCTTGGGGATTCATGGCATAATCCCCTCTCAGACATCTCGTGATATACTATAAATCGTTTTATATGTCAAATGAAAGGTCTTTATGAAAGAAATTTCTCTATGACTTTTACATAATATCTTCCACATATTATTATTTTTATTTATAAATATTTATCATCTATATTTCCTATAATCCAATGTTTTTAATCTGTTTGGATTCCTAAGGATTCATATGCTTTTCAAATTAGACCCATAATTTCACAGCTACCATAATAGTTTTAAATTTTTTTTATGTGAAATGTGTCTTAGAATCACCCAAAGGGTATTCGATACATGTAATGTTGATACTCATGAAATATTTTTAGTGATATATTTTAAAATATATCATCAAATAAACATGAAACATGTACTATTAATTTTGGTGATAATTATAAAATATTGTAAAAGTAATATGTGAGGTTTGAATGTCAAATTATTTGATTATTTATGATATTTTATATAATAACGGATTGAGAAAATAATTTTATTATAATTTGAAAAATATGTGATGTAGTAATGTTTTTAAATTTATAAATGATAAATTCATTGTAATTAAAGATAAATATTTTCTCTCAACAATAATATAGAAAACATTTATTAAATAATTTCTTTGAGTTAACTGATCGAAATTACATGGGATTATATTATATAAAAACTTATAAAATAATGTCTATTATGGGGTTGGGACATTTAATTAATGTTAAATACGTAATCTATTTATGAAAAAAATAGTTTTATAAAGAACTAAACATAAAGAGAAAAACACATTTGTTTGTGAATCCATATATAATGGTAAAAAAACACAGAATCGGTTTAAAAGTAATTAACTTACTACAAATTATAAAGTATTTTGATTATTTAAATTTAAATTTATCTAGTATTATCAAACCTTTTAGTTTTGGTGGTAACATATTTTATTATAAAATTTTTTATTATTTTACAATATACACATGGGTTTATTTTCCTACAAAATATTATGAAACATTATCATCATTTATCAGTTTTTTAAAAATTGGTTAAAAAGTAGGTGGGTAAATTAATTAAATCAATCAGAAGGGATCATAATATTGAATTATATAATATATAACCTAATGAATTTTGTGATGAAAATGTTTATCACAACAGATTTTTCATTCCTATAACACCACAACAAAATTGTGAAGTAGAAATAAAAAAATGAACACATTATGAAATATCTAGGACTATGTTAAATTGGTTTGATATACCTAAATAATTTTCCAAATAATCTATGAGTTTATATTATTATATTAAAATATTATTATTTTATGACATTTTTGAAAAAGAAACCATGTTTTATTGTGAAGGGGAATACATAAAATTGTATTTTATAGAGTCTTTTGGTGTAATGTTTATATTAACAATATTAAGGATGTTTAAGATAAATTTTATGTAACATATAATGATTAAATATTATAAAAATATTATTTCCAAAATATTTTTCAATAAAATAACCATTATTATCTCAGATTCAATTCATGTTAAGCATGATGAAAAAATATTGAACAAAATGGATCAAGGAACTAATCAACATGGGAATAAATTAAGAGACATTAATTGTTAATAAGAAGAATCTCAAGAATAGATTCATATATTAAAGAGGAGAATATATTCTCTCAATCAGAACATATTTTAGAAAAATCATAGAATACTCATCGAGGTAATTTTATACATAATTTGATTGTATATTGTGAGACAAATGTTCCAGCTAAGAAATATGTTATGAATATTTTTGTTATAATTATTTTATATATAATATTATAACTAAGAAAATTCATTAGTATTTTAATGGTTCTTATTAGATCATTTCCATGAATGGTGATCTATAATGACCCATGATTTTCAAAAATATATATCACAACCTAGTAGATGAATTTTCATTACATAACCTAATGATCCATGAAAAAATTAATGTAGGTCTAGTTTTCATAGAAACCTAGAAACAAAAAAAACCTAGTTAATAAATGATCTACATCTTCCTTGACTATGATCATCAAAAACAAAATCCTTCCTAGATATATATTACTTATTACCTTTTTTCATAAACTAGTTAATCAAAATAGATGAATGGGAGAGCTCGAATTTTTAAAAAGGGAAAACAAAGGAGTTATCAGTGATCACATAATAATAACATGAGCACAAGGGTATGAGAGTAGGTGAATAATATATTCAAATCATACCTTATATATCACTGACATAGTCACGAGTCATTGAATTAATCGTAGTAGTTCATAACAAATAATTCATATAAGAATCAAATAACTGGATCCATGAGATAATAACATTGATATAGGACAAGGAATTGGGTCACAAATATAAGCATAGAAAATAATTTGGATAATAATAAATGCTCACAAAAAAAATCATAAAGGATTGGTTTAACTCCCTAAACCAATGTAGTAGTCAAGGATCACTCCCATGATAGTCCTTTTCTATAGAGAACCTTATCGAACTAGGTTCAATCCCCATTTTATTCCTTTTTATCTCATCATATATAAATCTATATGAAATGAATTAGAGGGATATAAAAGGACCAACCCCCATATAATGAAAATAATGAATATCATTGAAATAATATAATAAAAAATCATTATATCGTATCCCATGGAATGAAATGGGTTTCATAAAAATTTCTTTATTTCATAACCCATGAGAAAAATATTTTCCATTAACGTTTCATAAATTTATATTGTAATAACCTATGGAAATTAATATGTTTCATAACCATCATACAATAAATATCATAAAAATATTTCTAAAGGATATTTATGGCATCATTAGATGATATCCCCATTAAATAATATGTTAAATAATGGGATTTTGTTGTTCCTAAATACAATTACCCTTAAAATATATTTAAATCCTACATGATAAAATACACTTTCAATAGAAAAAATAACCTCTAAAATATATAAAACATTTCAGAAATTAATTAATCCAATTTATTTGAAAATAAAATGGAAAAATATTATTTATAATTGAACACACTGATTGGACAGGATGACGATAAATTTTTTTCTTATCATATATGATATAAAAACATTCCTCTCACACATTATTTAAAAAAATTCAATACATAACACATTTGGAAAATGGAAAGAATATTAATTTGAGAAAATTTTGAAAAAAAAACAGACAGTGGAAAATTTGACATTAAATTATCCATTTATAATATAAAAAACATTCTTAAAAACATTTTTGGAAAATATGGACAAAGAAGATAAGGGGGATTAACCATGTTGAGATATAAAATCAATATTCCTTAAATATGTTTTTTTGGTATCTATATTAAAAATAAGTGAGGAGATTGAAATGAAAATAGGTATTCAAAATTCAAACCAATGTAGTAGAACAATCATGATATTCTTCATAGAGATATCATAATATTTCATCATTATAAACCTCATCATAAACATGCCCAATAAACAATGAGATTGTAACATAAAACCCTTACCTTGAGTTCCCTTTTTTTTAAAATTACTCTAAACTATTATATAATAATTTTATCATTAATGTTCATATATTCCAGAATAATAAGAAAACATATAATATAATATAACATCATTTTATTACATTTAAAAATACATTTTTATAAATAACTCCTTAAATATGTTATTTTTTGGCATTAATTGTTTCATGTATCATGTGTATTTTAGTTTAGTTAATCATATCAATTATATTTTTTCATATTTATGTCATGTTCATGACATTAATCATGATATAAATATCATATATATTCATTATAAACATATTTAATTTCATCCATAAAATTTATAGTTAAAAAAATAATTACACCGTTCATGAAGATGGTAGACCATACGTACTCATGAGTATTATTTTGATTTTTTTATAGATGGAATGAAATAAAGGTAAATAATAATAACTATTTAAAGATTAATTATCATGTTATAGATATATACCATACATATTCATTAATTAATTCGTTATTACCATACCGGAATAATTAAAATAAAAAAGAATCATGTTAATTCATGGAGGTGGTAAGACACATGTACGCCCAAGTGATGTTTTTTTCTAATGGATTGTAATATAAGAAGTTAGATGTGATTTTTTCATAGTATTATTATTATTATTTCATATATATCATATATTAATCTTATAACTATCACAATACTTATCCAGAAAATATGGTGGTGAAAAATGAATAGTTTCGCTATATGGAGAGGATAAGTTTTATGTATGAAAGAGGGATACAATCACTTCCATTTTGATGGGAAATGGACTGAAATTTGGGTTTTTAAAAATAGTAATATTTATTTATATTATGCATTATGATGCTAATATTTTATGAAAATACCATTAAATTAGATTAATTAATGAATATGTACAAAATAATTCCCCTGGTTAAGAAAATTAGATTTTCATTGAAAAACAAATTTTAGATCTTCTCCTAATGACCCTTGAGTTAGACATTGGGGAATAAAAAAAATCTATAATGTGACTAGAGATGTTTAAAATGGATTATGGTAGGGTATGGATGACATATAATAATATAATTGGAGTAAGTTATTGAGGGATTATTTTCCATTTTATAATTGTAGTGAGAGATACTTTCAAAATTTATCAAAATCTAAAAATATAAAAAATTAATTCTCATATTAATTGACTCAAAATGGCCATGAATTAAATGATAATATAGTATAGGGGTGTAATACCATCATATAATTTAATTTTTACATGAATTGGTTTCATTTGTAAATTAAATTTTGTTTATTCACGCTTAGTTAAACAATTTTAAATTAAACCACAATAACAAAATTTCTAAACTTTAAGGATTTAATTTTTTAATTATCACGTGAAAATTGGCTCATAAATGACCATGTTATGAAATATTGAGAATAAAATGTCCACATTTACTTATTTCAATATTTTTATGATTTTAAATAATTTAATAAAATATTAGTGGATAAAATATCATTATTATAATTTTTAATACAATTAATTTAAATTAACTTAAAAAGAAAAAAATGAAATCAAATATAATATTTTAAAACAATAATAATATTTCACATTCAACTATAAAATTCACGAAATAATATAATTTTCAACAAATATATCACTGTTAATATTTTTAATATAATTTATTATATTTTTCTTGTAATTACAGAATTGTTTTTTTACTATTATGTAATAATTTTAAGGTATTTATAAAATAAGTAAAATATAAAAATAAATAAACATTAAAATTAAATATCAATAGTTCATATATATTCATTTTCAACAAAATCAATATTAATACTGAATAATAATTTTTTTCCATTTTGAAGATATAATAGATATCTAAAACATAGAGGGTGACATTTTGGGACTATCCTTCACCTGAATAATATTTAAGTCATTTTTATGGAAAATTGTTTCTTAAAAATGAATTTAGGGTCTAGGTTGATATGGGTAGAGTTCCTTTCATCTAATACACATTATAATGAAAGTATTATGGCATTATCACTTAGTTTTAACCTAGATTGGCCATATTTACACTTTACTGAGGTGATAAATTTAACCATGATTATAATACCAATTTGTCAAAAATAAAAGGTGCATATTTACCAAATTTGAATATCTTGATTAAAAATATGTAATCCATTTTAACAAATTGAAAAATTATATTTGGAAGAAATTAATTTGAAAACAATCATGTAAAATGTGATAAAAATCTCTTCTGTAGAAAAACATATTTGATGCATTATCAGTTAGTTTTATTTAAAATATAGTTTATAAATTCAATTTAAATAATTTTACAAATAAAATTAATATATTTTATAAATATAAAATGTCATTGTGTGCACAAAAAATATTTTTCATGTAAATATTTTTTTTAAGTGATTTTTATTTTAATTAATAATTTATAGATAGCCAAGGAATAAATTTTACAATAATGTAACAATAAATATTTCAGAATTTATTTTTTCAAAAATATATTTTCCGATCTAGTGGCTCGATGACAACTATTGCATTTTTTAATAAATATTTAATAGAATAATTGTGTTTGTTTAAATTATGTCTTTTGTATAACGCAAGCTATTAAATTAGTTAAATTTATTTGAAAAGAATATTTTATAAAATATCAGCGTGCTACATTATAACCCATTAAAATTAATATATCCTTTTTAATTAATATATATTAAATTAATATACTAGGAAATAATTGTTTAATTACATCCTCAGGTTCTAATAAAGCATCATTGAATTTTGGGTTTCTCTAGAGAACTTTCATAAGGTGAGAAATATTATTCCGTAGAACATTGTCTTTATAGTCCAAAATTTCTAATTGTAGTTCCTCATAAGAAATTACATGTTATAGTGTACCTAAATTTTTGGTTATTACATGTGATGGGTCGGTGTATATTTTTATAGGAGTGATACATGGAACATATCATGAACATGAGAGATATTTAGGGGAAGCACCATGTAATAAGCTACCATACCAACTAAATAAAAAACTCTTATATCTAAAATATACCTATGGCATGAATATACCTTTATTATGAATTTAATAACCTTATTTTATGGATAAATCTATAGAAAAACATTCTCACCAACTCTTAATTCCATGATATACCAACCATTTTCAGTGTAACTTTTCTGTATACTTAATGCATTATTGATTTTTTGTTGAAATATATATTAATTTATCCGTAATTGTATAAGATAAATGAATACCAAATATATTTATTTATCAATTTCATCAAAACATGTTGTTGTTAAATACATATTTCTTATAGGTCTTTATAGTGACACACATGAATTCTCATGTAAATTCAAATACTGTAAGAAAACTCAACTATGAGGAAAATATTGATCCCAATGTCTTTTTAAATACATAGAAAAATATATATAAAATATCCTTTTGGGATTAAATTGTTTTTTTAATAACCATATATTTTAGGATGATACCCCACACTAATAATCAATGATATACAATATCCAACTGAATACTTTTCCAAAACATCAAGTTAAACCTCAGATCTCGATCACATAAAATATATTTTGGTAGTCAATAAATCCTTATCACTTCCTTAATATAAATTCTAAAAAGATGATCCAAATATTAATATTTTCTAATGCTTGGGAATAAATTAGGATTTTTTTGGTGATTTACTACCATCCATATAAAAATGTGTACTTTTTATGTTTTGGGAGTCCAATGAATGAATCATGGATGGTGTTTTCTGATGACTATTTTTTCTATAATGGTTTTAATGTCCCCTTATACTTTTGACTCTAAAAATTAACATGTTTATATACCAATAATTGAGATACGTTCTCCTTAATATTTCCCATTATTCTATCCACTTTAAATACTCATTTATATCTATATTAATACTTTTATTTCTTTGATTAGTAAATGATGATGAACTATGAGATTCACCAATAAACTCCCAATTAAAATATGGTATTGATAGATCATGAACACTCTTGTTGAACAGTATTATTTCATCCCAAAAATATTTAATCTCAAGAATATTCTCTAAATTCTTATGAAGTTCAATATAATCCTTCTATGCATCATTAATCATCAAATCGAATAATGGTTAAACACTCATTTGACAAAGATACAATTTCCCAATTTTCATAATGATTTCAAAATCTAAAATTTTAAAATATAGAAATATTGGATCTTGTATGATCCTCCTTATAGAAAACATAGCATTTTCTTTTCTTCTTTGGGCATTTTCCACCTTATTCTCATTTCCAGGGTAATAGTATAATGAGAATAAATAATCATAAATTAGAACAGACCAATTTTTATTGTTCATATTCATCTCATTCTATTTGAAAATATACATTTAAATTCTATGATTAGTAAATATATCACACATTCCCCTAATGAAATAATTCTTCTATATCATTAATTAAAAAAATTCCATAGCTAAATCCATATCATGATTTCAGAAATTTTTCGCATGACATTTCTACTGGATTGTGGCATAAACAATCACCATATAATACTTTATAATAATTAATCCTAATACTTTATTTTATTAATTTTAATGGATTATTAATCCTTATCCACTACATGTTAAAATAAGAACACATGAATAGGACAACCTTATCAAAATTTCCTTGAAATTTTCTTTGCATTCATGTATCAAAAGGAACATAGTTCAATTCGAAGCTAAATTCATTAGTGGATTAGATAGACATAGGAAAATATCTAAAAAATCCTTCAAAATCCAACCAATCCAAGAAAATGAGGACCATAGTCCTATTGGATAGTCTATTACAACATTGAATATCATATTTAATTGAATTATTTACTAACATACCATCACTTGAGATTATATAAAATAAGAATTAGATTTCATGAATCCATAGTTAGCACTTGATAAATTTTTCTTAAATATTATCCTTCCATAGTGTAATCAGGAAAATTCTAAATTGATCTTCATACTCTTCCAAACTCTTTGAATATATAAGAATATCACATTTAATTTACACTGGATACCATTCATGTTCATCTCTAATGAATCCTTTCATTAAATACATAAATAGAGTGGGTTAATATGTAAAACCAAATTACATCATTATAAACTCATAGTGTTTAAACATTTTACGAAATGATATCTTGGGTGTATACTCATTATTAACCATCAATTTATTATATATAGAATTAATATCAATATATAATAACTATTTATCTCTATGTGTTTGATCAAATAAGATATAAATATAAGAAATAATATATTTTTTTATCAAATTGATCTTTTTAATATCTTGATAATCCATTCATATTTGCATTGATCAATCTTTTTTCTTAAAAAATAATTTGTTCACCCAATAGTAACACTCCTGGAATAATGAATACCATGTTAAGATTATATTTGGAGTTTCATCTTAGGTTCATTCAATCAACAATAGACATTCTATATGATGTCTTTAAAGTAGTCATAGAAATGGGTTTTCTTTTTATTGAAATACAAACATCACGATTTAGTGGAAGATAAGAAAATTAATTCAAAAATACATCAATAATCTATAATAAAATTTGAATATAATTAATTATGATTTTCCACATAACCATTTTAGATAATCAACAATTTTGGAATAGGATTAATGAACCACAAAATGGATTAAAACTCCATTGGAAGATAATATTTTATATTACACTTCTATATGATCATAGATTAGTATAGAATATAAAATATTAAGTCCCTTAATCCATAATTTATATTATATTTATGTAATGAAATATAATCCATTCCAAAAATAAAATCTAATTCAACCAGATAATTAATGAAGATACTTTTAAAAATAAAATTCCAAAAAATACAAAATAAAGAAAAATCCTATACTTTTGATGTCATCATCAAACCATTGGGATTTTTAGCTAATAAAACATCCAATCATTGTTGTGGTAAAGTGATACACTTATAAAATTCATTATATATAATTTAGTGGTTAAATCTAAATTTATATTTGAAATTATTAGTTCTATAGTAGATAATAATAGTAGCTTTAAATTATTTGTTATCGTACTCTACATTAGTAATAGCAATTTCATGAGACATCCCTTTATCCCTAGGATTATGAGGTTTAACATGCCAATCATCATCATTTTTCATTTGGGTTTCGACATTGGATGGCATAGTTATATTATTCCTTGCATTTAAAACATTGTAATGTGTATGGTTCATTTTTTGGATCCTTATCTGTATTCAAATAATTTGATAACATCTTACCATCACATTAGAATTCAATTATAATGTAAATTTCATTATCTTCCCTCACTTATTTTTAATATTTCCATTTAATTCAATCGTTATTTTCATCTATGAAATATTAGATAGATAGTTAACTTAACTCTCAATATCCTACTTAAGGGAACATTTCATGATTTATTTATATCTAGTAAAGTCCCTTTATGGATATCACCCTTCAAAGACTTTGTTTTAAGCCACTTATGAATCTATCAACATTATTTATATGTTGAATGATAATTCTATATGAATACCTCAGAATTCCTTTAAACCATTACTGTTTGATAATAATTTTTTTATCATCAATTAGTTTAAACTCTAGAAATTTCTTCTCCATTATCATGTGAATAATATGAGGAATTATAATTTTAAAAAATTTCATAAAATCTTCCCACTTTATGGATTGAAGATGTATCTAATACAACATTTTTATAAATAGATAAATTATACTCAATAGAAAACACACTTGATTATTACCATTTATTCTTTATCTAGTTGTACTTTTTCATCTAGTGGACCTTCATTCCAAATGAGAAATTGATAGCATCAGGTTCCCTTTCCTCCCCTTTGATCTTATTCTTATTAGAAGGGCATAAAGATGCTTTGGTCTTAAATCTATTTTCATTCCATTTCCATTTGTTCAACATATGGATTGATGTCCTTTTATGCTTCATATATTTATCTATATAGAGAAGGAGGATAAGAAAATGTGGAAGATACTTCTCAATGTTCTTCATATTAAACATCACAAACAACTACATATTAATAGAGGGAGTAATGCTAAAATGAGATTGGTGACTAGTTCTTCTTGGAGTTTAAACCCTAGAACCTCTAGGAACTCAATGTATCCAATGAATTTGATTATGTAATACCTAGCTGGGGAACCCTCTCCAAGATTATTTTGAAACAACACCTTGTAAATATCAAACTGTTCCTTTTCATATCTCTCATGGTAAATTCGTAGGACTTTATCAAGCATTCTATACATATCCATGTTTTTTGTGAGACTTCATGAGTTAACTAGATACAGATTAAATCATCAAACATTGAACTCCAACCATGTTGTTCATATTTTTTCAATATACAAGAAATTATTCATGACATGTCCCTTTAGTAGGTGGATTATTCATTGAGTATTCTAGCATGTATGATTTCTGTTCATGGTATAGAATAACTAGAAGGCATCTAAACCACTCCAGGAAGATACTACCAGTGTGGATATTGTCTTTTTCCAAAATTCATCGTATGGATATTGTGGAAGAATGTAATTTCATAATATTCAAAAACTTAAATAGAAGAATATTATTAATTTTTTTTATTAAAATATTTATCAGAAATAATAAATTAATTGAATTTATTAAATATCAAAATATTTTATCAAGTCCCAATATCCCTGACCATTGAAATTTGAATTTATTGTATTTGGGAAATTATATTTTAAAGCATCCATATTACCATTAATATAACCCCAAAAGGGTTATTCAAATAATTTTTAGGTTATTTCGGTACTAAAGCCTTTTGTAACTGTGGGCTTGCACCTCCTTGATCCGTTGAGTGGACTCCACAATCTAGAAATTCGGACTTGTATTTTCTCATTACATGACTCCAAATTACACAAGTATGGAATGTTTTTCTCCTCATGGTGTAAGATGGTTAATTAAACCAAAAAAATCATTATAAATCCCATAATAAACGTAAGTGTCCACACAAGTGTTGGTCAAACACATAGTTCTAGTGATTTTTGTACATACTCATGTAACGAAAGGCTTAGTCTAAAATAATTTTAGATAGAGGGATTTTATTTTATGATTCATACTTTTTTATCTTTTTTTATCATTTACATTTCTTATTAATATTTTATTGGAAATTTACATAATTAATTATCATTTTTTGGATAAAACATTTAAATATAATCAATTTTATTTCAATTTTTTCTTTTAATATTAATTCATTTATGTGATTGAGGTCTTGAATCAATAAAATTAATTTTAATTCATTATACTGAAACTAAATAAATAATAAATCACTAGATCATGAGATTATCTAATTGTTGATATAATTAGTGGACATTAGATCAACATACGACCAAGGGGAAATACCTCCTTATGTTAAACCTGACATGAGCTACAATATTCTAAATGTCTATATATGTATCATCGAGTTGGTGCCATTATGGTCCCATATTGAACTTTCTCCATGTGATTTGGGATGCTTCATCAATTAAAAATATTTATTACTCACACATAGGTGATGGGAACCATTGGATTGGTTAATGGGAGTTACATAAATATATTTATACACACAGGTCTTACAAAAAAATGGAGAGATGGATTACTCATATACCATCTTATAATTTAATATTAAATAATTTTAAAATTATACAATAAATTTAATTAAATAAATTACAATGTAATAAATTTAATTGAATAAATTCCACACATACATAGGTCTTGGACAGTCTCCTCATCAACCACACACACAAAAAAATATACAAAAAGTAACTGGCTTGCATTCATTTATTTATTTATTCATTATTATTATGATGGACACACTTGTATAATTTATTTAATTAATTAATACATTCCATTTCATCTTAATGATCATATGAAATTAATCAAAGATATCCATACATTTTTAATTCAAGTAAAATAAATGGCATAACCATTAATTAAATATTTATTACTGTAAATTAATTTAGCATTTTAAATTTATTAAAACCATGATTAAATTATCAAACATAAAATAATGTTCGAGTCAATAAAATAAGATTTTAATGAAATTGTTATTGAAATTTAATGTTTTTTAATTTTTTTCATTACATGGTATCTACATAGTAGGCACATATATCTACAAGCCATGTTCCTAGGTTTAAATATAATCAAGTTACACAACTGGTGCTTCGACATGTTAACTCAACCAAACTAAATTGTGTCTACATTCAAGTTTCAAACCCTAGATCCCCTTTCCATGTGCAAGGATGTCCTGGTAAACATGTGATATGAAATAAAATAACACATGTTTTATATAATTTTTTAGATCTAGATACAATCCTCATTGGTATAAAGAATGTTCTCTAGTAGTATATCATGTAACCCCGCTTTATAGGCCAATGATTTGGCACTTCTCGATGAAATCCTTGTTCGTTATTCATTTCTTCTTAAATCTCTATGAAAATTAAACACATAAAGAAAAATATTAATATTTTAATAAAAAGTTAATTCAAATAAGACTAAAAAATTAATAACATAAAATTAAAATCTAATAACGATGGTGCATTTATTAAAAAGAAAATAAATAAATAATAATATAAATGTCCCCACTCTAATAACACATGTTGGTTCTGGTTACAGTGGAAGCGTTTCACTGGAGGGAGATATGTTAAAATTTATTTTAGTAATTATTTCCCAAATCCAACAATGAGGATCTTACATTTCAAATTTATAATTAATTTATTTAAGAGCATATGAAATAAATTCATGGTCTTAGGAAAATTATTAATTTCTTATTTTTTATCATCCAAAAAGGACCTTCCAAATTTTCTTTATTGTGTGTGTAAGGATCAAAGAGTATAATAACTCTAATGGTGATACAAGTGTTCTCCAATGGTATCTATGAAACACAACTCGTTCTCTAAGTGATAATGTATTGAATTTAATGTCTTGTTTTATTTGTTCTTGATCACTCATTCTTTGGTCATGAACAAATTCTCTCTTGGGTTTCTAGTTATCAATGGGGAGAGAGGTGGGGGATTCAAGATTCAATTCATTGTGGGAAAAAAATATCTTTCCCCAAACATTAAATTGGTTTGAAGTTATTAAACATTAGACGTAGTCTTCTATTTATAGAGCTGGGATTTATGTTACAAGCTTTAATTTAAAAACAAAAATTAAATATAATTCAAACCATTAATGAAATCCCATGATACATAATAATAATAATAATAAAAATAATAATAATATTTTTTGGGTCCCCACCTTCAAAAAATTAGGTAAATAATATTTATCAGCTCATAAATAATTATTTTATCACCACACACATTGTTAGAACATTTGAAATACTCTTACATTTATTGAATACCAGAATAAATATATTATTCTATTAAATAAATATTTTCTTCAAAAACTATAAATTTTTTTATTTATTATATAAAATAAATAAATATATATACATATATATTATTCACGATATAGGGAATATATTTTTTTTAAATTTTACATGATAACTATAACTTGAAGAAAATTAATCCTCGGGCATGAGAATAATATTTTTTCCATTAATTAAACTCTAATATAATTTTATTTTGAACATCATAAACACATAATGTGTGGCCATCTATGATTCAATATTTTTGGAATTAGGGGGAATTGCATCTTGTCAAAGGTTACTTTTTAGAAATGGGTCATGGAACCCAAGAGAAGGAACCTAAAGTCGTAATATCGATAACCACATATGAAATCTCACTATTTAATACAATCTCTTTATCATAATATCTCATCAATAAGTCTTCATGATGTTGGAATCAATGTATATGCTTGATACATCTTTATTTTACTATCTAAAATAAAATCGTCCTTACACCATAGAAAAATAATTTCTGTTGATAATTATATATCAATCAATGGAACGAGATATCAACATCTATAAAGATAGAATAAACAAATATTTCGTTGACTTATCTATTAATTGAATTTCATTCATGAATCACACAATATACCCTACTTCTCACCAACATATGAAATATATTTTTTAAGTGTACGAGTAATTACATTCATTCATGATAATCTTATTATCTAAGGACCATTATACATGCTCACAATTCGGAATATTCAATGAGACCAAACATGCATAATTCTTATAGTTGGGTCTATTCTCATAATCTCCCATTTGGGAGATTACCATGTGAAATAATTAAGATAATTACTATCATATTATTATGATTACTAGAACCTAACGGACTATATGTTATATGTCCCATCAAAATAATTTATCCAACCGCTGAACAATATTCAGAATACTGCCATTTCACTTCTAAGTTATCATAATGGTGTGGAACTACTATGACCTTATCAATGAAAAAAATCTCAAGAACAACATTACATTAATTTCATGTAGAACAATGATAAATATTAAATATGATGTTTAATTTAACATTAAGTGACTCAAATATTCTTGTAATCAAAGTACTAATAGTTTTTTCTAGGACACCAACTCTATTAAATTATTTCTAGTTACAGGTTCAATGGAAATATTTCATTGTAGGGATATATATTAATGTTTATTTTGATAATCATTTCTTGAAAATAAGTGAAATAATATTTCACATGATAATTATAATAAATTTATTTAATATTAGAAAAAATAAATAACTTTGACTAAGTACTTTCCTTAATAGTGATTATTGATCATCTGAAAATTCCCTTCTAGGTTTCCTTCATTTCTCTTGAAAGGGTCTAAGGGTAAAATCCCATTATTAGTGATCCAAGTGTGCTCCAATGGTCTCTAAATAACACAAAATGTTTTTAAGGTGATAGTGCGGAGAATCAAATGTCTTGTGTTGTTCATTCATGATTTCTCATTCTTCAGTCTTGAAGAAATTCTATCTTTGGTTTGTCATTCATGAGAGGGATAAAGGATGAGGAGTCAAGAGAGAATTAATATTGCACAATAATTCACTATTAAAATATGTAATTGGTTTTGAATGAATTACCTGAAAGACATAACCATCTATTTGTAGACCTGGGATTTCAGTTACTAAATTTAATTTCATAACAGCAATTAAATATAACTCTAAACATTAATGAAGCACCATGCCAAATAATAATAATAATTTTATTATTATTTTGGTTTGTTACAACATATGAAAAATAGGTAAATAATATTTAACGGCATGTAAATAAAAGTTTTATCAGCTGAAATGGTCTTGGAATTTTAGAACTCCTCTTGGATTTATTGAACACCAAAATAAATATTTATTTCCTATAATTAAATATTTTATTCAGAAACTAGTAAATAAATATTTCTTAAATATTCTATAAAATAAATAAATATATTTTCATCACAATCTAGTGAATAAATATTTTTTAAATTTACGCAATCAATATAACTTAAATAAAATTATTCCTTGTTTTTGAGAATTATATTTATTCCATTAATTAAATTTAAATACCATTTTATTGAGACATTAAGAAACACAAAGTGTGTGAACCTCTAGGATTCTTTTTCATTGGATATAGGAAGGCTTTCTTAAAGCCATATATTTAATTCTAGAAATGGGTCAAGACACCCAACATAAAGAAAATAATGTCAAAATGATGAAAACCACATAAAAATGCACACTGAGTAATACAATACCTTTACCATAATATCTCTTCCAACAAGTTGTAGGATGGTGTCATTATCCTATATGCTCGATAAATCATTCTTTAACTATCTAAAATATACTCATCAATAAACCATGCCCATGGAATTTTGGGAGACTATTCATTTTTAATTAAAGGGCCATGATATCAAATTTCATAAATATGGAACACACAAAACCATCCTTGACATATCCATTAATAAAAAGTCATTCGTGATGCACCCAATGTACCCTACTTCCCTCCAATATATGGAATGACAGTTTTCACAAGAAAATATAAGTTTGTGAGTCATTTAGTGCATTAATAATATTCAAAATGATTAAGGTACATTACACTCGTTTGCGTATAGTAATATATCATGACACCAAAACATGAAGGATTCCTAGTTGAAGGACTATTCTCATATTCTATAATCTTAGAGATTACAATGTGTGAACAAATTGAGAAGAAGTCTCGTCTGCTTATGAGTACTCACACGTGATGGTCTATATGGTATTCTTCTTATCATATAATGTTATCCAACAACAAAAATATTTTATGAATATTTTCCTAGAACTTCAAGGTTCTCATCATAGCCGGAAAATACTATGACCATATCAGTGCGACCAAAACTCTTGGACATTATTACATTAAAGTCATGAATAAAAATGATAAATATATAATATGATGTTTAATTTAATAATTCATTCATCAAATATTTATGTAAAAAATGAAAAAATAGTTGGTTCTAGGACCCTAAATCTAAAAAACCCCCACTTAAACTACAATGAACTGCCAACAACTTTAAATCATCTGGTCCTCACATGATAATCATGTTTCTTCAGAGTCCAGGATATATTCAAGGCGTCTTCCACATTGTCTTCTATGGAAATATATCTCACAGTAACCTCTCCTATTTAAGAAAAACCACCTATGTGATGTCACTTCTGATGTATGTACATCATCTTCTGATGTGATGTTGTTTTTTTCAAGAGCCACAATTTCAATATTATCATAATAGAGTGTGAAGAGATCTTTAGTATTATATACCGCATTAAACTCTTGGATGTAATTTCACATAAAACTGATTCATTGTCTTCCCCTAAAGACAAAATATACTCAAAATCTATTGTATAATATATGACCATAGCCTGTATTGATCTCATCCATCACACAATACCACCATCCAATGGTAAAATTTATCCAGTTTTTTTTACTTTATGTTATCTTGATCAGTTTAGAAACTGGCATCTAAAAATATGATGATGACTACGTCCACATATCCTCTATAAGCTAGGAACATATCCTTAGTATGCCTTAGATATTTATAGATAGTATTAACTTGAATCCAATTGGAGACACCTGGATCATCTTGATATGCTCATACCACTGTTAATACATAGGAGACATCTAGCCTAGTACATACCATATCATACATGACTGGCCCAATTTTTGATGTGTATGGAATGCTTTCTATTCTATATATTTCTTCATGTGTTTGAGGACATATTTTCCTAGAAATATGAATTTCATGGGACATTAGAATCAATATCCTCTTAGATTATCCGATTCTAAATCACTTAAGTACCATGTCTATGTCTTTACTTTGACTTAGTCCAAGAAACCACTAGGATCTATCATGATGTATATTGATCTGAAGAAAATAAACATCCTAAACCAAGTCATTCTAAGAAAATCAGTTATTAAAACACACAAAAATGGTGGTAAGGATAGTATTACATTTCTAATATGTAATTTTTCATCAATAGATACTATTATGAAAATGACTACACTCCCACTAAACCATTTGTAAACACAAGTCTTAGATTCATTTTTTATAATACCAAATTCTGTTATGGATTCATCAAAACTAATTTCCCTTTATCTAGATGGTTCCTTTATTAAATAAATTTATTTTTATCAAATATGATATCATATTGGAAACCATAGAAATAATAAATCCTTTAGGTTATTTCTTGTACACATCATCCTAAAGGTTCTTGTTAAGGAATCATATTTTTAAATCCATTTTCTCAATCACATTATCATGGTATGATCCAAATTCAAGTATAATTACAATGTATTTCATAATTTTAACTGGTGAAAATGTTTCATCACTGAAAATTCCTTGATGTTATTTATACCCTTTTGTAAACAGTCACACCTTATATGTACTAACATGTCCTTACATGTCCAGTTTCTTATTCAATACCAATTTTTAACCAATGGAATTTATATCCACTAATGGATCTACCAAAATCTAGAATTGGTTTTGGAACAAGGAATCCCTTTCAGAATTCATAGATTTTTCCACTTGGAAACATTTGTGCAACATACTTCTTCCTTGTAGGTTAGAGGATTATTTTTGTCAAATAATAAAAATTAATTTTACTTAGTAAATATAAAACCAAACTGTTATGGTTTTCAAACCTCACTTTTACCCATAGGTAGTACATGTGTCTCTGGAAGAGATTATTCTACCATAGGGATTTTTTGAATTTGAACCGATACCAAATAATGTATTCCCTGAGCCCCAATTTCATCAATTTTTATATCACTCAGTCTATCTCTATTGGGGATGTTCTCCCTCTCCAAGAATATAGAATATATTTCCACTATAAACCTTGTTTCCAAGGTGTTGAATTTGTAATATCCTATTATTTCCTTGGAGAACCATATAAAGGTACACTCTGTGCCGTTGGGTGCAATTTTATTACCTAAAGAGGCCTTAACAAATTAGATTCTCCCCAACACATGTATAAATGATAACATGGTTTTTCATACCCTAAAAAATTCATTTGGAAAACCATATATCAATTTAGATGGTACTTTTCATAGTTTTTTTTTCCACTTTTTGGAATTAATATCCCTAAAAAGATATTTGAAGGATCACCTGACTCATCCTTGATCTCACGATGTCTATCAAGGTGTGGTTCCTCCATTCTCTTTCACCATTCCAATAAGGTTTGTATGGAGAAGATTTTTGGGAAATGATCCCAAACAAACATAAGTAATCTATGAAGTCTTCATTAGGATATTATCCACCACGTTATTAGAGTAGTTTCTTAATCTTCCTACAAATACGGTTCTAAACCTCACTCTTGACTTCTCTAAAATTATAAAATAATCCAAATTAAAACACATTTTGTAAATATATCCATATCTATAAAAATCAATAGAAAATGTTATTAAGTATTAGTATCCATCCCATGATTAAATAGGAAATTATGCACACACATTAGTATGAACTAATTCAAGAATCTATTTATCCCTTTCACCATTCCCACTAAATAGGCCTTTGGTAATTTTTCCTTGCAAACATGAATGACATAGAAGAAGTGTTTTTAGTTTGAATGAATCCAAATACCCTTATTGATGTAATTTTGTCAATAGTTTTTCATTTACATGATATATAAGGAGATTCCAATGTTGGGTTTGGTTTGAGTAATTTGAGGAAAACATATTCTTGATTAACAATACATGGTTCATTTAATCCAACATGTATATACCATTATGTAAACATTCTGTGCCCTAATAAATTATATCTTTATAAAATAAGAAACTTTTATTTCCAAATATGAAGATTAATCAATCTGTAACTAGTTTTGATACAAAAATAATTTTTTTATTCTCTAATGGATCTTAATTTCAACCCTTTTAATCCAAGATCATTCTGGTTGGTAATGTGGGCCAGTATTCCCTAATAGCTACAACAGCAAGTTTAGCTTTGTTGGTTGTTCATAAATCTACGCCCCCTTGGTTAATTTCTCTGAATCTACATGGTTACTATATTTGAATACATATTTGAGAACCCCATGTTGTATCTAATACTCAATATGTAGAAATTGATAAATTTCACTCTATAATAAATGCACCTAAAATACCCTTTGCTTCTTTATTTTGGTGATTTTTTTCTTCCACTAGCCCTTCTTGCCACATGCGAAATAGACAACATCATTCTACCTGGATTCCACATTGATTATCTACTTCTTCAAATGGAATGATAAAGATTTTGGGCTAAATAAAGTTTCTTGTAATGTGTCCGATTTTTCACATGTATTCTTTTAATAAATTATATGGATTTATTTCAGGACTAGGTGTTGAGATGACATGTTATTCTAGGATCCAATTTTCCTGAAACAATATTTGGAAAAATAATACACTTTTAAAAAATGTGTGCAATTTTTTTCCAAAAAAATGGAATAAGTCTTAAATACATTCCCATATAATAAATATAAGGGAACCATTGAGCTCAAATTGGTGGGTTTACACTAGAAGTGACCTATCATTTTCTTCTGTAGTTAATTTATAGAAAAAGTCATCGAGGATGTAATCATGAATAAAATAATTACATAAAATTATTTTTTTTATAAATTATAATAAAACATGAATGGTGCCTCATATTTGAAATTGGTGATCACTTTTGAGTTCAAAATGACATTTTTTCCTAAGGTGTGACTTAATATTAGTCTATGTGGGTCATTTGTGAAAATTTTATTCCGGGATGTAATTTCCATTTAATAATTTAAATAAAAAATCTATTATAACTTAGTGGAATATCATTTTGTTAGGTATTTTTCATGAATTAAAGATTATAATCGTAACCCTATAATTCCATTGAGACATGGAGAAGGATCTATCTTGAAAAAATTGTGACAAATAATGGATTGATGATCAACGCACAACCAATTCGAAGGAACCTTCCCAATGATGTGGAAACAACAATGGTCATTCATCAGTGACTTATCTGAATCCTGGTAGGGTGGTTTTTTATTTATGATTTTTCCCCATTCTTGATATCTACAAGGAATTCAGGACAATCCAGGAATATATTTATCTTTGTTTAGATCATTGTTGTCAGATTCCATATTATATAAGTGATTATCAAGAGATTTATTTAAATTCCTCTTCATTTATAATTCAAATAGAAACGGATTGAGTTAAACACAAAAAAGGTAGGGGATCATTCCTTAGGGTTTTCATTTGTTTATTTCTCTCATGTTCTTTAAATTCATTATTGTTAGACACCTGTGGCCATGGTTCGACATTTCGGGTGGCTCCAAACTTCATCAGAACCCCCATATAAGAGGAAAACACACAAGATAGGCCATATCTGTGTAGATCGTGACTCGAGCATCCCAGGTCTGTGACTATTTCATATTTGGGGCATCAGAGGTCGCTCATTAGTTTGTGGAAGGAACCACTACTGCAGGTTACGAGCTACAGTCGAATGATGTGTGGTGGCAGCTGTGTGGTGACCGGAACCAGTGGATAATATAGCGGCAATGGCGGGTCATAGTAAATGGCAGGGCCATGGGATGTAGAAGTGATAGTGTACATATGGGATGCGTCAAGTATTGCATAGATCAATTTAGGATAGGGAGCCCACCTGTGAGTTGGCCAGGAAGAACGAATGGGTCGGTCCTATCGGCCCGGGTGAGACCCCAGGTCGGATCCGGGCCACGGTCACCCCAACTACCATGCAGATGTAGTATCGTGCGAGACCAATTGACCGTTCCAGTCGCCCTCAGTGACTGTTGGTTAGTCAGTTCATGTGTTCGATCACCATAGTTAGTGGACTAACCACACGATCGGTCCGTGTGACAAGTGACCCTCTATCTTTGAAACTTCGAACTGGAGTAACATTCAATCCGTACATCTATTTGATGATCCATATCTGGTGCTGAGATCCTAACATTGATAATTTACTCTTAAGATAATGAGGTGAGTTTTAGCTTGGAATAGTGTTCGTTTAGATCATTCCCATGGTACATTCCTCGAAAGTTAAGTATAACAATACATCTACATTATAGAATTATATTCCCCATTAGAGGTTGAGTCCCATATAGAGTTATGGAATTCCAATGTGGGATGACAATAGTAAGATATATCCCCCATAGTGGTGTTTTGTGGAATAGATGTAACTTCTGAGAGTAAGGTGATGGTCTTCTATCTAGTAGACCGCATCAGTAGGGTTAGTAGTATTCTAGAGGCATGATCACCTACGTTGTTGGTTAATCTAGATTGTGTTGGTGGTATTCCCTATTGTGTTTTCTTAGGATCCCCTCTTTTAGTATCATTATCTTCCTTGACCAATATGTTATTATTTGTGAAGGACCCAAATGAGAGATATCTCTTTGTGAGTTCCTTTGATAATATCATGGCTCGAGGAGTGATTTATCTCAAAATGGGCATGCTTCGAGTGTAATACTATGGCGGAAAATTGGTTAATACATCTAGATTGATGTGTGTTTCTCATGAGTGTAAATAGAAGTTTTTGTTATATGTGTTCAAGAAATATACCTTTCTGTAGATGACGTTAATATTCCTTTTTGGGGTTGGTTTGGGATTTCGGGGTGTCCTACTGAGTATTTTTATACTCACCTTTGTACGAGATTTGTCTTCATGTGTCATGTCTTGTGCCGATGATTGTCCTTTTGATGGATTCCTAGTCGGACCATGACTAGACAGTGCATAGTGATACCAGGAATACTGGGGTGTGTGCCAAATTTTTTAGACAGAAATCCTATTACCTATTTTCTTATAGGAAAGAATATTGGTTACAAACTCTTTTGGTGGGCCTTTTTTGGCCCTATTTACATTCTAGTACTTTCATAGTTTTACTCTGGTTGTGGGATATAATTGTTTCCATGAAATATTTACTTTGTTTTTTTAAAATTCATAATACTTTCCATGAATGTGTGTGTGTGTAGGTAAATTAGGATAATTCCCCTAATTTTTGGGATATTTCCACTCAGTGCTAGTCACCATCCTCTGGCCTATTGGATTTGGGCATGGGGTAGTCATGACACGGGACCCTCTAGGGTCAATCATGATGGAGTTGTATCAGAGGAGGTTGGTTCTACCATATGACCAGGATTTTATGAGGTTGGTGGGGGAAATTGTGGTTAGTGTTTGTATTTGGGATTTTAGGATAGGGACACCATTTTTGGTGCAGCGGACAATGTATCGATACACCTTGACTCAGACTCCCTACCTTTTGACTCAATACATGAAAACACTTTTTAGAGTGGAAAACAATGTGAAATTCATCATATTGGGATGGTTGTGTTTTCCATGTCCTTATTGAGTCAACCCTATTTATATACTCAATTGATACTGTAAGATATTGTTTTATTTCAGGATTTCTCCACATAGACAACCATCTAGGATTCCACCACCTGATCTCCTTAATGATCCTCCAAATGATGAAGGGTTAGTACATGGACTTCTTCTAGAAATATCACCTCGAGGTGTTACACCATAAATATAAAAACCTGTAGAGTATCACATAGTACTCGAAGTACTATCATGATGAGTTTCATAGGTTGAGTGAGATTCGTGAGTTCCGGTAGCAAAGACACCTCAGGTTCTGAGGTGATCCCAATTAAAAGGCGGTTGAGGACTCGCTTGAGGTGCTGAAATGAGTTTATATCTAGTCATGATAATAGCATATCTGATGGTGTTCTTGGTAATGAGCCTTCTGCATAGCTCATTAGGACGATGGTGGTGTTTAGTTACTCGATCATATGATGATGCAACTCTCCCATAGAAAGAGTTTGAGAAACTTTTCATAGTGGATGTCTTGCCTTATAATCTAAGGGAAATGTATACCCAAGAGCTAATACAACTCTAAAAATATGACATGTTGGTATCTATGTATTCATCAATGCATACCAACCTCTCCTTGTAGTTGATGGATATGATATATAATAATTACATCATGGCTTAGACTATTGAATGAGGTTTGAATAGGGAAATACATGTCCTTGTTATCCCAATGAGTATTCTTACTTATGTTGGGGTTCTTGAACAAGCCGTTTTGGTCGAATGTGTCTTAGATAAGTGGATACACCTCTTGGTTGACCACAAAGGTTGAGTAGGAGAATATACCTCCGTTTTTTGGAGCCAATGTTATTACCAAGGAAATGAATGTGTGAGATGTTTCATATGGAGGTATCTTGACAGAGGATCTACATGTTTTGGGCTCACATGGTGGCTCCAGTAATCCTACAAAGAGATTATTATATTCATGTTTTGGAAAGTGACATATCACCTATGATTTTCCAAACCATCATACTACTAACATGGGTACTTTGGATAGACCACCATGGTAGACACAGAAACATGAGCATATCGATCTATACGGCGGAGGACGTGTAAGAGGAACTAGGAGAGTAACATGATGTGGTTGAGGTTTTACATTGCCACCATCACCACCCCCATGTTGTCCACACCAGGCTCATGGATTTGAAGGATATAGGATGGTACATATGTATGTTTTTGAGGATTATGACTCAAGGACTCCATTAATGATTTGAGGAATGATCTGTATCATTTCTACTTTAGATATCGTTTTTATAGTCATAGGGGTTAGTAATTCTTTTTTTTCATTGAATCTTGTTCTAGATCCAGAGATTCTATATAACCGTTGACTCGACCCTCATTCTTATAGACACCTACTAGAGGATTCCTAATGATCATGAAATTGTACTGATAGTGTGACCTGTCTCAGGAGGTCATAGTTCTGGTTGGGATCTCTTGGTAGTGGTTCCAAGGCCTTATAACATCATCGTTACGTATGGAAAGGTTATCCATATTTTATTCTCAGATTTAATTATTTAAGAAAATAGTGTGGTGTGTTCGTACTGATGGAAACATGTTATCCTCATTGGTGGAAATGAAATATAGGCAGTGTAAGAGAGACTCAAATATAAGTGGGTGAAACTTTTTACTCATCAGTTAGCTAGGCTCACCCTCAGTGCAATGGATGATATGAGTCCTCATATTTCTAGATTAGTAGAGGATTATAGGTACATAATTCTTAAATATGTTTTAGGGTTACCACCCCATAGGGACATGGAATTTTGTATTCGTTTATACCTTATTATAGCACCAATGTATACACCCACATATTATATGGATCCTGTAGAGTGTCAAGAACTATGGGTGTACTTGGAGGACTTCCAGAGGAAGGGATTTGTGAAGAATGATTGTTTCTCCCTAGGCATCCCCAGTTTAGATTTCCAAAAATTCCATATAGGAGCTTAATTTTATTTGTGTATTATTGGATGTTTAACCAAGTGACTACGTTGAAAAACAATCCACTAGATAGGATCAATGACATTATTCATCTATTGAAGAGGTCATGATGGTTCTCAAAGATCATCCTCAGATCAGACTATCACTGGTTGCAAGTATGGGATGCATATATATAGACAACTTTATACAGGTGTTCACAAGTTCACTATGAGTACTTGGTGATTCCATTTGGTGTGGTTAATTCTGTAGCAGTGTTTGTGGGAATCATAAACTGAATCCTTCATCATTACATTGAGTGGTTCATGGTGGTCATCATCGATGACATCCCTGTATACTCTGTGTCTGAGAAACATATTCTATGACACTTGGGGGTGGTCCTATACACACTCCAAAATAACCAAATCTACATGAAGCTCTCAAAGTGTATGTACTAGATTCGAGAGGTCCATTTTCTGGGATATGTCATCTCAGAGGCTGGAGTTGCAGTAGATCTATAAAATTTTGAGATAGAGGAAATGGATTGAGTTCCACCAAGAATGTGACACTGATAATTTCTATACTCATTGGAAGGGGGATGTGGTGGTAGACGCTCTTATCATGAGATCTAATACATAATTGTTGAATGACGAATCAATGCATTTTTTCTCATCAAAGAAAACCATTGTGGATGGAGATGGAGAAGCGTACCTCAAGTAGATGGTTATCAACCCTCCAATATAACAGCGAGTTAGGGAGGCACAACATAGTGTTACCGACAATGGGACCCTATATGAACAGTTTTCCAAAGTGATTTCTCTTGACAGATGTTCAAATGGTCATGACGACGCCATTGTTTTAAAAGGATGCAATATAGTACAAATGGTGTTGTTGGAGGAGGTTTTGAGGGAGTTCCACACATCCAATTTCTTGGAACATCCAGGTGTGGTTATGATGTATCAGGACCTCCAAATATTGTTTTTTTGGTTAGGTATGAATAATTGAGTGGAATATTTTGTCTCTTGATTCCTTACTTTTTACCACGTGAAGTCAATGAACTATATTCAAGCAGGTTTAGGTCAACAACTCTAAGTTATATAATGAGAGTGTGATGGGATATAAAAATATATCAAGATGGGTTTACAATGTACGTCCAAGATACATGATTAAATATAGTTGATCTTTGAATGACTCGCTAAGTCCACCCACTACATGTCTTTCTATGAGAAGAGTATAGAAGAGATCCATGGTGGCCTCTATGTGCAAGATCTATTTCAACTACATAGAGTTTCTTGATGATAGTTTTAGATTATGATGGTCGCTTTACATCCCAGTTGTGGAATGGATTTCAGGAGGCCTTTGGGAAACACTTACACTTGAGAACAACATTCACCCATATAAATATGACAAGATTGAAAGAACCATTTAGGTTTTGGAGGACATGTTGTGGGCATTCATGTTAGACTTTGGAGGTATTTGGGAGGATCACCTACCACTAGTGTAGTTTTCTTAATACAATAGATACCAATACACCATTGGTATTGAACCATTATAGGCCTTATACTAGAGACTATGTAGGTATTTGCATTTCTATACTTACCCATGAGAGTCATCACTCATGGGTCTGGAGTTGGTTCGAGTAAATATGGAAAATGTGCAGATCGTTCTAGAGAACACGAATACTAAACAGAGTCGGCATAAGACTTATACTGATAGGAGATGGAGTCCTTGGTATTTTGAGGAAGGATACCATGTGTTCCGTCAGGTTTCACATTAATGGTGATTATGGAAATTTGGTCAGGGTAAAAATCTATCATAGAGTTTTAAAGTCCCTATCATGTTACTATGTAGAGTTGAAGACGATGCATCCCACTTGTCTCTACCACCACAATAAGATCGGGTACACAACATCATCCACATGTCACAACTCAGAATATATTTACATGACATATCACATGTCATCAATAGGGGTGATCTGGGCATCGAGGATGGGGAAAATTTTCTGAATACCCATTGTGGGTTGAGGATCAGAAGGATAGGATCCTTCATAGGTGCTTGATTCCTTTGGTATATGCCTAGTGGTAGAACATAAATCTCTGGGATAGAACATGTGATCGTGAGGCATATATTCCTACTTAGTACCCTCATCTATTTGAGAAGAATTTGATTCAACATTTCAGGACATAAATCCCCAAGGTGGGGAGAATTTAATGTCTTAGAATTTTCAATGTATTATATTACTGAATTATATGTTTTGTTTCCAAGACTAGGAATTGAGACAACACCAGGTCAAACTCGGGGTGATAGGGATGGAGCGAGATCATAGTCGACCATGAGCCATGGTCTCTCTAGCTATCATGTTACCATGGAATCAATGGGTTGTGTTCAACCATGGTGTTCAATCGTGGTAATCCCTAGGCGGTCAGTCCCTCGGCCTAATGACCCTCCCACTTTGAGAGTTTGAACTGGAATAACATTCAAATGGTACATCAGTTTGACAATCTGTCAAGGATGATGAGATCTTGATATTAAGATTGTACCTTTTAGATAATTTCATGAGTTTTATCTTAGACCAGTATTGCTTGAGAGTGTTCCCATGGTCCTTACCTTTAGGGTTCAATATGAAATTACATCCACATTACTCTATTATAATCCCCTCTCGAGGTTAAGTCCTAGATATAGTTGTGGTATTCCTCTATTGGACTAGAGTAGGATCCTGTATTAAAACATTTGTAGTTTGCTGGAATCAATAGAACAACTAATTTTTGGTAATTGGTCCTCCATCTAGAAGGTTTTATTAGTAGGGTTAGTGGTATTCTCTACGAAGGATCCCCTGTGTTACGGGTTTTTCCAGAGTGCGTTCATGGAATTCTGCAGCGTGTTTGGGAGGTATCCCCTATCCTTATATCTTAATATTCCATGTCCAATACGTTCTTATATAGGAAGGTCCCAAATGAGCTAGACCTCATCATGAGTGTCTCAAATGATATCATGGCTCGAGTAGTGAGTTATCCCTGAACAGGCATTCTTTGTGCAGAATCATATGACTAGAAATTGGTTAAGACCACCAGATGGAATCATGTTTCACATGTGTATATCTTGATGACCTTATTATATTTTATGTAGAGATATACCTATATAGAGATGATGGTAATATTCTTTTTTGGTATTTACTTTTGGTTTTGGGGTGTTCTATTGAGTATTTCCACACTCACCCCTTTATGGGATATTCCAAAACATTTCATGTCTTGTGTAGATGATCAAACTTTTTTCAAAGTCCTAGGCAGACCAGGACCAGATGTTTCATAGAGAGACTAGATAGACTGAGGTGTGTTCCTATAGTTTCAGAACTCAATCATAGTGCCACTTTTCATATAGTCGGACTTCTGTTTATAGTCCCGTTTTATGGTCTTGTTTTGGCCCTATTCACTTTCGAGTGCTTTTACTATTGTAATTTGGTTTTAGGATATAGTGGTATGCACACATTCTTTACATAGTTTTTTTACATTTCATTATTCTTGGCCATGAAATTTATTTGTGTGTACTGACACATTAGGATACTACATCCCATTTGAGGGATTTCCTACTCAGTGCTATTCACCAGCCCCGAGAATATTGCCGGTGGGCATGGGGTAGTCACAACATGGGCCCCTCTGGAATGGTTCATGACATATTATTCCCCTTCCATTTCCTCTCTACACGGATAGAAGGTGTGTTGCACTTCATATATTTTTATACGTGTATAAAGATGATAAGACTATCTAGAAGAGACATATTAATATTTTTCTTATTAAAATTCAAAAAAAAAATATAAGTCGTGAGGGAGTGATACTAGAATGAGATCAGTGTCTAGTTCTCCAGGAAGCTTAAACACCAGATCCTATAGTCTCTCAATATAGCTAATGAGTTTAACTACATGAGGTCTAGCTAGAGAACCCCCTTCACGAATACTCTGAAAGAGAACCTTGGAAATATCAAACCATTATTTTCTAACTCTCTCATTGTAAATAGAGTTGAGGTTCTCAAGAATTCTAAATACATCCATGTTTTCAAGAGACATAATAAGTTCAATAGACATAGATAAAAGAATCTAACATTTAATGTCAACTAAGTAGTTTATATTTTTCATAGACTAGGAAAATTTAATCACACCCCACTTGAGTAAGCAAATCAGGAATTGAGGATGCTTACACGTAATAATTCCATTCACGGTGTAGAACAACCCAAATGCGTTTAAGAAACTCTTGGAAGTTACTGCCAAAGAGGATATACTATTTATCTAATATAGATTGTATGGATATTGAGGATGAAGATGTATTATTTTTATTCAAAAATTAAAATAGTATACTATCAGTACCATGATTCATTAAATTGTCTTTCAGAAATAATAATTTATTTTATTTTATTAAATCTTCCTCTATTTTTTCAAGTCCCTATAGCCCTCATCATTGATCATGGAATGCCTAGTTTGAAGTAATTTATAGAGGAAAGGATCCATATTCCCCATTTCAAAATCCCAACAAGGTTTGGTAAAGTTATTTTGATGGTATTTAGGTAGGCATTTCTTTACCCTATGCGGTCTTACTGCTCCTTAATCCATTGAGTGGAATCCCTAATCCAAAAATCTTGTCATGGATTTTCTCAAATCATTCTTCCAAATTACACCATGTCAAAAAAGGGATACTCCTCTTGATGTAAATTTGTTATGTTCACCCCAATCCTTCATAAGAAGACCCCTTATAAAATTAATTTTCCAAAAAAGGTTGGTCAAACACATAGTTCAATTCAATATTTTTTCTAAACATGTAACGGAAGGCTTAGTTTAACATAATATTAGATTGAGGGATTTTATTTTATTATACATAAATTTTATCTTGTTTTATTCATTACATGCCTTGTTAATATTTTAGTGGATGTTTTCTTAATTATGTAACCATGTTTGGATAAAACATTTATGAAAAATAATTCTTATTTAAATTTAATCCTTGTATATTTATAAATTTATGTGATAGTGTCCTTATATAGATAAATATAATTCATGATACAAAAAATAATTAAATAATCAAATGACCTATTCATTATATTATCTACTGATTGATTTAATGAGTGGTCATTAAATCAACCAATGTTAGAGGAGAAATAACTCCTTAATTCGGACTTCACATGAGCTCTATAATTTCACATTTCTACCTATGTATCATTGAGTTAGAGACATAATTGTTTAATATTGAACTATCTCCACACACCTTGGGATTCTCCATTAATTACAAATATTTATTACTCATGTTTAGGTGATGAGAAACAATTGATTGGTTAAAGGGGATTACATAATTATCCATAGACAAGTACATCCCACATAATAATGGGGGGAGGGATGACTCACATGACATTATTTAATTTCATATTAAATAATTTAAAAACCATGTAATAAAATTAATTAAATATATTTCATCACATACCTAGGTCTTGTTCAAGCTCATGGTCGGTTATACATGCTACAAATACACAAAAACTAATTATCTATCACTCATTTTATTATTCATTTATTATTATGAAGGTGAACACACTTATATTAATTAGTAAAATAATTAATTCATTATATTTAATATTAAGGAACATCAGAACATATTTGAAGATACCCATAGATTTTGAATTCTTTGAAAATAAACCACAGAACCGTTAAAGACATATTTTCTTTAGTAAATTAAGGAACTTTTAAAATTCACTAAAACCATTATCAAATTTTCAAACAAAAATTGGTGTTCCCATCGAAGGAATATGGTGTTAATGGCGCATTTTTTAAATTGAATAAAATTTAAATTTATTCCATTAACTATAGACTACAAGGCATGTACATCTAGATACATTCCACGTACCTTAGTTTATGTATATCAATGTCACTTTCCTGGGGCTTTAGAAAGTTAACATAGAAAAACTACATATCGTACACATGCAAGATACACACCCTATATCCACATACCGAATTCTAGGTTGGCCTGGTCAACACACTATTTTAAATAAGAGAAACATGTTATTTTAATTTCTTATTTCATATATATACAATGCAGATGAGAATATAACATTTTCTTTATCCACTTATCATCTAACACAACATTACCTACCAAATATTTGGAACAACCTAATGAAATCACAGGTTTTCTACATTAGTTCTTAAATACGATGAAAATGAAACACTAAAAGAACATGATTAATATTTTGATAACATGTTAACTCAAATAAGATTAACGAATGAATAACATGAAAAAATAATCTTACCATAATTTCACATAGATCAGCAATAAAATAAATAGTTATAAATTTAAGTATTTTCTCCCTCTGACAACACAAGTTGGATCTAGGAGAAGTGAAATCGTTGAATTTGGGGTGATATATTAAATTTTCCATTAATATTCATATCTTAAAACTGAGTGCAAGGATCTGTCACATCATATTTACAATTAATTTATTTATTACGTCATTTAATCAATACATATTCTTAGTAACTTTCTTCGTTGATGATTATTGATCATCCGAAAAGAAATTTTAGATTTCCTTCATTGTACTTGTGAAGATCCTATGGAATAATCCCCCTATTACTGATCCAAATAAATTCAAATCATCTCTTATCAATCCCAATCATTCTTCAGGTGCTAGGGTAGAGAATTGAATGTATTGTGTTTTTTGTTCTTGACCGCTCATTCTTCAGTCATGAAAAAAATTCCCTCTTGTTGTTCTTCTTCTTAATAGGGAGAGCGGAGTAGGAGGAGTCGAGAGAGAATTCTATGTGCGCAACAATTATCTATTCCCAAACTTTGAATTGGTTTCGAATGAATTACACAATAAACATAGCCGCATATTTATAGATATACTATTTTTATTACAAAATTTAATTTCATAACATCCATTATTGAAATATAATTCCCCAAAAAAATACTATTATTATTATTATTTGGTGGTGTTACGCCTTAATCCAAATTGATAAAAAAATATTTATCGGCTTGTGAATAATTATTTTATCACAGGACGTGGTCTTGGTCTATTCTAACTCATCTTGCAGGTATTTATTATGTGATGAAAAATTTTACACTATTAAAAAAATATTTTATTCAAAAAGTTGTAAATAAATAATTATTAAATTATCAATAATATAAATAAATATATTTTATTCACAATCTAGTGAATAAATATTTATTTAATATAAATGATCAATATAACATGAATAAAATTATTCTTCATCCTTTAGATTGATATTTGTTTCATTAATAAATTCAAATATAATTTAATCTAGACAAATAGAAACACTCAGTGTATGACCCTCTAGGATTCATTCTCCCTGTCATTAGGGAGTGTTTCCTAAAGTAAAATATTACTTTCTAAAAATGGTTCATGGAACCAAAGAGAAATAACTTAAAGTCTCAATGAAGACAACAAAATACAAACACACACTATCTAATATTATCCATTTATCACAATATCCCATAAAAAAGCTTTCATGATGGTGTCATCATCCTATATGATCGATACATTATTATTTGAATATAAAAAATAAACTCATCATTACATCCTGGCCATAGAATTTAAGGGGAAGGTTGTATTTCAATCCAAGATCTGAGATATCAACTTATATAATGATTGATGGTAAAAATATTTCCTTGACATATCCATTAATAAATTCCATTTGTTACACACCCAATATAACCTAATTTGTTCCAATGTATGTCATAATCGTTTTTTCACCAAATCTATGTGCATGATTCATTAATTTAATTATTAATAATATTAATTTTTAAGGACCATTATACATGATTGCAGATTGGAATATCATATGACAACAAAACATTTAGAATTCATACATGAAGGTTTATTCTCCTAATCTCCCATCTCTGAGATTACCATGTACAACCTTCATGAGAAAAAGTCTCATTTGCATACGAGTACTCACAACATATGGTCTATATACTATTTGTCCCAACATAGTATGTTATCCAACCAAAGATATAAATTAATAATATTTACATAGAAATTCCAGTTTCTCATTATAGGGGGAAACTACTATGAACTTTTCAATTTTGAAAATACTCTTTGAAATTATCACATTAAGGTCATGAAAAAATGAAAAATATGTAATATTATGTAGAATTTATTTATAATACATAAAATATTCTAGTATTCAATGTAGAAAAAGTTGTTTCTTAGATAGAAACCAAACAGATTTCTATTGAGATATCAACATCATTATTTGGTGGAAGATCAGATAATTCTTTCAGAATGACATCCATAAACTATAATACAATAAGAATATATTTCATTATGAGTTTACCCTAACAATATGAGATAATAAACGCTTTTGGAATAGGAATCATAAACCACAAAATGGATTTAATTTTCATTGGAAGTTCATGTTACATATTTCAATGATATATGATCATATATTATTTCAGAATATGAAATATAACATCCCTTACTCAACAAAAGATATTTTATTTATGTAATTAATTATAATCCATGATAAAAATAACATCAAAATCAAACAGTGTATGAATAAAGAGATTTTTATGAATAAAGATACAAAAATATTCAACCAAAGAATAATCCTAGACTTTTGGTGTCACCATAAAACCCGTAGGGATTTTTATATCTAATAAAACATATATTTTTTGAGGTTTTACTATGATACACTCATAAGATTATTCATATATAAAAAATTGGGTAATTATAGAAAGCAACACAACATTATCGGTTATATAGTGATTGGAAAGTATTCCTTTCACCACATTATTATCGTACTCCACATCACTAACTGTTATTTCATAAGACACCCTATTATCTCTTGGATTGAGAGGTTGTAGACACTAGTTATAGTCATTTTAATTTAGGTTTCGAAACTGGTTAGAATAATTCTCATATTTCTCACATTTTGAACATTAGAATTTCAGTGGTGCATTCTGTGGATCCTAATCTCTATTATCATCTGTAGTTAACTTCTTCCCATCAGAATAACATTTCAGTATAAAGTAAAGTTCATTATCTTCTCTATGTGTTTTATTAATTCACTTTGAAATTCCATATTTATTTTTATCTAGGAACCATGAGATGGCCAGGTTACCCAAAAATCCATCTCCTCCCTGAGGGATCATCACATGATTCTTCAAATATACTAAATTCCCTTATTGTTGATTACCTCCACATACTTGGATTTATTCCCCTGATTAATTCTTCAACAATTTATTAGATAAATTAATCATTCCATAAGAATAGATCACATTTCATGTAAAACATTCCACATAAGTATCAATAGTTTCATCATAATTTAGTTTACTCTTAAGGAATTCCTTCCCTATTTTCATGTGAATAATACAATGAATTTATATTTGGAAAAAAAAATTAAATTCATCACACTTAATGGAGTTAATTTATTCACATTGAATCATTCTTATGATCGGAGTCCACCATTAAACTATTGTACCTTTCTAATGATAAATATCCCTAATATATTTCATATTTTACTAACAAAAGATAATGAAAAATAAATTTTCAATGGTACGGATCCATTTCTCAACCATTACTATATTAGTGTATCTAGTAAAATATTATTGATGTTCTCTCATGAAGGACATAATAGAATTTTTCTCCACCCTTTCTCATTTGGAATATCATTGTGATTACTAGTGTGATAATGTTTTGGAATTATAAAAATGATATTTTTATCTCTTCTCCCATAAAATTTGGTTAATTTGGATAAAAATATTTTAATTTTACATTCAATTCCATATTTGGATTATTTCTTATATTTCTATCCATTTATACAAACTATAAATATTAATTTGATAAAAAATTAATCATTTTTTAAAAACACATGATAAAAAAAATTCATTTATAGGATGTGTAAATCATGTCACCTTCATTTATGAACCCTTATGTATAACCTAGTTTATTATGGACGGTTACCCAAAAAATAAAATTTAATAGTATACATAGAATTATCTACAACTTATCACTAATGATTTTTCATCTTAGGTTCCAATGTTTAACTAAACCGTTATATGATAAAATATATAGTGACATGATATTTTCATTCATAGATATCACATTTTAGAAATTGAACATTCATTACGTAACGTAGTGATCCATTCAAAAATAATATAGTTATAGTGTATTTGGAAATATGTATATATAAACAATTGGTTCATAAATAATATATATCTTCCCCAACATGGTAATTTAAAACTATCACACTTATTATACATATCATACTTAATAAATTTCCTCATAACCCATGGAATCTAAACATAAGAAATAGTGAACTCGGAAGCTTATAAAGGGTAAACGAGGGATCTATTAATGATAACATTAGCATAACATGAATATAAGTGTATGAGAACATCGTCATAATGTTTTCAAGTCATACCCATCATATCATAGATCATAATATTGAGATATGGAATAAATATTCGAATTTTATAACACAAGAATAATAATGGAATCAAATAACATGATACATGAGGTGATAAAATTGGAATAACACATGGAATTCTAGAAAAATATAGGAATGGAAAATCATTTAATTAATAGTCAGAGATCACAACCAAGACTAGCATTGTGGATTTTTCTTATCTAAAAAAACCATTATATTACTCGAGGTTCACCCCCAAATAATATCATTGTGGATAGAGTCCATTACTGAAATGGGATCACACATCATTCCAATCCTATTTATCTCATTAGATTTAAATATTTACAAAATAATTTGGAGAGAGATATGGGTCCCCCAATCACATAATGAAAAGCATACATATGTGTTCCACAAGATAATAAAAAATTTATAATATCATAAACTATTGAAATAAATGGTTTTCAAAATAATTTAATGATTTAATAACCATTGGAAAAGAATCATGTTTCATAACAATTTTATTAATTCACCATGGAATAATATATGTAAAAGAAACATGTTTCTTAATCAGGTTATAATATTTATCTTAAATAATATAGGGAAATTATGAGACTAATATCCTTAGATCATACCCTCATTAATGAATAAGTAAAATTAAGAGAAGTTTTCATTGATGAAGATATATAAAATAAATATATATTTAAAAAAAATTATTAGGAAATTACCCATTCCACATTAAAAATAAACTTTTAAAATCCAAAAAATAGTACAAGAATTATAGAAACCATTTTATTTGAATATAAAATTCAATAAATATAAATTATTTTTCAAATAAATTATATTATATGATGATATGAAATTATTTTAATGTGAGAAACATTAAAAAAGACTAATTTCCTACCTTTGTGAAAAAAGTCAAAAAGTACCCCACTCACAAAATGAATAGAAGATTCGATATAATTTTTTTTATAAAACTAAAAAAATGGGTTACTATGACTTTTAATAATCATTGAGTAGTCATAAAAACTTTTTTTCAAAACATATTAAGAAACCAAGGGAATGGAATATTAAGATTTTTCATTTAATGAGAGGGAAAGATAAAATATGTTTTCTTTAAAAGAGATTTTTTGGTATCCAATGTAAATTAAGAGGGTAGAATGAAAGGAATATAGGCTTTAAAAATAAAATACATAGGATATAAAATTCGTGATATTCTTGAGAGATTTATATCATAATATTTCATCATTATAAACCTCATCATAAAAAATCCCCATAAACTATATATTTCGAAGATAAAACTGTTACCTTGAGTTCCCCTTATTTGACTAAATGTGACCTCTTTTGTGATAAATTTTACACTATTATACTTATATAAAATACTCATTAAAAGGTATAATATCATATATTATTCTTTTATAACATTTCAACCCCACTTTTGTTAATAATTTCTTAAAATTTTCATTTATGGCCATTAACTACTTTATATATTAATAGTATTTTGGTTTGGTAGTTCTAGTCCATTTAAATTGATCATTATTCCATAATAATAAAAATGTTAATCATGATATAAATGTCATAAATATTAATTATACAAGTTTCAAGAGTCATCCATAATTGTTAGAGATAGAAAAATGAATTACACCAATCATTGAGTAAGTAAACCATACATACGTGTGGATGTTGTTTTCACTTTTCTACAAGTGGAATGAACGAAAGGAAAATAAAAAATTTATATTCCAAAATAATTATCATTTTATATAAGTCATATATATTCATTAAATATATCATTATTACACTCCATGAAAAAATTTACTTCAAAAAATGAATCACATCAATTAGTGGATGTGGTAATCCACAAAAATTGACAATAGATGTCATTACCTTCCAATGGATTAGAAGATTCTACGGTTGAAGAGATGTTATAATTATATAATTATAATTATTTAATAAATATAATATATTAACATTAAACATATCATAGTATTATACCTTAAATATGGTGATGAAAAATTAATACAATCATTATGTGGAGACTATAATCGGTTTTTACACATGTGTGATACTTTCACTTCCCATTGGATTGGGACAAGGTTAAATAAAATTGGTTTCATAATCCAAAAAATATTTAATTACATTGACAAAATTTAATTTTTTTTCTATGAAAATTACTATCTATATTGAGGTGGTAGTGAATAAGTATAAAATAATGAAACCAGTTAAGGTGATTAACTCCAGTTTGAAATAACTTCTTAATGGATCAATGTAAGGACCATATATTTGGTCTTTTGGGAAGACCAAACCCTCATTAAAATAGATGAGAATATTTAAAATGGATTTTAGTAGGTTATTGTTAATATGGAAGGCTCAAAATGGTGTAAATAAGTGAGGGAGAAGGTTCAGTTTTATAATTGAGTTCAGGGGAATGATAGATATTTCTAGAAATTTTAAATTTTAAAAATGAAAATCTCTTGTAAAATTCCTCCAAATTTTATTTAGTTCAAATATATGATAGAATTGGTTTGTAATATCATCATCCAATTTTAATTTCAACTATAGTAAAAATAAATGTCAACATTAGTGGATTGTAATTTTTTATTATGACCAATAAATTGGATGATAAAGGGATACATAATGACATTTTAGGCTATAAATTATTCACGTTGTCTCAAATCATGTTTTTTAGGATCTTTAAATAATTTCAAAAATAAAATTATTCTGATAAAATATCACTATTTTAAATTTTGAAACAATTCATTTAATTTGACATAAGATACTAAAATAAAAAGCTTTATTTTGAATATAATATTGAAAATGTATAGTAATATATCACATTAACCTATGAAATTCATCTAAAAAAATAAATTAATTAAAAAATATCACTGTTAATGTATTTAATTTCATTTATATTATTTTCCATTAATTTAATATATAACATTTCAGCATTGTGTATGATTTTTTTGTTAATAATATAATTCAAAAAAATAGAAAGAAATTATAATTATCTACATAACACCATTTTTCACAAAATTAATATTAATACTCATTCATAGATTATTTTTTTCCAATGTTAACATATAATGGATATTTAAAAAATAGAGTGATATTTTATAACATTTATTGTTTTAAATAATATATAATTCATTTTAAAGTAAAATAACCATTAAAAACTCAATTAATAGTGGAAGGTGATAAAGGTAAAATTAAATTCACCAATTAGTAATTAGGAGGAATAAATTATTTCTCTTCTGACCTATATTTTTCATATATAAACCAAATTTACAGAATTCAGAGGTGATAAATTTTACAATGAATAATATTCATATAGGAAAAATGTGGGGATATTTATAAAATTTGATCCTATATATTTCAAATATTTAGTTAATTTTATCAAATTTCATTTCATAAAAGTGTTAGAAATTAATTTCGATATAATAGCACATAAAGCGATGAAAACCTTTTTTTAGAAAAATACATTTTTAATTATAAAAGTCAGTTTATTATTATCTAATTTTATGGAAAACAATAAATGAATATAATTTTTTTAATATATAATATATAAAGTATACTAAAACCATTTTCCAAAGGTTACTCATTTAATTAATTAATATAATATTACATTATCTTCACAAAAACAATTTTCCAATCCAACTTATTGGTGATAAATATCACATTAAATAATATTTTTTTTAACAGTATGTTGTTATTTAAATCTTAGTGTTTTGTGTAATTCACGTAATTAAATAAGATAAATGTTTTTTTAAATATTTATCTTTAAATAATATGTTGTTACATTATACCCCATTAAAATTAATGTATCCCTTTTAATTAACTAATTAAATATAAATAAATGACTATATATTTGTTTTATTATATTTTCAAGATCCCGTATCGCTTATTCGAATTTGTTATTTCTCGAGAAAACATTAACAAGGTGACTAGTTCTGGTAGATATAACATTATCTCTACATTCCAAACTTTTTAATGGTTTTTATTACAAATAAAGAATATTTTCCATTTCTATTTCCTATAATTTTAATACGTCAAATGGAATAGGGATTTATTTTCCCACATAAGATACATAAAAAAATTAATGAACTTGAGAGTGGTTTAGTGGAAGATCCAACTAAGAAGCTACCATACCTAACAAATAAAAAATATCAAAAGGTACAATATACCAATAAGTAATATCTCCCTTCATTCCAAATCTCATTACCATATGTCATATTGAAATAAAAAATAACCCTTCTCACTAACATCATATTCTATATCACACCAACATTTGACAGCCTAGTGTTTCTGTTGACTCTAAGCTATTTTTTTGTGATACTAAATGTAATTTAATTACTCTATCATTTATATAAATAGATTAAATATTAATATATTTCATTCACAAAAAGCATCCCTCCATTTTCGAGTTCTATAATTCATTCCATATAGGAATTAATAAGGATCTATCTGAATGATCAAGTGAAGGAAATTTTTTGTAACAAATCATTACTCTAGGAAGGTGATAATCCCAAAAAGTAGTGAAATCCATAGAAAAAGATCTCTGCATAGAATCTATGTTTGGATTTTTTCTCATAGAAAGACCATTTTTTTAAGGATGATATTCTATACTGAAACTCATCTATGTATCCAAAGAATTCTAAAGTCTTCTCGATAACAATGAGGTAACCTAATATGCCAATATCATACAATAGAATATTGTAAATCATACAAGCATAGCAATTACAGTATATAAGTTCTATCAAGATAATATATATATAAATATTATCAATTTTCATTGAAGTACGATGAATTAGTATGCTGATTGAATATAACCCATATATTATTGTTTCCTTTTTTATGTATTTGGGGGTCTAATGGAAAACTCGGTTGTGAAGATTTCCCATTTCTATTCTGGTATGGTTAATAGTTTTAGATTCCCCTTATAATTTTGTCTCATAACCATAACATGGTTTCATACAAATAGCTCAGATATATACTCAACAATATTTATCTATATCTTGTCCCACCAGAAATAATATTCTAGTTCTCTATACATCATTATACATCATTTATGAATAGAGAATGAGGAACATTGAGCTTCATCTAATAGATCATTCAAAACTAGTATGTATGGAAAATAAACATGGTTCCTGAACCATATCATTTCATCACAGTCAAGGTTATATTTATGAAGATTTCTAACCTTGTTCAATAGTTCCATATCTTCATTTTGTACCTCAATAATATTCCCTTGGATAGATGGTTGAACACTTCTTTAAGAAAAATTATATTTCAATACTTCCATCTATTTTTCAAGATCCATCTGTTGAAAATTTAGAAATATTAAAAAAATTATGATCTATATAATACATAATATACAATGGTGATTTTGGATAAGAGCATCATCCACCTTATCTATTTCCCATGGTGGTAATATAATGAGAAGTCATAATATTTAATTAGATATAACCATATTCTATGGAACATATTCAACTATTTCTATGTGAAAATATACTAAAAACATTTATGATTAGTATATAAATCACTAATTTACATGAAAAGGCAGTGCCTCTATATCATCAATGAAACATTACAGTAGATAATTTCGAATAACGATTTGGGAAATTTTTCTCATGAACATTAAAGTGGAATGAGGCAAAAATTATCACTATATCATTATATATAATAATGCATCTAAATAAATTCTATTGTTAATAACTATATAATACAAATTCCTATACACTATAGAGTAATTTAATCACAGGTTCATTAACTTGCCTTCGCATTAGTTCCATGAAATTTTCTTTAAATTCATGTTTAAAATGGAACTTAGATCCCTTTCACATTAACTTAGTGAGTTGATTATACAATCAAGATAAATTTTACACAAGTCACTGATAATATCAAAAAAAATATAAAAAAATTATTGAATTATTCATAGTTGTTTTTCTGTGCTAATGATAAATAACATATTTCAATGAAGGATCTACTAGTATACCCTCAGTTGAGATTAAATGACACAATAATTAAAACTTTCGATGTAGGTGTTAAAAGGTTAAATTTTTTTACAAAAGTTTCACCTCCCATTGGGTTAAGTACAATTATTATGTTATATTCATTCTCTTACATAATCATTGAATATTTAATAATATCATATTTGAAGACTACCAAAAAACTGAGAAGGTAATCTCTAATGATTGTTAATTAAATAAATGATGATATTGGGTGAATTATTATGATAAATGACATCATTATAAATTAACAGAGTTCATAACATGTAAGTTATTTTAACATCATAATATCCTCATTCATAACCCTCAATTGATGATATCTAAAATTAATATCAATCATAGAAATTATTGAGCTCTGTGTAGTTTATCAAAAAATCATTAAAATGGGATAGATGATACTTGTTCTTGATAGTGATCTTATTATGTTATGGATAAAAACTGGAGAGTCGCATGGATCAATCTTCATTCATAAAAATGAACTGATTTATTACATATTAACACACTTTGTTGAATGAATCCCTTTTCAATATTATCTTATAATTTCTTCTATAGTTCACGAAACTCAGTCGGGGCCTTTCTATATGGTGTTGTAGAAATTTTTGTAGAATAGGTATGACTTATATGATTATATAGAAGTAAATATTTGGTGGAAGACCAATAATTTATTTTATAAAGACATATTTAATTTCTTATACTATAAGAATATCATTGATGTTTGGTTTCGCCATAACCATTTTACATAATTATTCCTTTTGAATTAGAATCGTGACACATACAATGATGTAATTTCCATTGTATGTTCATGTTTATTATCACACTTTAGGAAAATAATAAATTATTCATAATATAAAATTTAACATCCTTTACTTTGAAATAAATGTGGGATGTATGTAATGAAATCCAATCCATTCCTAAAATATACTAAAATTCATCTATAGCAAGAATGATGGTATTTTAAAGTTCCAAATTCCAAAAAAAAATAAATTTGGCAATAATTATAAACTTGTTATATGATCATCATACCATTGGGGTTTTTTTATTTTTAACTCAACATATATTATTTTATTGTGTTCCATGATTCCCATAGGAAATTCTTTAGACTGAAATGTGATAAGATATCTAGAATCAAATAATCTGTTAGCTGTTGTAGAGTTGACGGTATTTTTCACCTTTCACAACATTGTAATCATGCACTACATCAACAATAGTGATCCCATGTGACATGAATTTATATATATGATTAATGGGTTTTTGAATTTGATCATCATCATTGAAATTTGGTTTTATCCAATGGTTGGATAATTCACATATTCAATACATCTAAAAAAATATATTGTGGGTGGTGCATTTTTTAGATCCTTCTCCCTATTTTATCAATTATCTAACATCATACCCTCAAATAAACATTCAACTTCGGAATAACCATACTTTACATACCTAAAACATTTACCCATTTCCTTATGAAAATTTCTACCATGATTCTTTAGACACATTGAGAATAAAGTAAAGTGCATCTTGTTTCATCAATAATTTTTAATTCCCTTTTAATTCCTTATTTCCATTCTTCTAAAAAAATATATTATGGATATATAAGTCCAGTATTCATCTCATACCCTATGGCACAAAAAATGATTTCATAATTTATAATTAGTATATTCATGGGTAATTTCCTTCATAGAATAGGCTTTAATCTACTGAAGAATCATTCATCCATATTTTTAGGTTATATGATTATTCCAAAAGAGTACCCCAACTTTCATGTAGAATATTCCTCATAGGTACCAAAATATTCATCATCCTTCTATTCAAGGTAAATGAATTCATTTTTCATATTTTTTTCAATAATATATGGAATTTACTAAGTGAGAAAATATATTAAATTCATCCTACTCAATGGAGTAAATTACTTCTTACTACCTAATTTTCATGACATGTGTCTAACATTGATTCTCTTTTCCATCCAATTTATAAGAACCCGAATACATTTATAAAATTTTGAATACTAGATAATGGAAAATATATTTTCAATGGAACAGATTCATTTATCAACAGCTAGTGGATCATTGGATCTCCTAAAATAAGTGTATTTGTATTCATGTAGGAATCAAAAAAATATTTTGCCCTCCTTTTCTGGTTTTCGAAGCACAATGTTGTTTATAAATAGAATAGATTTTTTGAGTACATAAATGATATTATTCATTCTATATCTCATAACATTTGGTTACGGATGAGGAAAATAATTTAATTATTTATCACATTCAGAATTGAAATTATTTCTTCTGGTTACATCCACCTACTAAACCCAAAAACCATAATGTGAGAAAAATAATCATTATTGAAAATCATAAATCATAAAAATTAATTTATAAGATATGTAAATCATGAAACATTATTTTATGAAACCTTATTTTTAACCTATAAAATTCATTATTTTTACTAAAACATTAGGATTTTATCCTATACATAGACTTATCTTGAGGGTTCTTACTACAAATTTATAATAATAGATTCCAAATGATAACTAATAATTTTTTCTGGTACGAACTATAGAAACCCAATATGTTCATACATAGATATCAAATATTAATAGATGAATGATATTTAAATAATATAATTTTCCATTCAAGAATAATATAGGTCTTTTATATTTGTAAACATGAATGTACATACAAGATTTTCATAAATGATCAACACCATCTCCCATTATGTTCTTCATAATGTGAACCCTTCTTAGACATATCATACATGGTTCCTTTATTAATAACTAGGGTAATGAAACCATATGAAATATTGTGCTCAAATTCTCTCCATGTTCAATAATGGTAGATATTAATGATTCTATAAGAATAAAATAATAATTAGGGTGCGATAAACTGATAAAATAATTTTAAAGTCATACCCTACATATAATTCATCCTAATATTTTTTCATGGGATAAATATTGGTAGTTTATAAGACATGAATCATATAATAAAAAAATAAAATGATCCACGATATCATATCAGTGTAATAAGAAATTAAATTATGGAATACACATAAGCATAGAAAATAATTTCCTTAGTGTTAAATTATTACCTCCAAGACTGACACATTGAATTGTGTTAAAACCCCAATGTATCATAGTAGTAAACCATAATTACCATGACAATCATAGTGTACATATTCCCTTACTGAATTGGGTTCATTTCCAATTCCGGACCTATTTATATAATGAGATACTAATATTGACCCACTGAATTAGATTTTTATATATGTCTCATCCATAACATAATGAAAATCATAGATATGTTTTCCAAAAGATCATAAATCATTCATTATATCATTATCCCTGGAAAAAAATTGATTTTCTAAACATTTATCATTTCATAAACTATAAAAAAGAAATGGGTATCATAAATATTTCATCAATTCATCATGGAATAAACTATGTAAATGGAACGAGTTTTATAAATTTCTTATAATAATTATAATAAAACAAATAGATAAATGATAAGGATGGTATCTTTATATCATTTCCTCTGAAAATAATATGTTTAACAGGGGTTCAATTCATTTTTTTATTGAAATACCTCAAAAATATATTTAAAACCTATTTATGTAAAATACATTTTCCACTTCAAAAATAAATTTTTTAATATATAAAAAATTAAAAAATTTAAATAAACCATTTTTATAAAATAACCATATATTATTATATTGTAATTTTTAAATCATTAATAAGTCATTATGAAGGGAATTTCTATTAATTTCATAAATTTTAAGAAAACATGCCTTACACACATTTTAAAAAAAAGTATATCATGTGTATAATTGGTGTAAAATAAAAATAGAATAATTGTAAATAAATTTTGGAAAAAATTTAAAAATGAAATTAATCAGAGTGAAATGTTTTTCAATCTAAGAGAGATAAAATTTTGTTTATATAAAAAATGGTTTTTTTTATCATGAGTCCTTTAAGAGATGAGAATGAATGGAATGACGATATTTGAAAAAACTAATGGGATAAGAAAAATAATGGTATTTTTGAGAGTTCTATTATAAAAATTCATCTTTAAAATCTTCATCATAAAACAACTTCGATAAAAAATTTGATTGTAACATAAAAACCATGTGTTGAGTTCCCCTTTTTACAAAAGCAATCTGGTCACCAGTATAACAAATTTAATCTTAACATAATTATATACCATAATCCTAAAAATAATTATAATATCATATATTATCCCTTTATAGTATTTTGAAACCCATTTTATTGATAATCCGTAAAAATATTCATTTTGCGTTTTAACACTTTCGTTTATCAAAATTATTTCAGTTCAATAGTTTTAGTAGATGACCATAGTTCACAGTTCCATATTATTAAAGATGTTTATAATGATAAAAATTTTATATATATTAATTATATAAATATTCATATTCATCAATAAAATCTTGATAAAGAAAATTAATTTCATAGTTCATGGAGATGGTAGGTCATATATATGCATAAACAATAATTTTAATTTTTAATAGAAGAACAAAAGAAATTTAAATAAAAGCATACCTTACCTAAAAATTAATAACGATATAAATGTATTATATATTAATTAAATTTTTCCCAATTTCCATACACATTAAATTTAAATTAAAAACAGACACATTGATTCTTGGAGGTGGTAGTCCAAATTTATGCACCAACAACAATATCATTTTACAATAGTATGGATGAAAAGAAGGTATAAGTTATATTTTATATATAGATCTATAATTAAGTAATAATTACAATATATTAATATTTACATAATTATAGCATTGATCCATAAAATTTGATAATAAAAAATGAATATTTTCACTATGTGGATACATTAAGTCATAAGTACGGATGAGTCATACTTTCATTTCTTATTTGTTAGGAATGGGAGATAAAAATTGTGGTTTTATAATCGTAATAAAATTTTATAGTATTTTTGAAAATTCAGTAATCATTTTATGAAAAAATCCATATATTTGGATTACTTGACTAAAATATATAAAATGAAGTGATCAGTTAAGGCAGTTACCGATTTTTTGGAAGAACATATTTTTTTTGACAAAATAAGGCGGATCCATTAATGATGTAGATCAGAAGAAATACAGTAGCGTAACCACGATAGAAAATGATTGAACCAAAACAAATCCTCGTAAGGAGGACCAATGCCTGCCATCTTGTGAGCGGCTTAAATAACCGATAACTGGTATTTTTGGAATTAAATAACCCATAGAATGTGTATTGGGAATTTTAGAAGGTATTTTTATGGGATAACTAAATTATAATGCTAAATGTGGTGTAAATAAGTATGGGAGAAGGTTCACTTTTATAATTGGGGTGTGGGACACTTTTGAGATTTCTTAAAATATTAAATTATAGAAAATTAATTATAAAGTAAAATACTCCCAAATAGATAGTTATTAACATATAAGATGTTATTGTCTTAAATTCCAACAAAAAATATAATTTATTCAATTATGTGGTATCATTTTAAAGCTTAACTTTTTTTATTAACCCGTGTTTAACTAATTTTAATTTTCACTATGGTAACAACTTTTTCAATATTAATGTTTGTATTTTTTTAATAATGAGGTAAATATTCTCCCATTAATTGATAAATAATGAAATTTCCCTCAATATAATTTTCACGTGAAATTATTTCATGATTTTTTAATTATTAAACAAAATATTATTCTGATAAAATATCATTGCTATCAATTTTGATACTATTCATTTAATTTTACTTAAAAAGAAAAATAGAAAAATTGGAATTTCAAAATAATATTTTTTACCAACTACAATTTTTCATATTATCATATAAAAGTCATGTAACGCTATAAATTTCTCAAAATATAGAACCCATTATATTTTCAACATCATTTATTTTATCCTTCTATAAATTGTACAATTACTTCTTCGGTATTGTGTATGCTTTTCTAGTAATAAAATAATACCTATAAATAGAAAATAATATTATAATAAAGATAATTTAATTGTTAAAATAATTAATATTAATATTTAATTTTAACTAGTTTTTTCATATTTTAACACGTATTGGTTATTTAAAACAAAAAGAGTTACATTTTATTAATTTCCCTAATTTAAATTATATAGAAGCCATTTTTATGGGGAAGTTTTAATTAAAAAACTCCATTTAAAGTATATGGTCATAATTGTAATATTTCATTTATCTAATAAGAATTTGGATTAAAATTATGTCTTTATCAGAGATTATTACGCTAGATTAACATGATTTACACTTTACTAAACTGATAATATTTCCCACAATTACAATTCATTTTGGAAAAAAGGTATATATTTACCAAATTTGATTCTTCAGATTCTAAATATAAAATCTTTTTTATCTAATTCAGAATGTATAAGTGGTATAAATGTATTTTATAACAAGAATGAAAAATTTGACGAAAGATGCTTTTTAGAAAAATACATGTTTAAGAAGAAATCATTGTTTATTCTTATCACATGATTAGAAAAATAGTAAATTAATGTTTAATGTTTTATATAATATATAATATATATATTTCAATAAAATAATTCATAAAAACTGAATAATTTAAATTTTTAATATTCAAATACATTGTTCCGAAAAAAAATTAAAAAAAATTTCAAATGATTTTTATTTTAATTTATAATAAATTAAAATTTGTATTATTTTTATACATATGTAACCATAAAATTTTAATAATTTAGTTATTAATATTTAGAGCTATCAATCCAATACTAGGAAGAAACTATCACATTAAATAATAAAAATAGTTTTATATTATATCATTGTTTATTTAAACCTGGTGTTGCTTTTATGAATTTCTTTTAATGAAATTAAATTTACTTAAAATAATATATTTCATTAAATTTCGAGGAGTTACATAATTTAAATAAGATTATTAAAAATAATGTATAAACTTTTGGTTTTTCCCCAATTTATTCTCATCTTACTTTTAAAATGTTACTTTTTAAAAAATTGATAAATATTGAAATTGAGTCAAAATAATATTAGATTAGTTTCTCGAGGATATTATATAGAGGATGGTATTTATTTTGAAGAATAATTTTCACCTATTTCTAAATTAGAATAAATATTCATATTTATATATTATATTTCTTTTCATCGATTGAACTTATTACAAATTGATTTCAAAATCACTTTTATGAATAACAACATTTATAAATAATTATTTGTTAAAAAACCCCCCATTTTTGAAATTTAAAATAATCATGATTATTTTTTGGAACTATCTATGAGTTTATATGTTATTAAATATGTTATTAATTATTGGTATGAATATTTATCTAGTTATATTTTTAAATACTATTCTAAGAATGGAAACGTTAATACAAAATTTTTTATTAGAAAAAATGGAAATGATATCCTGATTTTGAAATTTGTTTTTCTAAGCTTATTTTGGATAAATATGTGATAATGTTTTTAATGAATTTTCATAATGATTTAAATCTAAAATTTACATCAATATGCTGGGTGATTTGAACTTATTTCTTCATCTACAAATATTTATAAGAAATGCTAGTATTTTTATAATTACATATAAATATTTTATATCACTAGGTAAGATAATTGGATTATAATCTATTAAAAGTTAAAATATTATAATCATTACAAATTGATAATTATATTTAGATTAATTTGGAAAATCAAGTGATTTTAAAATTATATAAGAATGATTAGATGTTTGTTACAATTAAATTCTTTCAGTACAAGTTTTATTTTATGAGTTTTCATCTGTTCTATATTTCAAAGTGACCCTAATGTTAGTTTCATTAAATTTTGTAATATGACTATCTTGTTCATTAATATATCTTTAAATAATGTATTATTTTACAATACTAAAACGAATTTTATCCGAATATCTATTTTTATTTTCAAATTGGAGGATGAAAATAGTTTCAAATGTCACCTCAATTGTGTGTCATTTAATAGGTGTGTATTTAGTTTGATGGGCATCGTGGAAGAAATTCTATTTCTATTTCATTCATGGAATATGAATCCATTGATACTACATAATATTATTCTCAATCCTTATGGATTATGGAAACCCTTTTTTAATAAGGATTTGATTTTGACAATATTCATATATTATGTGACAATAATTTTCATACCGATTTCCAAAAAATATTCAGATGATTATATAACTAAGAATATTGGTGTAAAATTGCATTCTCTTAGGGATAATATTAGAAAATATAATATAAATATGTAATTTATTTCTATAGATAATCTTCATACTAATGTATGTTCTAAGGTAATGACCCTAACCCAAGTAGCATGATGCTAGTGTATACTTTGGTACATATGCGTACGATACAAATAATCACATCCTGAAGGTCCAAATTGTATAGCAGTATTGAAAAATAAGATACATTCATGATTCCCATAATATATTTGAAAACACAAAATTCCACATAATTACTATTTTGATAATATCATTATTCCTTGTAGAATATCCATGAATATAATTTAGAATACACTTCCAAGATTATTGGGAAAGGAAAAAAATGGTGATCTCAAATTATCAGTAATGTTTAAGTATAATAGAAGTAATCAAGAATCAATAATCATAACCAAAATAGAAAATTAAATAAAAATTCACGCGTTCCATATAATCAGTAAATTGAGAAGGATGTGTATCCCGATATAATATCCATGTGAAAATATCAGGGATAAAAATAAATATAGGATTGTAAATAAATTAGAAAACATTATATTTAATCAATAAAATGACTATCATAACTGAATAAGGAATAATTAATTTGTAATAGTAAATAATTGGATACACATTCCAAGTATTTAATAAATGATAATAAAATGCATCCCAATAAAATATCCTTTTGAAACTATCATGGGTAATAATAACAAAATTATTAATGAATTCATTTTTAATTTATTAGACATCATGTATTAGGCACATGATACCTCTTCCATCAGGACCATTCATAAGACAGTTTATAACTAATTGTTAAAAACTCATCTTTTTTGTCCAATTGATTTTAAGGTAGAATACTAATTCACTTCATGAGACTATGTATACATCAAGAGGCTATCTATAACCATTCTCACCTTTGTCTATATTTCCACATATTTCCTCATATATTTAGTTATCATTTAAATTCATGAAAAATAATCCTTATCATCATATACATTTATTTATTAAATAATATGGATTATTCGGTATTTATATAGATAAAAAATAACCTTTAATGTCTAACATCATATGTCGAAATGATGTATATTATATTCAATAAACACATCCATGATAAATATTATGAATATTTAGAGGGAAATTTAATGTCCAATGATCATAGGTAAGTAAATATTTCATTTTAATTTCTATCACTAAAAAATGAATCATGAAAGTGAATATCAATGCATTCCTAGGTCAAATGATCATAAAAAATCAATAGAAAGAATAATTATGGAATCAGTAAAACATATATCAATTATAGTAATAATAAATAATTTTTTGTTATTTAATATAAATACTATATAAAAACATTAAAATTATTCTGGACGAAAATATCATTTACATTTATAAAATCAGTTTTTAAATTTAAAAGACAAAAAATTGAATATAATTTTTAGTGAAAATAATAATTTAATATTATAATGTAATCATCAAACAATCAGGTGGTCATGAATGTAGGAAATTTCATACATGTTCTGTATGTTAAAATAATGATTGTTTTCACTTTTTTGGTAAAAGCCAAACATTCCTAGTTTTGGTTGTATCATGAATATGTTTTCAAAATTAATTTTTCGAAATTAAAAATGCATAACAATTTAACGAATAAATCCCCTGTAAAAGGTTTAAAAACATTTTTGAGAAAATGTTCTTTTGAAAAGCGGGCCTTAGAAGTAAACAGATTTTTGACCAAAGAGATAAATGATGTTGAATCTTCATAGAAATAATTATTTATTATTTTATATAAAAATAGTGGAGGATTATACTAAAACATTAAGACATAATTAATAACCAAAGGATAATAAAATTAATGTTTTTATGAAATAGTGATCAAATAATTTCCCTTAATGGAAAATATGGTATATATAATATAGACTAAAACGAAATTCTTATGTAAACCCTTGCAAAGATTATAAAATTGAATTGATAATCAACCAATGAATAAATTATGTGCCTCAAAATTAAATCCAAATAAATTATTGGATATGAAACATTATTTATATTTAAAATTTAATATGAACATAAATATAGAATATTAATGATAATGAGTAAGTAATATAACCAAATTGAAAAATTGAGTAATAAATGAGATTAACAAATGGTAATATTTTCTTAAATTCCCCTTGGATGAAATAATTAAATTAGAAAATTATAATTCCATTAATTATGAATGAATCATGATATAATATCTCAACTCTACAGTATATACATCAAATAAAATAAATTATAGTGCATAACGTTACAATATGCTTCAATGAAGTGAAAATGAGGCAAAATCCCTTACCTCACACTTCCGTTTAGTTGAAAATTCTTTAACCTCCATTATAATTGTTTTAATAATGTCATTATGTCGTTCTATAACTATATCAATATTTATAATATTATATATGAAACTTTTATAACATTATCACCCATTCTTTTTCATTTCTTTCAGGTGTTAATTGCCTTGATTTCTCATTCATGATTGGTCATGAAAGTTATTATTCTTGTTCATATTATATTTCTATTTAATATATATAACATTAATATTGAAATAATTATCATATTTTTACATAAATTATATTTTTATAACTAATCATGAAATATGGTTACGAAAAATGGACTATGTTATAATAATGGAGACGGTACACCGTACATACAAATGAGTAATATTATATTTTTTCAATAATAGTTATGTAAAGGTAGTGAGTAATATTTTATATTTCAAGAGTTATAATAACATAATATATAACATACTATTTATTTAAATATACTTATATATATTAACCTTGTGTTTTGGTAATGAAAATAGTGCCACATTGCAGCATAAAGGTGGTAGTACAAATATACATAAATTATGTTATCATTTTTTGTGTAAAAATGAAAAGCATATATTATATTTTCAGAATGATAAATATTATGATATTTTAAAATATATAAAATATATTTATTAAAATTATCCTTATTAAATTCCATGCAAACAGTTAGGGAAAGAAGAATCTAATCTGTTTGTGATGTGGTTATCGGACATACACAAGAGTGACGTTATCATATCCCCTATGTAATGGAATATAAAAATATATATATGATATAATTAATACATAGTTATAATAATGTTATAAATTTCACTTATATTTAATTTAAATTCATCATCATACCAAACTATGATATGGGTTAATATAATAAATGAATGGTAATGGTTTACAAGGTAATAGTCCTCCACACACATGAGTGATGATTTCATACCACATTTAATAAATGTGCGTTTAATTTATGGTCATTTAATTAAAATAAAAACATATAAGTAAATATAATGTTTTGAGCTTATTATGTCATCATTTTATAAAAAAAATTAGGATATGGAGGATGAAATAAAATTAAAACTCCCATTGAAGAACATTACCTCTACTTCATGTACCATCCTTAGTTTGGAAAAAATACCTTCCTAGGTTGTTTTGTTTCCCCAAATAAGAATTATAGGGTTCAACGAGATAATTTTGGATGTTATTTGTTATGGTAATTAATAAAAAAAATGGGTTTTGTATGTTAAAAATAGATTAGAGGTGGTGGCCTATTATAATTGAGGTGATTGGCACAACGGTGTTTTTTGAAACGAGAAAGGTGTAAACACATTATTCACATTCCCAAAGGGTATAAAATTCAATATTATAAATAAGGATAAATTATAGGGAATAAAAAAGTCCATAAAATATATTTTATGAAACATTTTTGTTTCTTTTAACGCAGTTATTTTTAGTTGAACCCCAAGTAAATCCATTTTTACCTTGAGCATAGAAAACAATTTTTATGTCTTTCACACTTAATTTTCATGAAAATTTAATATAACATTATTAAATATTATGTATTATTATTATTCCAAATGTTGATTCTGTTTTAACAAATTACAGTCACATAATATTCAAAATTTTACTTAAAATTAATCATGTTGATGTGAAGAGAATGTAGGTTTTAAAATATAATATGTTCAAAAGATGGAAAAAATTATTTCATAATTCAACATAAAAATAACTAAATTTTATAAATTTTATTAATAGACTTATAAATTGTCTAATTTTACTTTGAAAATAATTTAAAATATATTTTATCATTATAAATAATTAAAACAAAAAAAATTCAATTAAAATTCAATATTTCTCATTATTCCTCACAAAATGAAACATTTCCGAAAAAATCAAAAAATATCACCCAATGATAATTATTATATTATTATAAAAAATGAAATTACTTTTATAAATATATTATTATAAATGAGGTAAAAAATATTTTAAATTATGTGTACAAAGCATTAAAACTGTATCATCTATTAAATATTCTTCTTTTCAAAACACATTTTGTTTTCATTGAAATAGTTATTATAATAATCATAAAAAATAGATAAATTTATAATTTATATTTAAATGTTCAATCCTTATACTATTTATAATTTAGTTTGTAATATACATACCCACCAATATAACATCTATGTTATAAGGATATACCACATTACATTTTATTTAGTCTTAGGGTTGAGTGTTCCATAATTTATCTAAAATAATAAATTTAAAGAAATATGTTTCACGGGTTTCTTAAGTTCATTGTTTCATATAGGATACAATATTGAATTTAATATCCATGTTTTAGATTTTTTATGTGATACATTCTCCCCACCATAAATATATTACTTCATCAAAACATTATCATGATCTCAAAAATCATGGGTTGGATATCTGAAAATTCATTTATTAAAAAACAACATCAAAAAAATATTATAAAATATCCTATTAATTATAAAGATATGAAAGTCAAAAAGATTAGATGGAATAACATATAACTCAGTTTCTATGTAGGAAAACATTTTTGGAAATATATGATGTGGACATTTAAGAAAACCCTAAATAATTATAGAAAGTGGAAGGGGTCATTAATCAAAATAAAGTTAATAATAAATGGATTGTTGAGGAACTAAAACGATAAATCAAAAATGATTTAATATACCATTTGATTCATTATATTTGAATTTTAAGGATAATTGTTTTTTCTAAAGATCATTTTCTTAAATATTGGGAATTGTTTTACCAACTATGAATATAATAAAATATAGATACATGATAAATTTAAATTTCATAATAATAATATTATAAATTATATTTTGTTCCATAAATATATAATTCATCCCATACCCCCAAAAATTAATATCCCTAATTGAAAATTTTATGCCTTATGCACTAAAATTTACTTATAATAGATCATTGTATCCAAAAATAGTAAAAAACTATTTCTGTCGGCCTCAACCTATTTTTTAAAACAAGTATGGTTAGTAAAATTTATCCAATATAATAATTTTATTTCATAAACTAAAAATTAACACCACTGGTTTATCATTAATTTTAATTTTTAATGTTTTTTATCTATAGAAAATGACATTTTAACTAGTATATTGCATAGTTTTGTTGTATGCACTAAACCCTTATCATCCCTTAGTCATGAGTTCAAGACCCACATACTTACTAGATTTCATGAGCTATCTTCTAACATGCTTGGTGTTTATTTTCTAAAATTGTATCAATAAAATTCTTGTTGAGTTCCAATAAAAATTTTGGACATTTTTGAAATAAACTAATCATTAAATATCCTTTTTACTATGATTTTTAATAAAAACATATTTTTTACACAATGTAAAAATATTTTATGTTAATATTATAAATATTTAATTAATGATGTTGTTTACCCTAAATATTATCAATACATTTAAATATATGTCAATCATAATTAAATTAATTATTCCTCAAAAACATTTTATATAACATAAAATAATCCAATGGGTTTTATTTCCATATATTTCTCACAAAATTTCCCCACACCTGGTAGACTCACAACACATTCAACCCCAGAAGAATTTTCTACAACATTGAAATTTTCATCAATGATAAAATCATTAACACATTATTTTATCTATTATAATTATGATAATGAATATATATATATATATATGGTTTTGGAATTTAATAAACACCTTAAATTTTAAATGATTATTATACCAAAATAAAATTGGTAAAAAAATTATATAATATAATTCATGAATCCCAATAAATTCATTATCCCTTTTATTCCAACATAGGTCTTTCTGTGGCCTAGGATTTGTCCTTTAGAAGATTGGATTGAATCGATAAATTCCAAGTTTCCCCACATTTATAATAATTAATAATAAATATATCCCTAGTATGGAATTTATTTCCTTCCATCATAATCTTAGATTTTTCTTGACAATTAATAATTTTATGCACTTTGTTTCCACACATAAAAAATTGTCATGTTCCATTGTGGAACATTTCTCACAATCTAAGACAAATTAATTTCAACCTAGGTCATTCATTATCACGGTCTATTTAATTAATTAAAAATATATATTAAATAAAATTTGAATTATCTATAGTATATCCCCCAGGATTTTCAAACCATGTGCCTTATACAGGTTGTTTTTTTCACACGTTGATTATTAGGTCAAACAAAATGAACCTTTTTATGAGTTATTTCCCTAGATTCATCTGTTCTAGAACCACATATTCTATTAGTATCCAAACATGGATGTATTTATTGGAAATAACATATAACCATTACCATACCAAAACATTGGGATGGTGTTCTTTACATATCCTCAAAGTATATCATTTTGTTATGTTCCTTAATATATGATTTTGTAAATCTAGTTCCTAATGATTATATAAACTTCCTTTAATACCATCTGTAATGACCCTGAACCCATTAAACCATAGTTGGTGTCTTACTTTATTACACTGCCATAAGATAAAACGAATCACATCCTGAAGGAATTTATTTTTTAGTTGTCTTGGTAAACCAGATACATACATTATTCCCCTATTAATTCTTAAAAATCAAATTAAATAAAAAATCATTAATATCATTATTTCTTATATAATATAATTGAATATGAATTTTAGTCACTTCATCTATTCCTGATAAAGAAAATAAAATAATGATGACAAAAACTGCTTACTAAGTGTTATGTAAAAAAGTATAAATCATGAATCAATATGCATTATCAACATGGAATGGTATGTAACTAATAACACATTCCAGGTAATTAATAAACTAAAATGTAAGTTCATCTATATATAATATCAATGAAAAAATAAAATGGATGATAATCAGTATTGAAGTGTAAATATCTAAAATCACATACCATTTGATCAATAAAATTACTATCATAATTGTAGAAGGAAAAATCACAAATGAATTGAAAATAATTGAACACACATTCCATGTTATCAATAATGGTGAATCCAATATTTATATCATTTAGAAAACTATCCTTAATAATAGTCATATAATTTTAAATGATGGAAATACTTAATTATTTTATTTCATATATCATGAACATGATACCTCTACCATCATGATCTTTCACAATACAATTTAAATCCAATGAGTGAAAACTTATAGAGTTTTGAAAATTATTTTATGATAGCTTAATAATTCACACCATGACACTAATGATGCATCATGGTAATGTATATAACTATGAACCAGCCATGTCGCCAAGTCTAAATCATTCCACATATTTCATATAAATTATTAAATTAATAAAAAAATATTTATATTATCATCAAATACCTGTATTAATGGGGAAATACATATTTATAAATATTTCACCAAATAAAAATATATATTCCAATGTAGAAAACTATATATAGATGTTATATATGGTTTAATCAATAAAAATATCCATGATACATAATATATATATTTAGTGGAATTTACTATCCAATGGTCACCAGAAATTGAATATTTAAATGCAAAGTTATTGTCTAAAAAATAAATCACGAGTATAAATTTAATAATCTACATGAATAAAGTATCATAAAACTACCATTGGAATAATATGGATGGAATCAATACAACATATAACCCCTGGAAAAATAATAACGGTTTTTCGTTATTGATCAATAAAAATACCATAAAATGTTATTTAAAAATATTATTGAGAATAATATGTTATTAATTTTGAAAATAATATTATAAAAATAAAAGTTCACAAAACAATTTGAAAATAATTTTATTTTGAAATACAATTTGAAATAGATAATGGGTGTTTTAAAAAACTGAGTGGTCTTGAATACAAGAAATTCCATACATTTTGAGTTTGCTTTAATGGTGATTCCTTTCAGTTTTTCTATAAAATACAAATTGGCATTGTTTTTAAGAAGACCTTAAGATTCCTTTCTAAAAATTGTATAAATAGTAAATCTAGTTTAAAATTACTTTAATTAAACATTGTAAAGGGGATATTGTTTCATTTTTTTTAAATATTGATTTGATATAAAATGGATTTCCAACTAATGGAATAAATAAATTTGAATTTTCATAAAAAAAATTCTCAATAATTTTATATACCAATGTGTGAATTGTTTTTATTGTAAATTGGAAAAATAATTTATAAAAAAATTATAAAAATATTAAATGTTTTATTAAAAACATATTAAATAATTTCTTTCAATTGAAATTCGGGTATAAAAATTAAAAATAAAATGAGATTGTGATGTAAATCCTATAAAAGAGAAAAATGATTAATTGATAATAAAAGAATGAATCAATTATGTGGGTAAAATTTAAATCCTTATAAAACAATTGTATATAAAACATAATGTATTAAAATTTAAATATTCACACAACAATGGTATATCAACAATGAAGAAGATGTAATATAGCCCAATGAAAAGAAATTGAGTTATGGAAGTATTCAACACATGGAAATATTTCATGTAAATTAACCTCAAATGAAAAAATTATAATTAAAACAATAAATATAATTAATTTTTTATTAATCATGAGATTATATATAAAATTCTAATTATAGAGATCATATTGAAAAATTCAGCACATAGTGTTACAACATTCTTTAATAAAGGGAAATTGAGATGAAGTCCCCTACCACAAAATTTCTTATAGATGAACTTGTATTGAGCTCCTAAATAGTGGTTTTAATATTTTAATTAACCTATACCCAGACCATATTAATATTTATAATATCATATATTATCATTTTATATCATCATGTCACCCTTTCGTTAGTAATCTTTCATTATTGTCATTGTTTCGGATGTTAACTAACTTGTTTTATCATTCATGCTTTGTCCTTAATGATGTTATTATTATACATATTATATAGTTATATCATATATAGAATAATAGTGATGTAATAATTAACATATTTTTTAAATAAATAGTAATATTATAACCAATTTTTAAATTTTTTTATGAAAAATGGACTATGATACAATAATTGTGACACTAGGCCATATGTATGCATTAGTAAAATTTCCATTTATCAATTATATTTATAGAAAATATTTAAGTAATATTTTAACCATTAATAACAATTATAATAACTTATATACCATATTATTTTTTAAAATTTATTTACATATTTTATCCATGAGCTTTGTGGGTGAAAAGTGTGTCTCATAGCTTAGTAATGGCGGTAGACCACACATACATGAACAATGTTACAATTTTTTAGTGAAACAATGACATATTATCATTTTATAATGAAAAATATATCATTAATTTAATTTATAACTCATTTATTAAATAAATATATCCTTATATCATTCAATTCAATTGGCTAGTGTATGACTAATCACTTCGATTTGTGATATGATAGTCTGTCGTACACAAGAGCAACGTTATTATATCCCCTATGAAATGGAATTTAAAAATTTATATATAATATATAATGATAATTAGTTTAAATTAGGTTATTAATATCATATATATAATTTAAATCCATCATCATACCCATCCATTAGTGGTGGAAATTGAAAAAATAATGACATCAGTTTATGAGGCGGTAGACCACCATACTCATATATGATGATTCCATAACTAATTTGATTGAAGTGGACATGGTTTTAGGACATGAAATTAACATAAAAACACAATTTATATGTAATATACTTATTTATTATATCCTCATTTTTAAAAGTATGTTCATGAGTTTGTGTAAGAAACAAATTAGAAAATATCATTAAAAAAACATTATTTCTTCTTCGGGTAACCAATTTAGGATAGCATCGAAATCCTACAATTGTCGTATTTCTACCCAAAATAATGATTCTAGGAAGATGTGGGAATTTGGGAATCAATTTTTTTTTTGAATCTAAATGATTTTAAGGCGTTATAATTATAAGAGACTGGGTGGCCTATTTTATGTTAGTCGAGTGACACACTTTTAATTTTTAATGTGAAATGTTTTAACCAAGTCTTGCACATAAAAAATTGATAAAATGGATAATTATTAATCCATTTACATTATAGAGACTATTTATGGACATAAAATATTTTTTAGAAACTTTTTTATCTCATTTTAGTCTTTACCGTTTTCATTTAACCTCACAATAAATCAATTTTTACCATAACCATATTTTATAAAATTTAATGTTTAAACTATTAATTTTGATAAAATATTATTTTGACCATATTAGATAATATTAATTACTATGATTGCAAATATGGAATCTATTCTCCCATATTCTATTCACATAAGTGTCCAAATTTTATTTAAAATTAATAATGAAAATGTGATGATATATCGAGTTCTTATAGAGAAAATATTCAAAAGGATAAAATGGATCTAGATCAAAATTTAATAAAAATTAATTAATATGTACTATGTTAGATTAATAGATATATAATTTATCTAATTTTTCATTAAATAAAATAAAAAATATAATTTATGATTATATTTAATTTAAATTCATGTTCAAATTTCAACAAAATATATAAACAGTAATTTTTGTAGATTTTTAAACCATATGATTTTCCTAATTTATTAATTATTATTCATATCCACTAATTTAACTACTTTATTATAACATTATATCATATTATAATTAATTTATACTTGAGTTTCATGTTTCCAATGTTATTAAAGAGATTAAATTTAATGAAATATATATCTTTGGTGGTTTATGTTTGGTTATTATTGTCTCATAAACTCACACACACAATGTTCTTATATTAAGATTTTATAGAGTTGCAACTATGACCATTGACTATAGTAATTTGGATAACATAATGTTTTAACATGATATGATAGAAATTAAAATTTTAATAGCATTAATTTTAGTTGAGATTAAGTGTGTTTATATGCATTAAATGTTTTTTTGCATTAAATAATGTATAAATATGGAAATTATATTTTATTTTACTATTTTTTTGTTTTATAGATATCTTCGATGATTTTTACTTTCTGTTTAAAATATTTCTTTTATTAAAATTTTATTTTATGAATGGTTTCTATTTATTTTACATAAACATATTATAAATTCATCTCAATCTATACAGATCAATGTTCTAACAATGGAATCATTTATAAGAGATCATTAAAACATCCATTAAAATATTCATGTTTTGGAATGTCTTATATAGTAATTGTTTCTATTTTTATCTCATTTTATCATAAAAATTATTCTTATAAAATATAATGTGTCTTTATTTTATATTAACTTTTTTTGATAATTTCAATATTGTGTAGTGTTTTTCAAATTATAAAAAAAATTATGTATCCATAATGGGGAGAATGTTATGGTGGATATGTGGTTAAAATTAACTAATTATGTTTTGGGAATTTCATAATACCATATTATGATTATTTATAGTATTCCCAACTTTACTAAGTGTTATAGTTAATTTTTTTATCTTATATATTGATTAAAGTTGTCATTACCCATCCCCCGAGGTCTGTGTCATGACCACCCCAAGCCTGCTATCCAAAGGCCAAGGGTTGGCGACTAGCACCGAAAAGGAATTTCTCAATAAAGGGAAGGCATTGCCTCAAAATCTGTACACACGCACGTGCGCACAAGTGAAACACACTAGAATATTAAGGTGAAACCACACTACATACCACAACTGTGTGTAACGATAAGTACTGAAAGTAAAGGCGATAGAATACAAGCCCAACTGAAAGGTACAACAACAACTGAAAAATATAAAATTGATCCTAGAATGGTCCATCGAGGATCCTATCTGTACGGTAGGTACATCTCGTCTCCACTGCTCTCCATGTCAGCCAATCTCCTCCATGTACCGCCTGGTCTTGGCTCCCTCAAGTCTCATCCACGCCGCTCATTCTCTATACAAGACACAACAAAGTGCAGGTGAAGCCCATGCATGGGTGAGTATAACAATACCCAGTAGGGACCCCTGGACCCCCTAAAGTCTCACAGAATTCCAAAAAGGAAAACCAAAATGCATGATCTCAATCACAAAGCACAAATAAAAGACTCAACTCAAACCATGTATAAGTAAAGCACAAAAGTACATATGATTAGTCGAGAAGGTAAATCATCTTATTTTGTCGAGAGGCACTGCTACTGACCATACAGAGGCTGACCCACACAGGATCGATAGGTACAAACACCCGCAGACCCACACAGGATCCAAAACACCCAGGATCAATATGTAATAACCCCCTTTGACCCATATAGGATCGGACCCATAGATGATCGGTATGCACTAACCCACACCGGACTGCTGAGCGCTGACCCACACATGATCAGACCCATACAAGATTGTTATTCGCTAACCTATATAGGGTCACTGAGCACTGACCAACATAGGATCACTGAGTGATAACCCACACAGGATCCATAGGTGTTGATCCATAGAGGATCTCTTGGTACTAACCTCTGTATCATCTGCCTCCAACCGCTGCCTCACTACTAGCCACTGGATTCCCATTCATAGTATGCTTGATTTAATGATAACCAATCCTCAATCCATCAGTTGTATTTCAATAGGCATGAAGTCTGACGAATAAGTAAATAGATGATCTATCACGTCATAAGGTTCCCAATGCAATAGATGGTGTGTCAACAAGATTCATGGTCTGTAAGTTATTGTCATTTTAGTGCCAAGGGCCTGGTTGGATTTGGAGTCGATCCAACCCTGTTGTACTCCAACATTCTCCAAAACTCTCGTTAAGTATCTCAAAAGGAATGTCTCACTCCAATGATCCTAACGTCACAGACATTTCTTCAAATAGACATCAGGTTCGCAAGAAATGTCCTTCTAAGCTTTTCTGGGCCCGAAATGGGTCCGAGTCCGGTCAGACCCAGTCGGACTGACCCAACCCGACCTAGCCCAGCCCAAACTCGCCTGGGATGACCCAGGTAGGCTGGGTCACATTGGGATCAGCTAGCTAGGCCAGTGACTGTCCCAGCCCACCCTGGCTGCGATGGACTGCAGCGGTCCTGGTCCGCTGGGCCGAGACAGGCCCGACCCGCCGGCTGGGTGCCGCCCGCCGGGGGATGCGGCCCAGCCTACTAGCACACCTCGAACGGGACATGTGATCTACCTACTGAATAGCTCCAAGGAGCAGTTCGGACCCCTTGAATCAACAGTGCCACACGGTGCCCCCACATGGTATGCATGACCCACGGGATGTGGGTATCCCTTGCATTCGCCACAACTTCCTTCAACACGGCGCGCATTAGCACACCACCTCAACCTTCGTATCTGAGGACGTATGAGGGCTGGCCACCTTCTACAGCCATCATGACATGATGTCGTAGATCCCCTCCATGGTGCATGATGGCGCACTACCTTCGGCTACCGCATCTAGCCAATGCCAGACATCGCCATTGCTCGCTGGCGCTGCTGAGCCGGTGATGCGACAACAGATCTTGCACGGGGCTTCGGTGACACTCTGGAGCTCTATTTTCACTCTCGCCAGCACCTATGTGTCTCCAGGGATGCCACCATCATAGCATGACCCACTGTTTCGTATTACAGTCAAATTGAGGAAACGCGTCCCGAAGAACACAACATCGACGAAGGGACATAGGGTCCTGAAATTGTTCATTCAGCATGCGCCCTCTGTGTTAACATGATAACAAACGGGAGGGGAATTCATCGAGGATAAGATTTATTAAAACAAACCCCTATCGCGAGATCTGTTGGAGGTGTCACTATTACAGCAGGAGAAGTGTCCACATTGGATGGAGTTGTCGATGTTTGTCAATCCCAGATCATTGTCACTCATGATTCCATCCTCCATCATTAGATGTTTCCGTTGGACTTCACAAGAGTTTCCTCACTTAAAAAAGTCATTCCAAAACCCCACCCTGAGCTCCATTTAAATTGGAGGGGAAAAGGTGAGTAATGCATTGAGGAATTAATGAGGTTCATTAAATGAATTAATGAACCTCTTTTAATTAAAAATAGTGGAGTTATGCAGTTGATGAGTAAATCCATTAATTGAAATGACAAGTCATCGGCCCCACCACAACTGCTCATCCGTTGGAGAAAAAGGAAATAAAATAACAATTACATGTTAGTTTACATTTCTTTAAAAAGTCCAAAAACTGTATTTTTCTCTCAACCACATGTGTTCAAAGTTAAGCTTCCCTTAAGAGAATCCAAGAACACTAGATTCAAAGTTTCCCTTAGATATTTAATCTAAGCACCAGTTCAAAAGATAGAAAACATTGTTGTGTGTTTACTGAATGTGCCTTAAAAAAGTTCAAAAATTCTTTCTAGGCACACCAAGGCTCGATATCACGTGCCATCACATTTCACAAACTATTATTAATCCAAAATAATTTGAAAAAAAATTACATGTAATTTTCAGGTCTTTACATTCTTCCCACCTTAGTGAATTTCATCCCCGAAAGCTACAAAAAATTAGGGGAACAAATGTTGGAACTGAGCATGCATCTAAGCCTCCCGCTCCATCTACAATCCCGGAGATTCTCATGCTTCCAACAAACCCTCACCTGAGTAAATGACTAACCCCAAAAGAATCGCTCATATCGATCCTCTATGCCCACTAGGAACTCTGCAAAAGTCACCTCATCATTGATATCCATATCACCCTAGTCAATAACATGCTATGGATCATGCATGTGTCACAACAAATGTGGCACATGCAATAAATTATTCACCTGATGCATCTTTGGGGGAAGAGATACACAGTATTCCACCTTTCCTAATATACTGGGGATCTGGAAAGGTTCGATGAACCTCAGAGATATCTTTCCACCCTGACCAAACCTCTGAAATCCTTGTTGGGGTGTGACCTGTAGGAAGACCTGGTATCCCTCATCAAACTCCAAGGGTATCTATCTCCTGTAATAATAAGACTTCTTCTAGCTTTATGAAGTCTTAATACACTATTAGAAGACATGGAACTTCTCTATGGTAGCATGTACCAACTCTGGACCCATAAGTGTTGACTCCCCTGGGTCTATCCAGTAAAGATATGATCTGCATGGTCACCCGTACAAGGACTCAAATTGTGCCATGCCTATGGTGGAGTGAAAGCTGTTTTTGCATTCAAACTCTACCAGTGGAAGGTGGTCCTCCCAACTTTGGACAAAATTGAGGACACAATCAGGAATCATGTCCTCGAGTTTATGTATGCTCTGGTCCATCTGAAGATCTGTTTGAGGGTTAAAGACGGTGCTCAAGCATAGCTGAGTTCTGAACGCTTCCTACAATCCCTTCCACAAGTGGGATGTAAAACATGAATCACAATATAATACAATTGTCAATTTCACCCTGTGATGTCTCCATATATCCTAAATGTAGAGGCTTCACATGCTCTCTACTGATCCCTAATCTCGGATGGGTAGGAAGTGGGCCAACTTGGTGAGTCGATCAACAATCACCTAGAAGGAATTTTGGCCCCTGGACGTACATGGTAGCCCTATCACAAACTCCATGGAGATACAATCCAAAATCCACTATGGTACCTCATGTGGATGAGTTAAGCCCATTGGTACATGATAATCGACTTTCACTTGCTGAAAAATAATGCATTAGGATACAAACTATTCCACTTCTTTCTTCATCCCTTGACACCAGTATTGACGCCAGAGGCCCTGGTACGTCTTCACTACTCCTGGATGTACTTCCAAAGGGGTTGTGTGGATCGCCCTCAACAACTCCCTTTGAAGCATCACTGGTACCATAGTGCATCCTTATAAGAGGGAAATGTGTTCCCAACCTTCATAAAATCCATCAGGATCCTGTCCTGAGGATATCTGAGCATGTCGGGTATCACACTCCTTATCCCCAAGTTGTGTCTCCCGATCATGCTGATGAAGTGGGAGAGTGACAGTCATAGACTAGAGGTATGCTGGTCCATTTCTTTCCACAATGGATATCTGCAACGTGGCTAGCTGGTGTGTCGCCTCACTCATCAATAGTAGGCCAAACCACCTACTGAGTGAATCTCCTACTACGTTCCCCTTCCGAGTAGTATAGACGATCTCAAAGTCATAGTCCGGGAGGAACTCTAACCATCATCGTTGTCTTCGATTCAGTTCCTTCTATGAGAAGATATACCTGATACTCTTGTGATCAGAGTAAACAGTAAATTGTTCACCCATCAAGTAGTGCTACCAGATCATCAGTTCAAATACAACTATTGGTAGCTACATTTCATGGGTAGTATAGTTCTCATCATGATGTCTCGTCTATCATGAGATGTGGGTGATCACTTCTCACACATTCATCAGGACACAACCCAATCTGATCCCTGATGTGTCATGATAAACTATGTACCCAATGCCCTCTTCTGGTAACCTTAAGATGGGGGCACTCATCAGTATCTATCTCATCTATGAGAAACTCCGATGTCACTTCTCCATCCACAAGAAAGGCTACCTCTTATTTTTTAAAGCTTAAAAGGGTGTGGATAACCTAGATAAGTCATGTAAAAATATTCGGTAGTACCAAGCCAATCCCAGGAAACTCTACACCGTGGTCACACACTTAGGTGGATCACAAGAAAGTACTGCCTCTATCTATGCTGGATCTACTGTGACTCCAGCTTCCGATATAACATGTCCTAAGAATTGCACTTCTTGTATCCAGAACTAGTACATTGAGAGCTTTCCATAATGATTGTGCTCTCAGAGTGTATCCAGAACTCTCTGTAGGTTTGTGGCGTGCTCCTCCTCTAATGTCGAGTATACCAAGATTTAGTCTATGAAGACCACCACAAAGTGATCGAGATATGGCTGGAAGATCCTATTCATGATCCCCATGAACACTGTTCGAGTATTGGTCATGCCTAATGTAATCTCCAAGAACTATTAATGGTCATATCGACATCTGAAGGCTCTCTTTGGTACATCCTCATATCGTACATTGAGCTGATGATATCCTGATCTGAGGTCTATCTTCAAAAACCATCGAGATACCTTAAGCTGGTCAAAGAGATCAACAATTATTGGCATAAGATAATTATTCTTCATAGTCACCTGGTTCACGGGCCGATATTCCACAAAAAACCTCATGCTCTCATATGCCATTTTGGAAATCAAGATCGGGGATGCCCATGGAGTAACACTAGGCCTTATGAACCCATTTCCTTGAAAGTCCTACAACTCTACCCTCAACTACCGATGCTCCACAAAATCCATATGAAATGTTGGTGTACATATCGATGTCTTCCTGGGGTACAAGTTGATGTAAAAGTCATCCTCTCTGCGTGGAGATAGTCCCAGAACATCATCCAGAAAGACAACAGCATACTAGTCCACCACTACATGATAACTCGGACTCTTTATGCCAACTACTCTGAGGGTGAGGCTCTCCAACTAATGAATAATTAGTTGAACCCTCCTCTGAGATAGTCCATCCTATGCTACAAAGGTTCCCATCTCACAGGTGAAGGAAGCCCTAATCCCATCTTCGTGGACACACTGCACTTTGCGCCTAAAATAGTCGATCTCAGTATGGACTGTGGATAGCCATTCTATACCCAAGATGAAATTGTAAGGCCTCGATGCTGCTACTAGGAGATCCTAGCCGAAGATCTCGCCTCCTAGAGTAAGCTCACAATTTAATCCCTAGAGTGTAATCATCGAATCTTCTCTCATAAAAGTCTCTAATTTCAATGATCGAGCCTACAACTCTATTGGAATATCTGATCTCCAAATGAGTGTCGTGGAAATAAAAGAGTGACTGGAACCTGTGTCTAAGAGAACTGCAACTAGGGTGGAATAGACATAGATCATACATGTAATAATATCTAGAGAACTGTGGTTGTATGAATCTACTACCTATATATGTGCTCACCCCTGTCCACATGCTCCCTGTTGTCAGGGTGGACCTCCTAGTGGTGGTGGTGGTAGAAACTCAAATCGTTTCCCACCGCCTGTTGTACGACCTGCTCCTCTGCCTCATCTTCCAACCTATGGACGGATTCGATCGAATCTATGCCTCTGCATCGGCGGTCCCTCAACCTTCTATTGATCATCGATATGGTGGGTTAGGCAGTCGCGAGCCATGTGCCCCTTCCCGCCACACATGAAGTGTAGTCTTCCTCCCAGCTGACCTTCTCTTCCTCGCGAGCTCTGCAGCTCTGACCCTTCAGCCCGGGGTTATCTTCTAGAGGGTTTTGACCTCTTGGACCTCTGCGTCATCTGTCTACTACCTCGTGCAGCTGACTCAGCTACCTATCATCTGGTGATGGCTCTCACTGTTGGGGCATGCTTAGCCATGAAGCTCTCCAGCAACAATGCTTTCTCTAGCACTCCATCCTGCGTCGAGATATTCAACGATATCATTGATGCTATGTTCTCTCACCGAAGACCCTTCTCAATGTTTTATACCCAACAGAAAGGTTCTTATACCATGTCAGTGGAGTAGTATGAGAGGTTAGGGAATCTCGTAGAGTATTTGGCCACTGATAATTTTCCCAACTGTAACTGCAGGAACTCCTAGATACGCACTGAGCATAGTGTTGTTGGAACTAACTCCGACATGAAGATTCTCTCAATGTCAATCCAGGTGAGGGTATTCTCATCATGTAACTAGAGATTCATGCTCTTCAATATCCCTGTTGTTCCCTATAAGAGGCTATAATCTAGGATAACCATCTTCTTTGCTGGTGCATCAACCAAGTGAAACACTCTAGCCACAGCCTCCAGCCAATCCACAACTACTTGGGGATCTGTCTCACCTCAAAACCTAGAAGGTATGTATATCTGGAACTCATTAAATGTGATCATTCATCATGAATGGACTACTGGTGGGGCTGGTGGTATCTACTACTGAATGGGTGGTGCTGCTATTGATGCACCACCCAAAGGATCTAAAATAGTAAGAGGGACCTTCACTGAATCCTCGTCGCTCGGTGGGTCGTCATCATGTACTCTCTCGAGAGTCATTGATGGCTTTATACGTAGCAACATCCGGAAAATAAATAGGTTTCCCACATTCAAAAAGTTATACATGGTGAGCTGAATCAAAAGAGATGAAATTAAAAACATTTCCAAAACACATGCAATCAGTGTTTTCATGCACTGAGTCAGATATCAGAATTATGGGTCCTGGTGTATGGATACGTTGACCACCACACCAACACTAGACTCCCCAATATGAAACCCATAATCAAAACACATAACACTATTACTCCATTAAAATGATCAGAGTCTTAGTTATTCGGTATAACTGACTCTTCTAATACCACATTGTCACGACCCATCACTCAAGGCCCATGTTGTGACTACCCCAAGTCCACCGTCCAAAGGCCAAGGGATGGAAAATAGCACCATAATAGAATTTCCCCAAAAGGAAAGTAATTTCATCAAAACCTATACAAACATACACACAAAATTGAAACACAATATAAGAGTAATTCAAAACCACACTAGATGCCACAACTGAGTGTATGGATATGTACTAAATGTAAAGGGTCTGGGATACAATCCCAACTGGAAGGTACAACTGCAATTGAAAAACAGGAAATAGATCCTGGAATCTACCCCCGAGGATCCTACATGAATGGTAGGTTCAACTCATATCAACTGCTCTCAACATCAACAAATATCCTTTGCGTACCACCTGGTCCATGCTCCCTCATGTCTCATCCAAGTTTCTCATCATTTTTACAAGACACAACAAGTTTTGGGTGAAGCCTGTGTAGTGGTGAGTATAACATTATTGATTTGGGACCCCGAGACCCCAACAAGTCTCATAGAATTTAACAAAGTAAAAACACAATGCATGATCTCATTAACAAAGAAAAAAGAAAAAGAATAATATCAAACTATGTATGTGTAAAGCTCCGAAGTACAGATGATTAGACAAGAAGCTATATCATCTTATTCAATTTAGAGTCACTAATGTTGACCATACAGAGTTTAACCCACACAGCATCAATAGGTACAGACCCCTGTTGACCCACACGGGATCTGACCTGCACAGGATTGATATGTAATAACCCTTGTTGATCCCCATAGGATCTGACTTACATAAAATTGGTATGCACTGACCCACATAGGATCGCTAATTGGTGACCCACATAGGATCTGACCCACACAAGATCGGTATGCGCTGACCCACACCGGATCACTGAGCACTGACCCACATAAGATCTGACCCACACAATATCGATAGGTGATGACCCACATAGGATCGCTTGGTACTAACCTCTATAAGATCTGTCACCAACCTCCACATCACTACGACCTGTTGGATTCTCCCTCATAGTACGCTTGATTCTAGGAAAAACTCTCCTCAAGCCATCAGTCATATTTCAACCAGCACAGTGTTTCATTATGAAATAACCCAATGATCTGTCAAGTCATAAGGGTCCCAACACAATAGATAGAGCGTCAACTATAAAACCGGTCTATAAGTTATTGACATTTTAGTGTCAAGGGCCCAGTTAGATTCAGAGTCGAACTAACCTGGGCATACTCCAACATTCCCCAAAACTATAATGGATAATCTCAAATGGACTACATCGCTCCAAGGATCCCAGCATCGTGGACGGTTTTTCAAAATGACGACCATTTCGCAAGATATAGACTTTTAAAAATTTCTAGGCCCGAGATGGGTTCGGGTCCGGTCCGACCCGGTCAGACTAGCCCGTCCTGGACTAGTTCGGGTTAACCCGACCCCATCCGGGTCTGACCGAGTCTAGCCCAAACAGGACTAGGCTGACCCTATTGGGCTGGGAAACTGTGTGCTCGGCCTACTAGGCCTTGGACCACCCCACCCCGCCCATTCTGGGTTGGACCGCGGCGGGCCTGCTCCATCGGGACGTGGACCGGCCCTTCCGGCAATGTGACACTTCCTATCCTGCTGGCATGCCCGCACGGGACGCGATGTCTGCCCGCCGAATGGCTAAAATGAGTTGTTCATCCCCTACAATCAGTGGTTCCACATGGCGCCTACCTAATGTCCATGGGCCCCCCTTGCCTTTGTCATGGAATCAAGATGTGACTTCCTTCAACGTGGCGTGTCACGGCATACTGCCTCCAAGGCCAGACGAGGGCTGACTGCCTTTTGCAGCCGCTGTTGAAAGATTCCACGGCTCACACATGTGCGACGCCTACTACCTCCATGGCCAACTGATTTCGACCACCGCCGTCACTCGCTGGCACCAGTGGATATGTCTCGGGGCTCTAGTGATGCTCTAGAGCTCCGTTTTCACTCTCTACTGCACCTACAGGTCTCCCGCGATGCCTCTGTCAGAGCGTGACCTGCTATTTTTCATTTCTGTCTAATTTATGAAACCCGTCCCGAAGAGCACAAAATGAACGAAGCGAGACAGGGTTCAGGACTTGTTTTTTTGTCTCATGCCCTCCGCATTAACATGATAACAATCAGGAGAGGAACTCATCAAGGATAAGATTTATTAAAATAAACCTCCTACCTCATGATCCATTAGAGGTGTCATGATTGCGGTGGGAGAAGCGTCCATGTTGGATGTATTCGTCAGCGTTCATCGATCCCGGATCATTTCCACCTGAGCATCCGTCCTCCGTTGGTGGTTCTTACTGTAGAACTTCTCTGGAATTTCCTCTCTTAAAGAATACATGCCAAAACCCAATACCAAGATTCATTTAAATAGGAGGGGGAAAGGTTGGAAACACATTGAGTAATTATTGAGCTTTATTAAATGAATAAATTAACATCTTTTAATTGAAAATGGTTGAGTTATGCGGTTGAGGAGTCAATACATTAAATGGATTGACAAGTCACTGGCCCACCACCACTGCACAACTGTTGGAGAAAAAGAAAATAAAATAACAATTACATGTTATTTTAATTTTCTTGAAAAATTCCAAAAACTAACTTTTTTCCCAACATACTGTAGTCAATGTAAAGCTTAACTTAAGCGAATACTGGCTATGTAGATTCAACGGTGCCATAAGATTTTTAATCTGAGCACCAGTTAAAAATATAGAAAATAACAGCCTCGTGATTACTGAATATACCTTAAAAAAGTTTGGAAATTTATTCTAAGCACACCGGGCCTCGGAATCACGCGCCGTCAATTTTCATAGACTCAAAATAATCTCAAATAATTTAAACAAAATTTACATGGAATATTCAGGTTATTACAAAATCATACATACCTTTGGTAATATATTTTTTATGATTTACATAATTTATATTTTTATTTATTTTTTTAATTATTTATATCATGTTCTATTCATTTCTTGAAGTGTTCCTAGGATAATGATATTAGTTAGAATCTTTAAATATGACATATCCATCAGTTTGCAGTGTTTCATAAGGGTAAATATTATTTTATAGTTTTGTGTAAATATACCCATATGATTATATGGATTGTGTAATGGTGAGTGTTGATATATAGTTTTACATAAGGGTTGAGTTATTTTTCTATAGTTTCATAACGGTAACCCGCTAATTCCAAGAGTTGCATAATGTTACTTCTATAATTGTGATAGGGTAACCCATGAATTATAATTCCATTGTAAAGGAATATAAACCTCATGTAAGGGTGTCTCACAACTTTTTTTAAGGTAATTCCCTCATACTATTTCAGGTAATAATACCTCCCTAATCTCATAAGTTCAATCCTTAGCAATGTAAGGGTACCATCACATTTTCAATACTTTCAAAGGGGTAGAAACAAATTCTAATAACCACATAATGGAAACATGATTATCACATAATAATAAGTAGTGTTATCCAATACCAATATAAGTATAGTAATTCATATACATGTAAAACATTGTATCTTATACAAAGTTATTCTGTGTCACATAAGGTTAGTGAAAATTTAGTTGTGTGAATATTGTTATGTGAAAACAGCTACGTGAAATGGGCTATGTGAAATTTTCTATCTGAAAATTAGCTACTTTAAAATTAGCTACATGAGTATATTATCCTATGTGAAATTTTCTATATGGTTTTTTTAGTTTCTATAGTTTTTCGTAAACCATTTAACATGATATATTAATCCATAAGTGTTATATTTATATTTTATATAAATTTCTTATGATTAATATTAATGTTTTATTTTGTCAAAAAATTATCAATATATATATAAATTCCATTGATTTTTTTTATTTATTGTGATAAATTAGATTGGATAGAAATAGGAATAATCTGGTATAAATATCCATGGTGAATTTTTTTAATCATGAGGTATTCAAATTCAAACATGTATAAAAATGAAGAATCAGTATCATATATTGTCATGGAGTTTTCTAAGGATATTAATACATATTATTATATAGTTTTGTTAATTATTCTAACACATTCCACTATATAGGTTGTTTGTTATTTGTATAGGATATCATAGAGGCCTCACATGAATATTATTTTTACATGTGTATAATTATATGGAAAATGGTCATGGAAAACATTGAATTAGTTTGCTGAAGATACAAGTACAACATTTTTTTCTTGAAAATAATGATGGATCAGTCATTAAATTTGATATGTATATAAGGAAATAATACCTATAATGTTGATATAACCAATGAAAGAATAATTGGTTGACAATTTTTTTAAAATTTATATGTGTTAAATAATTTGAAGATCAACTATTTCTCTCAACTGAACAAAAATAATTTGGTCCTTTACTACTAGAGAGTTACATACTACATCAACACTGAAAAATTGATGTGTTCGTATGTATTTTTTTTAATAGATTATATTATTTTCAATGTGAATAATTATAAAATGTTATACTACCCATTAAAAAATATGATAAAGGATTATGACATGAAAAAAATTCATATTTTTTTGGTCGTGTCGTATGGTGAAAAAATTGATGTGTAATTATGGTTTTTCTATAGCCCCAAAAAATATGTTGTTTCAGTTGTTCCTTAGATCAGTTAATTTGGAGTTTTAGTTTTTTCAACCACATTAAAAGGTTATTTCAAGGTTGTTCATCTAGATGTAAAAATCTATAGTGATTGGGTTAATACTAAAATTAATAAAAAATTGTTTACTTAGGTGTTTCCTTTATGGATTATAATAGATGTTTTAAAAGAGTTTTTATCTCCATTTAAATATCTGTTATTCCATCATATTGGATGAAATAAATATTTTCTCTTTAAATTGGTTAATAAGTCAAATTTGGTAATTCATATACAAACAAAGATAAAAATATATTTTTTATATTTAATAATTTTCACTCTAATAACTCTAAAACTATGATATAATATTTTTTAAGGCTAATTTATCCCTCTTGGATATTAAGTTACAATATATTTGTGAACATTATGGTTAACAGTCCAAATTTGGGGCATGTATTCAAATCCATATATGAGGAAAACGTGTATATACAAAACCAAATTCCCTTATATCTAAATAAACTGGTTTTTTTTAAAGTCATTTAGTGATTCAAAAACAAAAGAATTGAACTTTTATATTTGGAGGTAACATCCATTGGGTAGTTAGAAACATCTTATTCCTAAACTAACTATATCTAGGAAATTTATTATTAATAAAGTGTGATGAATGATATTATATGTTATTTAAATACAATATTGAGATGAAACTATCTATAATACAATAATAATAATATATACATATATAGTTATCTATGTTATACCCTAGATTGATATTGATCAAAAACAAAGGGAAATTTTTAACTCATGATGTTGGATAAAACACAAATGAGGCCCAATGACTCTGCCAAGGAAGCACTCTATTCTATAAAAAATATGAATATGGGGATCCCAAACATTGTAGATCAAGGAGTAAATGGGTATATTATCACAGTTTAGGGTCCTATATATCATGAAAACTTACATGGATCTGGTAATCATGTAGGGAAAGTATTTCACATGGAAAAAACAACTCAATATGATTCCTAGTATGGATGGATTTTCTATATGTTATACAGTTTAACATCATACGATGAGTATAATTTTCTTATGTATTTTTGAGTTATAATATTTAGAATAAAATTATGAAGTTTAACATCATGAGGTATGGGTGATTGTGAATTCCATGGGATTCAATAACAACCCCAAAAGTATTTCATTCTAGGATTAGAAAAAAGGAACTTGGGCATCAACATGTATCCCTTAATATGGAAACAAATTCACACTCGGTTCTTCTAAGGTATGTCGCCTACATAAATATAGCTTCGATAAATGATGAACATTTTTGTTTTGAAACAATCTATTATTACTGAGATATCTAAATAAGTGAATTTAACTATACTAATCACATACTTAATGAAGAAGATGTTCAAATTTGTCAACTAAAATATAGGGTAATTAGGAGATCTGATCACCATGAGAAGAGAATGAAATTATAGGATATAAATAAAAATTAGCAAATCATACGTTCATAGAATAAGAACATATGATATGAAATCTATTACATATTTCAGATTCATATATAAGAAAGATATTCTTCATAGAATGGATGACTCCAATAAAAATAAGGTCATGCTAGGTGAATGATATGTCATTTAGTTTAACACTATATGATATAGACTCTAAAATTCTATAGTTTAATGTTATTCAATGGAACGCTATATGTAGAAGTGATTTAGCACATTTTTTGGAACATGTGAATGAAAAAATTCCATACACCATGTACTTAACCCGTGGAGGGAAACTCAACATAATCTAAATGACTTAATCATCCAGAAAACCCATAATTTTTATTATCACTAGGGTCTGGGCTAGAGATAGGTGATTTGGGAATCACTATTTGTTCCCATGAATATGAATCATGTCGTATGAAACTCTCGTATGATCCCAATGAAGATCATGTTGTCTTTTAAGGAATAAATTCCATATCGAGTATAACTATCTAAGAATATTATGGTACTATACTAAAAAAAATATGTCATTTAGTTCAAACCTATGTGGTAGGGACCAATATGTTCATTAGTATTTGGTCATGTGACGATGACCTTGATTTTTTGTAGTTAATTTTCATTGTGATGAGGACCTAGAAGTATTTTAATTTAAATATAGTTATGAGGTCCTATATTTGAGGTTTTTTAGATATATTTAACTCATGTTTGAACAAAAATAGCCGCATACTGGTGAAGAAGACGTAGATAGAAACCAAATGGGAGAGAGGGATACAACTCTAAGAAGAAACTTTTGAATGTGGAGGATATTTCATCATTTTATGATGGAATATATATAGTGGGTTTTATGTAGAAATTTAATATTTGAAGAATTAAAGATCCATTAATTGAGGTTGGAATAATGAATGATCACTATACAAGAATGAATAGGTTTGATCCTGAGAACAGAGTAGATAAGATTGGTTTGAATTTGTGGTCAGGATAGAAGTAGGATATCCAATAATCACTATGTATCCTGAGGAATGATAATCAATACAATAATAACATTGATAATTAAATTTGAGAATTTTATCTCATTTTAGACTAATAAATACAATATGGTAACATTCATTGAGAATCACTACATATATTTCACTCATGTAAGTAGAATTGGTTCTACAAAAAAACAAACCCAATCAATTTGAGGTTTCATTTATGGTATAATGTGTTATAAATATTATTGTCCACTAAAAAGGACCCATCATATATACAGTTAATTTTCATACAAATATGACCATGATTATTTTATTTAATGTATTGTATCTAGTATAAGTTATATTGTAATGTTTCACTATATGTGCAGACTGATATATTTGTATAAATAATTCACTAGGTAATATTTCATAGATATTTCTCTAATGTAAGGGGGAGGAGAGTTATTTGATTTTTGGAATGAGCCCAATATAATAGATATTTGAATTATTATATCTCTCATGGATTGAGAATCAATACATTTATAATTAATCGAATATTTATTCTGTATTGATATGTCCCATGTATAGGAGAAGGAAAATGAGTTGAATGGTCACCTTGTTATTGGAAGGAATGATGAAACCTTTATTGAAATAGTAAATGTCTCTCCATAATGGAATAATGATTTGGATCATATTATGTGGTTAGGACTAGGATTTATAATTCAGGAATCACTACATATCATGAGGCATAAAAATCACACCTCACATATTTCTAATGTAGGATAACATTTTATATTAGGATCTTTCATTGATATGGATGTTTTTATTTATTGTAATATAATGAAATCAAGAAATAAAACTCCATGATTTCCTATATGGATCACAACCACAAACAGGTAGATGAATCCATTGGAAGTGTGATAAATTTATTAGTTTAAATCCATACTATATGATCTCTATGTCATACAGTTTAACAACAGGTTAAAAAGATATAACAATTAACATTTTTGACTATTTATTTTGGGATGTACCTTATAGCATTTAAATGGATCCATATAAATCACCATAATTAGATTAATCAATCAAAATCTCTATTCTCTCATGGGTCATATTCAGTGTGAAAATTAATATTCTATTATATGTTTACTCTTACCTCATAGGATAAAAAGTTTGGAGTTAATATTTTCATGAATAATGTTGTTTTATTTAATATGAAAAATAAATTTTCATTCAATTTTACCTTATGAAACATTTTCCATATTTCATTCAATTAAGATTCATACTGTTGGGATGCTGTATTTTATATTTATGTCAGGTGATGAGGAATTGGGTTTTATACTATTTAAATTGATTCAACATTCACTTTAACTGTGTTTATTAATTTCATGTAGTGAGGATTTTTGTATAATTTCATTATGTTGATTTCACTCATGTAAAAATATTAAGACTGTATTAGTGTTGAACCCATTAAAGGAAAACTAAGATGGATGAGTCAGTCCATGCATTGAGATTGAATGGGTGGGTTGATATGAATTTGTGATTGGACCTAGAATAAGTGATCTATACATCATAATATATATTAAATAATTATTAATCAATCCACAAATAGATGTACTATTATATACCCTACACACATCTAGATCATTTAATGTAGGGGTGTTTTTTTTCATTGAGAGACCCATGGAATAGTTCTTTCCCTGATATATTTAGTTATGTTAGACTAAGTGTGAACCTAAACAATAAGGGTGTTATTTTGAAGGATGGGGATGATTTCTATCTTACTAGATATTTATGAATGAAGAATAATTTTATAGTGTTATTTATATAGATTTAAATCATAATTATGCGATCAAGGTCCCACAGAATAGATCTCTTTGCGATATTTTAGGGTCGCGTAGGATGGATCCTATAGAATGTAGTTTAACATCTTGTGAAAAGGACATAGATGATTTACTATTTATCATCTTCTTACTGGGGTGTCTTTAATAAAATTAAATTTCATACAAAATAGAATGTATTCCATTCTTTTTAACATCTTATATTGTGTAAATGTTACCCTGAATGTAGTGATACATAGTATTTACTAAGAAATGTTACATTAGTAGAATCCATGATATTCTCCCCATCCATTTTTATTAGGAAATATATTCTTTGTGAGTAAGCATTATGTATGATGTAATCCCCCTCCATTTTGGATCTAGTATTTGGGGTTTCTAAACTTGTATCATCAGAATTATAAGAGAGAGAATGAGTTCTACCTAGGGAAATCAATAAAGATGATCTTTCTTATTGAATTACCATGAAAATCGGTTTTGGAATATTTTGGTATTATGCAATTTTCATATAATTTTATCATCAATCCACTCAACCTTTTTTATCAAATATTGGACTACTCATCATTATAGATTCTATTGTAGATAAAAATTAACATTTCGGGTTGTTGAACCAAAATGGGACAAATTTCATATTTCTTATATATAAGTGAGTATGGGGTATCCTTCATATCAGTATAGGTTGTAGGGTATTATGAACATAGAAAAAAAATTGGATGATTTAGGCAAGACCTTTCATCCTTTTATGCAATATTAAAAAGGTTGTTAGTAATGGTATTTCTATGTCTTCAATATATTAATTCCTTACTGTATAATAAAAGGATTAATGGCTGGTAGATTATTTCCTGTATATGAAAACAATATTCTCTATTTGAAAAATCCATATATTTCTCCATCATTTGAATCCAATATTATTCATGTATCTTGATTTAATTAATGATATTGGATACTGATTACTGAGAACTGCAGGTTCTTATATAGAAAACCTATATTTTTGTTTGGGGGTTCTTCTCCTAAAATTCATCTGAGAAGGATCTACTCAAATCATCATTTATAGTGTAATTTCAAGGAATTTGGGAAATCATAGATGATGGAGATAACAACACACTATTTTAAATTTTCATTCATGGTTTGGTCCAATTGAATAATTCTACTTTATATTTAGACTATTATGGGATAAATCTATCCATTTGTAGAATCTATTGGAAATGATATGAGGTTTCCTATAACAGGGGTCATATTAACTTAATTTACATAATTCTCATCATTACTGAGAAATGGTTAGACCTTATTGTGTTGTGAAATGTGAATGATATTCTTATCATGTTTTAGAGAAACCAATATTTTATCCAACAAATTAGAGATCAGGTTTTTTGAATATAGGATATGAGATCGTGATGGATATGGGAGAAAATCAACCATCAACCCCTGTATAAAATTAATTAGGGGGAGACTAATTTTTCACAAAAATATAATCACCATTAAAATTTATAATTAAATACTATGATATATCCATGATATATGGGTAGGTAATTTTATTCTACATAGATATATCAACACTTCCAATGAGGGATTGGTTATCTTCCAGGTTGTCGGTGCATCCTTTTAATATAAGGAAGAAGTAAGGAAAATTCACTTTGGTTATGGAGATTAGAAAAAAGATTAGATAAATTAAAACCATTTTCTCATTGGGTTAGATAATATCCATCAAAATACATTATCCATAAATATGGAGTATCACAGAAAGATAATTCTGCTTCGTAAGAGAGTTTTTATTCAATAGTGTATTTTCTAGGTTAAGGTGTGCTATGAATAAATTGGACAATAGTAATAATTTTTTATCCTTTTGAAATATAAAAAGGATTTTGACCTCTAATATAATGACAACCCCTTAATCTAGGTTTTCAATTAACACAGAGAATCTAAGGTAGTACTTTAGTGGGTCTAAAGGAGGCGCATGATGGAAATCAGGATTTTTCATGTATTTCCTCAACATATACACTCTAAAACTCATCACTATAATCTTCTTATCAATGAAATTGATCATGTAACTACATTAAATAAGGTTTTATTGAGATAATTGATCTTTTTATCCATTATTTTATCATTTATCTTTTTATGGATTGTTCCAAGTAATCATTCTAGTGTCTCTACATAATATATGATATGATTTCTATCCACTAGAAACGTCAGTACCAATGGGAATATGATGTACTAATTATGATTATTGAAGGATTCTTAATATTTTTAATCCCATTGATAGGTGGATCCATTCATTATAAACCTAGAGAGGTATAGAAATTTATTTAAAATGTCCGTAATGATGATTATAATATAAGTTGGATACATTTGGATCCCCATTAACTCTTTTACATTCCCCATAGGAGGCATATCGGGGAACATCATCGTATTATTATGATTGAATTCAGTACCACAATGTTTCCCCATAACACCGAGAAATTTTAGGGATTTACCACAAAAATGGATTTCATTTGGATCTTTTTTTGGTTTTGTTTCCAATGTTTGTTGAACAATATATTAGTATTAGTATAATGATCATAGTGATATTGATAAATTACCAGAAAATCAACCAGAAGGGATAATATTATTTTTTATAGAAGGGTTTTTAATAAATTGATTATTGAGTGGTGGTATATTGCTCTAGAATTCATTACAAAAAATTGCATCACTTGATAGTAATATGTCCCTCTAGGTTCAATGAAGGTTAAGGTTTCTTCATAATTAGGATCCATCTTGATATAGTTATTTCATAAATACCCATCGCTAAAGATATAGTTCTTTAATGTTATGGTGATATTGACAAATAATTATGCTATTGGGATTTCAAATTCACCAATTTAATTATTTTATTTCTGGTCCCTAAAATTTATATAGGTTATGATTATCCCAGTCATCATCTGAATAGATTTGACATTGGAAAATCATTTTTGGTATTGAAATTCACTACTGATGTTTAGGTTTATTTTATTTTCAAATTCATATTCTATTTGGGATACAAGAGTCAGATGCATTATTCATACTACTTACTTAATACAGCATTCATCATTATGTAACCCTTTTTTGTTTTACAATAGTTCCATAAAAATAAATCATTGTGATTCTTGGGAAATGAGATATATAATTTTTTTTGTTTTTTAGGGTCCATAATTTCAACAAAAAATAGTTCCACATATCCTTATTTAATTCTATATTCATTTGTGTGAGTTCATAGATGGTAAGATGGTGGAATTATAAAAATACGATAGGGGAATATCTAATTTTATCTTTCTATAGTTTTTCACTATTTACTGTAGATTTGGGTTAATATTATTAGGTATTGATGATGTTACATGTCCCTTTTTGGATACAAGAGACAACATATAAATATCAATATCTCTTATGAATGGTAATGAGTTGTATTTAGATCATTGAGTCCATGATGAAGAGGCATAATTACCAAGGGAATCCTAAAAATTCCTTCCATACTTTTTATTATCATTGTGTGATGTCGAAGTAGTAATTTTTAGATATTCATAAGATTTCATTGGTACATTTTCATACAATATAAATTATAAGAATGTATTTTTAAATCCTATAAATAATGATTGATAGGCATCATTCAGGCCTGAGGATGACACTGTAAATGCATTGTCAAATTATAGGGATAAAATGGGGGCATTTTTGGTAGGTTTATAATTTTATTATTCTTAATAACACCCCCACCCACATTATGGAAAAGTTCAACTATTGTAACAGATAACATAAGGATTGAGGAAAACATTCCCAAAACATCTAATATAATTTTTCTCCTGATGAACAAATGAATTCTGAAATTAGTAGTTTTACCCACAATTAGATATATGGGAAAAATATATTCATTATCATTATTTGTTCATATGATATATGGACCATCTTACAAACCATCATGTGACATTTATTTATATCGAATTATAGACCATTATCTTTCTTTCATTTCATTTATTAGTACAAATGACAAATAATAGATAATTTATAGAATCAAATGAGGGATTATAAACATAAATCATTTTTAATTACCCATTTAATATTTACTTCAGGAACTGATGGTACTATGATTTAATCACTATTTTATTATGGTGGAACGAACTACCCAATAATAAGTTGAAGTGTTTATCTTAGTGAACCATTATAAATTTAGATTAATAAATGAAATCACTAAGATATGCTTTGATTATGATCCTCCGGAGTGGTTTCTACTCACACTTCTCATGTCCATAAATCATTAGGTTACATGGAGTTAGTTATTCATCATAATATTCTAGGTAATGGAGGATCAAGATTAGTAAGAGCCTGGTTCTTATTTTTTAGGTATGGGTTTCTTCTTTTCTTCTTTCGTAAGTGTTTTTGAGAAAATAAGGAAAATGGGAAAAATCCTAAATTTTGGAAGTAAACGTCATGTACTTTTTCCACACGCCGTGTACTTTTGTCCATGTGGGATGAGTACACAGGGTGTGTAGCCATGTCGACAACAAAGGGTGTAGAAACTGACTACACGTCGTGTAGTGGTCCTTTACACGTCGTGTAGTCAATTGGCAGGAAAATTGTAAAGCAGTGGCCAGCTATGCAACAGAATATGTCGTGTACTCAAGAAGACACTCCCTGAAGTCATGTAGGTAGATGAACAGTGCCACGCTGGAGGGAAGCCTCCAGAGGAACAGTTTAAAAATGGGAAGTACATGTCATGTACTTGGAAGTACACGCCGTGTACATTGTTTTTTTCGCTTAAAATGGGTAGTAGCCTCCCCTGTTTACAGGGAAGGATTAGAACGGGAGGAGGGCTCGAGGGAGGAAGGCCGAATCTTCGAGGAGCCACTGAGCCCACGTTAGGAATCTGTTTCCGCCTTAGACGATCTCGTTGGAACTGCACGGGTATGCCCTCCACTCTTCCTTAATCGTTCTTGGAAATTCTTCCTCTAATGGAAGTTATTTTCATTTAAGAGAGAATTATTTTACCTCAGATCTATGACGTCTTTGAGAATTTCTGGAATCGGCATTCACGTATATCGTTCGTTGGTGTCAAAGGTAGGTGGCTTGGTGTTTATATTCCAACTGTCGTGCATGTTTGTGTGTTTTTGAGCTACGAACCCCTCTTTGAGGTGTCGTGTGGCTGAGGTCGTGGCTATTTTAGATACCAAGAATTTTATAGGTAATTGGATTGATATAAAAATGTTGTTTTGGATCACTGCTTGGATCTAGGACCACCCTGGGGGTGCATTCCTCTGTTTAGCTATTTGGCTAGGATACCGAGGGTATGCCTTGTTTATTTTATTCCATTAATGAAATGATTTTAGAATTTCATTGTGAATAATTGCTTGTTTACTGCTTATTTATATTTTGGGCTCAGCTCGGTTACCTGTTTAGCCTGAGGGAAGTGTGGTGAATAGCCTGTGGGCAGCTGATTCTGTGCCTATGGGCAACACTTATTATGCTTGTGGGAAATATCCGTATACCTGTGGGAAGATTCTTGTGTTTGGATTTCTATTTACCTAAGGGTATGAGTTTATGTGTCTGAGGACATTGGATGTTTACTTAGAATATTCACTATGGTGATATTTTAAATTAAATGATTAAATGCATATAAAAATGGAAATATAACTGCTTAAGTTGGTTACTTTCAGTACTGGTTACTTTATTGCATTTTATTACTGCACACTGTTGTTGCAAGATTTCACGCAGTTGGGCACAAGACTTAGGTGGGTGCCTACTGGGGATTTATTTCCCACAACCTGTTTGGGTCGTGCTTTTCGGACCATACAGATTACATTTCTGTAGGTGTAGATAAGGGAAAGGGTCCATGTACAGGTACTTGATTGCTGCTGGGGTGTAAGAGGGCATGGGACCGAGCATTGTCTCGCGATGCCATTGGGTATTCAGTTTTGCTTTTCTGTAATTCAGTAATAATGTATTGTATTGTAGTGTAACATGTTCTGGCTATTTTATAGAATAGTGACATGTTGTATCATCATTTATATTTGACTGTTGTTTTCCCTTTTTGTTATCAGTTATCCATTTCAGTTATATATAATGTTACTAATTCCGCGGGTTTTGTATGTTTAAACTATATTCCGCTGCGCTAAACATTGAAAAATGAGGGCATAATTTCCCAACTATCAGACCTGGTCCCTCACTGCTAGTCGGAATCATCTGGAATTTGGGAAAATGCGCTTGAGGTCATGTGGAGAACTGGGTTCGGGGAACCGTTGAGTGGCACCGGGAACAGGGACATTAGAAAGTGGTATCGGTGGGGTTCTTTTCTTTGACTTACTATTTGGAGCCTTATTCCGGGATATGATGAGAATGGTAGTTGGTAATTAGCTATGCCCGGGCGTAGCTAACCTGTGTATAGGGAAAATCCAATTTACCTTGTGTTGTAATTTTCTGATTTTCCAATTTACAGTTGATTTGATTTCACCATTGGGTGACAAGCTTGTGATTGTGCTGGTTATATTTTATCTGTGGGTTCTATTTAGTTTCAACCCGATGAGATGAGGGTATTCCATCTCATGCATCTTTTAGTAACATTCTAGAAATCACATGCCATGCATAGTTCCATTCCATGTAGGTGCATTAGAAATTGCATGTTGTTGTGATAGTTATTGTGCTAATAAATCATGTTTTTGTGATAGCTGCTTGATAAATACTTGCTATGTGATAGGGTATTTTTGTATGAGCATGTTTATAGAATGGATTCCAAACTTTGGTTTTTGGGGAGTATGCTCCCTCATTGACCGGAATTTTGTGGATCATTAGGTGTTTACCGTATTTCATAACTTAGATAAGATCCCAAACATTGATTCGTGGGGAGTATGGGCCCTCATGGATCGGAATTTGGCACTTATGTGTTGTTTTTCAGGGTTTTATGTGTTCTAGAGACGTTTCTGAGGCATACAGTCTAGAAACCTAGTATACACGCCATGTAGTTCCTTAAACACGCCTTGTATGGTGTTCTGTTTGGGAAGAAAAATAAACTTTTTGAGTACACGCCGTGTGCCCCGAGTACACACCGTGTAGTCTCTTCCCATGTCACAAATCGTGTGGGCGGCGATACGGGGAAGGGAAGAGCTTGGGGTGAACACACTGTGTAACGTATGTACACGTCATGTAGTTTTGACCCAAAGTCCGCCAATGTAACTAACAACACGGATGAAGGAAACCTTAAGACATACATGCCATATCCACAGTGGAACATGCCGTGTACTCTGACCTGGGATTCGGTCGTGTAACTAACAAACACTGGTTGGGGAAATCCTTTCATGTACATGTCGTGTGTATATAGAACACGCCATGTATGTTGAGCCATGTATCTGGCTATGTAACTAACAACATGGGTCGGTGAAGCATGTCTAGTACATGCCGTGTACCTATGGGACACACCGTGAAGTCTTGTCTAAGGACAAACTGTGTGGAGTTAGCTGAGTGACTAGGAAATGGGGTAGTGTACACACCATGTGCTGGTGTAACATGTCGTGTAGTTCAAGCCGAGTGGTCAGCTATGTCACAAGCGACACAGGCAGTTGGAAATTACACCATACACACCGTGTAGAATATATACACGCCGTGTAGTTTTGTTCAAATGGGATCCATGTCGCTTAGCCGTGTAGAAGGACCCTGGAAGGGGAAGGGAAGTCAATTACATGTCGTGTAGTTAATATACACGCTGTGTAGTCTTGTTTTGAAAATTTTAAATGCCTTCTTCCTCATGTTTCCTTTTGGGTTTCTTCATTTTTGGTTGTTGATAATCTTGAATATAAGGCGTGTTTTTGACCTTGTAGTGTCATTCCACCTATATGACCGTGCGTTGTTCGCCAGGTGTGCGGTGACAACTATACTCCAAAAATGGTGGGCCATGGGCTACCAGTTGATCCTCCAGCAGAGCCAGATGTGGCGCAAGCTGTTATACCGGACATAGGCGCCGAAGCACAGTTCCGTGAAGGCTTTATGCGGTTCATGCAGACCTTTCAGGGAGCACCGTCGGCTTCCACATCTATGGATGAGCTGACACATATCATCAAGCAGTAGCATCTTCCTACATTTTCAGGGGATGGTAGACCACAGGCTACAAAGTCTTGGCTAGGATCGATGCATAATATTCTCAAGCATCTTGAGACACCTCCAGAATGGACGGTCAGGCTTGCGACTTATATGATGTGCGATTCCTCCAAGAGGTGGTGGGATGTTACCACCCAGTCAGAGCATCACAGAGACATGGCGTGGGAATATTTTCAGGCAGTCAACTATAAATTCTTCTTCTTAGAGACACTGAGGGCAGATAGAGCTCGAGAGTTCATTAATCTGCAACAGGTTTCTATGTCAGTGATGGAATATTATGCTCTCTTTACCATGATTTTGCGCTTTGGACCCGTGCTAGTGGGTGATGAGACGTTGAGAGCCAAACGTTATGAGGATGGTCTTCTGTATGACATCTGAGCGCTGGTGAATGTTTTCAGTTTTCCTTTAGTACCCGCTATTGTAAATCAGGCGCTGATCAGAGAGAGAAAACTGTGGGAATCTAGTGGTGTGGGCCAGGGTGGTTCAGCACTAGTTAGTTGTACTGTTTCTGCTGCCAAGAGGAAGATACAGAAGGAATTCTCTCAAGGTGGAAGTACCAGCCAGAAGAATGCATTAGGTGGCTAGTTCAGGTGGTACTAGTGTAGTAGAGAGGGTAACAAGAGTCCATAGTGTCCATGAGACCCAGTGGAGTGTCGAGCATGCGGCAGTATGGGTCATCTGCAGTGCTTTTGCTGGACATTTCCACCGATGGCTAGAGAGAGGGGTTCTATGAAGACTCTGCGTGCGGGAGCACAACCACCAGTTTCTTACCAGTTGGGGAACTGGAATACGTCAGGGCGTGTAGGAAGAGATGGTGTTTGTGGTCGTGGTAGGCAGACACCAGTATCTCAGAGGAAGCAGGTCAGGATAGCTCAGGGTAGCCAGGCTGTGTCGCAAGGCCACGACACTGGGCAGGCATATGCATTGCAACCGACCTAGCAGGAGAAGAATCCCAAACCTTCTACAGTCAGAGGTACAATTCTAGTAGCTTTTGTTTTATCTTTAGTACTTTTCGATATGGGTTCTACACATAGATTTATATCTATTCCCATTGTGGAGAGCCTTGGGCTCTATGTTTCTACTTCTTCTGGTATTATGATGTTAGACACTCCGTCGAGGACTAGAACGGCTGGTGTGCGTCAGTGCAAGGAGTGCCACTTGAGGTTGTTGGGTGTGACATTCTTTGGAACTTCTATGTCTTATAGATTACATCTTATGATGTCATTCTCAGAATGTACTGGTTGGTTCCCTTTTGAGCCTTTGTAGACTGCTATAATCGCAGGGTACGTTTCACGTCACCAAAGGGTGGAGAGTTTCTATACAAGGGCGAATGGGATGTTCAGGCGAGTCGAGATGGACCAGAGCATCATGGGTGAGGTGGAGTCACAGACCAGATTGCGAGTTTATATATGGATGACTAGGGGACTTGTCAGAAGGATTTCCCTCCAGTTGTTGATCATTTCAGGGATGTCTTCCCGGACAACTTTTCATGTCTACCTCTAGAGCGAGAGGTGGATTTCATTATTGAGCTGGTGCCAGGGGAAGCACTGGTGTCCATTCCTCCTTATAGGATGGATACACATGAGTTTCAGGAGCTCAAGAGGCAGTTAAAGGTGTTACAAGAAAAGGGTTTCATCTGACCCAGTACATCTCCTTGGGGTTCGCCAGTTCTCTTTGAGAAGAAGGAGGATGGTACCCTCAGACGATGTGTGGATTATCGGAAGATGATCCAGTTGACTATTTAGAACTGATATCCCTTGCCAAGGATTGATGATCTTTTTGATCAACTTCGTGGGGCACGAGTGTTCTCGAAGATTGACTTGAGATTAGGATATCATCAGCTGCGTGTGAGACCATTGGATATTCTGCTTACATCTTTTTGGAGCAGATATGTTCTGTATGAGTACTTGGTTTTGCCATTCGGACTCACGAACACACCAGCAGTTTTCATGGCTCTGATGAATCGTGCGTTCCATCCTTATCTGGATTCTTTTGTGGTAGTATTTTTGGATGAAATCATGGTGTACACTCACACTCGACACGACCATGCCACCCATCTTGAGATCGTATTGAGTAAACTAAGAGAGCATCAGCTATATGATAAGCTCTCAATGTTCCACTTCTGGAAGGACCAGATTCACATCCTGGGTCATATCATCTCAGTGTCAGGAGTTTCCGTGGACCCAGAGAAGGTGAAAGTAGTAGTTTCCTGATAGCATCCTAAGAACATATTTGAGATACAAAGTTTCTTCAGGCTAGATGGTTACTACAAATGCTTCATACAGGACTTCTCCCGCATATCAGCGCTGTTGATAGGTTTGAATAAGAAGGGTGTGAAGTTTGTTTTGACAGAAGATTATGAGACAGCTTTTCAGGATCTGAAAGGAAGGTTGACATCAGCACCAGTCCTGATACTCCCAAAGTATGGGAAGATCTATAAAGTTTATTATAAAGCATCAGGTATTGGTCTGGGAGAGGTATTGATGTATGGCGATCGAGTTTTTGTGTACGGGTCTCAGCAGTTGAGTCCACATGAGAGGAATTACATGACGCTTGATCTCTATTTGCATGCAGTTTTTCATGTGTTGTGTTGTTGGAGACATTACCTATTAGGAGAACATTTTGTGGTTTTCACCGACCACAAAAGTATCTAGTGTATCTTTGCTCAAAATGACTTGAATCTAAGATAGATAAGGTGGGTTGAATACCTTCAGTATTTTGATTTTGAGCATGCCTATACACCTATTAATGGTAATGTAGTAACTGATGCACTGAGCAAGTAGACTCAGATACAGGCAGTGCAGGAGGACAGTGGTGAGTGGAAGCTCATGGATTTGTTCTCTAAGATGCATTTGGTGGTGCAAGACAGTCAGGGGAAAACTTATCTCTCCTATATAGCTATGACTTCTACCCTCCTGAATAGAGTGAGGATGAGACTAATATCTGATTCAGAAGGCCTCATTCTACAGGAGTAAGTGGAAAGTGAGGACCCTCTTCTTGGTTGGATGACAGGCGATGATGAGGTATTGTATTTCCATGGACGAGTGTGGGTTCCAGGGGATATGCGCGAGAAGCTGATGAGGGAGTTTCATGCTTCAGCATGGGAAGTCCATCTCGGGGGTACCAAGTTGTACCGTGACTTGATATATCAATACTGGTGGCCAGGTATGAAAAGAGATGTAGCTGGTTTTGTTACAAGGTGTTCCACCTGTCAGCAGGTGAAGGCGGAGCATCAGAGGGTAGCCGAACTGTTACAACAGTTACCCATTCCAGAGTGGAAATGGGTTGATGTCGCGATGGACTTCGTCACTGGTTTTCCGAGGTCCCCTTGAGGCAATGATGTTGTGTGGGTTGTTGTGGACAGACTCACGAAGGTAGCTCAATTTTTTACGATCAAGGAGACCTTCGATGCTGACGAGCACGAAAGGTTGTATATCCGAGAGATCGTACGTCTTTATGGGGTCTCTCGTTCTATCATTTCAGATAGGGATGCCCAATTTATGTCTTTTTTTTTTGCAGGGTTTTCAGAGGGAACTGGGTACACAGGTTCTTCTAAGCACATCATACCATCCTCAGACTGATGGCCAGTCAGAGCGTACGATACAGGTGCTAGAGAACATGCTTCCTACATTCTTCCTAGACTTTAGGGGCTCTTGGGTGAAGCATATACCCCTAGAAGATTTTTCCAATAACAATAGTTTTCAAGAAACTATTGATATGGCCCCATACGAGCTCTATATGGTAGGCCATGCCGATCACCTTTGTGCTGGTTAGAGGTAGGTGAGGCAGCTTTACTGGGACCTCATCTCGTGCAGGAGACTTCTGTGCAGGTCCAGTTGATTCACAAGTAGATGGCTACCGCATAGTCTTGTCAAAAATCTTATGTTGATCGCCGCAGACGACCTTTGAATTTCATGGTTGGGGATCTGGTTTTCTTGCATTCTTCACAGATTTTGGGACACAGACGAATCAAGAGATAAGGTAAACATTCACCGAGGTATGTGGGACCGTTTTAGATTCTAGGGAGAGTCGGGCCCTTTGCCTATCGGTTGCAGTTACCTCAGAGGTACCGAGCCATCCACGATGTCTTCCATATATCTCAGTTGCGCCGCTATCATTCAGACATGTCTCACATTTTTCAGCCCGAGGAGGTTGATCTTCAGATAGATGCGAACATTGAGGAGCATCTAATCCATATCGTTGATAGGAGCACGAAGGTTCCTCGAGGCCGGTCAGTTCCTCTAGTACGGGTGCAATGGCAGAATGGCCGAGTGTAGGACAAAACCTGGGAGTAGGAGACCGACGTACACGCTAAGTGGCCAAAGTTATTCTCATCTTTATCTCTACCACCCTTGGAAGGGAAATTCTGGGACAAATTTCTTTAAGGGGGGAAGTTTGTAAGAACCTGGTTCGTAGTTTTGAGGTACATGATTCTTCTTTTCTCTGTTCCTTAAGTGTTTTTGAGAAAATAAGGAAAATGGGAAAAATCCTAAATTTTGGAAGTACACACCGTGTAATTTTTCCACATGCCATGTACTTTTGGCCAGGTGGGATGAGTACACAGGGTTTGTTGCCATGTCAGCAAAAAAGGGTGTAGAAACTGACTACATGCCATGTAGTGGTCCTTTACATGCCTTGTAGTCAGTCGGCATGGAAATTGTAAGGCGGTGGCCAGCTGTGTGATAGAACAGACCGTGTATTCAAGAAGACACACCATGTAGTCATGTCAGAAGATGAACAGTGCCACGCTGGTTGGAAGCCGCCAGAGGAACAGTTTAAAAATGGGAAGTACACGCCATGTACTCAGAAGTACATGCCGTGTACTTCGTTTTTTTCTCTTAAAATGGGCAGTAGCCTCCCCTTTTTATAGGGAAGGCTTAGAATGGGAAGAGGCCTCAAGGTAGGAAGGCTGAATCTTCGAGTATCCTCTGAGTGAACGTTAGGAATCCGTTTCTGCCTCGAACAATCTCATTGGAACCGCACGGGTAAGCCCTCCACTCATCTTTAATCATTCATGCCAACTAAGAATTATTTTACCTCAGATCTACGACATCTTTGGGCGTTTCTGGAATCGATGTTCGCGTATATAATTCGTTGGTGTTAATGGTAGGTGCCACGGTGTTTATATTCCAATTTTCGTGCGTTTTTTTTGTGTTTTTTAGCTAAGAACCCATATTTGGGGTGTCGTGTGGCTGAGGACGTGGCTATTTTAAATACATAGAATTGTATAAGTAATTGAATGTGATATAAAAATGATATTTTGGATCGCCGCTTGGATCCAGGACCACCCTGGGGGTGCGTTCCTCTATTTAGCTGTTTGGCCAGGATACCTGAGGGTATTCCTTGTTTATTTTATGCCTTTAATGAAATGATTTGAGAATTTCCTTTAGAGGAATTTCTTGTTTATTTCTTTTTTAAATGTTGGGCTCGACCCAGTTACCTGTTTAGCATTAGGGCAGTGTCGTGAATAGCCTGTGGGCACTGTACTATTTAGCATGTGGGAAACTTCTTCTGTGCCTGTGGGCAGCTAATTCTATGCCTGTGGGCGAAACTTCTTATTCCTGTTGGAAATATATGTATGCCTATGGGAATATTCTTATGTTTGGATTTATCTTTACCTGAGGGTAGGAGTTTACGTGTCTGAAGACATTGGCTGTTTACATAGAATATTCACTATGGTTGTATTTTAAATTAAATGAGTAAATGGATATTAAAATGGAAATATAACTGGTTGAGTTAGTTACTTTCAGTACTTATTACTTTATTGAATTTTATTACTGCACACTATTGTTGCATGATTTCACGCAGTTGGGCACGAGACTTTGTTGGGTTCCTACTGGGGATTTATTTATCACACCCTATTTGGGTCACGATTTTCAGACCAAACAGATTACATTTATGTTGATGTAGATAAGGTAAAGGGTCCCTATATAGGTAGTTGATTGCTGCTGGGGTGTAAGAGAGCATGGGACTGAGCATTGGCTCGCAATGTCGTTGGTTGTTCTTTTTTGCTTCTCTATACCTGTACTTCAGTTGTAATGTATTATATTGCAGTGTAACACGTTCTGGCTATTTTATAGAATAGTGACATGCTGCATCTTCATTTATATATGACTTCTGGTTTCCCTTTTTGTTATCAGTTATATATACTGTTACTGCTTCCGCTGGTGTTGTATGTTTAAACTATAATCCACTGCGCTACACTTTGAAAAATGAGGGCATAGTTTCCCCCTATCAGACCTGGGGCCTCGCTGCTAGTTGGCAGGCTCTGGCATTTGGGGAAATGTGCTTGAGGTCATGTGGCGAACCGGTTTTGGGGCACCATTTGGTGGAACTTGGAACTGGGACGTTACAAGATTAGTATGATGCTAAACCCAATACTATTATCAATCTGGGTTCAATGGATATGGATCTCATTAGTTTTTCTAGTTATATACATCTTTCCAATATGAATATATAATGTTATATTTTATCATTTTTTAATAGGTGAAATTATCATAAAACATTCAACTTGTGAAATCCATAGATGATATTTTTAATCTACAGTAACTTATGCCTTGAACTATTAGGGTCTCAAAATGACCTCAATGAGTGATTCCTTGAGGTATATAGAGAGGTGAATATAATCCAAAATGGAGATCATTGCATGGATAATTTGAAAACATATTTAAGATGAAATATTTCTTGACCAAGGGCATATGCCTCAAATATTAGGGATATCCATTATCCTTGGTCATGAAATTCAGTACATGTTTTATCTGTTACTTCATCCCAATATCAAAATATTGGTAATAATTATAGTTAATGGTTTGGGATAAATTGGCCTCCTCAAAATATGGTGTTGAATAAATATATGTGAATATATGAGTTTATCCTCCAGTATGATGATATTCAAGATATCTCTAGATTAATCATGATTAGATTGAATTTCTTAATGGTACCATTAATGGGATTTTATATAGGTTTGAATATTTTGTAGATCCGAAAAACTGTTTTCAAACATATAGGTCCATTTCAACCACATCTCCCATGGAATCAATTCCCTTTATGATATTATTATATTTCTCTAAAATTATAAGAAGAAAAATTAGTTTTGTATGTGTACACTTCATCTGATAAGTGGTCCATCTTGTGAATCCAATTGTATGAACATTATTAGGACTCTTCTTCTCATATATACACTACTTTATGGGGTAGTTTCTATTTATTTATTTTTTAAGATATTTCCTTTTCTAAAAATGATTACTGAATAGGATCCAAAATATTATATACTTTCATTGGTACTTGGGATTATCCCACCTCAATTTATTGATTAAATTTTTGTGGTTGTACTAAATCATATATGATTAATACGATAAAGATGCTTCCATAGATACAATAGTGGTAGATGGGGTCCCAATAGACCTTGTTAGTTGTACCCTAAGAATATTTTATTCCCATTCTAATGACTTACTAGACATAAATTCCTTAATTTTTTGTAACAATTCTCTATACTATTTATGATCATATATCTTTTTATTGGGGAGAAAATAAATATAGTCCACCTACACTATGGGTTTTCCTCACATGACCTTCCTAGAATGTACCATCCTCTAGAAGATATCCATGAAGGTGAAGATTTATTGGATGTAGTCTCCTATCCTCTAATGGAAGGGGATATATAAAAGGTTGTCCATTCAAATTACTTCATCAGGATTCCTGACCACTGGTTGATTAAGGTTGTTATTATACATGAACATAATAAATTATATTGTACCCTACTTCTTTTTAGAGGAATAAAATTTACTCTTTTGATATTTTTATAGTTGGAAAATATTCTTCTTCATTGTATCCAGATAATGGAAATGTTTCTCATGTTATCATTCAAGAGAATCCATAGACTGATATTGTGTGGTCTTGGGTACAAAAGAGGGAGTTCCAACTAACACAATAATTGGGGTAACATCCCATTCCCTGTAAGGTTTATTCCCTTGCATAGATACTGTTATTCAAGGCTTGACCTCATCTCATCAAATTACTCCCAACATACCATATTACAACATCATATTTCTAAAAACCATAGGGCTATTTAAATGGAATTAATGGTTTCAAAATATCATCGTGGATATTCTCTATAAAATTATATGGTAGCTTCTGCTGAGGATTCTATTTGTTCATAGTAAAGGAAAGTTCATTCTATCTATAAATAAATTCTGTCCAATAATCATTTTTAGGTTGTTTAATGATGTATAGGTTAGGGATAATTATATTTTCAATGATGAGTCGCATTAATAGAGGACCTATAATTGTTGAGATTGACATCTGGAAACACATCATGTTTGATGATTTCTAATATAGAAAAATATTCCATCCATGTTTTTGAAAAATTCATCCATGAATTGAAGCTTTCTATTTCTTAAATATTCCCACTATGGGAATACATCCAAAAATTAATTTCTTCCACTACTACCCTAGGTCTATCATGCCATTAGACATTGAGACAATAGGAATAAAAAAATTGGGTTTTGGATGAGTAGTTTCTACCCAATCATGATATGTAATTATTTATAGATTTATTATTGAAATGTTTCCTCTCTATATAATATGTTCAGGTTGTGGGAGTGTAAACTATGTCATGGATCATTATTGGGAGTGTCACATATGTGTACACCATAGTGGGAGTTGTTGGATAAGAATAATATGGTTGAAATTCTTCTAATGGTTATGAATATATATATTATATTAGACATGGATTAATTTATTAGAATAAAATTAGTTTCCCATATTCAAGAATGTCTTGATATTTTTTATCTGCAGGTTTTAGATAAAACTGATTGAAGGAATGGAGCTTGGTTCAGTAACTGAATTCCTCTCTAATGGGCTAAGTAGTGTCTCCCATGTGAACATTCACTGAAGAATATTCATTGTTGTATTACTAAAAATAAAACTCACTATGACAATCTCCAAAAATCAGTTTATTATTTAGTCATTTCTATTATTCAAGTTAAGATTCATATCATCCAAATTTTTTGTTTTGGAATGGTATTCGACATCTTTAGTTGGTTGGTGTTAGGATGATATAGACAAAACAATAAATTTTTATATGGTTATATATTATTGTGTAATAGGTATCTTATTATTTGGTATGGTTCCAATATTTGGATACAAAATACTGATCCAAGTATCATGTAATATTTATCGATGATAAAAATATATCTAGTGGAAGAATATTCATCACATCCCTTAATGAAAAGTTCAATTTTAGAGTTACTAATGATTACAACAATAATGATATTAACTGGTGAATAGGGAATAATAGGAATAATTTATTCATCCCCATTAGATTAGTTATAGGATTCTCCACCATTGGAATATCTATTAATATATATATTTTTATCCTAAAAAATTCTTCTTAATAGGTTGTTTTGGCTTATAAACCCCATGAGACTTCATCTATCCACATCAATGGAATGTGACACCAAGGTAATATCTATAGATTTTACCCAATATCTCCCCTAATTAAGTAGATGGATAATGGAAGGGTAGGAACTTTTAGATAGTTATATAATTTAGAGGTTCCCCTGATGTGGATAAGGCATATTTCTAGGGTTGAGGGAGAGGTACTAAAAATTCCAAAATCCTTACTGGTTGGGGTTCACATGATTATTTAACTATCACATCTTAAATAAATTTTGGTTTTCATGATCCTTTGAGTAATGTTTTTGGTTAAAATTCACCCATTCTTATAGATTGGTGTTACTCCTACTATTATTCAGAGAAAGGTTCTATCATGACCGTCATTATTTTCTATCTCATTAGTCATGAATGCTCTGGGTTTAGTTCCTTTTTAGTGTGTTAGATGATCTCTAGTGAGTGTTACACTATGGTTATGTGATTTTATATCTTCATATTTGGGAAATGATTATATTTTTTGGAAACCTGAGATAAGATCCTATTAATAGATCACTCATAAATAATATTCCTCTGATGGGTCTTTTATGATATAGGGTTTAATTGGAATGAATAATTGTATATGTATACCACAAGAATTATATTTTTCTTAAATTTATGACATTACATATTAAATTTTCAAATGGACAAGATTTTCCAGTGATTGGGGTGAATTATAAGGCTCTATATTCTCCCAATCCCCTAATATATTCATCAAGTTGATTATACAAAATTATTTAATGAAGTTCTATAATGACATTGAGATTATACTATTAAATTCCTTTATAATAGGGTCATCACATTGGATTTCATCCATTTGAGAGGTAATCCAAGTAAATTACATAACATAAATTTATTTCATAATTAAGATGGTTGGTGTACTAAATATAAGATACATAATTCATATTGAATTTTAAGAATGTCCTCTATTGTGTTAGTAAATGGATGTTTATTCATTCATTTTTTATGTAAATATAATTTCAAAATTGGAGGTGCCCATGGTATAGAACACCGCGGGTATACACCCTTTTCCATATGATTCAATAAAAGTTATGTTATTCCCCCATTCTTAAAGATAGATTCCTAAACCAGATATGAATGCATAGTTCTTTTACATGTCCCATTAAAAATTTAAATGAGCTCATCTAGAATTTCATGGTTACATAGAAGTAGAAGGGATCATATGGTGATGATAATGCTTATAACTACCTCTAAAAATCCCTATATTGGTATGAATTATCACGAGTCAATGATTATGAACTTGGTGTAGTTAACCTAAAATTATCTACTACCTCTATATATGATAGAAATATTAATTTTGTCTTGATAATGGGGGTGGGGATTCTTATCGAGGTGATATTTTACTATAGTGAGGGAAATCATTGTGTATTCCATTGGGAGGACCTCTATGGTCATTTATTATTTTTCAAAAAGGGGGAAATTTCAATTTAGGTTTTATATGGAGTCTCATGGAGGAACGAAAAAAAAATATTTTATGGGGATTCTGTTTATAGTCGATGATGAAATCTATATGGGGAGGAAAACTAGGGATATTGAATTTTAATGTATCTCCATATTTATTAATATTTATGTCATGTGGAGAATCCATTCATCCATAACCTCCTTTCTCCGTTAATTAGGTGGCGATGAGTCCTCCAGTAGTATTCGAGATGCGTTACATGGCCTAATGTGTATAATCGTTGATTGGGATATGATTATGAACCTACAAGTGACTTATATATTTTATAGGATGTGGCATTTTGGATTTTCTGGAATGGATACAGGGGATAAAACATAGTTTATGGGGTCATATGGTTTTCAAATTTAGTATCCTTCACATGAACCCCCAGGAGAACTCCTTCCCATTATAAAATTATATTGGTGACTTTCATGCGGTAATATTTTCATATTTCAATATAATTCATAAGTATGAGATGAAGCATGGGTATGATATTTTTTATCTTCAATTTCTATAATTAAATTCCTTTAGTCTACTTAAGTGAGGATAGGAATATGTGCCTACTCCCCAATTTGTGAATTTGGAATGTGTTCAGTATCGTTGAGTGTCTGTGAAAGAATATGAAACTATCCCGATATTGTCACATATTCTTTCTAATTTTCATAAATAGTTTGAGTAGGATTATAATACTAGATTATAGAGACATTCAAAATATAGAATTGAGATCATATTGTGTGAGAAGGGGTGTGATCCTTCCTTAATGGGATTACCGAAATATGTTGGGTTCCTAACAAGGATTGGTAATATTAGCCTAATCCTGTTATTCATTCTTCACCGAAATATACCAAAAATACAACCAAATAATAAAGTGGTTATGAGGATGCTTGAACATGCATTTCAAGGTACAATGTTGAGCTTCCATGATGATGGTGTTATCAGGAATACCATACTACCCTATTATGGATATTGGAATTTGGTGATGATAATATTTGGATATTACTAGAATATGTATTTAACTATTTATGTTATTGTTAGGGCTATATTCCTCCCCATCCATTTCCATGTAAATTTGATTAAAATGTTTTACTTATGGAATGGGGATTTGAGACCAAATGTTAATTATAATTGGAATATTATCCCATTATTCTGCTTTAATTTTAGTCGGAATTCTCTAATGATATTCTTTTATAGGTAAAGGATATACTATTTCTCCATGTTAGTTTATAGAATACACCAAAATGGTACTCATCATGTTGTATACATATATTAAAAGTACATTTTAGTGTGGGTAGATATATGATACTTCTATTCAGTCTCTATGAAGATTTTTTTATTGAATTCATCATGGGGAACATTAATATTGGTATGTTTTATAGGTTGGTGAGACATATTCACATAGAGAAATCTCCATTTCAGTGGCATTATTTTGGTAGTAGACCCAGAGGACATTATTGTATATTACTTAGGGTGTAATTGGGGATTCCTATCATTGATTTTGATTATTAATAATGGTTTGGTCCCTCGTAGATGGATCTTAATTAATAATGAGGTTTTGGATGACCTCTTGATTTTCATCTCTACAACAATGGAGCCTTATTTTGTTGTGTTCTAGAGACAGGGTCCTAGAATGTATGATGGTGTCAAAATGTTCCACCTATTTGTCCTAATATGATTTTGAGTTGATGATATATGAGTGTGCAGTTTTTAGAGGCTCTTTCATGAAGCCTCCTTGGTAAGGATTCCACTATTCATACAATAATCCTAGGTCATTTAATTAATCACCTAACACTGAATGAATTTGTAATGTGAAATATCCATTTTTATTATCAGGACGAAACCATTTAAATTATGAAATAATAACTTGAAAAATATGATGATTTCTTCATTATGGATTAAAATTTATTCTTCAAAGTGATTTGAGGTTTTTAAGAATTCATCAAACATAGAAAAAAATATTTTCAGTTTAGTGTCCTATGAAAGAGTATTCTTGATCATTGGATTTTATGTTTAACATATTCATATCATGTTAACTATTTTATTTCCAATGTAAAACCACACATTCAAACCACCATGAATTTTTGAGTCCTTCTGGACCTGCTTTATAAAGGCTGGTGTTGACTAGGACTTCACTAATGACACTATTTAATGCATTTTGGTCAATAGGATGATATAGAAGACTCATCAGACAATATTTTTGAGGATTATTGAATACTCAAAGAAACTATTATAGATTTTATATATGTTTTTATATTCATCCCAAATCCTATCACAACATTGGTTATAAATTAACTAGTGATTCAATTGAAATCATGGTTTTATGTGAACATATGAATATATCTAATAGTCTTAATACATGGTAACATTTTTAGGTATCAATGGTTACCCGTATATGTAACCATTTTTATTTATCATATCTTCTCCATATTTTTGTTTTTAATAAGTAATGGTTTCATTTAAATACAAAAAATAGGACACATTGTAATTTATCACCTTCTAGGGTGGTGGGTGGTGGTTTTCGTTTTGGGATCGGACCGAGAACATGGGATTGAAACATATCATTATCAATAAAATATAAATCAATATAGTTTGTAACCACATAAAAGATAATGATGTAGTATTAATGGCCATGTTACAATGACAGTCATGGGAGATATTATGTTTATACAACAATGAATGAGGGAATATCGTTTTATGTTTTTCCATCTAGGAAAAATAGATAGAAAGTTGAAAGAATTTGAGAAATGGTTGGTGTGTGACATATGCACAAATGACACATTATGATTGAACTATAATGGAAGATGAAAAATGAGGATTTATATGATTTTTATAGACTATGGACCCCTGAGAAATGTGGTTTGTTTTTCTAAGGGGGATATGGTTCACTAAGAAAGATATGGCCACATTAGGATTATATCCTAATGAGATGATGGTTTATTAGGAATATATCCCATGAAAAGGATATATGGGGCCTCAATAAGAATATGTATTAATTAATAGGGATGTCCATGATCATGGGGAATATTACCTAGGGAGGAAGGACATAGATAGTGACCCAAGATTTACATAAATAAATATTACAACATTTTAGATGAATATTCAATACCTAACATTATGATCCACAACAGAATCGTAAAGGATAAGTGAAATTGGATATTAGATATGTTATCATCTTATTTCGTGAAAAATATTTAATGTTTATATCATAGAACACTTCATAGAGATAGACTATTTAAAACCAATATCACTAACCAAGGGAAGAATGAAATAAGAAAGGGTGATATTACATGAACATTATGGGAGAAAATAGGATATTTTAATCAATGGTCATACATGATCATAAGATAATAATAAGGGTATTAGATTATGATCATAAATTTAAACTATCATACACAATATATCATAGATAATTAACATGACTCGAGTAAGAAAACATTATCATAATAATTGAAAATATTAAGAATATTGGAGAGTTTCCCAGAATCAACCCTAATCTCTAAGAGCATAATATAAACACATGAATGTGGAAATCCCATAATCATATAACATCATGAACATGTATAAATAAAAACTAGTTCACCTGTGACATTATGGTCATGAAATAATGTCCTAAAAACATATGGACATGAAAATAATTCCACACATAATCTTGTGGATATATAAGCCATGTGCATGCATAATCTTATGGACTTGAAAACTATTTCAACACAGAATATTTTGGGCATAAAAACCAGGTCCATGTATAAAATTTATAACATGAAATAATTTTTATGAAAAAAATAATTGTCGCATATGTTGTCCATTTTTACCAAATTCATTGGATGTCGATAACTAGTGACATGGCCTTCAATTAACACAATTTTACACGTTTTATATTAAGATTTTAATCACTTCTTTAATTTGTTTTTGATCTTTTTTTAATTATAGTAACATAGTAATTTTTACAATTAAATTAATTAATTAACCAATTATTATGAATAATTAGGTTTTTTAGTTTTTAAAATAAATAATTTAGCCTTTCTTTTTTTATCTAGTCTAAAAATTTAGTAATTAGTTTTGTGGTTCTAATGTGCTTTACATTTTAACAATATGAAATCTTGTTAGGTAATCATTTAATCATTTGATTGAGATATTAATTAAATTAATCATTATTATTGAAATAATGTTTTCTTGAAATATATTAATTATTAATTTGAATTCATAAATTAATTAATTTATATAATTTTAAATTATAATGTTATAATTAAATTTATTTTTTATTCTTATAATTTTTAATTACATTAATTAGTTTACAATTAAATTATTTTTTGGATTTAGATTTCTATTTTTAAAATAAATTCATAATTTAAATTGTCTTAGTGTAAGTTTCCTTTAATTAATTAATTTATGTTAATGAGGTAGTTTAAAATTTAAGTCCCAAACACTGCCTATTAGGTTAGTCAGCCTTAGGAACCCAGCAATGACACATTTTTTACATTTCCATTATTCCTGACTCAATATTGGACTCAAAGACTTTATATATTTTTAGATTTTAGCTTTAATTGAAAATATTATTTTAATTTTTTACGATGTAATTGAATATATTTAAATTTTTTCAGTTCATAATTTATGTTTAAATTTTTTTTTTTTATGTTTTATATTTAGAAATTATTAAGTAGCATAATAATTTAATTAATGTTTTATATGATTCAAGATTTTATTTGTGTTTATAATTTTATTTTTATTGTTTTAATTAGTCCTTGTTCATAAATAATTATTTATATTAGATTTATGTAAATTTTAAATATGATTTTAAAAACATTCATCTTTATAGATTGGGTCACCATCAGAAAATTAAGTCATTGTTGGCAGTCCAACAGGGACTCAATTCTTCCCTTTTCTATTTTTCAACGAATCACCATTGGAAAATGGGGACTCATTCCTCGATTGTCTCACCACATACCTATTCACCAAACATCGTCACCCTTTCCTATTTTCCACTCACCATTGCAGCACAATAGTGGTAGTACTAGTACCCATTCACCATCCCAAACGAAGTGACTACTACCGCTCAAACAACCATGAGTAACCATTTCAAATAAAACCAGTCAACTCCACCACAACCAGTACACCATTTCACACTTCTAGGCCACCATTTACTCACTGGTGCAATACAGAAAAAAAAATAGAAACTATTTCATACCTATTCCTCCTAAATTTGAAACTCAAAACATGTTTTTTGAAAATCTAGAATCTAGATCTAACTTAGAAACTCTAGGGCACTGATTGAGCCCAAAGATGAGCTGTCAGAGAAGAAGGAGGTATCCTCCACTGGTAAAACCATGAGAAGCATGTGAAACCACTACAGTTATGGTCTGGGGATGGTTTGGTTACACGAATGCACTGATGGAGTGAGGCCGAACCACTGGACAACCATGATGCTGCTGATCTGGAGTGGGGGTAGGAGCTGATTTTGCCAGACCAGAGAGGATGGATGCCAATGAGGAGAATGATTTTCTAATTTTCACTGTGAGGAACAAGATGTTCCAGAACCTTAAGCATGAGATCTACCTAAACCATTATGTCCCACTAATGAGGTGTTTTTTCAAAGAAGCCAGAGACCCCCCCCCCCCCATGATAGAGAATAAGGGGGGAAGATAAAATAAAATAATTAATTATAAATAAATATTTAGTAATATAATAAATTAATTATATAATTACTTAATTAAATAAAATAGATTATACCTAAATATTATTAATAACTTATAAATAAATTTTAAATGAATAAATTTTAGAAAATACTATAATAAATATAGTAATTATAATTTAACTTTTTATATAAAATAACTATAATTATAATAACAAAATTAATAAATATAAAAATTTTATTAATTAAACTAAATTTAAAATAATCGAATTTCAAAATATAATAAGATACAGTAACCAATTAATAATAATTTTAGTTTAATAAAATAATCAAATAAATATTAAATTATAATCTAAAAATTGAATCTAACAAATTAAAAACATAATATATAAATTAATAACTATAATATACATATTTAATAAAATAAATAATTAACTTGATTAAATAATACGATTAATTTATATAAATATAAACATTAATAATGTTAATATAATAATTTAATATTTTGTTTAAAAAAGTATAAAATAAAATTAATAAAAAATTTTAATTTAAAAATTATTAATAATAAAAAATACATTGTAAATAATATTAACTAGTACGTTAACATTAATTTAAAAGTAAGAATAATGAATTGAGTAAGTAATTTTTCATTGTATTAAAAAAATTATTGTTGACTTTATTTGTCTCCTATTGTGCAAATACATACATGTTCCACATTCCCATCCAGGTGCATCCCTATGAACTCTAATATGTTAGTTACATCGGTTAGATTTGATGAAATTTTTTTCAATGAAAAGTTCACATGTGTGGTGTGAGGGTTATTAACATACCTATGTTATTACACATGATGGTGAAAACCAGAGCATGATAGAAGATTTAAATATTTAATAGTATCAGAATATTGGAGGCCATTCATTCACATACATTATACATTGATAGGTGAGCAGTAAGAGACAAGTAGAGACCATCCTTTCATCATCATACGGATACAGAGTCCTGGAGAGAAGGAATATTAGGGGAGTTCTTCCTCTCTCTTCATTCTTAATTTTTATATTATGTAATCGAATGATATTGTTTTTCATAATCAATATGAACATAGGTTTAAGAACTTATCATTGGATTTGTAAATTTCAATAGTTTATAGCTTAATTCATCAATTTACTCTTTTATGAAATCTGAATTCATCAGCAAGATCAATTCTGGTATTCATTAAATTCATTTGTAACCTTACTTATTTTTCAAAATTCAAAGATTCAAGAGAAATCACTGAGATTGACCATGAACTCGTATTTTTTAACATTTTATATCATAAATATTACAATTTAATAGTGAGTTATGATCCAATATCCTTTTTCTCAAATTTAGTAGTTTATGAAACCTAGAGTGGCGAACTCTAGATTCAACCTATAATTTGAACTATATTCTTGTGAGGAAGATTTTTTAAACTATTTGTAAGGTTTATTTTGATAAAATTTATTGTAGAATTCATATTTTCAATGAAGGGAATTTATAATTCCTAAGTGTTTTGTTGATAATTTTTCTCATCGTTTGTTTCTGTTTCCTTGTTCACTGCTTTTCTTTACTAGTAGTTCACCACATCATAGTTTTAGACATAGATTAATTTAGTTAGAAGACCCTTCCAGTGAATCATTAATTATTATAAATATTTAAAAAATATATAAAATGTAAAATTAAAAAAAACATACTCCACCCATTGTTGACATTATTGTGTGTTTTGAATAGATAAAAATGAAATTTGGTTTCAATAAATTCCATTTGGGATGGACCCTGCTTACCACTAGACTGTAGTTAGTAGGAAACCATAAATTTTTAAACATTGACTTGTTTTAAATGATGATCAGGTAATGTTTTTGGCACCATTCCAGGGAAGGCCTCTTGTGACCACTATTCAAAAAAATCAAAAAAATAACATACAAAAGAAACATAAAAAATTTTAAATTTAAAAATGTTTAAAAAAAATCTCCTCTGATTCCCTGCTCTTTTTCCTAGTCTTTTTACTACATTTATGTTATTACTACAATTTTAGTGCTTTGAACTATTTTTTGGGGCTAAAATTCATTTTTTATTAACAATTTCTTGTGAACAAGATCATCAACTGATAGGTTAGATCCCTTGTTCCCTGAAAAGGATAAACACTTAACTACACTAAGAAAGAAAAAAAAAACTAAAATGGAAATTTTATATGAAAGAATTCATGAACCTAACAACTTTTGAAACCATCATCATGAACTCCTAGAAGATAATGTTAGGCCTAGGATGAGGAATCTCCAAATCCCTAAAATGTCAATAAATATTTCATCAAATAGGCTTAACATTATAAACATGAACAATGAACTCAAATATTCCCATGTTTCTCTACTACCATCTTTCATTGGACTATCTAATGTGGACTCTTTATCCATCATTAGTGATTTCTACAATACTGTGCAGCAACTTCGTCACATGGTACCCAAATAAAATGAACATTGAATAAGATCATTTCAATTTTTTTTAGGGGATGCCAGAAAAAAAAATTTGAGTCTTGATGAGAATATTCTTTAGAATTGGGAACAAGTCTATAATTAATTTATCATGAAATTTTAACCCCAGATACATAAAGGATAACTTATAACTAAGATCAGTAGTTTTTACTAAGATAATGGTGAAGCCTTTCATGGGGATTTGGATTATTTTAGGGACTTTATTAGGTAGTGTCCCCATCATCAACTCCCATCCCACCTTCTCATGGACACTTTCTATAATGGTTTATCCTCTTCTGGTCAAAATATAGTCGATGTAGTTTCTAGGTGAAATTATAATGATAATACTGATGTAGTGTTAAGAAATATTTTCAACAAACTTGCAATAATCTCTCAACATAAAAAATCATGATTAAAAATAGTGAATAGAAACACAAATACTGGTTTTGTAAATGATACTCAAGCTCAACTGGCTGAAATCACCAACCAACATAAAATCATAACTATCTATTATTATGAACAATATGTTAACCAAGTTGGATGTAAAAACACAATACAACCACATAGTGAACAATGTTCAAAATGTGTGATGGTCAGTCACACTGATAACTTCTATCCCTCTTTTAACATCCCATCCCAACAACAAGAAAAATAAAATTTTGTTAATTATAGTCCTAGAATTCCTATTAATGATGATCTATTTTCTAAAAATTTAAAACCAATGCTATAGGAACCACAATAATATGTCCTATATGGAATAGGGTTTAATCAAATAATCCACTTCCCCAAATTTCCAATATCAACCTAATAAAAAATTTCTAAACTAGCTAAGGGGAGAGTAATCTAATTCTCATGGAAACCATGATAGAAAGGTGTCTTTAAAATTAGAGAAAATATTAAGTTGAATTTATTCTCAAGAGGAATTATTCCAAAATCAACTAAATATACATAAAGCCTAATATTAATCTAATAAAATTAAACATGATTCTAGAATGTAGAACATAGAAACACATCTAGGACAAATAACTAGTTGTAATACTTCTAGGGATAAAAAAGATTGCAATGAACAACTTAACTTAACCCTAGAGACAATATCACAAATTTGGTCACTAGAAGTGGGATAAATATACAAACTATACCTGAAAAAGGCTTTGAAAATTCCCAAGAAGAAAAACTGAATGAATCTGGAAATAAAAATCTACTTTGTATAGTATCTGTAAATCAATAGAAAAGTCTTGTAAATGAAAAAAATTTAAATTTTTCACCTGAAAAACAATATTAATTTTTTTTCAAAATAAAAAGAATAATGGTAAGGAGAAAGATGTTTATGAAATTAGGGACATGCCTATTATCCTATGAAATTTTTCCACACCCATCCCTTTCCCTAAAAAGTTGAAACCCCAATGAAATACTAAAGCTAAACATCATATGTTCCATGGGATTTTGTCCAAGCTCCAAGTGAACATTCATTTCATTAAATCCATATTTCAAATCCCATCTTATCTGAAATATCTTAAAAATATTATTTCCAATAAAAAACAATTATGAATTTTTATTCTACAACCTCACAGAAGAGTGCAATGTTGTCCTCCAAAAGAAGATCCCACCCAAACTCAAAGACCCATCAAGATTTGTCATGACCTGTACCTTAATAAATTCTATTCAACTCAAATTCATGTTTTACATCGGATCTCGTATCAATCTTCTCCCATACTCACTATTTCAATAGTAGATATTGGGTGATCTTCAACCCACTACATTCATCCTTCAGTTCGATGAATTTTCTTTCACATATCCAATGGGTAGGGTATATGATTTTCTAGTTGGATTTGGGAATCTATTTCTACCTCATGCCATTCTAGCCATACCTATGAAATGTGACCAAGAGGTTTCCATCATTCTGAGTAGGCCATTATTTTCCACTGGTATGGAATCCATAAATGTCTCTAAGGGTCATCTTATCATTAATATTAGATAACAACATGAAGATTTTAATGACTTTAAGAAGGTAAAAAAACCAATATTCATTGAAAATTATTCAAAAATAGTGTCCTTAGAAGCTGATAACCAATTTAGAATCCTTAAAGAGATTGAAAAAAAATCCTGTGTTGAATAAATAAATTTGGAAACCGAAATTCATAATTTTACTTTTTCACAAAGGGTAGGTTCCACTGAAACAATAAATCAAGAAAATTCTCCAGAACTAGAAAACTGTAATGTTTCTACTATAATTGAAGATGTTTCATGTGCTTCGGAGGTTAGGAACTTCTTTATTAAATATTACGGTGACTCTACATTCAACAACTCTTATGATCATTTTTATTAAGTATACGGAGACCTTATAAAACAACTTTGATGATTTTTTATTGATAAATATGTTAAATTAATATCTGGAAAATCATGATAGTGAGTTGTCCACATTGAACAATATTTTTGTAAATTCATAAAATGATCATGAAATTGAAAACCATTCATCATTTCAAACTCCTTTCAAGAATTATATTGATGAAAATGGATCTATTAGGCCCAAATGTCTTCTTTAATGTGAAAAAACATCCATCCTTGAAGATAAACCACATCCTTTGCATATAAATTATTCATTAATGGGTGAAAATTATACTTTTCCTGTTATAATTTTGGCTAACATAGATTTTAATAATGAAGCAATGTTGTAATGTTTCATGAAAAAATAAAAATCGTACATAGGATGTACCAAATCAGATATCAAAATAATTATTCTTTCATTCATCATGCATAATATTCCTATGAAGCTCGACCATAATCCTAGTGTAGGGTATAAAAAAATATTGAATATTAAAATTAAAGGGGTCGTTAGATAATATTTTATTAAAATTCTAGAAACTATAATAAAATATCCTATTTAAGAGAGTACATGTGTTATCTCAGTCTATTTAGTCCCTATGATAGGAGGGTTTACTATTTACAAAAATGAGAAAAAATAAAGAAATTTATGTTAGGAAAACCAAAAAATGGATAGTCTATATAAACTATAGGAAGCCTAATTTTGTCACTTGGAAAGACCATTTTTATATTACCTTGATAAAATTATTTAGAGGAATATAAGGAATGATTTTTTTTCTGGATGGGTATTCTAGTTACCGTGAGACTCCCCTAACTCCAGAAGATCCGGAGAATACTACATTCATATTCCCATTTGGGACATTTTCCCACAAGATAACTACATTTGGGTTGTGTGGATCCCCTAGTACATATCAAATGTGTATGAAGGTTATTATTTCTCATATGATATAGAGGATCATAGAGGTTTTCATGGATGAATTATACATTATGGTTTATACTTTTGGTATATTCTTAAAAAAAATTGAGTTAGTTTTGGAGAGTTATTTAGAGACAAAGATGATTCTTAAGCAGGAAGAATTTAAATTTATGGTCACTGAAGTTATTATATTAGAACATAAAGTTACCAAGTGAGGTTTGGAGTTTGATACAGCTAAAATAGATGTAATTCAAAAACTCTAACCTCCACAATATGTAAATGGTGTTAGAAGTTTCCTATGGCATTATGGTTTCTACCAGAGGTTCATAAAATAATTTTCAAAAAGCACTAAACCCTCATGTTATTTTCTTGCAAGGGATGAACCCATTCTATTTGACAAAAAAACTTATTGATTCTGTAAATAAATATAATAAAAAATAACTACATGTCACAACCCGTCCTCCTAGGCCCGTGCCGTGACAACCCCAAGCCCACCTTCCATAGGCCAGGGGCTAGCGAATTGCACCGGAAATGTATATCCCTCAAACCAGGAAGGCATTGCCTTTTAACCTACAAACTCACACATATAAGCACACAAAAAGATACAAGCTCAAAGTAAACTATATCGCAATAAGTGTGAGAACATTAAGAAAAAGAGTTCTGGAATACAAGCCTAACTGGAAAGTACATGTAAAAATGAAAACAGCTCCAGTGAACACCCTGCAAGGATCCTACCTGAAGGGTAGGTACAGCTCTCGAATGATCGTCTTTGATATATGCCTCATCCAAGGTCCACCTCTATTCAGCCTCTAGTCCTAGTACCCTCGACCTCGATCAGCATTGTCCGTCGTCTGCACAAGTCACAGCAAGGTGATGGCGTAGCCTGTGTGGGGGTGAGTATAACGATACTCTGTAGGGTCCCAGAGACCCTCAATGTTCTCTTAGAATTCACAAAGAATAAACTACAAAGCAGGACCTCAATCTCAAATCATAAAACAATAGTCATCAACACTAATTATGTATATGACAATACATATACCTAAGTTATTAATATATACTCATCTCACACGTGAGGGATGATTACCACAAAGGTAACATCACAAAGGTAGAATTTCCATACAGGTTACACCACAAAGATAGAAGTACCACAAAGGTAAAACCATGAAGGTAAGTACCAAAATTTTAATTCAAAATCGTGGAATACCATGAAGATATCACCAAACATAAGTGTACCACAAAGTTAAAGACTCGGCTTAGATCAGTTATAACTTAAGTACAGAAGTATAGATGAATAACAGTATTTCTAGATCCACTTACTTCGTCGAGAAGCTATACTGTTGACCCACACAGGATCTAAGATGACCCACACATGATCTGGAAATGACCCAAAAAGAATATAAAGATGACCCACACAGGATCAGAATACACTGACCCACACATGATCATTGAGTATTGACCCACACAGGATCTGAAGATGACCCACACAGGATCTATATATTCTTCAAATACATCTAGCCACAGGGCTCCCGCACTAAGATTCTTGATTCTATGAGGTTCTTCTCCTCAAGCCATCATAAGATACTTCAAATACCGTAAAGTCCCATGAATAAGTATCACAAAGGACCATCACTTCACTAGGGTCCCAACGCATCTAATGGCGTGTCAATCGGACGCCTGGTCAGAATGTTATTAGTGTATCAATTCAGATGGCTCGGTTGGATTTGGGTTCGATGTCACATGGACATACACAAACATTATCCAAAACTCATGTGGATCATACAAAAAGGACCATATCGATCCAAGGATCCTGGTGGCGCAGACGGTTCGTCAAACGGACATTTGGTTCTCAAGATATGGCCAAAAAGGCGTATTTAGGTCCATATGGGTTTGGGTCCTGTCTGACCGAGTCGGTCTGACCCATCCCGACCTTGCTTTGGCTTACCAGACTCGGTCTGAGTCCAGCTTGGATGGGCTGGGCCATAGTAGTCTAGACCCACGGGGACACGGATCAGCCTAGCCTACTGGGGCGCGACCCGCTCTATAACACCCTGATATTTTATGAGAAATATTTTTTTATGTCTTATGTTATATGCAACACCAAAGGAATCTTTCACAACACATAATACTGACTTGGCATGCATTACACGCAATTGCAACCTTCCTCGATAGCGTGTATAGTACGCAATATCGGGTTTCACTAAACAACTATATATTATTATGGACTAGCTGTTATGAATAGTATTATCTAGATTTTGAATTTAATAACATTATTATTCATCTTACACATTTTCTAGAACATGGGAAGAGAACAAAATAAATTTTTCGGGTAAAATAAGTATTTTTCAAAAAATGTAGTTTTGCCGCCTTTTGATGGCTCACCCACATTAAATTTAGATTTTGACATGTTTATAAGTTAAATATACCAAAATAAAATTCTTCTTTGGGATCAAGATATAAAAATATACTTTGGATAAATTTTTTATATTTTTTTGATAACTTTCGTATTTTGATGAATAGAAAAAATACGCCAATTTTTAATTAAAAACAACTTTTTTCATTGAGATATTTTATATAGTTAAATTATATTATTGAATGGTTATAAAGTATAAATAGAATATACTTTTACCATTTAATATAATATATGTCATTATCATTAATTTCACATTAAATTCATAGGTAAAAACATTTCAATCTTTGGAAATGTTTTAACTTCTAAAACCTGTTTTCTTAACAACGGGATTAATTTTAAATTAATTACAACAACTTATGTGTTTTGAATTTTGAAAAATGGATTCCATATTTGGAATCGATGGGTCCAAATTATGTTAATAGGCTGCTTTTTATTTTTGGTCATTTGGAATAGTAACTACGGTAAATTTTATTTACCATAGTTAAAGGTAAATCGTGTAATTAAGGGAAAATATAAGATTATAAAATTACCCTAACACCTTCCTTAATCCTATTGGATGACTAAAAGTCGACCCATATCACCTAAGGGTCGTATTAGATTCATTTAATGGACTATTTTCCATGAAAATAATTGAATTATTATTAAAACCAATGAATGTGAAAACATGTCACTTTCTAAAATTTTATATGTATAATAATTTTAATATAGTTAGAGCATATCTTCTGTATATATTTTATTTAAATTCAAATAAATAAATAGTTTCAAAATTGACACTATTGTTATTTTATAAAAATAATGTATTATAAAATTGTTTAAAAATCACAAAAATAATTAAAACATATAAATTAAAATTTATATGGACGGTAATGTCATAATGTGTCAAATTATGGAAAATTCACAACACATATGTAATTATTTATAATAATTTAAAATTTAGAATATTATTACCACAAATAAAATTAAATTGATAAATAAGGATAAATCAAGTTGATAATGTTTAAAATAAATTCCTAACATTTCTAAATTATATTGTTTGATGAGATTACAACCCTATATCATCTAATCTTCATATATGAGTCATTTTGGAAGTTTTTATGTGGGGTTGGGTTTTAATATAAACTAATATTTCTTATATTTCTAAAGGTGCACCTCTCCTCCCTTATAAAAGGGCACCTCATCCCTCTCCTCCTCACACCAATTTGAGCTTTCATTCTTGGATACAACCTTCCCATTTCACTTCCCCACATCCCTAGAAACATCCTAGAGGTCCTGGTCTTCTCCAAAGACCAATTTTAGTAACCTAAGAGGAGGTCTCATAGAGGCGCTTCAAAGAAGAGGTAATGTCCTTTACTGATTATTTCAACTTTATTTATTATTCTACTTGTTCTTAATTCATTGTTTCATTATGAAGTAATAACATCAATATAACTCATATAGTGATATGTTATTATGAGTATGAAACAACCCTATTTCACCATCTATCTATCCTACGGAAAACGAAATCACCATGCGTGCGTACGTGCGGAATACTGTCTCCACGCTGTGGTGTAATATATTTTCCACCACCACCTTACTTGGATGGGTTTAATGGTGTAAATAATGACTATATATGATTATTTTAAAGTAATATTGATTCTGAAATAGTATACATACACTCAAATACAATTACACAATCATGGGAACGATATCATCGCTCGTGCGTACGTACGGAATACCGTCTCCACGATGTGATGTGACTCGTTCTACATGATATTCATTGCATAATGATTATATAAATGAATTGAATGAATAAATATGATATATATTAAACTAATACCATTCTAGAAATGAGGTATCTATAACCTAAAGAGAAGAATAAGAATTTATTCGACAAAACACGCATAAGAACAAAAACTAATAAACACCCAAATAACAAGTAGCAATGAAATATTACTAATAAGATGCAAAGAATATGACCATATATGAAATCATAAAAATAATTGTGATTCTGTAATAATTCAATTACATTATTTAAATCATTATACAGGAGGTTTGGACACTTACGAAGAAAATCAGACCTAAGGTAAGGGAAAGTCTCGCAATCTCATTTTTATCCGAGATTGTTTATACTTCAGAATTTACTGGGGAATATTTATCATCAACATCCATGTTTCCTCAATATGTAATATTATCTCCATCCACCTACAATTTTTTAAATCCAATTTTACCCTTCGGTGAGTTTATAGTAAAAGATATGAAAGGAATATTTTTTTGTTTTTCGTACGAGGTACTTTTTGACTTTTCCGACCAAAGTACGGGAAGGATGTTTTTTTTAACTTATACGGCATGAAAGGATTTTTACGTTTTTATAAAGCCTTATTTTCATGAATCTTCCTCCAAAATATTTAATTACTATTTTCAACAAAATCTATTTCTTTTAAAATTACATGACGTTTTGTTAAAAGAAATTGATTTTGAAGAAGAAAGGATTATTTCCTCAAGAATTCATTTCAAATGTTTTATGAAAAACTTTTTTCCATTTAAGAGGACATTATTTCATATGTGTATGTTTCATGTATAATGTCTCTATGATTTACATGGTTTCACAGTTCTTATGATGAAATGATATCCATTTGTTTTATATGGATTATGTTATGATGCGATGATGTTTATGATACCCATTTTATTCTTTGGGTTATGATGAATGATTTATGTTTATGTTGTGGAACAAGTAAGAATTATTTCATTATGAGATGGGTGGGACCTATATCTCCCTCCAATTCATTGGGTAAAGATTTATATCTCATGAGATAGACATGGCTGGAACAGCAGGTTAAACCGGTTCAATGAAATATGAATGAAACGAGGAGTGAACTCGGTTCAGAAAAGGACTTTGTCCACTATGATAGTCTTGGAAATGAGTCTTGACTACTAAGAAATGATTATCTATGATTATGTGTGTATTCCACAATATTTCATGTTTTAAGTTATGATTATTGGAATTACATTTCACTTCTATGATTTATCCCATGTTATGATCTCTTTTCCAGGATAAGATTTCAAAATGTTATGTTCTTATAAATATGATATGTTTTATATATCTTTTGTTTACCCTTATTGAGAATTTGAGCTCACCCTTTTGTATGTTTTCTTTTCCCCAGGTCAGGAAGAAGGATATTAAGTAGGATATGCCAGAAAGGTACTCTTGATATGATGAAATAAATGGGAGACAACGTAGATGATTTTTGAACCAGTTGTTTATGTTTCCCAGTTTCGAAAGACATTATACCTATGTGGTCCTTCAATGGTTTTGTTATATGTTGTAATAATTATGCTTTAATTTTGAATTAATAACCATGTATGTAATGTATGGGTCGTTATAGTTGGTATCAGAGGAAAGGTATAGTCATCCTTTGGAAAATAGGATGTGAAAGCCTTAGTAAGAAACCTAAGGATATTTATAATGATAGAAAACAATCTTAGTGTTTTAGAAATGTTCATGAACAACCTAGGATAAGACCTTAAGTGTGAAATTTTATTCTTGATTATGTGGTTTTCCTATTATAATTATTGTTGCTCACACTATTCCTCTTGGTTTTAGTCAATGGCTGGAACTCGAAGGAACCGTGTTAATACGGAATGTGACAGGAAATGAAATTAATGTCCCCCTGAGCAACCAAACGTTATGGGAGCTGGAATACAAAATCTTGTATCCATGCTCACACAACTTTCTCAAGCTATGAATAATGCAACACTTCCAAACGAGCAAAAGAGGGAGCAACATTCTGTTGAATCCTTTATGAGGCAGCATCCAACATCATTTAGTGGGTCTTATGATCCATTAGTGGCTGTACAATGGATCAGTACCACTGAAAAGATATTTTCAGTTCTTCAATGTTCTGAACATGATAAATTCATCTTAGCAGTGTATCGTTTGGAAGGTGATGCTGATCAATGGTGGAATCTTATTAAGAATAAGAGGCAAAGGGATGAAATTGAGTCCATGGAATGGGATGAGTTCAAGAACTTATTTTTCAATAATTATTTCCCCCATATTCTTGGAACAAAGATAGAGAAGGAGTTTCTTGAACTGAAGCAAAAGGATGATGAATTTGTTGGTACTTACAAAGCAAATTGTACAAGACTTGCAAGGTATGCTTCTGGAATTATTATTCAACCTGAAAGAAAGATCGATCGATTCTTTGGTGGCTTAAACCCAAGTCATCAAAGGGTGTTATCCATAAGGGACATCAATAGCTACAAGGAAATTGTTCGATGTACTATCAAGGTTGAGATGGAGATTGGTGTAACCCATCAGTCACATGGGTTTGATAAGAAGAGGAAAATGGAATTCAAAGGAAAATCTAGACACCACACTGAAAATAATATGAGTTTTCCCTTGTTCTAAATGTGTGGAATGAAACATGGAGGAAATTGTCTTAAGGGGACAGTCAAATGTTATAAGTGTGGAAAATAAGGTCATCCGGAAATTGAATGTCGAAATAATGGGAAGAAGATGTCTAATGATGCAAACAAAGGAAGGGATACACAGAATGAACCTACTAAACTTCAATGTTTCAAGTGCAAGGAGATGGTTCATTATTCCAATCAATTCCCAAATCCAATGGTTGATGATGATTATCTACATCAACAAACTCTTAAGTCGAAAGACAAAGGAATGTCACATGTAATTACTATCGGCGATGTGGAGTACAACAACGAAGTGGTGAGAGGTACAGATACCATCCACTCTAAAGTAGAAAATGTTTTATTTGATTCTGCATCCACCAACTCTTTTATTTATGAAGAATTTTCTAAGGGTATTTCCGTATTACCTAAACAATTAGATGTTGAGTTGGCTGTGACAACTCTTAATGGCACAACAGTCGCATCAAAAGTTTACAATTCTTCTCCAATTGAAGATTGTGGGAAAGTGCTTCCTGCAAATCTTGGGATCCTTCTTATAGTGGAATTTGATGTGATTCTTGGCATGGATTGGCTTTCTTTATATGGAGCTCATATCAATTACCAAATAAGGGAAGTCACATTTCATATTCCAGATCAATCTATGATTGTCTATCGATGCAAGGAAAAACATAACCTTACAGTGGAAATTTCTTCCATCTTATGGGTCTTGATTCTACTAAATGAAGGTTATTTATCTCCAATGGTTGGAGAGAAACTCACGATTAATACCATTGTACTAGAATTTCATGATGTCTTTCCGGAGGAATTTTCAGGTCTTCCACCAAGTCGTGAAGTTGAGTTTTCAATAGAACTCGTACCGGGTGATTTGCCTATTTCAAAGACACCTTATAGAATGGCCCCAATTGAGTTGTAGGAATTGAAGAAGCAACTCCAAGAGAATCTTGATAAAGGATTCATATTCCCTAGTGCATCACCTTGGGGAGCACATGTTCTGTTTGTTAATAAGAAATATAGATCAATGAGACTCTGCATTTATTATCGAGAACTTAACAAGATCATTATCAAGAACAAATATCCTCTCCTATGCATTGATGACCTATTTGACCAACTACACAGAGCTCAATACTTTTCCAAGATAGATCTTCATTCAGGGTATCATCAATTAAGGGTCAAAAGGGAGGATATTCCAAAGATGGATTTTCGTATAAGGTATGGACACTATGATTTTATAGTGATGCCATTTGGTCTTACTAATGCCCCTGCTATCTTCATGGATCTGATGAATAGAGTCTTTAGAGACTATCTTGATCATTTTGTGGAAGTATTTATAGATGATATTCTTGTCTATTTAAAAAGCAAGGAACAACATGAAGATCACTTGAGAATTTTATTAAAAATCCTATGAAAGGAGAATCTTTATGCCAACTTTACCAAGTGTGAATTTTGGCTTCAAAAAGTTTAATTTTTGCATCACATAATCTCAAAAGAGGGGATATCTATGGATCAAGAAAAATCAGAGGTTATTGAAAGATGGTAAAGACCAACAACAGTAACTTAGATCTGAAGTTTTCTTGGTTTGGCTGGATATTACCAATGTTTTGTGAAATATTTTTCAAGGTTATCTAACCCACTCACCAAGTTGACTCGGAAATGAGTTAAGTTTGTTTGGACGGAGGAATGTGAATAGAATTTCAAAGAGCTAAAAAGAAGGTTAGCCAGTGCACATGTGCTCACACTACCTTGCAGTGGAGAAAGGTTTGTGATCTATAGTGATGCATCCAAGAAGGGACTAGGGTGTGTTCTCATGAAAAATGATATGTTGATAGCTTATGCCTCATGACAGTTGAAAATCCTTGAGCAAAATAACCCAACTCATGATTTTGATTTAGCTGCGGTAATATTTGCATTAAATATTTGGAGGCACTACCTTTATGGTGAAAGGTGTGATATTTATACTGATCATAAAAGTTTAATGTATATTTTCACACAAAAGGAGCTGAATATGGGTCAAAGAATATGGTTATAGTGGATTAAGGATTACGACTGCTCAATTCATTATCACCCTGGGAAAGCAAACAAGGTAGCAGACGCATTAAGTCGACAAGACCATGCTAGCTTATCCATGATGAGGATCACAAAAGATCCAATATTTATGGATTTACAAAGGATGGATCATGGAATTATAATGGAATAGGAAAAATATTATCTTTCTCAAATGAATTTTCAACCATCTATACATGTGAAGATTAAAGAGGCACAGAAAGAATATGTAGAGTTACAAAAGAAGGTAAGAAATGTTCCTGAATTCGACCATGATTGTGATAGGATAATAAGGTTCAGGAATTGGGTTTGTGTTCCTCCCATCCCAGAATTAAAGAAGGAGCTACTGGACGAGGCTCATAGTTCTTCATTTTCTATTCATCCTGGAAGTACAATGATGTATATGGACCTAAAAGAGTACTTCTAGTGGGATGGAATGAAAATAGATATTGCTGAATATGTCTCTCAATGCTTGGTTTCTCAGAAAGTTAAAGTTGAGAGACAAAAGTCTAAGGGGATGTTACAACCATTACCCATACCAGAATGAAAATGGGAAAACATCACTATGGACTTTGTCACTGGACTTCTAAAATATCCAAAGGAAATAATGCTATCTGGGATATAGTTGATCATCTTATGAATTTAGCACACTTCATTGATATTAGAGAAGATTTTCCACATGATCAACTTTCCAGGAGATATGTAAAGGAAGTGGTAAGATTTCATGGAGTGCCACTTTCCATTATATCTGATCGGGATTCGAGGTTTACCTTGAAATTATGGCAATGTCTTCATCATGCTCTAAATACAGAGTTGAGTTTTAGCACTACTTACCATCCTCAGACAGACAGTCAGTCTGAGAGGACAATTCAAACTCTAGAAGACGTGTTGAGCGCTTGCTCTATGGATTTCAAAGGTGGATGGGATCAGCACCTATCTTTTGTGGAATTTTCTTATAATAATAGCTTTCACTCCATTATTCAAATGGATCCTTATGAAGCCCTCTATGGAAGGAAATGTAGAACTCCAACTTGCTGGGATGAAGTTAGGGAAAGAAATCTATTAGGACCTGATCTTGTTGATGAGATGGCAGAAAAGGTCAGATCTATTCAACAACACATAAAATCATCTCAGAGTCGACTGAAACGTTACGTCGAAAACCAAAGAAAAGACCTAGAGTTTGAAGTGGGTGATAAAGTGTTCTTACGAATATCTCCCTGGAAGAGGGTCATGAGATTTGGAAAGAAGGGAAAGTTGAGGCCTAGATATATCAGTCCTTTTGAAATTTTGGATCATGTTGGGAAGGTAGCTTACCGATTGGCTCTTTCATCGAATCTATCTCAAGTTCACGATATGTTCCATGTATCTCTCCTGAGAAAGTACATACCAGATACTTCACATGTACTCAGCTCAGAAGTTGTACCAATGGAGCAAGATATTTCTTATGAAGAACAAGATATAGAGATTCTAGATCATAGCAGAAAAGTCCTACGGAATAAGACCACTCACTTGGTGAAAGTTTTATGGAGGAACCACCAATTATAATAATCTACATGGGAACTTGAGGATATGATGAGGGAGAGGTATCCTCATCTATTTGTAATGAAGTGAAGAATTTCGAGGGCGAAATTAATTTTAAGGGGGGAAGAATGTAACACCATGATTTTTTATGAGAAATATTTTTATTATGTCTTATGTAATATGCAACCCCAAAGGAATCTTTCACAACACACAATATTGACTTGGCTTGCAATACACGCAATCGCAACCTTCCTCGATAGTGTCTGTAGTACGCAATATCGGGTTTCACTAAACAACAATATATTATTATGGACTATCAATTATGAATAGTATTAACTACATTTTGAATTTTATAACATTATGATTCATCTTACACATTTTCTAGAACATGGTAAGAGAACAAAATAATTTTTTCGAGTAAAATAAGTATTTTTCAAAAAATGCAGTTTTGCCGCCTTTTGATGGCGCACCCACATTAAATATAGTTTTTGACATGTTTATAAGTTAAATTTGACAAATAAAATTCTTCTTTTGGATTAGTCTATAAAAATTTACTTTGGATAAATTTTTTATATTTTTCTGATAACTTTCATATTTTGATGAATAGTAAAAATACGCTAATTTTTAATTAAAAACAACTTTTTTCATTGAGATAATTTAGAGATTTAAATTATAATATTGAATGGTTTTAAAGAATAAATATAATATATTTTTACCATTTAATATAGTATATTTCATTAGCATTAATTTCACATTTAATTCATAGGTAAAAGCATTTCAATCTTTGCCAATGTTTTAACTTCTCAAACTCATTTTCTTAACAACAGGATTAATTTCAAATTAATTACTGCAACTTATGTGTTTTGAATTTTGAAAAAAGGATTCCATATTTTGAATCATTGGGTCCAATTTATGTTAATAGGCTACTTTTTATTTTTGGGCATTATGAATAATAACTAATGTAAATTTTATTTACCATAGTTAAAGGTAAATCGTATAATTAAGGGTCAATATAAGATTATAAAATTACCCTAACACCTACCAAAATCCTATTGGATGACTAAAAGTCGACACATATCACCTATGGGTATGATTATATTCATTTAATGGACTTTATTCTATGAAAATAATTTAATGATTATTAAAAACAAAGAAAGTGACAACATGTCACTTTCTTAAATATTATAAGTATAATAATTTTAATTTAGTGATAAACTTAATGAAAATTAGAACATGAATAGTATATAGAAATATTATACAATTATATACATCATATGAATTTGCTTATAATTTTTAGGGATTATATAATTATCATTAATTATGACACAATAGTGATGTTGAAATTATTTTATTAATTAAAATATCAAATAAATGGTTTTAAAAATACTAAAATAACTATTATATAAACTATTTAATATGCTCCACTAATTTTATAGACACATATGACATTTTATTAATCTATTAAAGCTTTTAGTTCGAACATATCTTCTGTATATATTTTATTTAAATTCAAATAAATAAATAGTGTCAAAATTGACACTATAATTATTTTATAAAAAAACATATTATAAAATTGCATAAAAATTACAAAAATATTTTAAAATTTTAAATTAAAATTTATATGGTCTAAAATGTCTTGAATTTTCAAATTATGGAAAATTCACAATACCTATGTAATTATATATAATAATTTAAAATTTAGAATATTATTACCACAAATAAAATAAAATTTATAAATAAGGAAAAATCAAGTTGATAATGTTTAAAATAAATTTCTAAGATGTCTAAATTTTATTGGTTGATGAGATTACAACCCTATCTCATCTAATATTTGTATATGAATCATTTTTTAAGTTTTTAAGTGGGGTTGAGATTTAATATAAACTAATATTTCTTATATTTCCAAAGGTTCCCCTCTCCTCCCTTATAAAAGGGCACCTCCTTCGTCTCCTCCTCACACCAATTTGAGCCTTCTAGCTCGGCCAAACCCTGCCCATTTCACTTCCCCACTTCCCTAGAAACATCCTATAGGTCCTGGTCTTCTTGAAAGACCAATTTTAGTTCCCTAAGAGGAGGTCACAAAGAGGCGCTTCAAAGAAGAGGTAATGTCTATTACCGATTCGTTCAACTTTATTTCTTCTTCTACATCTTCTTCTTTAGTTGTTTCATTATGAAGTAATAACATCAGTATCACTCATATAATGATATGTTATTATAATTATGAAACCACCCTATTTCACCATATATCCATCCTACAAGAAACGAAATCACCACACGTGCGTACGTACGGAATACCGTCTCCACGCCGTGGTGTAATCTATTTTCCACCACCACCTTACTTGGATGGGTATAATGGTGTAAATAATGACTATATATGATTATTGTAAAGTGATATTGATTTTGAAATAGTATACATACACTCCAATACAATTCCACAATCATGGGAACGATATCATCACTCGTGCGTACGTACGGAATACCGTCTCCACGATGTGATCCGACTGGTTCTACATGATATTCATTTCATAATGATTATATAAATGAATTGAATAAATAAATATGATATATATTACACTAATACCATTCTGGAAATTAGGTATATATAACCTAAAGAGATGAATAAGAATTTTTTTGACAAAATACGCATAAGAACAAAAAGTAACAAACACCTGAATAACAAGTAGGAATGAAATATTACTAATAAGAAGCTAAGAATATGACCATATATGATATCATAAAAATAATTATGAATCTGGAATAAGTCAATGAAATTATTTAAATAATTATACAGGAGGTTTGGACACTTACGAAGCAAATCGGACCTAAGGTAAGGGAAAATCTTGCAATCTCATTTTTATCAGAGATTGTTTATACTTCAGAATTTACTGGGAAATATTTATCATCCACATCCATTTTTCCTCAATATGTAATATTATATCCATCCACCTACAATTGTTTAAATCCAGTTTCAACCTTCGGTGAGTTTTTAGTAAAATATATGAAAGGAATCTTTTGTCGTTCTTCATACGAGGTACTTTTTGACTTTTTCGGCCAAAGTACGAGAAGGATGTTTTTTTAACTTATACAGAATGAAAGGATTTTTACAGTTTTATAAAGCCTTATTTTCATGAAGCATCCTACAAAATATTTCATGACTATTTTCAAACAAATCTCTTTCTTTTAAAATTTCATGACGTTTTGTGAAAAGAAACTGATTTTTAAGAAGAAAGGATTTTTTCCTCAATAATTCATTTCAAATGTTTTATCAAAACCATTATTCCATATAAGATGAAATTATTTCATATGTGTAAGCTTCAAGTATAATTTCTCAATTATTAACATGGTTTCACTGTTCTTATGATGAAATGATATCCATTTGTTTTATGTGGATTATGTTATGATGCGATGATGTTTATGATATCCATTTTATTCTTTGGGTTATGATGAATGGTTTATGTTTATGTTGTGGCACATGTCAAATGATTTCATTATGAGATGGGTGGGAACTATATCTCCCTCCAATGCATTGGGTAATGATTTATATCTCATGAGATATACTTGGTTGGAACGGAAGGTTAAATCGGTTCAGTGAAACATGACTGAAACGAGGAGTGAACTCAGTTCAGAAAAGGACTTTGTCCGCTAAGATAGTCTTGACAATGAGTATTGACTACTAAGAAATGATTTTCTATGATTATGTGTGTATGACAGAAAGATTCATGTTTTTAGTTATGATTAATGTAATTACATTTCACTTCTATGATTTATCCCATGTTATGATCTCTTTTGCAGGATAATAATTTCAAAAGGTTGTGTTCTTATAAATATGATATGTTTGATATTTCTTTTGTTTACCCTTACTAAGAATTTGAGCTCACCCTTTTGTATGTTTTCTCTTTCCCATGGTCAGGAAGAAGGATATTAAGTAGGATATGCCAAAAGGGGACTCTAGATATGATGAAATAAATGGGAGACAAAGTAGATGATTTATGAACCAGTTGTTTATGTTTCCCAGTTTCTAAATACACTATACCTATATGGTCCTTTCATGGTTTTTTTATATGTTGTAATAATTATGCTTCAATTTTGAAGTAATAACCATGTTAGTAAAGTATGGGCCATTATACGCTCAGCCGGTACGGTCCGCCATGGTGGGGACCGTCCTAGCCATTACTCAGGGGGTGGAATTATAAACGGTCAATAGACCATTTGGTTAGTGCTGATGGCACATGGGACCTGCCAGATCGGTTCCTCATGGCATGACACGGCCAGCCGGAAGACTAGTTATCTCTCCTCCCTACGGCTCGACAGCGCCGCTCTCCTCGCATAGCCGGTCAGGTGCCCGATACCCTCCAGGGGAACTGTCGCGACTAAGCATCTGTATCCCTCTTCTCAACCGGCGGTGCAGACACATGACTTCTTGCCTCCATGCAGCTGAATTGCATGCTGGCTACCATCCTCTTCTTCGCCATGGCCTACGGGCCGCGGCCTCCTCCACTACTGGAAGTGCGGAGGTGCGCCACCCTGGTTCTACGCAGCCAGTTAGTATGCCAGCCATCGTCCCCTTCTCCACCACAGTTGATGGTCGAGGGCCTTCTCCGGCTGCGTGGTTGCGCTACCACACCATCGCGACTGGAGGGTGTGACGGCCGCCGCTCAAATCCCTCCAGCGTCGATCACCGGCGTTGTGGTCAGGTTCCACTCAACCCATCGATCCACCATGAAGAACACATCGATCAATGAACAATAGTGGAGGGATCATGCCATGGTTTATTGGCCCACTCCCTCCACTTTAGGCTGATATCAGGTGGGTCGAGAAGAATGATTCAATGAAAAACCATGAATTACAATCACAAACACACCCTTACCTGGTTTGCTCGTTGGAGGTGGATTGAGGAAGGAGATAAAGACGATGAAGAAGCCAACATCTATCTCTCTAGAAACACACTCCAAAGACGGTTCCTCATTCTTGATATGAGGGATGTTCTTCGTTGAAGGAGTTTCCTCATGGAGGATGTTCTTCCAAGTTCTCCACATCTCTCCCAGGATTTATACTTTTTCAATGATTTCCCCCACGAAAGGTGAGGATCCAACATTAATTGAGTTGACTTTATAAATTCAATTAATGTTGGTATATTAATAGGGGGAATTCTAATGGTTTACTCACAATAAAGGGGAGTTAAGGTGGTCCCCACAACTAAGAATAAAAATGGAGGTTTCATTTAAATAAAAATAAAAGTTTGTTTTTTAATTTGTATTATTTTTTTTAACTATCCCACTAAAAACCAGAAAACCAACATCCACCCCCGACCTACTACGGTCGAGGTGAAGGTCGCCTCAAGTAAAAATTGGCACTGTAAGTTCAAAGGTGTCCTTGGATTTCAATTTTGAGCACTGGTACTAAAGTTACAAAACACCACACATGCGTTCACTGAACGTACCCGAAAATAAAATTCATAAATTCATTCCCAGCACACCGGGTATCAGAATCACGTGCCATAATTTTTTTTGGACTCGTAATATTTCCATATATTTGAAAAAAAAATACATAAAAAAAGTTGGGCCTTTACATTCTTCCCACCTTGGGGCTCTGCATCCCCGAAAGCCACAACACAAACTCAGGAAACAAGTGGGGGTACTGAGCACGAATCTAAGCATCATGCTGCCATGTTATCTCATGTAGGTTCTTGTGCTGCCATAGTACATGCACTAGAGGTATCGATCACCCATGAATAACTATCTCCTTTTGATCCTCAATATCTACTGGAACCTCCAAAAACATCACCCCTTCGTCGATATCCAGTTCGACCCAGTCAATGATGTGCGAAGAATCATATACATATTTCCTCAGCTAGGATACATGGAAAAAATCATGCACCTGGTGCAACTGAGGAGGAAGAGCTAAGTAATACACCACCTCACCAACTTTTTTGCAGACCTAGAAGGGTCTGATGAACCTCGGAGATAACTTGCCTCCCTGGCCAATTCTCCGCAAACCTCATCCAGGTGAGACCCTTAGGAAGACATGGTCACTATCCTCGAACTCAAGGGGTCTCTATATCCAGTCACCATAAGACTTTTTCCTACTCTTTGCCATCTTAATCTTCTCCTGGATGATCAGCACCTTATCGGTGGTATCCAATACCATCTCTGGTCCCATGAGTGCCGACTCCCCTATGTAATTCCAGCACAGACATGATCTGCAAGGTCAACTGTACAATGCCTCGAATGGTGACATACCGATAGTAGATTGATAACTATTGTTTTATGCAAACTCTCCCATGGGAAAGGGATCCCCCCCCCAATTGTTTCCATTTTCAAGGACGCAAGCGCACAACATGTCCTCGAGGGTATGAATGGTCCGCTATGTCTGACCATCTCTCTGAGGATGGATGGCGGTGCTCAACTGATGCTATGTCCCAAACGCCTCTTGCAACCCCTTCCATAGATGAGAAGTAAAACATGAATAATGATGAGAGACAATCGTAGTTGGAAACCCATGAAGCCTGATAATTTCATCCATGTAGAGGCGTCCCAATCCCTCGATTGGTCCCTGTTATCTGATAGGTATGATGTGGGCCAACTCTGTGAGTTGTTCATCGATCACCTAGATAGAATCATGACCCCTATACGTGCATGGAAGTCCTATCACTAAGACCATGGAAATTCCATCCCACTTCCACTCTAGCACCTCTAGAGGTTTAACTAATCATGTTGGAACCTTATTCTCTACCTTCACTTTCTGAAAAGTGAGGCATCATTAGGCAAACTCTACCACTGCTTTCTTCTTTCTCGGCCACTAGTGATGACACCGAAGGTCCTGGTACATCATTACCACTCCTGGATGTATTGTTCGAGGGGATATATGGAACTACCACAAGACTTCCTCCCTAAGAACCATTGGTACCATAGTACATCCTTTTGAGAGGATGACATACTCACCACCTTCAGAAAATGCATCAGGTGCCAGCCCTGAGGATATCTGATTACGTCAAACCTCACGATCAATGTCCCAAAGCGGTGCCTCCCTGACTCGCTGAAGGAGTGGGGGTGTGACTGTCATAGACTGGAGGTATTCTACTCCATCAAAATCTATGAAGGATATATGCAATGCGACTAGATTCTTTGTCGCCTCACTCAGCAACTACAGACCAGACCTCCTACTAATTGCATCCACTACCACAATACCATTCCCATGAGTATAGCCTATCTCAAAGTCATAGTCCTAGAGGAACTCTAGCTGTTTCCATTTTCTCAAGTTCAGGTCCTTCTGAGAGAATATATACATGAGACTCTTGTGATCAATATAGACTATAAAATGTACACCCATCAAGTAGTGCAACCACATATTTAGAGAAAAGACCACTACTAAAAAATCCAGGTCATGGGTAGCATAGTATTACTTGGCAGTCACTTTCTCAGCTCCTGAATGCTCTACAGACACATCTCCATCCACAGGAATGGATCCCCATTTCGTCAAAGCTGACAAGGGTGCTACTACCCTGGAGAAGTCGGTTAAAAATACCTGGTAGTACGTATCCAAAGTAGGCGTCCTTCATCCTTCAAGGAGGTAATCCTGATAAAAATCTTTTGAAAAGATGTACCTATGCTCTTCCACTTCTGTTTGGAACTGAAAACTCAAAACTCGTGCTTCCATGAGGGTAATTCTGGATGACTCATGAGTGATCAGTTGCACCCTCCTATGCACGAGTTTATCATGTGCTTCCTCTTATTCCTTTTTTGTCAAACAAGGAAAATCTCATTCAAACATTGTATGTAAACCACAATATTTTTTCCTAATACAATCAATTTGAGTATGATCTATGGATGTCCATTCCATACCCAAACTAACATCATAAGGCCTCGACGCTTCCACCAAGAGTTTCAAACTGAAACTCTCACCACAATGGTCTAATCACACTGTCAGCGTAAGTGTGATTATCGAGTCACATCCCAAAGGTATCTCCAGACATGAGGGTCAATTCAATGACTTAACCAAAAACACTAGGTCTGGGACAAGATTCATGGAAGTAAGGAATGATTGGTACATGTGTCTATTAATACGGCAGCTATTAGTAGACACATACCATTCCCCAAATCATTCCTAGAGCCCTTGGGTCGCACTCCTTTACCATATACAGCTACCCCCTTCCCCTATCATCTAGATCCCTTAGCCTAGTGGGGACCACAAAGGGGGGGTAGTTGTATTATGTTGAAATGTACACCACCTCATGCTGCTCTCCTACCTCTGCTTCCACGTCGACAGCCCTAAAAATTCATCTGTCCCTAACACTTATTCTTCCTGAAAAATTTTTACATGCCCAAGTCTCTGAGACTGGCACCAGTTTCCTACCTTCCCACTATTAACATTCACTAGCTATATCCTCCCAACCAAATAACATTCAACATAAAAGGATCTCTCTAGCACCATAACATAGTTAGGAATTCATAGAGGAATAGTGTTGGCTTGGACTTTTTTAAACACACTGCGCTCAGATGTCTGATCCCTGAAGCCCTGATCGTATCGTATTCATCAAGTAACAGGAATGGTTGGTACGCCTTGATGAATTCTTAGCTACCGACATGTCTTCTTTCCAAAGCTGTAAAATCTCTAGAGAACTCGTAGCAACCTCTTCAAGCTAGTCCCCACCTTCCTGTGAGTCAGTCTCACCTCATAACCTGAGGGGTATTTGATGCTAAAACTCGTGTAAGGCACTAAGCCTAAATGTCTCCTCCACCAGTACCGCTAGTCGTAACTACTTCCCTACGGGTGGTGGTGCTACTGGTACACCACCCGAAGGTTCCAACGTAGTAAGTGGGCCATGCACCATAGCCTCATCGCTTGGTGGGCTATCATCATGTACTCTACCTAGAACCCTATTTGGCTTTCTTCATGGAGGCACACTTGAAAGGATCAGGTTTGTAGCGATCAATAAGTTATACCTGGTGAGCTGACTCAAAAAGATTTCAAAAAAAATTCAAATAACACACACACAATCGGTGTTTTCATCCATAGAATCAGAAATCAGAAGTCAGGGTATGTGGGTTTGGATAAATTATCTGTCGCACCAACACTGGATTCCCCAACCTGATAACCACCCTCATAATTCTTAACATTATTGGTAAATCAAAATATCAGAGTCCAAGTTCATTGGTAGAACCGACTCCTCTAATACCTGAAGCACTAATCGTATCGTATTCATCAAGTACCAGGAATGGTCGGTAAACCTCGATAAATACTCATCTACCGACATATCTTTTTTCCAATGGTGAAGAAGCTCTAAATAACTCTCAGCTACCTCCTCAAGACATTCCTCAGCCGCCTGTGAGTTGGGATTACCTCAGAACCTAAGGGGTATCTGATGCTGAAACTCCTGTAAGGCACTAAGCCTAAATGTGTCCTCTACCGGTACTACCAGTCATAACTACTACCCAACGGGTGGTCATGCTACTGGTACACCACCTGAAAGTTCCAACTCAGTAAGAGGGCCCTACAACGGAGCCTCATCGCTCGGTGGGATGTCATCACGTACTCTACCTGTAGCCCTGACTTTCTTTCTTCGTAGAGGAATCCTGGAAATGAATAGGTGTGACACTGTCAATAAGTTATAGTTGGTGAGCTAACTCAAAGATATCTCAAAGGAAACGTTTCAAAAAAACACACACACAATCATTGTTTTTGTGCACAGAGTTAGAAATCAGAAGTCAGGGTCTTTGTGTATGGATACCTCAGCCGCTGCACCAACATTGGATTCCCAAAACTAATAACCACACTCATAACACTTAACACTGTTTCTGAATAAAAGGATCAGAGTTCAAGTTCTTCAGTAGAACCGACTCCTCTGATACCAATTGTAAAAACTGGGCCCCACCCACCAGTTTCTCTATAGACACGTGGTCCCCACCTAAGGGTCGACCTACATGCCCGAACAGGTTATCTGACTAATGACAGTCCCCATAGGGCAATACATTTCCATTCTAGTGTGTTTTTTCCTCACTCACACACACCCTGGTAAACTTCTCAGAAAGTCACCCATCCTCATCACTATTCTAGGCCACGCATGCTTAAATGTGGAGTTCTAATCTGGTAGGCTCCAAAAAAGGAGGTTCACCTTGTTGACATGAGTCATATCATTTACCCATTTAACCCTTTATGATTCAGCGGTGTTACAATAACCCACCCCCTTTAAAGAAAAATGTCCTCATTGTGGGCCCTACATATCATCCAAGGTAGTGCAACACACTTAAGAATGGGTATGAAATCTGATACCAATTTGTCACAACCTGTCCTCTATGGCCCGTGTTGTGACTACCCCAAGCTCGCCTTCCATAGGCCAAGGGTTGGTGACTAGCACCGGAAAGGCATATCACTAAAATCGGGATGGAGTTGCCTTTTAACCTGCAAAATCACACATCCAAACACACATCAAGATACAAGAACAAATTAAACTATATAGCAATAAGGGTGAGTACAGTAAGAAAAAGGGGGCAAGAATACAAGACCAACTAGAAAGTACATGTAAAACTGAAAAAAGATCCTGTGAACACCCACCAAGGATCCTATGTGAAGGGTAGGTACAATAATTGAACGATCGTCTCTACGGTATGCCTCGTCTGAGGTCCACCTCTGTGCAGCATCCAGTTCTGGTACCCTCGACATTGATCAGCATTGTCTATGATCTTCACAAGACACAACAATGTGTGTCCATAGCTCATGCATGGGTGAGTATAACGATACTCAGTATGGTACCCGAGACATCCAAAGGTCTCTCAGAATCCACAAAGGATAAACAACAAATAAAGACATCAATATCAAATCACAGAGCTATAGTCATCAATACTTATAAGGTATATGCCCATACATATACCTATGATATCAATATAAACACATCTCACACGTGAGGGAAGACTATCACAAAGGTAACACCACAGTGGTAGAAGTACCATACAGTTAACAACACAAAGATAGAAGTACCACATAGGTAATACCACGAAGGTAAGTACCACAAAGGTATTGCCACGTGAGGAAATAACGCAAAGGTATCTCCACACAGAAGTGTACCACAAAGTTAAATACTCAGCTCACACCCAGTATAACATAAGTATAGAAGTATAGATTATTTTCTATACTGCTAGATCATCTTACATCAACGAGAAGCTCTGATGTTGACCCACACATGATCGAAGATGACCTACACAGGATCTGTAAATGACCCACAGTGGATCTAGGGAAGACCCACATAGGATCAGTATGCACTGACCCATATAGGATCAATGAGCATTGACCCACACATGATCCGAAGATGACCCACATAGGATCTGGAGATTCTTCATGTACAACCAGCCACATGGTTCCTGCACTAACCATGCTTGATTCTGGGAGGTTCCGCTCCTCAAGCCTTCAGACGATAATTCAACTACCACGAAGTCCCATAATAAATTATCATGAAGGTCTATCATGTCACAAGGGTCCCAATGCGATAGATGGCATGTTAATCAGACACCCAGTCTGAAAGTTATTAGTGTATCCGTTCAGAGGGCCCAGTTGGATTCGGGTTCGATCCAATACGTCTATACTCCAACATTATCCAAAACTCAAGTGGAGTATACCATATGGTCTATCATGATCCAAGGATCCTGGTTCCATAGACGGTATGCCAAAGAGATTCCTGGTTCTCAAGATATGGCTAAAAAGGTATATTTGGTTCCAGATGGTCCTGGGACCGGTCTAACCCGGTCTAACTGACCCAGCCCAGATGGGCCAGGCCATGGTGGGTCCGGCCAGGTGGGGTGTGGCCCGAGGTGCGTGGCCCGACCGGCATGGCCCACTAGGCAGGTGAGTTCAGCCGTGGCGGGGCCGACCTAGCCGCTACCTAGAGGGCCTGGTATTTCGAACAGTTCACGGACTGTTTGGCTAGGGGCCGCCTCCGTGCGGACGTAGGCCTTACTTCCTCCATGCGGTCAGCCGATGTGCCCACCAAGATCCCCATCATAGTTGTGGCTGACGGGCCATGACATCCTCTGCTACCAGTAGTGAAAACGTGCACCACACCGGTTCCACGTGGCATGCCAGTGTGCCAGCCATCCTCCCCTTCTCCTCCACGGCTGACGAGTCGCGACATTCTCCATCGGCACGGTTGCGCCACCACACCATCATGGTTGGCCGGTGTGCCGACCGCCGCTTGAACCCCGCCTGCATCAGTTTTCAGCATTGTGGTCAGGTTCCCCTCAATCCCTCAATCCACCACAAATAACACCTCGATCAATGAAGAATTGCAGAGGGATCATGCCATGAATGTTTTCCCCACAACCTCCACGTTAGACCGATAGTAGGTGGGTCGAGAAGAATGATTCAATGAAAAACCATGAAGAACAATCATAAACACACCCCTACCATGTTTTATCTTTGGAGGTGGCATGAGGAAGGAGATGAAGACGAAGAAGACGATGACTTCTATCACTCCTGCAACACGCTCCAAAGACGGTTCCACATTCTTGATCCGGAGGATGTTCTTCATTGAAGGAGGTTCCTCGTTGGAGGATATTCTTAAAAGTTCTCCAAGGCTCTCCAATTTTCTCTCCTTTTCCAACGATTTCCCCCATGGGAGGTGAGGAGCCAACTTTAATTGAGTTAATTTTATTAATTCAATTAATGTTGTCACATTAATTGTGGGAATTCTAAGGGTTTCCTCACATTAAAGGGGAGTTTGGGTGGTCCCCAGCACTAAGATTCAAAATGGAGGATTTAGTTAAGTAAAAATAAAAGTTAATTGTTTTTTTAATTTTTTAATTCTCCCACAAAAAATCGAAAATCCAAATTCCACCCCTGACCTACTGCGATCAAGGTGAAGGTCTCCTTAACTGAATATCTGTGTTGTGAGTTCAACGGTGTACTTGGATTTCAATTCCGAGCATCAGTTAAAAATTTACAAAATGCCACTCACACGTTGACAGAACGTACCTGAAAAAAAGTTCAGAAATTCATTCCTGGAACACCGGGCCTCAGAATCATGCTCCGTCAATTTTCACAGACTCATAATATTTTAATATATTTGAAAAACGAATTACATGGAAGAATTTGGCTCTTTACACTACATTGCCTATCATTACTGTACCAGATTGAAAATTGTGATTTGAATTAATGTGTGATGCAAGCGATATGGCTGTAGAAGCTATCCTAATATTGAGGAGAGATAAGAAGATGTATGTTGTTTATTATGCTAGAAAGTTTCAAGTTGAGGCTCAAAATAAATATACAACCAATGAAAAGGAATTATTTGATGTTTGTTATTCTATTAAGATGTATAGGAAGTATCTGTTAGGTTCAAAAGTCATCATATTTACTAATAAATCTTCCTTGAAGTACATTATATATATTAATGATCCTAAAACTGGGTTTATTAGATGGATATTTTTGTTACAAAAAAATTATTTAGAAATAAGAGATAATCATGGAGCTAAAAATCTAGTAGAAGTAAACCTTTCTAGAGTTCCTCATACTCATTGTTCAAATACAAGGGATATTAATTCTTCCTTTCCCAATGAGAAACTTTTTATTATCTCAATTAGGAAAGTTGAATGGTTTGTAAATTATGCGAATTTCAGGGTTACAATATTCATTCCCAGAGATATTTCTAATAACCAAAGGAATAAATTCATTTCTAATCTATATATTAACTTTTGGTATGATCCTTTGTTGTTTTTGAGGTGTACATATTGGATACTAAGGAGGTGTGTGCTAGAGGAATAGATAGTACCTATTTTGGAATGTTTTCACCCCTAACCATCGGGGGGGACAACATGGTGGTGATAGGAGGGAACATAAGGTCCATAAATCTAGTTTTTGTTGTCCCACCTTTTTCATGGGTTCTGGGTGCTATTTTTTTGTTGTGATTGGTGGCAGATGTTAGGAAATGTTGGGATGAAGTAGGAGTAACCTCAAAAGGGTATTTTATAAGCTTCATTTTTTAATGTTTGGGATTTTGATTTCATGGATCCCCTTCCATAATCTCATGGGAATGAGTATATTCTTGTGGTTGTTGATTATGTGTCCAAGTGGGTTTAAGAAGTAGATCTTTTAACACCCTAATATTTCATAGTACTTTATTTCTTCAAAGTAATTCAATAACTTGTACTACATGCAACACCGAATTCAAGCACACCACAACATACCAAACAAGTCATTCAAAAGCGGTTATGAATAGAATTAACTGAATTTTAATCTTTATATAATCTTTATAATTTTAGAATCCATATTATGTGTTTCTTAGAGATAATGTAATAACAACTTTAATTTTTTTATATAATGGATGTATTTTTTAGAAAATGAAATTTTACCACCTTTTAAGGGAGAACCTTTTTCTAATCCAATATTTGAAACGTTTATATATTCAATTTTACAAAATAAACTTCTTCTTTAGAATCGGGAGATAAAAATTTACTTTAGATAAATTTTTGAGATTTTTATGATAAATTTCATATTTTGGTGAATAGGGGAAAATACTAAGTTATTATTTAAAACAACTTTTTTAATAAAAATAATTCATAGTGTTAAATTATAAATTTTAATGGTTTGGAAGTATAAATTTATTATATTTTTACCATTTAATCCAATGCTTGTCATTGTAAGTAATTTCACATTGAAATTGGACATAAACAAGTATCAAACTTTTGATAGTTATTATTTCTTAAAAATACACCATTCGGTTTTCACTATGGGAATAAATATTAAATTATCAAATGAAACTTCTATATTTTTAATTTGGTAAAATAGACTTCATTTTTTAATTTTTAATATCAAAATTAGCTTAGGGTAAATTTCCTGTATTTTTCTAATAACTTTTAATTTTTGATGAATAGTGAAAAATACTGAGTTGTGGTTTAAAAACGAATTTTTTTTAAATAATTATTTATTTTATTTAAATTATTTTATGTAAAACTAGATAAATAATACTTATATAAGTTCATTTTAATTCATTGGAGTCAGTTTATAATAATTTTAGATATATACAAATTTTACTGAACTTTTCACCGTATTTTACCCACCTGCTAGGAGAATTTTCAAATTCACATAAAACATAATTTTACCACTACTATGAGTTGAATTTCGAAAATATGAAAGACACAGTTAATATCAAGGAGTAAATTGTTGTTCAATAAGATAAAATTAATTTTTTGGTGAATAGTAATTTTTTACTTTTATTTACTACGGTTAAAGGTAAATATGGTAATTCAAGGTAAAACAAATATTGTAATAAATCAAAATTACCATAAAACAAGTCCTAACCTTATTGGATGGGTAATGGACGACCATTGGCATCTTTGGGACGATTTTGGGACCCCATGTTGCCACTTATGAATGATAATGACACTTTAGATTATTTCATTTAATGTAAAGGCAAAATTGACATAAACAAAAACCTTTTAGTAATTAATTTTTATATGGGGTTATATAAGTAATATTTATGACTATAAATATTCATTGGAAATATTAATAGATTTCATAAATCATGGTAGTTATTTTTATAATTTTTAGACATCGTATAAATTAATTTATATAGGATAATATTATGATACAGTATTTACCTCATTAATAAAAGATTTAAATAAATTAGATTATAAATATTAAAATAATTTCCGAAACACGTCCATTTCTTATTGGATGATTTTATTTCGACCATGATTCATTTTATCTTCGACTCTAATGATTTTTGGAGCTTTATAAACCAAATTTCATTATATAATAAAATTATATTTTCACATTTTACTAAAGAGTCCCTCCTCCCCCTTATAAAAGGAGAGCACTTCTAACCAATTACTCACACCTCTCAAGCCCTTATTCTCATCCAAACTCCACCAAATTAGTCTCCCTACATCCCTCTCCTCCCCCTAGTAGCCTTACCTTAGGAAGAAGGCACTTCAAGGAGTCCTTTGGGTTTAAACCAATGGAAGTTACCCAAATTTAAGGTAACAATTTCTCTTAACTTCTATTCTTTAATTTTACTCCTCCAACCCCTAAAATATTTTTATTCCTTTCTTTTATAACAAAACCAATATCCTCAATATACTAGGATGTTTTTATGAGAATTATTTGAATTAAACTTTCACAAACCTCCATCTAATGGGTGAAGAACATACTGTTTCTGTGGATGGAAAACTAACGCCTCACGAAACGATGATTGTCCAATTACCTCCTACCACCTCTCATGGTTTCCATTATGATGGAACTATATTTTTATATGATATATATTATGTTTATGTTTTCTTTATATTTCTGCATTTTTCTTTTATAGATTACCTTAATGGTTTCCATTATGGGTAAACGTGATAATTTCATTTGAGGAAGTGCGGACTACCACCCCCTCAATGTGATATGACTCGTTAATACCATTTTTGGGTAGTATAAAGGATGGAGTTAATGACATTATATATGATTTTATACTGGAATTATAATATACCTATGTATCATTATGTTTTAATTCCATTTAAATAAGAAATATAAATGAATGTACCATTCATGCGTACATACGACTTACCGTCTCCGTGAACGGTGTATTTCATTATTACCCAAAAATGATATGTACTATTATAAATACATATATATATTGGATATATATGATATATATTATATCTAAATCAGTAATATCATTTTGTATATAATGATCTTTTGACCATGTGAACAACTTGTAGATATAAGGTGTTCATTTTTGACTCAAGTGCCAAATATCGACAAAACGAGCATTATTAACATTAATGATTACATAATGTTTAAAACATGGTAATAATTTATATAATAGGAATAATAAACTTGAAAAAGGTTCTTAATCATGTATAAGTTAACTTTTGTTTATTATTCAGGATATAAACGAATGAACAGGTCATGTTAGACACGAGGTAATGGGTTTCTTATCTCACTTTTAATTCTATGAGATTTCCATTGTTCACCACTTATTTATTATATGTGGTGTATTTTGTACTTCCATTTGATATATATATTTTAATGATTCTCTTTATATTCATGATATTATGTGATTCATTTTATGGTTATTGACTATTTTTCATACGACTTGATTGATTACAACGAGGTAAGGGTTAATTTCACAATCTCTTCATTATCCGAGGTTGTTTATATTATCTACTAGGACCTCTTTATCATCTACATCCATGTTTCTTAAAAACATATTTCCAAACATTTTTACCATTTAATGGACTATGTTTTAAAGTCATTTATACTATTTTTTGACTTTTTATGAAATGGTTTGAAAGGAATATTTCTGTTTTTTTCCAAACAAGGTACTTTTTATCCATTTCGACAAAATTAATGTAAGAATTTTTTTTTACTTATACGGTGGGTACGGCTATTTTCTGCCGTTATAACATCATCAAATCTTTCTTTACAATATTATAAGAATATTTTCGAAATTAATTATTTCTTTATAAATATTTTACTCTTAAATGATTTCAAAATAGAAATAGATATTTCTCTAAAAAGGGTTTTGATTTCATCTATGTCAACATACTTTGATGGATTTTAAGTTTATTTGAAGTTGATTTACTATGATACAAAACATCCATATTGTATTGAAGGTTTTGTGATATTTTTACTGTGGATGTGTTGTTTTTATACTATTCATGGTTTATGGTTAAAGTATTGACATTTCGTATGCTAGTTTTAATATAAATGTTTATGATATGTTTAAAACTTTTCATATGAGGAATGTATTGGACTTAGTAAGTGAAAGGTGGAGCCCGCTACAGCTCCTAGATGGATCTGTAGGTCTCATGAGACAACTATACGTGGAAATGGTCGAGGACTTTCCCAATTTGAGATATGGTTTTGGCCGAGGCCTTAATCATTTTTAGACGTCTTGTCTGAGGCCTTGACAAAATGTTTTAGAATGTCCGACATTATAAATTCCCTCCTTATGAAAATAATATTAATGGTTCATGTGGTCATTCGGCAAGTATAATACCCATGATTATGTTTTATTATGACATTATTTACTCATCTCATATTCCTTCCATAAAATTATTCATGTTTATTGTTTGTATAGTCATGTGGTTTCAATTATTCATAATGCTTAATATTTATGTTATCTTCCATTGTATTGCTTACCCTTACTGAGCTTTTGAGCTCACCCCTTTCTATGTTTTATTTTTCCCAGGATTCCAAGAAGTATATTGTGATTGATATTAAGGGTGATGTTAAAGAGAATAATGGCGTTCTCAAAGAAATATTTTTTTTATTTTATGTTAGAAAGTGTATTTTAATGTTCATGTATGCAATATATTTTCCAAGACTGCTAAATTTATCAGTCTTTCGGGACTTGATTCCTTGGAATCATGTCAATGTATTAAAATAATGCAACGACTATGGGAATCTAGGGCCGGTGCATTATAGTTGGTATTAGAAGAAGTTTAGAAATAACCTTTGAATGTAGATTTAGATAAACTCTAATTAAAGCACATAATTCTAAGATAGATTTTGAGGATTAGTATAGAAGGACTTCCTAGAATTTTGGTAATGTAGAGATTTTGTGAGTTTTCCAAGAAAATACATCCATTTCTGGATATGAGATAGTAGAGGCGGCTCTGGAACAGATGTACGTAGGGGTAAAACCGGAAAAACCCGCTTTGAGCTAAACTCAAATGAGAACAAGTGTACGACAATGGGCCTTACTACACACTTGGTTACGACACTCCGAGGGGATATGCTTAGGATAATTCTCATTTTATTTACAAACCACTATGAAGGGTTTGTGAGTATATATCTCCTCAAAGAAAGCATTTTTGTGATTATGGATTATATCCATAAACTGTTAAATTTACGTTAGGTATTTTACATGTTTGGAATTATGAATTTCGATTCATAAACTGACCTAGTGTATGTCATTGTTTAGAAATGGAGCCCCGTAGAAGAAATGAGAACTCCAACAATACGTAAGATCCAAAGAGTAAGAATTGTCATATCATTCATAGTATTAATCCAACATTTAGACGGGAAATAGTCTCCCATGTATTCTCAAAATATGAAGAAATAATATCATGTGTTAGTAAGATATGTAAATAATTCTCTGAGTCCTATGGATTTGAAGGGAAGCAAGAGAGTAAAATAATGGTAGAGATATAGATGGATAAAGGTAATAGGGGAAAGAAGGATTTTACCATATATGATAAATGTGGATATAATCACCTAGGTAAATGCTTGAAGGAAATGGGAGTTTGTTATGAGTGCGGAGAAAAAGGACACCAAGTACGTGATTACAATGGTAAGAAAATATTTTCAAATGTAAACTGCTTCCTCTGCAAGGTGTTGAGACACTAAACGAATCAATGTCCTAGTCATAAGAGTATACCGCAAATGTTGTTATTAGATAATAATCATGTTATTATACTACCATAGATGAAGATGAATGACTAGTGTTATTATGTTATTATTATAGAATTATTTCATTTGAGTGTTGTATCTACAGTATACTGGTTATATGAATTATGGTGATAAATAAGGATTGTGCTGTAGTACTATTTTATTGAGGATTTGAGATTATATAATTCTAAGAAAAGTGACATAATAGTAAGCTACACTTTTTGGAAAATTACATGGTTGAAGGAAATGTAATCATTAATATGGTCCTGATAATGAGGTAGTGATTTTTGAATAATAGATGGTTGATTTGGATAAATTATATTGGATAATCTTCACTACCTTGAAACTGATTAATGATTTGTATATTCTATCATTGTTGGAGTTTACAAAATTTTTGGATAGAAGGAGAATATCTAGTATTTGATAAGGAATAAGGGAGCATGAATGCAATCAATAAGTTTTTATGGTAATTCAGGATGTTTCAGTGTTTTGAAATAATACACGATGAAGGTATTCAAATGTTATTATGTGGCAAAAAGGATCTTCATTGTGTTTAACTTCCTTATAAATTCTGGACTATGAGTTTGGACCGAAGTATTTTGTAAAATTCTAATGGTTGGTATGGATTAAGTTTGAAATTGGATACTATTGTTAAGGTTATATTTTGGATTTTTATAAAAAGGACTACATGCAGATCGTGTGAAAAATCGTCGTGTCGGACAAAGCTACGGGAATCAAACCCACAACCATAGTACGATTGGGATTTATCAGCTGCCACTAGACTATGTAAAGTCCCTAGATTGTATAATGTAGTTTAATTTTTTAAGGTTCTAATAAGTGAATTATAAAATCATTTTATTGGAACCTTATACGAATCTGATAAATGGAATATGTTTTTAGTTCTACTATCTTTTAGAGTAAAAGATGAGTTTGAAGTAGAAATTAGTTAAAGGATGGTACTCTACTTGTGAAGTATATTTTTTTCTTCTCTTATTCTAGGATGAAATGAATTTTTAAACATTAGGTAAGGGCTCTAAAAACTAAAAATGTGTTATCCAAATACCATATGTTTTGTTGAACCGATGATATTTTAAATCATCATAGATTGATGTCTTTGAGGCCCTCAATTTTACATTTTTTTTGTGACTGATGACCTCAAACACTCCCTATAAATATTTATCTTTTTCCTCCAATTATTTGTCTCTAATTTCCACCAATTATCTCTTCATTAAGATCATAATTTGGTGGTGACTTTTTTAGTCCCCTTTTTCCTCTTATTAAGACTACATCTTATGAAGACAATTTTGGATGTGGGTTTTCCCACGAAGGTATTTTCTATTTTCAACCTTTTTTTTCAAAGAACAATTTCAAATTGAGAGGACTCAATTTATTAAAGGAGGGAAGAATGTAACACCCCAAGATTTCATAGTACATTATTTCTTCAATGCAATTTGATAACTTTCACTACACGCAACACTGAGTTCAAGCACACCATGACATACAAAACTAGTCGTTCAAAATAGGTTATGAATAGTATTAACTTAATTTTAAACTTTATATAATCCTTATAATTTTAGAATCCATATTATGAGTTTCGTAGACATAAAGTTAGACCAAATTAAATTTTTTTAGATAAAGGAAGTATTTTTTAAAAAATGAAATTTTACCGCCTTTTGAGGGAGAACCTTTTTTCAATCCAATAATTGACACTTTTATATATTCAATTTTACAAAATAAACTTCTTCTTTAGAATAAGGAGATAAAAAATTAGTTTTGAAATTTTTTTGGTATTTTTCTGTTAACTTTCATATTTTAGTGAATAATGTAAAATACTAAATTTTAATTAAAAACAACTTTTTTAATTGAAATAATTTATAATGATAAATTATGAATTTTAATGGTTTGGAAGTTTAAATGGATTATATATTTACCATTTAATCCAATTATGGTCATTGTATGTAATTTCACTTTGAAATTGTACATAAACAAGTGTTGACCTTTTGATAGTTATTATTTCTTAAAAATACGCCTTTTGTTTTTGACAACGGGAATTAATTTTAAATTAATAAATTCAACTTCTATGTTTTGAATTTGGTAAAATAGATTTCATTTTTGAATTTGGAATATCAAATATAACTTAGGGTGAATTTTCTGTATTTTTCTGAAAACATTCAATTTTTGATGAATAGTGAAAAACATTGAGTTATAGTTTAAAACCAAATTTTTATTTAAAAAATTATTTATTATATTTAAATTAAATTATGTAAAAATAGATAAATAATACTTATATAAGTTCATTTTAATTCATTGGAGTTAGTTTATAATAATTTTAGATATACTAAAATTTTATTGAACTTTTCACCTTCTTTTACCCACCTCCTAGGAGAATTTGAAAATTCACATAAAACATTATTTTACCGCTTCTTTGAGTTGAATTTTGAAAATCTGAGAGAAACAGTTAATTTCAAGGAGTAAAATACGGTTCAATAAGATAAAAATAATTTTTTGTGAATTATAACTTTTTACTTTTATTTATCGAGGTTAAAGGTAGATATGGTAATTCAAGGTAAAAAGAATATTGTAATAATTCCAAATTAAATTAACTCATGTACTAACCTTATTAGATGAGTAATGGCCGACCATGGACATCTTTGGGTCGATTTTGGGACCCCATGGATCCACTTATGAATGATAATGACACTTTTGATTAATTAATTTAATGTAAAGGCAAAATTGAGATAAACAATAACCTTTTTGTAACTATTTTTATATGGTGTTATATAAGTTATAATTTTGACTATAAATATTTATTGGAAAGATAAAAATATTTCATACTACATGGTATTTTTTATAATTTTTAGACATCAAATATATTAAATTATTTTGGACAATGTAATGATGCAGTATTTACCTTAATAATAAATGATTTAAATAAATTAGATTATAAATATTAAAATAATATACAAAACATGTCCAATTCTTATTTTATGATTTTATTTCTACCAGGAGTAAAATTCTATTAGACTCTAATGATTTTTGGACATTTAGAAACCGAATATCATCATATAATAAAATAATATTTTCAAACCATCCTAAAGAGCCCCTCCTCCCCCTTATAAAAGGAGACGACTTATAACCAATTCCTCACACCTCTCAAGCCTTTAGGCTCATTCAAATTCTACCAAATTAATCTCCCTAAATCCATCTCCTCCTCCTAGAAGCATTAACTTAGGCAGAAGGAACTTCAAGGAGTCCTTTCAGTTCAAACCAAAGGATGTTACCCAAATTAAAGGTAACAATTTCTCTTAACTTCTTTTCTTTTATTTTACTCCTCCAACCCCTAAAATATTTTTATTAATTTCTTTTATGACAACACCAGTATACTAAATATATTATGATTTTTTTATGAGAATTATTTTAATTTCACTTACACACACCTCCATCTAATGGGTGAAGAACATAATGTTTCTGTGGATGGAAAACTAACGCCTCACGAAACGATGATTGTTCAATTACATCATACCACCTCTCATGGAGGCCATTATGATGGAACTGTATTTATATATGATAAATATTATGATTATATTTTATTCATGCTTCTGTATTTTTCTTTTATATCATACCTTAATTGTTTCCATTTTGGGTAAATGCGATAATTTCATTAGAGAAAGTGCGGACTACCGCCCCCTCAAAGTGATATGACTCGTTAATACCATATGTGTGATGTATAAAGAATGGAGTTAATGATATTATATATGATATTATACTGTAATTATAATATACATATCTATCATTATGTTTTAAGTCCATTTAAATAATAAATAGAAATGAATGTTGCATTCATGCGTACGTACGGCTTACCGTCTCCATGAACGGTGTCGTTCATTCTTACCCCAAAATGATATGTAATATTATAAATACATGTATACACTGGATATATATGATATAAATGATATCTAAATCATGAATTTAATTCTAGATATAATGATTTTTTGACCATGTGAACTACATGTAACTATAAGGTGTTCATTTTTGACTCAAGTGCCAAATACTGACAAAATGAACGTTATTAACTTAAATGATTACATAATGTTTATAACATGGTAATAATTGATATAAAAGGATAAATAAACTTGAAAAATGTTATTAATAAATTTTAAATTAACTTTAGTTTATTATTTAGGATATTAATGAAAGAACGGTTCAAGTCAGACATGTGGTAAGGGGTTTCTTATCTCACTTTTAATTCTGTGAGATTTCTATTGTTCACCACTTATTTATTACATGTGGTGTATTTTGTACTTCCATTTGATATATATATTATCATGATTATATTTATATTCATGATATTATGTGATTAAATTGTTTTTTATTTACTATTGTTCATATGACTTGATTGATTACAACGAGGTAAGGGTTAATTTTCACAATCTCTTCATTATCTGAGGCTATTTATATTATCTACTAGGACCTATTTATCATCCACTTCCAGGTTTCTTAAAAACATATTTCAAAACATTTTTACCATTTATTGTACTATGGTTCCATGTAATTTATACAATTGCTTGAATTTTTATAAAATTGTTTGAAAGGAATCTTTCCATCATTTTCCAAACAAGAAACTTTTTAACGTTTTTGACAAAATTAAGGTAAAAATGATTTTTTAACTTATACGGCAGGTGCGGCTATTTTACACTGTTATAACATCATCAATGATAACTTTACAAGATTATAAGAATAGTTTCAAAATTAATTTTTTCTTTATAATTATGTAACTCTTAAATGATTTCAAAATAGAAATAGATGTTTCTCTAAAAATGGTTTTGATTTCATCTATGTCAACATTATTTGATGGATTTTATGTTTATTTGATGTTGATTTCTTATGATATAAAACTTCCATATTGTATTGAATGTTTCGTGATATGTTTGACTGTGGATGTGATATTTTTATACCATTCATGGTTTATGGTTAAAGTATTGACATTTCATATTCTAGTTTTAATACGAATGTTTATGATATGTTTAAACCTTTACATATGAGGAATGTCTTTGACTTATTAAGTGACGGGTTGAGCCCTCTATATATCCTCGATGCATCAGTATGTCTCATGAGACAACTAGACGTGGAATTGGTCGAGGACTTTCCCAATTTGAGATATTGTTTTATCCGAGGACTTAATCATGTTTAGACGTATTGGCCGAGGCCATACAAAATGTTTTCAGAATGTCTGCCTTTATACATTCCCTCATTATGAAAATAATATTGATGGTTCATGTGGTTATTCGACTAGTAGAATACCCATGATTATATTTTATTATTACGTTATTTACTCATCTCATATTCCTTCAAAAAAATTATTCATGTTTATTCTTGGTAAAGGCATGTGGTTTAAATTATTCATCTTGCTTAATATTTATGTTATCTTCGACTGTATTACTTACCCTTACTAAGAATTTGAGCTCACCCCTTTATGTGTTTTATTTTTCTCAGGATTCCAAGAAGTGTATTATGATTGATATCTTGGGTTAAGCTAAATGTTATAATGGTGTTCTCAAAGAACTATTTTTTTGTATTGTATGTTAGAAAGTGTAATGTAATGTTCATGTATGAAATCTATTTTCCAACACTCCTAAACTGATCAGTCTTTCGGGACATTATTTCTTGTAATCATTCCAATGTATTAAAATAATGCACCGACTCTAGGAATCTACGATCGGGGTGTTACAGATCTATCCAAACAATCAAGATAATAGTGTAATTAAATTTGATAAAAATAATATATTTTTATGATTTGGAGTACCCAAATCCTTTATAACTAATATGGGAACACATTTTTAAACTATAATTTTATGGACATAATTAAAAAATATGGATGCACCCATAAAATTTCTAATTCCTATCATTCGAATTCTATTGGACATGTAGAGATATCAAACAGTGAGCTAAATATGATTCTTGAAAAAATGTCTCATATTCTATAAAGACCTAGTCTATAAAGTTTTATAAATCATTTTGATCATTTAGAATATCATTTAAGACCCCAATAGGTATTTCTACTTATATTTTTTTTATTCGGGAAATATTTTGATTTTCCTCTAGAGTTGTAGTACAAGTTATATTAGGTAGTTAAGGCCTTAAATTTTGATTTTAACAGTGCTAGTGAGAGAATATTGCATGGGTTTAGTGAGATAGATGAAATAAGGAGAGCTTTATATTATTATTCTAGTATTTACAAAGAGGGTTCCAAAATCATTCATGATTTTTTCATTCAAAATATGAGAATTCAATCATGGATAAAAAGTTCTTGTCTTCAATTCAAGACTTATGCTCTTTCCTAGAATGTTAAAATCGAATTGGTATGGAGCTTTTACTATTTTTATTATTTTAAATATTGGATTTTTTGAGATTATAGGTGTAGAAAACAAACACATTTTGGTTAATGGGAAGAGAGTTAACCTCAATTTTTAAGGACAAAAAAAGGGTTCATCTCCCTTCACTATGCTTGAGAATTGATTCTGAAAAAAGTATAACTGAAGACTAAAAATTCAGTGCTTCATGGGGGTTAACCCATGGTTCATTATTTTCATTAATTTTTTCATGTTTTATTTTTTAAATAAAGTAATGTTTACAAATTATTTGTACTCTATTTCTGCTAGAAATTTTCTCCTGTTTATACTTTTCAGAAAACATAAATATGCTGCTGATGGTGTTTCAAAGAAGTAGAACATTCCCTTTTTATTCAATTCTTATAGTGTTCAATCTAGGGAATATCTAGACAATCATATTCATGGATGTTATTTAAATTTTAAATCATTATTTCATTTTTATTCTCCTTGCCTTTTAAAAAAATTCACTGATAAGTCACTATTACTCACAGTGTGGCATTAATGGTGATTCAGTGAATGCATCTTTAAAAATTCTATTTTTGCTTGAAAATTCTGTAGTATATTTTTCCTATTGAAATTTTTTTTAATAGTTAATAATATTCATTGTATGAAATTAAGTGTAGGGGACTCATACTCACATCCCATGCATCTTAATTTTGGATGTGTTCTACTTGTTTCTATTTGGTGATAATTATGAATCTTTACTACTCAACTGTAAATAAATCTGAAAGAAATTTTCAAAAACTCTTTCACCCAATTAACTGGTATTTTAATGATTTAAATTCAACTATTTGTTCTTAATTGAAATATTTTGTCACTAACTTAAATTATAATGTTATTAATCCTGATGTTAAGTAATATGATTGTGAAAAAACACATTCATTTAAACTACAATGAGACCATTTAAACATGCCATTAATCATCCTAATTGAAAATATGCATTAATTTTTAAAATTATAAATTGTTATTCTCCATGTTTTAATTCATAATTTTGGAAAGGGTTGGTTTTTAAGTGTGAGGGAGGGGGTCAATTCATTATTGAACTAAACTGTTATTAATTGAAACCCATCCATTACCACTATGTTTATAATAATTGTTTAGAAGATCGTTAAAATGTTTCAAAATTACTTCAAAACTTTAGTTTCATTAGGCTTTCACTGTACATAAATTAGTATTACCTAAGGATAATACCATATTAGAAGTTGAGTTTCCCAGAATTTGAAACTTGTGAGGATGAACGATTTTTGAATGGATCTTATTAGTGATTTTAAGAAAAACTTGTTTAGGAACTATATTTGAGAGTGATATAAGATACCTGTTGGTGGAATTGAGATCATAACATTAAGAACTGGATGCTTGAACTTTTACATAGGGGAATCATCTCACTTTTTGGTTATTACAAACAATAACCTTGTTGAGCCATTGTAAAAGGTTTTCATATAGATCTATTTAAAATGGAGTAATTTGGGCATTTGGGAACCCGTAGTTAATCTCTGAGACTCTAGGAACTTAGTGCGTTTCTGTTAACTAGAATCCCTCTATACAATAGTGAATCAATTCATATGCACATTACTTATCACTTGTTACATGGATTGGGGAAAATTTAATAAAGTGCCTCAGGTAAAAAATGAGTTCATTAAGGTTAGGGGAATATTGAAATCCCTATAAAGAGGGGGATAGTTTGATTTGTATGGAAATCATTTAGATTGTATCAATAAGGTGATTCAAAAAAAATTATATATATTTTTCTTTTCTGAACCTAGGTGAAATTCAAATTACATGGTTCTTTTTATTAGTTCATGATTCCACATAAACATAACCTTTGATCACTCTTGAATTCAGAATGTAAGTATTAATTTTATTAAGTCATTAAGTAGACTCATATATGAGGAAATAAATCATCAAAGGTGAGTGATTCATTACTTTCTAGATTACCAGTAAGATTTTGTTTTAGGTAAGCCTTATTTTGAAAATTTGATGTCAAAATCCTTTTCACAATTTGAGATACTAACAACCCCCCCCCCCGTGCATGCTGGAGTAGGGGAAGATAAAATAAAAATAATTATTATAAATAAATAAAAAGCAATATAATAAAATAAATTATATATTTAATTAAATAAATAAAAGAAATTAAACTAAAATATAAAAATAACATAAAAATAAAATTTAAATTAATAAATTTAAATTAATAATATAATAAATATTTGTAATTTTAATCTAACTTGTAAAATAAAATAATTTTTGTTATAATAATAAAATTAATAAATGAAATGAAGTAAAAAACTAAATTAATAATAATATAATTTAAAAATATAACTAAGAAATAATAACTAATATATAATATTTTTAAATTAATAAAGTATTAAATTATAATCTTAAAAATTTAATATAACAGTGTAAAAACATAATAAATAAAATAATAACTATAATGAAAATATTTAATAAAATAAATAATTATCTTGATTAAATAATAACATTAAGTTATAGAAATATTATCTTTAATAATGTAAATTTAATAATTGAATATTTTATTTAGTAATTGTTTTTTATTAAATGATATGAATTTAAAAAATTAATTAATAAAAATATTTAATAATTATAAAAATCACTTTATAAATAATATGAATTAATAATTTAACATTAATTTAAAAGTAATAATAATTAATTGTATAATTAATTTTTTATTACGTTAACTAATTGTCTTCATATTCTTTGTCCCCTGCTGTGAAGATACATACGTGGGCCACATTTCGGCCAAGGTGCATCTTAATGGACTTGGAGAAGATAGTTACATGGATTAAGAAACAAGAACAAGTGTTGCAATGAAAATTTCACGTGTTTGGTGCAAGAGTGATGAACGTAAGTTGTGGAACATGACAATGATAACCAAAGGATGACATCCAATTTCAAAATTTATTAGTAGTTGGAGAATAGTAGAGACCATTCATTCACATACGAAAGAAATTGAGAGTAGAGAAGTAGGAGAGAGAAAGATATCATCCTTTCATCATCTTTCGTAAATAGAGTCCTAGAGAGTAGGAAAATTTGTTGAGTTATTCCTCCCAGTTTGTTCTTAATTTCTATATTATGAAATCAAATTATATTTCTGTTTGCAATCAATATGATCTTAGGTTGAAAATTTTATCTTGAGAGTTGTAAAATATAACTATTTTATATCTCAATTATACACATTACACTTTTATAAAGTTAGAATTGTTCGGCGAGAATTATTCTTATTTTCACTGAATTAGTTCTCTCCCAGACTTATTTTTCAAAATTAAAATATTCAAGATCAATCGGAGATATTTTGTTGAACAAATCAATTTCAAGCATTAATATCAATTATATTATAATTTTATAGTGTGTTATGTTCCATGATCATTTTCATTTAAATTTTCCAGTTGATGAATACTGGAGTGGTGAACTCAAGGATTCAACCTCCTATTTGAACTCTTTTTTTGGCAGGGAGATTTTTTCAATCATTTTAAAGGTGTTTTGCAATAAAATTTAGTAAATATTTAAAATTTTCAACCAATGGAATTTATAATTCCCATGTGATTTATTGATAATTTTTCTCAGTGTTTGTTTCTATTTCTTAGTTCACTGCTTTTTGTTACTGTTAGTTAATCCCATCACTGTTTTAATATTAGTTTTTCTTTATCAAAATTATTCTTCCATTACTTCAATAATTATTATAATATATTAATAAAATATAATAATTAATAATTAAAAAAATATAATCCACCCACTGTTGACACTAGTAGGTGTTTTTAAATGAAAAAATGGACATTTGTTTTCACTACCTTCATGTGTCTTCGACCCTTCATCCCACCAGACTATAGTTAGCAGGAAAATAGAAATTATTAATGTTTGACTAATTTTCAATTAATATTGGATCAACTAGTCCACCAATAAAATATTTATATTCTATTCATATGCACACTACATGATTATAAAAAAATTTAAAATTTCAACAGAGTGTAACACATTGAAAAGATAATAGTTTTCATAAATACCTCATTATAATAAAAATAAAACAACTATAGAAATAATAAGTAATGATTTATAAAATTATATCCCCAGTGAAACATTTGTAACATCAATGGATGTTATCATTTAAGAGAATTCCTTTAAAATATAACATGGAATATTTCTTGATAAAAGTAAAATTTTAATTTTGAATATAGTTATTTTAAATCAACAAATATCAAAAATAATAATGAATATTTTTGTAAGAAATAATAATTAAAAATTATAAAATAAACATAAAATCATTGAGCTATTATGACGATTAAAAATTATGATCAATCCATATACATTAAAAAAATATTCATTTCACATTTTTAGAAAAATGTAATAAGTAACTCATTCATAAAATGAAAATATGATTGCATTTTAATTTATTTATAAAAAGTAAATATTGAGTAAACAATTACTCTAAAAATTAATAGTATAATAGTAAAAACTTCTATAAAAATTTCTAAATAAAACGTTTTCATGGAAGAAAAATAATCCCCACATTAGTGGAATTTAGGTTTTTTTTCTAAAAAACAATCTTTATCATTTAATGTACCAAATAATGTAAAAAAATTTTATTACATGAAAATTTAATGAATGATAATAGGGTAAAAAAAATTAAAGCGGATTTATTATATAAGGAATTCATAATTTCTTCAATGTAATTTCATACATATATAATATTGAATAATATAGGATTGAAACATAAATCCCTTACCTCATATATAGTCATCCAATGTTGGAATTCAAACCTCCTTTATAAAAAATATAGATTTATTATAAATGTATAATAGAATCATAAGAATATAAATATCATGAGATATATTAGTTACTTATGACATCATAAAACTATTTTATTAATAAATGTTTATTGGAATCATTATTCCAAGTGATAACTAGTTCATTTCTCTTGTATGTTTTATTTCAATAATCAAAATCCTTTAACTTTGATCATGGTCAGAAAATCTCCATAATTTTAATAATGATTTAAATGTCATATATTTTCATTATATATATTTTTATTTTTATTTATCCATAATAGGTGGAGATAGAAAATTAAATTAAACTATTCGTGGAGATGGTATGATGTATGTATGTATAAGTTTTTTAAAAAATTTTGATTGATGAATGATAGAAATGTAAATAATTATTCACCATAAAATATTAATGATCATCTCATATATATATTATATTTTCATTAAATATATCCTTACTAATATCCATGTAATGTAAAAATTAATAACTATTCACATCTCTTTATTGCGATGATAGGCCACATGTACGCACAATCCACATTATCATTTCCAATGGATGGAAAGGTAATAAGGTATATGTGATATTATTATGGGAAAATATTGATTATATCATTAATATAATAAAAGAACAAATAAAAAATCATAATAACCATCCATTAGTGACGAAGATTGAAAATGATTTATATATCTATATGGAGTCTATAGTTCACCAATATAGCGATACTTTCAAAAATCATCAGATAAAAATAGGGAGATCAATGGTAGTTACATAATACCAATAATATTTTGGAATATTTATGACATTTAATTACGTTTTTATAAATAGTTTCAAATTAGTATACGAGATAGAGTATGAAATAACTTGTAATTGGTCAGGTAAGATGATTACCTCTTCTTCGATGGTTCTTCTTTTGATCCCTTCTTAATGACAGAATCCTAGGTATTTTTAGAGTTTCATAACTTTTAATTCATATATATGTATTTTCAAAATATAATTTTTTAGGGTTTGGTGAATATTTAAGGCTTAAATGGTTGAAAAGAAAATAGAGAAGGGGTTTTTTTTATAATGGGTGGAAATGAAACCCCGATGTACTAAAAAGATTAATATTTATTTAATTCATTCACATGAAAATTGATTAAAAATGGATAAAAATTTGAATAAAAATATTCATAGTTGAAAATATCATCATCCAACTGAATTTTGATAGGCTATTGTGTCATCATAAAACTTAACTTCTGTTTTAACCTCTTCATTAACCAATTTTAACCTTTACTAAAGTAACAACATTTTCAAATTGAAAGGGTTATAAATTTTACATAGAGAAAAAATATATCTAAAAATATAAAAAGGGTTAATTTTTTCATCCCTTTACCACCCTTGTTATCCTATTGAAATAGTTTTAATATCATTAATAATATAATTATTTATTATTTTTCATAAATTATAATTAATGAAATTTTTTATAGTATTCATTTACGTTGACATTAATTTCATTATGATAGTTAAATAATTATAATATAAAAAATTATAAAATATATAACATGATATAAAAGTATATATTTATATAATTAATGGAATGCCAAAATCCACCCAAATTATATTTATTTTAACATTTTAAAAATATATAATTATAGTTTCCTATTAATTATTTAAATACACTGTTTGTTTTGCGTAAGAATTTATGATAATTATTCAATTACAAAAATTTAAAATTATGTTTTCAGGGTAAAAAATCATTATTCATCAAAATAAACATTAATAAGTAAACTTATCATATTTTAATACTTATGAAAAATATTTAGATTTAAAAAATTCAAGATAGTGACATTTTGTATTTACCATTTTCCTTAATTAATATATATGTTATAATAAATGAAAATTATAACCAAGTTGCCAAATTTTGGAAACAATGATGATTATGGATGAACACAACACATCCATTAAGATACAAAATATTTTAGAGAAATTATAAACCCTTATCCCAATGTTTTATCACTAGATTAACAGTTTGACATATAGTAAGGTGACAAAAACTTTCCATAGATACTATTAATATTGACAAAAATTAAAAGGAAAATATAAAAAAATTTTGTTCCAACTCATTCCAAATGTAGATTTAATTTTTAAATTTTAAATTTCATTATGTTTCTTATGTGAATTTTAAAACCATGTTTCACAATACTAAATAAAAAATATTTTTCTAAAAATCCTATTGAAGAATAAAACTAGATTTATTTTCATTCAATGCCAATTATAAATAATAAAATGGATATAAACGAATTGTATTGAATAAATAATAATAAAATTCATTAAAATAATTATTTACTTGTTATTTTATTAATTGATTAAAATAATAACACATTGTACTAATAAAAATAGTTTGTTGAAAATTTTTGTTTAATTCCCAAAAAATAACTTATACATAAATAATGTTTAATGGTGATTAATGTGTAATTAATTAGATTATATCAACTATTTATGATAAAATTAAAATTCAGATACAATATGGGTGGAATGTTAAATTCTTCATGAATTGTAGAATCATTTGCCACATATCCTATTAGTGTAACACGGAAAAAGACTACAACTTCAGTAAAATAAAGGGTTATAATGAGGCTTCCCACTAAAAGAGAAGAAAAGTAAGGAAAAGAAAATGACAACTAGTTTACATAAAGATATATACCATAAGTTATATTAATATGGGGATTAAAATAAGGGGTCAATACCCATATAGAATTCCTCTTTGTACTCCACACCCTTGTCAAAAATGAATTTTCATAAGGATCCACACTGTCTAAAATTGTGGTGAAGGTGTTGGACAATGAAATTAATAATATAATTGAAATTTTTAAAGGGTATGACATTAAAAAATACCTTCACTCCCTATAATAAATTTCCCTATGTTTGGAGAAAAGCATACTAGAAGATAAAAATTATGATTATTTCAAGAATAGTGAACCCTATCTGGGATAGGAGGATGCATCCACACCTACGACGGAGTCAGATCAAGAACCTCAAAGATATAATGAAAAAAAGGATGGATCATTTGCACTTGAGATGACTCAAGAATATTTTAAGTGTTGGAAGACTCAGATTACTATCATTACAATATGACTAATAAGGATGAAAGATCATTGACACTCTAGGTGACCCGTGATTAGAATGAAATAATGGGAAGAAATCGTGGCTCCAATTTAGGATAAAATTATATGATATAGGATTACCCATTAGAAGATAGAGAAAAGAACTTAAAATGGGGACTCATTGTATATAGTCATATTCCTTTACGTCTTATTAAAGGAAAATTGAGGAGACCCCCTATGATCTAGTTTAGTCTAATAATAAATTGCCCCTCCAAATATGGTTTTTGCGTAGGTAATGTTGAAGATTTTTATCCTCTCAAACATTAAAATCTCGGAACCACAACAATAGCTGGAAGTATCAGACTAGTAGGGATTTCATCCCTAGGTTAAGGAATAAATAAATAATGAAAGAATATACATGGATTTTATGGCCATTCCATATTAGGGAGGCCCTGTAACAAGAGAAAGATATTTTAATCAATGAGTATAGTCTACTATAACTATTGATTCCTTAGGAACTCCAACTCTGTCACTATGCTTGGAAATTATCTTATTACCTAAAATAATCCATTAATATGTATAGGTGAACCAAAAATGATTTTATATAGGTGGAAGGCAATTAATTTTCTATCATATGGCTACACCTCTATCTCCCAAAATTCCCACTATAGTGACATGGATCATCTATGGGTCTTAAATCATGAAAATATTCAGTTACTCAAATAAATTAACGGAAAAAATAGTATCTTTGTTTATTTCATACTATATTGTTCCACCTACAATATCTCGTTCATGTATAAATGCACCACCTACAACAGCTAACGATACTTAATGAAGGAGTTGTGAATGATTTTTGAGCACATTAGAAAAATGAATTATTTTTGGGGACTTTAGTACAATTTTGAGTCGAGGGAATAAAATCGATCCAACTTGAACATGTTAGGATCAAATGAGTTTTCACTATGAATTTATAATTTCAACCTCATTAATGTCCCAATTACTGGATCTGATTTCACATGGAGCAGATACAACCCTGAAGGGAATGCATTATAGCAAGATTAATATATTACTAATCAATTTTGATGATATAAGTTCTACCACCGTGGTATTTGGATTCACCCTTCACAAGTAACATTTATACCATGACCATATCATTATTTATATACTCAAATAGATTCCATGTAAAACCACTATTCCATTCAAATTCAACAATGGCTAGCCTGTCACTACAGGATATAGGGAAACTATTATTGAAGCCCAGAAAATTATCCCCTAGAATTTCCCTTCAATTGTTAGCTATTAAAATGAATGCGACCAAAGACCTCCTAAAGTTGTGGATAAAATATTATTATTTTATGCATGATTATCATATAAATGATTCTAAATATGTCCTTTCATAAAACAACATTTCCAATAAGAACCATCCCACTACGTCAAGATAAAAATTTAAAATCTATATTCATAATATATGAATTCTTATATATTTAAGGGGGGATTTAAAAAATAACTAAATTTCATATGAATATAATATGGGGGTATAAACACGAAACTCTTCCACGACATTAAAAGAAAAAAACATTTAGGGGAGGAATTAATTCCATCAAAATTAATGGATAACTTTTTCCTTAGAAAAAGAAATTTATAATTAAATATTTAATTATATTCAAATGGTTTACTCTTTTCGGGGTACTTCTTCAATACATAATATGTTTGATAACATCCAAACATGAATTTATAATCACCAAAATCAGTACATCATCCAGGATCCATCTAAATAGGGAGATAAGAAAACCCTCTTCTCTATGAAAATTAATAGTCTTATTAGTTCCGATGGGTTCACCAATATATTCTTCATGTGATATTAGGATATTTCACAACATGTTATAAATAACACATAAAGGAAATTATTTAACCACAAATCCATGCCATATGAATTTTAACTCCAACTTCATTTACCTTATACTTACTAATGATAATACCATTAAAATCATGAGTTCTTGATATTTTCATTAGTGAACATGTTTCCAAATATCATTTGAAATATATTTGTTTTCATAATTGAATGCTTAGTCAGGGACATCATCACCCCAAATGATTTTATTGTTTCCCTAAGACAAATAATCCAATACTATCTCTTGACTACCAAATAGAGTGTTGACCTAATGAGGATGAAATCAATGGCTAGAAACTAATCCATAAAAAACTACACCTAAAAGATTTTAAATCTTTAAAATGGAGCTACATTACTAATATTGATAAAAAATATATGTTATGCACTACTACACTCTTATTGTTCAATACCACTTTTATCACTATAATTAATTCCAAACATATCAAGGGACCACCCGTGGTTTCATCCAATACACCATGGGAATCAGGCATGTATATCCTCTCTCATGAATTCTTTTACCATGGTTTTAGAATTCATGAACATATGAATTATTTACCACATGAATATTGGAATTTATAAATGGATCATGGATATAGATACTTTTACACACCCTCTCACCTTCATTATGATAATGAAATTAACCATATTTGATGGTCCTCAAAAACTATATTAGCAATCAAATATATATTCTTACACTATGAGAACTTTTCTATTAAATCTAATAGCATAAATGAAACCTTCATTTTCATTGGACATGTAATTTTAGGTAAATGGGAAAAATAAATTGAAGGACCCTTTGAGTGAAGTGGGGGGGATCCCCTTTACTTACATTAAAATCCCTTTTTTCTGTTAAAATGTAATATATCATTACCATGTGATTTTTTTTAAATTTTATTTTCATCTAGCTATCCAGGTGGAAAGGTAAATTTATGTCCCATGTGGGGAGAGTGTTCTTGGTAAACTATGTGATTACCTCTATATTTTTTTATCCCTTCTCTATATACATATGTCATAGAAGAATCCTCAAGATTTTACAAATTATATTCAGAAATTTTATTTTAACTATATCTACCCATTAAAGGTAACTAATTAATGTGGTGAAGAAATATTCTTCAAAAAATTGGAAATAGAGGTATTTGGAATTGAAGATCTCGTGTTTCATAGTGAATCACTACGCACATAATGAACTCATAATCTTATGACCTCTAATGAACTTTCTATGGAATATCATTATAACATTTTCATCACAAGGATGTGGAATGGGTAATTATATCACCTATCATAATCTATCTAGCTTGACATTATGTGCACAATCAATGTATTAAATGAATATTCTAAATGAATGGTCAATATAAAAGTTATCCTTATATATGGGATCAACACTTTTCTAGAAATTCCCCTTGATGAAGAATGTTTATCCATACCAAAAATGAATAATCTATTTAGTAACAAATTTATCACAAGAATCCCCATCGAGATAAGATTTTGTATCCTCATATATATCATGAGCTAGAGAGGTATACCTTTATGGATCAGAATACTCCTATATGGACACCATATTAAAATAATAACTTCCATTCCATATAATACTACAAATTAATCTATGAAAGAAACACTGAAACCCATCCATGGATAATAAAATTCATGGCCCATTTCATACAACCGACAAGAGTATTTTTCCTCTATAAAATTTATAGAGGTTGACTATATACTCATGAGAAAATGAAAAGGGTTGATATCCATATGTCCTTGAAAATAAATCATTGTAAGGGGGATATGTAAAATATTCACCGTATATTTATTCGATATAACTTTATTTACTGACATTGGGAGTACATGTAGTTAATTTTGGGAATCCACATTTTCATGGGAATATAAGTGGGAGACCTACTGAAATCTTTTGTGGCTATTTTAAATAGTGAATAGATGTACAATCTATAGCTTCAAGTGGATTGATTTTTTATCTGATACACCTGGAAATACAAAAATGAAATGACCTTCGATTAGATTCAACCATAAATTTGATTCCATTTCCTAGTTTAGGGACATCATTTCTTACAAAAAAATTAAAATAGGTACCATGCATAATTATTTTTTATCCTCAACATATTGTATAAGCTTGGTGTGAATGGATGTGAAATATGGCTAACTGTAAAGAAGTATATCAATTGGATCCTCTTGATTAGTGTGTGCATTAAAGAGAACATTGATATTGTGACTTATGAAATTCTAGTTTCCTTAGGGTTTGGTGAATTTTTTCCCACATATTTTGGCTTAATAATGGTCTTCTTAACTCATTTAACTAGAATCATAATTGAATAGTATAATAGACTTTGGTCCATAATCTAAATCCATAAAACATGATTTCCACCATGAATGTAATTTTATATGTATTGAATCAAATTGAAATCAATATATTGATGTTATATGGTCCAGATGTATAAATAAGACATGGAAGGTTCTTCCTCGTTTGATTAAATGCATTCATGCCACCATCCACCTCAACATAATTGTGTCACATGCATATTGGGAGGCCATCCCAATGGTACATTAATTTTAAAAGAGGTATATTGTGGAGATGAGCATGATATGGAACATACAAAGCACTGAATACATTTCATCACAGATTGATGATTCCGTGAGGGGAATTCCCCACTACATCTTTTATGCAGCCCCTTCTAATTCTTTATTCTTTTTCTCACATTTTATCTCAATAAATTTTCAGAACTAATTTCATTGGATATTGAAATTTTTTTTAATTCCATTGGATTATACAATAAATTTATATATATATTTCGTAATGATGTTAATGTTATTCATAAATATCAATCTAATGGATATTTTATAATATATCAGGGTTTTTTATGCTTGATGTTTTATGAAAATATAGTTATTGAACACATTAAAATTTATTTAATGAGAAATATATTCTTAAATATTTTGGTGTTGTATTACACCCTCCTTAAATAAATCATTCCATTTAAATTATTAAAACGGTAATAAATGGTTCCAAATGTGTATATTACTTTTTTAAAAATCCATACCGTACAAAGGTATAATAAAACATCCTTTAAAGAAAGAATTTCGGAAAATTAAAGGTTACCAAAAATAACACATTATCTGGTTATCATATTAGGAGAACATTGGTTGGGAGTTTAATTATAGACATAGAGGGTAAAAAAATCATCCATGGACTAAAATAGAGTTATAGAGAACATGGAAATGAGAATTTTATTGACCAAAATACCATATATCCTTGAGGGTTAAAAAACTATGAATTAATCAGAAATAAAAGTAAATGGAAAATTTTTTATTTCACCATACTTTTCTTAATGTTGTTGGATTCCATTACTATCAAGATATAGATCATGATAAATTTACTTTCATTATTTATTTATATTAAATAAAAACAAATTCATCCATTTTTTGTGCTTAGAAAAATTTACACTTCATCTCATACTCCATTAAATGAATATTCAAGATGAATTGTACATCCCTAAAACAATAATATTTAAATTTTGTGGATCATAAGATCCATAAAATAATAACAAGTCCTTATTTTTTTGTCTAACTATTTGTAAAACCCAGAACATATAGCACATGTTTTCTAACATGGAAATTTTAAAATTCATTATTACTTAAATCCTCAACAATAACAACATTTTTTCAACTTAATCCATTACAAGAACCATTAACAATAGGGGTCCTACAAAATATTTTTAACAAAATTCAAAACCCAAAAGTATAAAATATTTGATCAAACATTTATCCCTAGACAATATTAATTATATCATAATGTTACATTCCAAACATGTGAATATGTTGATCATATATTCTCTTCAAATACACCAATAACCCAAGTGATTATAAAACCTCAATGAAAAATTATATGATTTAAAATTTACACAATCCTTATTCCTAAAATAAAATAATAAACTACCAAATATATTATATAAATTAAAATTTCAATAAAATTCATCAAGTATGACCTAAATAACATTTTCATCAAATAACTATTCAATTTCAAGGTTAAAAATACTATCTAACTTACTTCATCAATTTCAATATTCTATTTTTCCCAACTAAACACTATTGAATCATCATCAAGAAAATATTAATTTTAGTATTTCCCATAATCAATATTTCTCCAAAAATATCACCTTACTACAAAATCACTTTTCATGGTATTTTGTATTAATGTATATGTTTTTTCAAATATATAAATAAACAATAAAGTTTAATAATCCTTACATGTTTCATGATTTTTATTACATTATTATCACCATTATAAGACATATATAACATAATTATGAAATCAAAATACATTAAACCTTAGATTATTCACTTAAATAATAGGAATATCATAGGTCCTTTTGTGGTCTTGGATTTAACCCATGGATAACAACATTGAACTAGATAATGCCAATATTCCACAAACCTAAGACATTGTATTCCATAAAATTTACATTCTATATGACTATAATTTCCACATAGAATACATTTCTGTTTCATTTAACATATTATACCTGGTGATTCATCCCAAATTCAACACATAATGGAAAAAACATTCTTACCTCCATTATCATTTCCACCTAAGCATAGTTAGCAGGAAATCAGAAATTATTAATTTTTGACAAATTTTCAATGAATTTTGGATCAACTAGTCCACAAATTAAATAGTTATATTACATTCATATGTACACTACAAGATAATTAAAAAATTTAAAATTTCAACAGAGTGTAAAAAATTGAAAAGAAAATAGTTTTCATAAACACATCATTATAATAAAAATAAAACAACTATAGAAATAATAAGTAATTATTTATAAAATTATATCCCCAGTGAAACATTTTTAACATCAATGGATGTCATCATATAAGAGAATTCATTTAAAATATAACATGGAATATTTCTTGGTAAAAGAAGACTTTTAATTTTGAATATAGTTATTTTAAATCTATATATTTCAAAAATAATAATGAAAATTTTTATAACAAATAATAATTGAAAATTATAAAATAAACATAAAATCATTGAGCTATTATGATGATTGAAAATTATGATCAATCCATATATGTTAAAAAATATTCATTTCACTTTTTTAGAAAAAAAAACTAATAAGTAACTCCTTCATAAAATGAAAAGATTATTTCATTTTAATTTATTTTTAAAAAGTAAATATTGAGTAAAAAATTACTCTAAAATTTAATTTTATAAGAGTGAAAAATTTGATAAATTTTTTTAAATAAAACTTTTTCATGGAAGAAAAAGATTCCCAACAATAGTGGAATTTAGGCTTTTTTCTAAAAAACAATCTTGATCATTTTATGTACCAAATAATGTAAATTTGTTTTATTACATGAAAATTTAATGAATTAAAATAGTGTAAAAAAATTAAATTGGATTCATTATATAAGGAATTCATAATTTTGTCAATGTAGTTTCATACATAGATAATCTTGAATAATATAGGATTGAAACATAAATCCCTTGCCTCATGTATAGTCTTCCAATGTTGGCATTCAAACCTCCTATATAAAAAATACAGATTTATTATAAATGTATAATAGATTCATAATAATATAAATATCATGAGATATATTATTTACTTATAACATCATAAAACTATTTTATTAATAAATTTTTATTGAAATAATTATTCCTAGTGATAACTAGTTTATTTCTCATGTATGTTTTATTTCGATAATCAACATCCTTCAACTTTGATCATGGTCAGAAAATCTTCATAATTTTAATAATGACTTAAATATTATATATTTTCATTATAGATATTTTTATTTTTGTCATCCATAATTGGTGAAGATAGAAAATTAAATTACACTATTCGAGGAGATGCTATGATGTACGTATGTATAAAATTTTTAAAATTTTTTGATTGATGGAATGATAGAAATGTAAATAATTATTCACCATAAAAAATTAATGATAATATCATATATATCATATATTTTCATTAAATATATCATTACTAATATCCATGTAATGTAGAAATGAATAACTATTCACATCTCTTTGTTGAGATGATAGGCCACACGTACGCACAAGCCACATTATCATTTCCAATGGATGCAAAGGTAAGAAGGTATATATTATATTATTATAGGAAAATATTAATTATCTCATAAATATAATATAAGACCAAATAATAAATCATAATAACCATCCATTAGTGAGGAATATTGAAAATGATTTACATCTCTATGTGGAGTCTATAGTTCACAAATATGGCGATAGTTTCACAAATAATCAGATAAAAATAGGGAGATTAATTGTAGTTACATAATACCAATAATATTTTGGTGTATTTATGGAATTGAATTACGTTTTTATAAATAGTTCCAAATTATTAGAGGAGATAGAGTAAGAAATAAGTTGTAATTGGTCAGGTAAGATGATTACCTCTTCTTCGATGGTTCTTCTTTAGATCCCTTCTCAATGACAGATTCCTAGGTATTTTTAGAGATTCATAACTTTTAATTCATATATATGTATTTCCAAAATATAATTTTTTAGGGTTTGGTAAATATTTATGGATTAAAGAGTTTAAAAGAAAATAGAGAAGGGTTGTCTTTTTATAATGGATTGAAATGAAACACCCAATGTACTAAAAAGATTAAAATTTATTTAATTCATTCTCATTAAAATTTATTCAAAATGGATGAAAATTTGAATAAAAATATTCATAGTTGAAAATATCATCATCCAACTAAATTTTGATAGGATATGGTGTCATCAGAAAACATAACTTCTGTTTTAACCTCTTTATTAAACGATTTTTACCTTTACTAAAGTAACAAAATTTTCAAATTGAAAGGGTTATAAATTTTACATAGAGTAAAAATATATCTAAAATTATAAAAAGGGTTAATTTTTCATCCATTTACCACCCTTGTTATCCTATTTAAATAGTTTTAAGATAATAAATAATATAATTATTTATTATTTGTCATAAATTATAATTAATATCATCTTTTACAGTATTTATTTACGTTGACATTAATGTAATTATGATAGTTAAATAATTATAATATAAAAAATTATAAATTATATAACATGATATAAATATATATATTTATATAATCAAATGAATTCCAAAATCCACCCAAATTATCTTTATTTTAACATTTTTAAAATATATAATCTTAGTTTCCTATTAATTATGTAAATTCTCTATTGGTTTTGCATAAGAATTTATTGTAATTATTCAATTAAAAATATTTATAATTATGTTTTCAGGGTAAAAAATCATTATTCATCAAAATGAAAATTAATAAGTAAACTTATCATATTTTAATAATTATGAAAAATATTTAGATTTACAAAATTCAAGATAGTGACATTTTGTATTTACCATTTTCTTTAATTAAAATATGTGTTATAACAAATGAAAAATATAACCAAGTTTCTAAATTTTGGAAACTAGGATGATTATGGATGAACTAAACACATCCATTATGATACAAAATATTTTAGGGAAATTATAAACCCTTATCCCAATGTATTATCACTAGATTAACAGTTTTACATTTATTAAGGTGACAAAAATTTACAATGGATACTATTCATATTGACAAAAATTAAAAGTAAAATATACAAAAAATTTGTTCCAACTGATTCCAAATGTAGATTTATTTTTTAAATATTAAATTTCATTAAGTTTCTTATTTGAATTCTAAAAAAATGTTTCACAATACTAAATAAAAAATATTTTTTAAAAAATAATTTTGAAGTATAATACTAGATTTATTTTCATTCCATGCCAATTATAAATACTAAAATGGATATAAACGAATTTTATTGAATATAAAATAAAAAAATCATTAAATTAATTATTTACTTGTGATTTTATTAATTAATTAAAATAACAACACATTGTGCTCATAAAAATAGTTTTTAGAAAATTTGAGTTTAATTCCTAAAAAATAACATATACAAAAATAATTTTTAATGGTGATTAATATGTGATTAATTAGATTATATCAACTAGTTATGAAAAAATTAAAATTTAGATACAATATGGGTGGAATGTTAAATTCTTCATGAATTGTATATTCATTAGCCACACATCATATTAGTGTAACACGGACAACGACTACAACTTTAGTAAAATAAAGTTCTATAAAGAGGCTTCCCACTAAAAGAGAAGAAAAGTAAGGACGATAAAATGACAACTAGTTTCCATGAAGATATATACCACAAGTTATATTAATTTAGGGATTAAAATAAGGGGTCAATAGCCATATGGAATTCCTCTTTGTACTCAACTCCCTTGTCAAAAATCAATTTGAATAAGGATCCACACTATCTAAAATTGTGGTGAAGGTGTTGGACAATGAAAATTTTAATCTAATTGGAATTTTTAAAGGGTATGAGGTTAAAAAATACCATCACTCCCAATAATAAATTTCCCTATTTCTGGAGAAAAACATACTAGAATATAAAAATTATGATGGTTTCAAGAGTAGGGAACCCAATCTGGGATAGGAGGATGCATCCACACCTACGATGGAGTCAGATCAAGAACCTCAATTATGTAAGGAAAAAAAGGATGGATCATTCGAACTTGAGATGACTCGAGATTATTTTAAGTGTTGGAAGACTCAGATTAATATCATTAAAATATGACTAATAAGGATGATGGATCATTTCAACTCTAGTTGACCCGTGATCAGAATGCAATAATGGGAATAAATCGTGGCCCCAATTTAGGATAAAATTCTATGATATAGGATTACCCATTAAAAGATAGAGAAAATAACTTAGAAATGGGGAATAATTGTATATAGTCATCTTCCTCTACGTCTTAATAAAGGAAAATTGAGGATACCCCCTATGATCTAGTTTAGTCTAATAATAAATTACCCATTCAAATAGGGTTTTTGCGTAGGTAATGTTAAAGATTTTTATCCTCTAATACAATACAATCTCGGAACAACAACACTAGATGGAAGTATCAGAATAGTAGGGATTTCATCCCTAGGTGAAGGAATAAATAAATAATGAAAGAATATATATGGATTTTATGGCCATTCCATATTAGGGAGGTACTATAACAAGAGAAAGATATATTAATCAATGATTATAGTCTACTATAACTATTGATTCCTTAGGAACTCCAACCATGTCACTATTCTTGGAAATTATCTTATTACCTAAAATACTCCATTAATATGTATAGGTGAACCAAAAATGATTTTAGATAGGTGGATGGAATTTAATTGGGTATCCTTTGGCTACACCTCTGTCTCCCAAAATTCCCACTATAGTGACATGGATCATCTATGGGTCCCAAATCATGAAAATATTTAGTTACTCAAATAAATTAAAGGAAAAATAGTATCTTGGTTTACTTATTACTATAGTGTTCCACCACCAATATCTCGCTCATATATAAATGCACCACCAACAATAGCCGAAGATACTTAATGGAGGAGTTGTGAATGATTTTTGTGGACATTAGAAAAATGGATTATTCTTGGGGACTTCAATACTATTTTGAGTCTAGGGAATAAAATTCATCCAACTTGAACATGTTAGGATAAAATGAGTTTTCACTATGAATTGATAATTTCAACCTCATTAAATTCCCAATTACTGGATCTGATTTCATATGGAGTAGATACAACCCAAAAGGGCATGCATTCTAGCAAGATTAATAGATTACTAATCCATTTTGATGATAGAAATTCTACCACCATGGTATTTTGATTCACCTTTCACAAGTAACATTTATACCATTACCATATCATTATTTATATACTCAAATAGATTCCAAGGAAAACCACTATTCCATTCAAATTCAACAATGGCTAGCCTGTCACTACAGGATATAGGGAAACTATTACTAAAGCCCAGAAAATTATCCCCCTAGCATTCCACTTCATGTGTTATCTATTAAAATGAATGTGAACAAAGGCCTCCTAAAGTTGTAGATAAAATATTATTCTTTTAGGAATGATTATCATATAAATGATTCTAAATATTTCCTTTCATACAATAACATTTCCAATAAGACTCATCCCACTACGTCTATATAAAAATTAAAAATCTATATTCATAATATATGAATTCCTATATATTAAAGGGAGGATATAAAAAAATAACTAAATTTCATATGAATATAATATGGTGGTATAAACACGAAACTCTTCCACCATATTTACAGAAAAAAAACGATTCAGGGGAAGAATTAATTCCATCAAAATTAATGGATAAATTTTTCCTTAGAAAAAGAAATTTCTAATTAAATATTTAATTACATTAAAATGGTTTACTCTGATGGGGGTACTTCTACAACACATAATATTTTTGATAACATCCAAATATGAATTTAGAATCAAAAAAATCAGTACATCATCCAAGATTCATATAAAGAGGGAGATAAGAAAACACTCTTCTCTATGAAAATTAATAGTCATGTTAGTCCTGCTGGGTTTACCAATATATTCTTCATGTGATATTAGGATATTTCAAAACATGTGAGAAAGAACACATAAAGGAAATTATTCAACCATGAATCCATTCCATATGAATTTTAACTCCAACTTCATTTACCTTACACTTACTAATGATAATGCCATTGAAATCATGAGTTCGTGATATTTTCATTAGGGAATATTTTTTCAAATATCATTTTAAATATATTTGTTTTCATAATTGAATGCTTAGTCAGGGACATCATCACCCCAAATGATTTTATTTTTTCCCCATGATAGAGAATCCAATACTATCTCCTACCTACCAAATATAGTTTCAACCTAATGAGGAAGAAATCAAAGGCTAGAAACATATCCCCAAAAAACTACACTAAACAGATTTTCAGTCCCTAAAATAGAGCTACATTACTAACATTGATAAAAATATAGGTTATGCACTACTATTATCTGACTGATCAATACCAATTTTAACAGTATAATGCATTTCAAACTTATCAATGGACCCCCTGTGGTTTCATCCAATACACCATGGGAATCAGGCATGTATATCATCTCTCATGAATTCTTTTCCATGGTTTTAGACTTCATGAATATATGAATAATTTACCTCATGAATATTGGAATTTATAAATGGGTCATGGCTGCAGATACTTTTACACGCCCTCTCACCTTCATTATGATAATTAAATTAACCATATTTGAAGGTCCTCAAAAACAATATTGGCAATCAAATATATATTCTTACACTATGAGAACTTTTCTTGGAAATCTAATTGCATAAATGAATCCTTCATTTTCATTGGACATGTAATTTTAGGGAAATGGGAAAAATGAATTGAAGGAACCTTTGAGTGAAGTGGGGGTGGATCCCCTTTACTTACATTAACATCCCTTTTTTTGTTGTAATGTAATATATCATTACCATCTGAAATTTTTTAAATTTTATTTTCATCTAGCTATCCAGGTGGGAAGGTAAATTTATGTCCCATGTGGGGAGATTGTTCTTGGTCAAATATGTAATTACCTATATATTTTTTTTATCCCTTCTCTATATACATATGTCATAGAAGAATCCTCAAGAATTTACTAATTATATTCATAAATTTCATTTAAACTATATCTACCCATTAAAGGTAACTAATTAATGTGGTGAAGAAATTTTCTTCAAAAAATTGTAAATTGAGGGATTTGGAATCAAAGATCACATGTTTCTTAGTGAATCACTACGCACAAAATGAACTTATAATCTTATGACCTCTAATGAACTTTTTATGGAATAGCATTCTAACATTTTCATCACAAGGATGTGGAATGGGTAAATATATCACCTATAATAATCTATCTATCTTGACATTATGTGCACAATCAATGTATTAATGGAATATTCTAAATGAATGGTCTATATAAATTTTAACGTTAAATATGGGAACAACATCTTTCTAGAAATTCCCCTTGATGAAGAATGTTTATCCATCCCAAAAATGAATAATCTCTCTAGTAAATAATTTATCACAAGAATCCCCATCCCAGATGAGATTTGGTATCATCATATCTATCATGAGCTAGAGAGGTATACCTTTATGGATCAGTATACTCCTATATGGACATCATATTAAAATAATATCTTCCATTCCATAGAATTATACAAATTAATCTATTAAGGAAACAATGAAACCCCTCCATAGATAATAAAATTCATGGTCCATTTCATACAATCGACAAGAGGATTTTTCCTCTACAAAATTTATAGAGGTTGACTACATACTCATGATCAAACGAAAAGGATTGATATCCATATGTCCTTTAAATAAAATCATTGTAAGGGGGATATGTAAAATATTCACCATATATTTATTCAATATAGCATTATTTACTGACATTGGGAGTACATGTAGTTTATTTTGGGAATCCACATTTTAATGGGAATATTGGTGGGAGACCTACTGAAATCCTTTGTTGCTATTTTACATAGTGAATAGATGTACAATCTATAGCATCAAGTGGATTGATTTTTAATCCGATACACCTGGAAATCTAGAAGTGCAATGATCTCTTATTAGATTCATGCTTCAAATTGATGTCATTTCCAAGTGTAGGGACATCATTGCTTAAAAAAATTAAAATAGGTACCATGCATAATTATTTTTTATCCTCAACATATTTTATAAGCATAGTGTGAATGGATGTGAAATATGGCTAACTGAAAGGAAGTATTTTGATTGGATCCTCTTGATTAGTGTGTGAATTATGGGGAACATTGATATTGTGACTTATGGAATTCTATTTTCCTTAGGGTGTGGTGAATGTTTTCCCATATATTTTTTCTTAAAAATAGTCTTCTTATCTTATTTAACTGGAATCATAATTGAATAGTATAATAGACTTTGGTCCATAATATAAATCCATAAAACATGATTTCCACCATGAATGTAATTTTATATGTATTGAATCAAATTAAAATCAATCTATTGATGTTATATGGTCTAGATGTATAAATAAGACAAGGAAGGTTCTTCCTCGTTGGATTAAATGCATTCATGCCACCATCCACCACAACATAATTATGTCACATGCATATTGGGAGGCCATCCCAATGGTACATTCATTTTCAAAGAGGTATATTGTGGAGATGAGCATGATATGGAACATCCATATCACTGAATACATTTCATCACAGATTGATGATGTCATGAGGGGAATTCCCCACTACATATTTTATACAACCCCTTCTAATTCTTTATTCATTTTCTCACATTTTATCATAATAAATTTTCAGAACTAATTTCTTTGGATATTGAACATTTTTATAATTCCATTGGATTAAATAATACATTTCTATATATATTTCATAATGACGTTAATGTGATTCATACATATCAATCTAATGGATATTTTATAATTATCAGGGTTTTTTATTCTTGATTTTTTATGAAAAGATAGATATTGAACACATTAAAATTTATTTAAGGAGGAATATATTCTTAAATATTTTGGTGTTGTATTACACCCTCCTTAAATAAATAATTCCATTTCAATTATTAATATGGTAATAAATGGTTCTCCATGTGAATATTCCTTTTTTGAAAATACATACCGTACAAAGGGATAATAAAATATCCTTTGGAAAAATAATGTGAGAAAAATAAAGGTTACCAAAAATAACACATTATCTGGTTATCATAATATGAGAACATTAGTTGGGATTTGAATTATAGACATAGAGGATAAAAAATCATCCAAGGAATAAAATAGAGTTATAGAGAACATGGTCATGAAAATTTTATTGACCAAAATACCATATATCCTCGAGGGTTAAAAAAACTATGAATTATTCTGAAATAAAAGTAAATGGAAATTTTTTTATTGAATAATACTTTTCTTAATGTTATTGGATCCCATTACTATCAAGATATAGATCTTGATAAATTTACTTTCATTATTTATTTATATTAAATAAAAACAATTTCATCCATTGTTTGTTCTTTGATAAATTTACACTTCATCTCATACTCCATTAAATGAATATTAAAGATGAATTGTTCATTCCTAAAACCATAATATTTAAATTCTATGGATCATAAGATCCATAAAATAATAACATGTCCTTATTTGTTTTTCTATATATTTGTAAAACTCAAAACAGATAGCACATGTTATCTAACATGGAAATTTTAAAATTCATTACTACTTAAAACCTCAACAATAACAACATTTTTTCATCTTAATCCATTACAAGAACAATTAACAATAGGGGTCTTAAAAAATATTTTTAACAAAAATCAAAACCAAAAAGTACAAAATATTTTATCAAACATTTATCCCTAGAAAATATTAATTATATCATAATGTTACATTCCAAACAGGTGAATATCTTGATCATATATTCTCTTTAAATACACCGATAACCCAAATCATTATAAAACCTCAATGAAAAATATTATGATTTTAAATTTACACAATCCTTATTACAAAAATAAAATAATAAACTACTAAATATATTATATAAATTAAAAATTCAATCAATTTCATAAAGGATGACGTAAATAACTTTTTCATCAAATAACTATTAAATTTCAAGGTTACCAATACTATCTAACTTACTCCATCAATTTCAATCTTCTATTTACCCCAACTAAACACTATTGAATCATCATCAAGAAAATATTAATTTTAGTATTTCCCACAATCAAAATTTCTCCAAATATATCACCTTACTACAAAATCACTTTTCATGGTATTTTGTATTAATGTATATGTTTTTCCAAATATATAATTAAACAATAAAGCTTAATAATCCTTACATGTTTCATGATTTTTATTACAATATTATCACCATTATAAGACATATATAACATAATTATGAAATCACAATACCTAAACCCTTTAATCCATCACTTAAATAATAGGAACATCATAGGTCCTTTTGTGGTCTTGGATTTACCCCATGGATTACAACATTTAACTAGATAATTCCAATATTCCACAAACCTAATACATGTTATTCCATGAAATTTACATTCTATATGACTAGAATTTCCACATACAAGACATTTCCTGTTTCATTTAACAAATTATACTTGGTGATTCATCCCAAATTCAACACATAATGGAAATAAAACCTTCTTACCTCCATGATCATTTCCACCTAAGAATATACATAAATCGTTTTTCTAATTATTTTACATGTTATGAAACTCACCATTATGAAGTTTTTTCCACATAAAAAGTTAACTAACTATTTATAAACATAATTTTTCATATCCCATCTCCAAAATAATTTAATTTCCTATGAGTATAATCTTTCCATTTTCCATCACATCCAGCATTAACAGGAATCATAGTTGATATAGAAATTGACTAAAACCAAATGTTACATTGTGAGAAACAATAATCAGAGTGGCGAATCAATTAATCTAGAAAAAAAATCATTGGATATCAAAATCAGGAAACCATATTTTCAATATATGAAAAATGATGTTTAAACATGTCCATACTTGGATATCATCTATTGAAATCCTTAAAATTGTTCATAAGGAAGCATTTAGGGATCCCAGGAATATCTCCACTGAGTTTCAAATAGGTTCATATTAAGGTAACACACACCATATAGAGGAATAATGTTTGATATATAGTTGACCTATTTTTTAGGGTTCATACCCATTGATTAATCATTTCCAAAACTATTCCCATTTTTAGAGTACATGCACGTATGTGTTTCTAGGAAAACCACATATTCTATATCTTAAAAAAACATTAGGATTTCATTGTATATATAGCATCATTATCACAGATTTCAAAAAATTATTGTAATCATAATATTCAATGTTTATATAAACCCTACTATAATACAAACAATTTTGTTCCATATTAACATGGACAAATAATCATTAATTTAAGTTTAATATTCAATATATAACATTACAATCCATTCCATATCTATAATGGTTTACTAAATTTTGAGACTAGATACATTATCCTCTATTTTATGAAATATCATCAATGTTTCTAACATAGACTGGTTCTTAGGTATAACCTCCAAAAAAAATTATTTTCAACTAGGGGAAGTAAAAATATAATATTCTTTGAGCCCATATACCTATTAACTGTAAACATTTTATATATCAACCAACAATCATATATGAGCATAAGATATTAATATGTGTATGAGATCATGAACATAAATTTAAAATGTCAAACCCATTATTTAATACATTATAGATATATGTAACATAATAAATAATAATAAGAAAAATAATATTAATTATAGAAAATATTAATAAGTTTGTGGAATCATAAATAATCAGTCATGATTCATGATAGCATAACATAGAAATATGAATGTGGAAAAATAATAATATTCTAACATTAAGAAATTTTATAAATAGAAATAGGTTCACTCATTACATTAAGGACATGAGAATGGGACCTCTAAAATACTTGTTGACATTAAACACTATCTATAAATAATCTTATAGATGTGAAAACTATTTCCACACATATTTATATAAAAATAAAAACTAGATCCATACATAATCATATGGACATGAAAACCATGTCTAAAAATAACATCATGAATATGAAATATGGTTCATTCATAACATATTAATACCTTGAGTTATCCATCTTTACACAATGAATTATATGTCTACAATAGACCCATACTTTATATAATCATAATCAATTCGTATGCATGACACAATATCATGAAAACATTTAAGATGACATCATATTCCAACCCATGTAATAGAAAATGGTGTTTGTAAATATCTTATCCTCGTAACATTAAAATATTCATAGAAATAATAAATATGCTATCATAAAACTCTATACCTAGTGGAATAAAATTAACATTAAAGGATGACATCAAGGATGAAAATTTATTTAAAATATCACGTGGATCATTTATTTAGAAAAATAACATTTTTAATTTTAACCCACATATTTTAAAGAAAAATAATTATAAATTAAGATCAAAATCATATTATTTGAAAATAAAAATATAAAATTATAAAATAAGATTTAATTACTTGAGATTTCAAGGAGATGAGAAATTTTGATCATATTGTATATATTAAAACAAATATTCCATTCACACGTTCAGTAAACATATAAAAGTAACTCATTTTGAAAAGGAATAAAATATCCCTTTGAAACAATTTTATAATAAGGAAAAAATTATTAATGAAGTGAATTTAAAAATTTATAGGATAATTTTAAAGAATTATTGAAAACATTTTAAAGAAAACATAGACATGGAAGAAATTGATTTCTGGCCATAGTTGAAGTAAAGTATATTTTTCAAAAAAATATTTTCACAATAATTTTATGTAATAAAATGATAAAAAGTATAATACTACTTGAAATGTTCATGAAAAATTATAGTATAATGAAATTATTGGTGATTTTAATCTAAATTTCATATAATTTCATTAATTTAATTTCAAATAAAGGCGATATTGATTAAAATGGGATTGAAATATAAATACTTTACCACATGTATTTTCAATATTCATAAGTGTTTTAACCTTTATTAAAAAAATTGCAATCCATGTATTCCATTAACATAATATATATATATATATAATACTATATATTATTTACTAATAACATATTATCTCCTTTTTATTGAAAATTTATTATTAAAATCATTCTTCTAGGTGATAACTAATTTGTTTCCCTTATATGTATTGTTTAGGAAGACCTGATACTTATACTTTTATCATAGTTCTATCATGTCATGATTTATAATAATGAAATTAATATCAAATATATTAATTATATATATATATTAATTCATACATAATATATGGTGATAGAACATTGAATTGATCCATTCATGGAGACGGAAAATTGTATATATGCATGGACTATGTTTACGCTTTTTAATGGATATAATAATGAAATAATAATAATAATTCATCCATATAGAATAATTAATATATCATATATTCGATACATATTTTTAAAATTTATCCTTACTACCATCCATGCATATCATAAATTTAAAATGAATCACATCTCTTCATAGAGGTTGTAGTCCACTTTGATGCATTTGTGATGTTATTCTTCCCCAAAAGATGGAAATTTAAGAAGGTAGATTTGATATTATTTTTCCAGAAGCAAAATTATTCCATTATTATTATTTTTTATCATTAAGACCATCATAATCACCATCCATGAAATATGGTGATAGAAAATGAATTTCATTACTACATGGAGGTAGTAGTCCAATCCTTCTCACAAGCAATACCTTCAAATTATATTTGATAGAGAAGAGGGAGAATAATAGTAGATTTATAAAAATAATAAAAATTTATAATAATAAGGATACTAAAGATATTATTTAATTATTAATAATATATTAATATAGGAGGTAGAAGTATAAATATTTTGAAATATGTCAGGTAATATTATTACCTCTTCTATGGTAGGCCTTATTTAGATACAATCTTAATGAACCATTGATTAGTCTAGTAATAATACTAGAGATTATAATTCATAGATAATGAATTTGAGTAGAAGTTGTTTTAGGTTTTTTTAAATTATTTTGATCATGAAGGTGTAATGAAAACAGTGAATGGGTTTCCTTTGATAAGGGATAGAAATGAAACAATTTGAATTACAAAAAAGATTAAAATACAATTATTACACTCTGAAGAAAAAATAATCACAATATATTGATGAATTAAGATAAAATATAATTATCCAAATAAATTTTTATCTGTTTTTATGTCACTATAAAACTTATCTTTTAGTTTAATTCATTCATCAATGGATTTTATACTAAATTTTTATAAAAAAAATTCAATCTTAAAGGGTTATAATATTACATATATGTTAACAATCAGATAATAAATGGTAAATGTGTTATATTTTAAACTATTCATCATCCTCTAGGTCCCATTTAAATTATTTAATTATTTTTGAAAAATAGAACAATATATTATTTTTCATAAAATATCATTAATGATATTTTTAACAGTATTCATTCACTTTGAGTTGAATGTTACCAAGATAGTTAAAGAATAAGAATGTGAACCATTAAAAAATCCCAGACTTTCTATATTCATTTAAATAATTCTTATAACAAAATAAATAAATAAAATTTTATTACCATTAATATATTTAGAATAATTTATTTTATTATTCTATTAATCGAATAAATACTTTGTCAACATAGGGACATAATTGATGTAAATTATTGAATCACTAAAATTTGTAAATAAATTACCATAATAACAACATAATTATTATTTAAAATAATATTTTACAACTGAAAATATCAAATTTTGTCATTATGATAAAAACATAGAGTGATAAGAGTCAAGAGAGTGACATTTAGAATTTATCCGTTAATTATACTAATATTAGTGTTATAATCAACGGAAAATGAAACTAATTTTATTTATTTAAAAAAATGGAGGTTTATAAACAAACTCTAGTCATTCTGTTAGATATAAAAAATAATTAGAGAAATTTTTAATCCTTATGCCTATATTTTAAAATTATTTTACCCATTTTACAAATTTTGAGGTGAAAAAATTAAAAAAGTTACTATTAATAATGAAAAAAATTAAGGAAAATATTTATCAAATGTAATAATAAGGATTCAAAATATTTAATTAATTTTTCAATATTCAATTCATATATTTTTTATATGTATATTTTAAAATAATTTAGTAAAATATAACCAAAACTGTTTTTATAAAAATACATTTTATTCTATAAAACTGTATTTATTATTGTTCCATGCATAGTAAGAAACTATAAATTTATGAAAAATAATTTTAACAAATATAAAATCTAAAAATTTCATTAATAGAATTAATCAGTAGGGATTTAATTAATTGATCAAAATAAAAATACATAACTCATATAATTTTTTTAGGAAAATGTGTTGTGAAGCCCAATAGACTTATAATAAAATCATGATTAATGATAATTAGAATGTAATTAATTTTACTTCATCAAATTAAATGCTTAAAATATAATATTAATATAATATTAAAATCATAATGGGAACTTTTATTGAAAATTTATGATAGTTTAAAAAATATTGAATGTTTTCCGAATTCACTAAAAAAAATCGTTTCAGAAAAAGACCACAATTTCCACCTAAGAAAATTTTGATTATAAAATTTTGATGATGATATATTTTATATCATGTTAAATTAATAACTACTTAATAAATTAATCATAATATCATAAAAAATAAATTTTTATTAAAATAATCTTTTAAAATTAATATTGACCTTATAAACAATTGACCACATATATATTTTAAATTAACAAATAAATTAGAATTAAGTAAAAACCTTCTTTTTATATTTCATAATTTGTTTACTTCAATTCATTCCCTCTAGTTTAATGTCAATTTAATAACATACCTCAGTATTTTTATGTTTGGGGTTGCATATAACGCAATCTATTAAGAAATTTAATATTTATTTGAAGTGAAATATATTGTAAAATTTCTGGGTGTTACAACATAGATAGATAATATTTTTATTTAAATCATAGGGTGGTATCCTACATATCTATGTAAAAAATTAATCAAAATCCAATTTTTTTTTGAGTTCCACAGTTTGAGGTCACATGATAGTATTATGCACATGAGCCTCAACCCAATTGGTGAGGTCTCTCTATGTTCATCCAGGAGACCTATGTTCAATAATAGGTAGAGGCATAATTATGGGTATTGTAGTAGTACTGCAATAGGAAGTGTAGCAGGTACTGTAGTAGTTGTTGTAGCATTTACTGTAGCAGCCCGAAATATCTACATTGGGCCATAGGTTTGGGCTTGGAGTGCTTATGTCCTTCGGGCCACCGATGAATTTGGGTCAGTAAGGTCATCGTGCTAGGTTTAAGGCCTTCGGGCCACCTCATGGCATTCGGGCCACATGATCAATGTAGTTTCCCTAGACAGACTCTACAAAAGAGAAGCCCAGAGGAGGATTCAGAGCATGCATACTCACTAGAGCAGAACCAATGGATTTGGAAGAATGAGAGGGCCCGACAACGCCACCAGGACCAACCTATGCTTGCTTGGGAAGCATAGATAGACAACCATGCAAAGGTGGAGGGATACCATCATGATTTAGATGTTGGGGAAGGCTAGTTCCATGTAGTTATAGTATGGTTGAATCCCCTAAGACCTTCAGGTCATGTAATGTATTTTAATATTACAGGACACGTAATCTAAAAAACCTATGGGCCTTGTAAGGGCTCACCCTCAGCCCTTGAAAGGGGGGTTATCAATAATCAATAAAAATAAGTCTTTCGGGCCTTTCAAGCACATTATAGGATTAGGACCACGCAGTTTAACATTATATGGGATCAAAACTAGTAATAATCCAACATGTATTCATTCTTTTATTATATTGACTGAAAAATATTGGATAACAACGATGATTGGTAATATGGGTCCCTGATAATATGGTTTGGACTTCTCCATGAGGCACCGTTATATGGATTCCTTATCTCATTGATTTATCCTGATGATTAAATCATCATTTGGAACATGATTAGGGATTATAATAGTGGTTTAAGACCATAAAATCAAGTATCATTGAGAAAACTAATTTTTAAATAATGAAACTATCAAAATTAAGAAGGGAAACATTTGATTGGTGCAGTATAAAATGTATCCCCTAGGAAAATTCTTAGTTTTTCAAGCGGATTCATAAAAATATCACATTGTGGTTTCTATTTATTGAAACCCTACCCACCAGGTACCCACCATAATTAGTGGTAAACTAAGTGTGACACAAGAGGCCCACCACTAAGATGATGTGGTATAGATATTGGTGCTGAGTAGGCAGACCAGAGAAAGGTATTCCATATTCTATTAAACCAAAACCAAAACACACACACACACATGCACATAGACACACAAACACACACACAAACATAAAAACACACATGCACCTCAAAGTACATCCTAATAATTCATCATAGTTAAAACTATTTTATCCCAAAATAAAAAAAATCATATAAATGAACTCAGAAAAACAAGTTGAAAATGAGATAAATATATATCAAATATTTATGTAGAAAAATAAATACCAAACCATAAAATAATGTTATTTCTAACCGTAAAGTATATGTTGAGAAAGATTCTGATACACGAGTCCTTAAACTAAGTACTACCTGTAATTAGTGTCACCATATACCTCTAATCTATAATAACACTATTCCCATAAAAGTAACAATCCAAATTCATTTTATATTCACAGATATGACAAATGTTGGAAAATCCCATATATGGGTGAGTATGTACATACCCAACAAGATTACTTGAAAATAAAAAAAAAGGCAATATAAACAAATAATCAGTTCAAAGAAAAATGTAAGAGTGAAGATATAACCCATAAAACATATTTTATCAGAGGAAAAGATGATTATAAGAGAGAGATATAGTAATCACTCAATATTCATATTTTATTAGGGATGTTGATTCTATCCATAAATCGGAGAGTTATTGTTTTCTGATTGCTAAAAACCTTATCCATCCACACTAGATCTACTATGGTGGACCCAAATTATGACTATTTCAGGTCATGGTTAATGGGGTATTGACCCCTATTATATGATCCATTGCTCATATAGGGTCATAGATTAGGTGGTACTAACTCCATAGATATAATACACCCACCCCACATTGGTTTAGTGGGGATGGGGGGTGCTGGCCATATCTATACCAAGGAAGTGGCGGTCTAATTACTAGAAATATGCATACCATCAAGGGGGTTCTTATAAAAATATATATATATATATATCACACTTAAGTCATACCATCATCCTAATATGTTATAATGATTTATTTTCGTCATCCACCTCACTCAGTATATCTATTTTGAAAATAGTGGAAACAATTGTATCCAATGTGGAATTATTATCATGTAGGAATAAGCTCGAAGAAAATTCCAGGAACATATAAAGAGATAAAGGTTCTATAAAACACTAGATGGAGTATAGAACATGTTCACTAGAGCTTCTTGTTTTGTAGAAGTATTTCATTCCCTAGTATATACTTTATATTTTACAATGGATATGAAATCCCATAAACATGAAATGTGGGATGAGGAACACCGCATCTATAACAACATAGAGATTTGTTTGTGTACTTCACATATATCTTCATTTGTATAGATGTGGTTCACAATTCATGGGATAACCCACATTATATTCTATTTTTTTAGGAAAGAATCCATAGCTATTGCAACACCTGAACTACTTATTCCATGTTTCCCTAGAATATATGATGTGTAGTAGAGGATTTTGAATATGTTTTCTCTATGTCACCATATATTCCTATATCAATTAAATTTTACACCATTCATGCCTAAATAATATTTTGATTCCCCAATCCTGAATCTAACCTCTCTAATTGTTGAAATTAAACCTTTATTACCAAAATATGGGATTTCCATTAACCGACATGAAGTCAGTAATGATTTTCATAATCATATCGTTAAAAAATATTTTATACCATCCAAAATCCACCATCATTCCAAATAAAATATTCAAATCATTACTCGTTCAATAAATCCACCATCCCACTATGAATTTGGTTTTCAATTGTGTCTTGAAATAGACATATAGTTGAATCATTGAACTACAATAAGCCAAAGATGAATAATCAATGAACAAGATGATAATTAAAAAACCTACAATGTGAGTTCATCACTAGGCATTTAAAATACAATAATAAATAAAAATAATATAAATTAATAATTAGATTTAAATCAAACATATTGATTATTCTAAGGTTTCATGAAAAATAATTAATGATAGGGATATGGAATCAATGGGTAGAATCATGGTATTTAAAAAAATACTTATTTCATGCCTGGAAAAAATATATTTTGAAATGATTTCCAAAATAATAAAACCCTACCACATTGGTAGATCAATACGTAATGATGAATAATTATATGTCAATGAAATTGGTGACCCCCATTGGTTTAATTCATTGGCCCGTAATTTCTCCATGATCTTTCATAAAACACTCTCCTTATGATGGTTTTATCATTTATTCCATTAGTTACCCACATTCACAATTCGACCCACAATAGGCAGACCTACATCAGTGGTTTATCGAGTGTTACACCCTAAACCCACCTCAAATAAGTTCAATGTTAGACACTATCACTGAGTAGGAATATCACCAAATGAGATTCCATAGAATAATGAACATGTAGACCTTCACACCTCCAAGAACATTATAATAATCTAGGATTAAAAAACAGTTTTCACCCAAAAGAAAAAAAATAAATTTAATAACACTTTAAATAATAGATTTTAGAGGTTTTTTTATACCTATAATAAAATAGATAAATAAATTCCTTATCATAAAATAAAGGTTTTCCTGACCTAACAGTTTTTGAGTTGTAAAATTATCAGTCATGATTCTGTAAAACAAACAGTACTTATAATAAGTTTCACCATGAACTATTAATACCCATAAACACTATGGTGTCTACAGTCATCAACTATATTCATTTCCCTTGTATATGACACGACATGTTCAAGAAAAATCCATGTAGGGATGAGTATATACATACCCATTAAGAAACCTAGAAACTCAAAAAAGGTATGTAGAAAGAATAATTTTTCAACTCAACATAAGATCAAAATATAAGTTGTAAACCCATTAAATAGATATTATCATAATGAAAACTAAGCATACAATATTGAGGGATCTATTAATCTTCACAAAAAAATAAGGACAATGAGTCTTCCTAATACACAAATAGTATCTAATGTCCTAATGAAAAAAACATGCACTTTCCTGAACTATCATTGGTTACCCATACATTACTAATGTAATACCATAGTGAAGGCGCTATCGACCCCTAGTGGAGTACCGACACAACATTTGAGATTATATATGAGGGTACATTGAATTCACAGATTCATTAAATATTCCCTGAGTGGGGGTTGGGGGTACTGAACCTATCTCTACCAAGAGATTAGGGGACTAACACGCGGACATTTATGTGCTGTTAAGGTGGCACTGACCCTAGTTTCACTTTGAAGATCACAATTGAATATCAATGGAAAATAACCACGTTGTATGGATAGATGTAATTTTTATACCCTACATAATATCGATGATATATAAAATGTTCCACTATCACATCTTAAATGCAATTAAACACTGGAAGAACTAGTTTTGGGATTAATTAAGTTCCCAAATATGAAGATACAATAGGTAGAATACAATGGATAAATTATATGTCATGAGGGCTAGAGGCACATAGTTCTTATTTGGAGGAAAATCCCTAGACATGTCTTGTAATTACACATGGAATGTAAAAACACCTATACAAGATGTGTGGTATAAGATACACTATTTTTTGGATACTCAGGATATCAAGAAAAAATATAATATACATAAATAACTTTTGAGAAAAGAGTCAAATGATTTATTGGTTGACTTAGAAATTTTGAGGTATTTATCTCATCCTAAAACCCTAACTGCCACAACACCCAAACAACAACATTTTTGTTCCTCCAGAATACATAATATAAAGTCAATATTTTTAAATATTATATATATATTTTTCTAGGTAATCCTTATTTCCTAGGATCCACCGTCATTAATTAAAAAATAATCATACAATGAAATAATCATAAAGGTAACATATTTTTTCATTTATTTCTGACCTGTAGTGGCTTAAAATTGAAATCACCATCGAACCATGCAAATTATATTTTTCCATTGGTTTTTAAAGACCCTGAATTTTCAAGGAATATTTTTATCTTAATTATTTGTAATTTTATGAGTCTGTTACTTCTTACGACACTTGATTTTGAGAACCGGTGTGCCTAGAATCAATTTCCAAAGTTTTTGTTTGGGTACGTTCAGTAAACGTACGTGCGGGGTTTTCTATATTTTTAACCGGTGGTCAAAATTAAAATCTGAGGGTACTGATGAACTCGCAGCGCCGGTAATTTCTTAAGGATACCTTTATCAGAGTTGCGTTTTATGCAGGATGAAAGTTAAAAATTGGGGTTTAATTAAAAATTTAAATAAAATTGTTTAGAACAATTTTATATATCTATCGAAGTTATTTCCTCCCATGGGAAGTTATTGTTGGGGCCCACACCCACCTAACATTTCATGTGTTGGTATTTGAGTGGTGGGGCCCACACAAGCCCCAATCATTCCTCTCCTATAACTCTCTTCAAACTCCGCAATTAATTCACTTTCCTTTATTGCGACACCCCCCCTTAATTATGAGAACTCTTACTCTCCCTCTCTCCCTCTTTAATGTGTTGAAACACATGTTAATCAATTAATTCTAAATCTTCAATTAATTAAATTATGTTGTTTGAATTTCGAATTACTTTTTCAAATAAAATAATAGCATAGATATTATTTTATGGTGCTACTTATTGTTTCGGAATTTGGGTGGGAGCTCTGGAGAATTAGAGAAGGGTATTCTCTACTCAAAGAATGAACACCACCCTATTCAAAGAAGAACACCTTTGAAAAAGAACACCTTCGATGAAGAATGACACTCTCTTCGACGAAGAACGACGATGTGTCTTCAATTCTTTTCTCTGCGACCAGAGAGGAGACACCACTTCTTCTTCGGGTGCACTCCGATGACGAAGGAATCAAAACCATCATCCATGACACATGCCTACCATGAATATTTTCCAAGGTAGGGTGGATTGATTCAATTTTATTTGAATAATATTGTTCTTCGTTCTTTGTGAATCCTTTTTTATCCTTGGACAATTTCTACCGCTTAACGTAGAGTGTGTGAGCCAAACAAAAACAGCCCGACGACCCTCCATTGTCTCCTTGTTTGAGATTGAGGCACATTGGAAGAGGCGACGACGGTAGATGCGAGGGCCATGCACTGGCCATCTGTGGAATAACCATGACCCTCAACCGTGAGCCGCTCGACCGAGGAAGATCTGTTCGGCCATAGCTGGCCGAGGTGAAGGGAGGAACCACAAAGCCCCACGGTGCCGCACTGAGGAAGACTGTGCCCCACGTTTTGCGGGCTGCTTCGGTGGAAGAACTGGTCGGCTGCACCTGACAAACCACGGTCCTCACGTGCGGGCCACTTGCGCCGAGAAGTCCGGCTGTCTTCGCCTGGTCGGTTAGGGAGGGTGGTGCCGCCAGTTCGAGCAGCCAAGGGCCTGCGCCCCCCGCCTTGGACCTCTCGCCCCCCTTCGTGCCGAGCCACGGCCTTCCGCACCGTGCCTTGCCCGGCCGGTCCATACCGCGCTTGGTCGGGCCACGCATTTCATCAGGATGTTCTAACCCCCCTACTGGGTCGCACCTGCCAAATCTGGGTTGACCCGACCCGCCCGCCCACTGGGCTTAACGGGCCCGGACCGTTTTAACTTAAAGGTGAATAACATGAAGACCACATGTATGATCGATGCGCCGTCTGAGGAATGGTGACCCTTGTGATGTGGAGGTCCATTTTAGATACTATATGTGAGTTCTAGACATTTTTGGGAAATGGACGGGTTTGGAACGAGCGTATTTCCAACTGGGCCCCCCGGAGCAAAAATGCTAATAACTCTTAGATCGGGCATCTGATTGACGCACCATCTATCACATTGGGTTCCTTTTGAAGAGACAGAACTTCAGGATACATAAACTCTAGACTTCATGGAGGTTGATGTATCAACCCTCTTGGCTCGAGGAGTGTACCCTCCTGGAATCGAGCGTGCTGTGTGAGGGAACCCCAGAGCTGGCTGCGACTGCAACGACTACCATACTGGAAATCCTCCGTCGGTTCGACGACGATGACTACTGTTCTTGTATCCTACGTGGGATCGGAAGTTTGACTTCTGCTCAAGTGTCCTACATGGGTCCGATAGAGTGGATGGTCTAGTATCCTACGGTGGTCTGACAGCTTAGCTGGACTAGTATCCTACGTGGGTCTTCCAGCTTAGATGAATCACTTACTATATCTGATCATATTTATCTCATTACAAAAAAATCTATACATGTTTGACCTGAGTCTTGACTTTCAATCATTACCATTGGTGTGATCGACTTCTTTCCTGTGTGGACAGGGTTGTTCTTGGGCTCGGGAGCTGGAGTGGAACTGAGATTGATGAATTAGGTATATGTATGGGTATATACCTAAGTAGAGTCATTTGATACTTTGTGATTGTATTTTCTTTTGTGGTTTATCCTTCATGGATTTTGGGAGACCATTGGGGGTCTCAGGGTCCCTAAAATGTATCATTATACTCAACCCGTCATGGGAAATTCCCGCACTACATTGTGTTTGTTTCAGACGAAGGACAGCACTGATCGTGATTGAGGCTTCTAGAGATGGATGGTAACCGGAGGTGGACAACTTGGCGGGACGTACACGGAGCAGACGGACAGACCTGAGGTACCGATGAGACTATCTATACCCACACGTCATGTGGTATTTCTAGAGGATGACTTGGTGGTTGCTGCTTTACTTTACTGCTGTTGTACTAGACTTTCAGTTGTATAGTACTTTTCCATTGGGTTTGTATTTTGGCCCATTTACCTTTCAGCACTTACTTTGTGTTCAGTATTACTTTGTAGTTACTTGTGTTTCATACTCTGTTGTTTTTTTTACTATCATAAAGGCAATGACTTCCCTTTTTATCGGGATTTACGCATTTGGTGCTAGTCTCCAGCCCATGGCATGTGGAAGGAGGGATTGGGGTAGTCATGACACGGGCCCCGAGGACGGGATGTGACAAATTGGTTTCAGATGAGTCGGTTCTACCACAGAACATAGGACTATGATCATTCCTTTTTGTGAATAAATAGTGTTAAGATTATTAAGTGTGGTTTCTAGTCCAGGGTGTCCAGTGTTGGTGTGGCGGCCAACGTATCCATACACTAGGACCCTTACCCCTGATTTTCGACTCAGTGCACGAAAAAACTGATTGCCTATGTGTTTCAAAAGTTTTCTTTGTGATTGCATTGTGTTAGCTCACCAGATAAACTGTTTGACCGTGGCCCTCCTGTTTCTTTTCAAGATGGCCCCACGAAGGAATCTATATAGGGTTCCTAGTTACGTGTGAGATAACAGGCCACCGAGCGACGAGGCTTCTGTGCAGAGCCCTATTACAACGGAGGCACCAGTGGTACTACTACCCGCTGAGCCACCGATACCACTAGGCCCAGAAGCGGAGGTTGAATGCCACCTGAGTGCGTTTCACGAGTTTCAGCGATAGAGGCCGCCCAGGTTCCACAGAGAGATAGACCCTCAAGCAGTTGAGGATTGGATGGAGGCTATCGTCAGAGTCTTCAGATTGGTAGGGACACCAGCTGAACTTATGGTGATCATTACTACGAGTCTATTGCACGTTGTAGTAGGTAGATTGTGGAGATTGATTCTCCATGTTCAAAAAGAGGCATCTCATCATTGGATATACTTTGATAGTCTCTTCCGCTCGGAGTTTGTTCCATCCACCCTTCGTGTGGTGCGCATCCATGAGTTACTTCATCTGATGTAGGTCAGTATGACAGTAGCTCAGTACTCAGTGAGGTTTACTGAACTCCTGTGCTACTCCAAAGACATAGTACGGGACCCATTCTTCAAGGCCCGAAACTTTGAGCAGGGACTGAGACATGATATCAGGGCTTCGATGATCTCCCTCAGCATCCCGACACAGGTGGGAGTACTGGATCAAGCCCTTCTTGTGGATAGATTCTATGCTAAGCTGTCACCAGTAGCGAGACCTACCACCAAGCGACATGTAGTAGAGTCTTCTGTATACGGCAGTAGACAGATGTCACAGAGGTCCAAGTAAACCAGGCCATTAGAAGAGCGTCCTTAGGATTGATGTTCTATTGTGCGGGGCCCACGGAACATAACCATCTATACGAAGAGGAGGCAGTTCTATGCATTCGGTGGGTAGGGTCACATGTCTTGAGACTACCCGAGCCATCATACAGATGATTAGTAGATAGTGGAGGTACCTCCCCGGCAGAGGCAGAGGTTCATCCATGGTGGTCCGCATGGAGGAGGCGGAAGAGGAAGAAAAGCTGGCTGAGCAGCGGGTGGTGGATGATGCTTTGAGGCTCTACCACCACCACCACTAGGAGGTCCACCCCAACCACAGTGAGCTGGAAAGTGTAGGAAGGCTTAGCTCCAGGTAGTGGAGGCTTACAACCATGGAACCCCAGATATTACTCGAGGTACTATCTGTGTCTACTTGACCAATGCCGTAGTTCTTATAGACACAGGAGAGAGTCATTCTTTTATTGCCACTGCCCTTTTTCGGAGCTCAGATATTTCGACAGAACCGTTGGATCGATCCTTACAGATAGAGACTCCTACGGGAGAAGACTTGATGATTAAATAATGGTGTCAGTAGTGTGAGCTTACTCTAGGAGGCGAGAGCTTTGGCTGGGATCTTCTTGTAGCGTCATCGAGGCCTTATGATATTATCTTGGGTATGGACTGGTTGTCTATATACCATCCTCAAATCGACTGTATTAGGCGAAAAGTGCGGTGTATCCGCATGGATGGGAGTCAGTTCACCTTCACCGTGAGAAGGGATCATTGGCAGTGCAGGATGGACTTACGCAGAGGAGAGGGCATCCGATCACACATCATTTGTCTAGTCTCATCCTCATATCGGTTGATGTGAGGAGTTCGAGTATTCCTGTGGTGGTGGATCAGTATATGGACATTTTTCCTGACGAAATTCTAGGAATATATCTTCATAGAGGCGTAGACTTTTACATAGACATGTACCTCGGGACAACACCGATATCTACTCCCACATATCGGATGGATCCCACAGAGCTTCGTGATCTGCGGGTATAGTTGGAGGACTTGTAAGGGAAGGGATTCATCTATCCTAGTGTTTCACCCGGGCTTCTCCGATTTTGATCGCCAAGAAGTCGGATTGGGGCTTACGACTGTGTGTCGACTACCGTCGCCTAAATCCGGTGACCTTGAAGAAAAATTACCCACTCCCGAGGATTGAAGACCTCTTTGATCAACTCAAGGGATCAAGATGGTTCTCGAAGATATAGCTGAGGTCAGGCTATCAGAAACTCAGAGTTCGAGACAAGGATGTGCATAAGACGACCTTTAGGTGTCTGTATGACCACTATGAGTTCTTGGTTATTCCCTTACATATAACCAATGCTCTAATAGTGTTCATGAGTCTCATGAAAATTATCTTTCATCCTTACCTCGATCATTTTTTCGTAGTCTTCTTCGACGACATACTGATATACTCGACTACTGAGGAGGAGCACGCCTACCACTTGTGAGTTGAACCGGATACACTCTGAGAATACAAGTTTTATGTTAAGCTCTAGAAGTTATAGTTATGGATTTGAGAGTTACAATACTTTGGACACATCATCTCAGAGGTGGGAGTTGCAGTGGATCCTGTGAAGATCGAGGTAGTGCTTTCTTGGGAGCCACCCAGGAGCGTGACGGAGGTGTGGAGTTTTATGGGTCTGGCTGGATACTATCAGAGATTTTTTCTCGACTTCTCTAGAGTTTCCAAACCAATTTTATCTTTGATGAAGAAGGGGAAACACTTTGTGTTATCATATCGATGTCAGCAGTGCATTCAGGAGTTGAGGCAGAGGTTGACCAGTGCGCCCATCTTGAGGATGTCGGAGGAGGGATTTGGGTATGTAGTTTACTCTTATGCATCAGGGACCGGACTCGGGTGTGTCCTGATGCAGGAGTGAGAATTGATCGCCTATGTTTCACAGAAGTTGAGATAGAACGAGAAGAACTACGCTTGCCATGGCCTGGAGTTATCAGCAGTGGTCTTCGCCTTGAAGATGTGGCGACACTCTCTGAGTGGCTAGCACTTTACAGTCTACTCTGACCACTAGAGTCTAAGATACATCTTCTCACAGAAGGACCTAAACATGAGAAAGTGGTGATGGCTCGAGTACCTCCAGGACTATGACATTGAGATATTCTATACTCTTGGGAAGGTGAATGTTATAGTTGAAGATCTCAGCAGGAGGTCGGGCATTCATCTACTTAGAGAGCCGACAAAGCAGCCAACAGTGTAGCAGATATCCTTTGTGGATAGAGATGTAGTAGCTTTTCTAAAGTATCTCATAGTCACTCCTCCACTCTATCTGTGAGACAGAGAGGCACAACGTCAGTATATTGACTGTGAGACGCGACATGCTCAAATATCAACAGGGTAGGCGCGTGATGGATTTTATGATGGAGGGGAGCATGTCATCCTCTGCAGGGGACATAATATGGTACCAGTTGCACTGCAGGAGGAAGTGCTGAGGGGGTTTCACACTTCCCCTCAAGCGGTACATCCCGAAATGGTGAAGATGTACTAGGACCTTAGACGACAGTACTGGTGTTTGGGCATGAAGAAGGTTGTAGCAGAGTTTGTTTCATGATTCCTCACTTGTCAGCAAGTGAAGGTGAAGCACCAGGTACCAGCTGGCTTGGTACATCCCTTAGAGGTCCCAGAGTAGAAGTGGGATGGGATATCCATGGATTTCTTGAGTGGATTCCACGTACATCCAGGGGACCCGACTCTATTTTGGTGATCGTAGACCCACTCACCAAGTTGGCCCACTTCTTACCGATCAGAGATTATGGAACAGTAGAGAGCTTAGGATTCCTCTACATTCAGGAGATCGTATGGCTTCAAAGTGTGCCATTGACTATTGTATCTGATTGATATTCTATCTTTACTTCCCAACTTTGGAAGGGGTTGTAGGAGGCCTTTGGGACGCAGCTACGTCTGAGCACCATCTTCTATCCTCATACAGATAGACAGACTGAGAGGACCATACAGAAACTCGAGGACATGCTCTGTGCATGTGTTCTTGACTTTGGTCATAGTTAGGAGGATCATCTACCCTTGGTGGAGTTTTCGTACAAAAATAGTTACCATTCCACCATTGGGATGGCACCATACGAGGCATTGTATGATCAACCATGCAGATCACCTCTGTGCTTGACTGATCCTTGGGAGTCAACACTTGTAGGACCAGAGATGGCTCAGGCTACGACTGAGAAGGTGCAGATCATCCAGGAGTGGATGTAGACTGCATACAGCAGACATAAGTCCTATGCTAATAGGAGGCAGATACAACTGGAGTTCGAGGATGGCGACAACGTATTCATATGGGTCTCACCACGACGGGGTCTCCGGAGATTTGGTCAGGGCGGAAAGTTATCTCTGTGTTTCAACAGACCATTCTAGGTTCTCAACAGAGTAGGCGAGGTGGCTTACCGCATGGCCCTTCCACCTAAATTTCATAGGGTGCATGACGTCTATCACATATCTTAGATGAGGAGATACGTGTATGACCCGACCCACATCATCGATCACGGGGAGCTGGACATCGATGACTAGACGATGTTTGCGGAGGACACGGTGGAAATTTAGGATCGAAAAGAGCAGGTCCTATGTGGATGGTTGATTCCTCAGGTGTGTATTCGTTGGCAGCACGAGAACCTCCAAGAGAGCACTTGGGAGTGGGAGGCAGAGATGCGAGATCAGTATCCCCATTTGTTTTCCTAGTGTGTTTTGTTGAATTATAGGGACGTAAATCCCTAATGTTGGAGTAATGTAAAGACCTATAATTTTCATGGAATTTTTTTTCTTAATTCTTTTGAATTTCAAGAGTTTTTGGCTTTTGACGGAACTTGATTTTGAGGACCGGTGTGATAGGAATCAATTTACTTTTTTTTGTTCGGGTACGTTCAGTAAACGTATGTGCGGGTTCTTCTATCTTTTGAAATGGTGCTCAGAATTGAAATATGAGGGCACCGATAAACTCGCAGCGCCGATAATTGCTTAAGGGGACCTTTACCGGAGTTGCGTTTTATGCAAGTTGAATGTTAAAATTGGGGTTTAATTAAAATGTTAAATAAAATTGTTTAGAACAATTATATATATCTATGGAAGTTATTTCCTCCCACGGGAAGTTATTGGTGGGGACCACACCCTCCTAACTTCCCATGTGTGTATATTTGAGAGGTGGGTCCCACACGAGCTCTAACATTTCATCTCACATAACTCTCTTCAAACTACCCAATTAATTCCACTTCCTTTTTTGCGACCACCCCCCTTAATTATGAGAACTCTTTCTCTCCCTCTCTCTCTCTTTATTGTTTTCCAACACATGTTAATCAATGAATTCTAACTCTTCAATTAATTAAATTAATTTTTTAGAATTTTGAATTACATGTGGGAATCAAATAATAGCTTATATATTATTTTATGGTGGAACTAGTTGTGTTGGAATCTGGGTGGGAGCTCTGGAGAATTAGAGAAGGGTGTTCTCCTCTCAAAGAAAGAACACCACCCTCTTCGACAAAGAATGACACTCTATTTGACGAAGAATGCCAATTCCATGAAGAAAGATGACACACCTTAAATTATTTACTCCATGACAAGAGAGGAGATGCCACTTCTTCTTCGGGTACACTCCGACGACGACGGAATCGACACTGTCAACCACGACGCACGGCTACCGCAAATATTTTCCAAGGAAGGGTGGATTGCTTCAATTTTATTTAAATAAGATTGTTCTTCATTTTTCGTGAAACCTTATTTATCCTTGGACAATTGCTACCTCTTAACGCTAATGTTGAGGGCTGAACGCACACAATATTACGGCCCACTGTTGTCTCCTTATTTGCGGTTGAGGCACGTTGGAAGAGGGGTCGACGGGAGAAGCGGCGGTCGTTCCCCAGCCCCGTGCGGAAGAACCACGGCCCTCAACCGCAAGTTGCTCGACCGAGGAATAACCGGATGGCCATAGCCATCAATGCCAATTAGAGGATCAGCGGTGGCCCATGGAACCGCGCTGTGGAAGACCGCGGCCCGCATTTCGCGCGCCTCTTCATCAGAAGAACTGGCCGGCCTATCGGCCGGCCGGGTGATGAGGAGTCGCGCGAGATGAACTGCGGCCCGCCCGTGCAGGCCGCTTCTGCCAAAAGGGCCAGCGATCTTCTACGGGCCTGTTAGAGAGGGCACCACCACTTGGCACCGCTGTTTCAGGTAGCCAGGGGGCCGCACCCCCTGCCTCAGACCACTGGGCCAGCCGGCCGAGCCGCGGCTAGTCGAGTCGTGTCGTGCCGGGACGAGTCGCGCCACCTCGGGTCGGGCCGCACCATTCAGGCCAGGCCACACCCCTTGGGTCAGGCCACATGTTTCATCGGGACGGTCCAACCCCCCTGCTGGGTCAGACCCGCCAAATATGGGTTGACCCAACCCGCCAGCCCACTGGGCCTAACAGGCCGAGCCCATTTTTACTTAAAGGTGAATAACTTGTAGACCGCATGTCCGATCGACGTGCCGTCTGCGACACTGGGAACCTTGTGATGTGGTGATCCTTTTGCGATACTCTATGTGAGTTCTGGAAAACTTTGGAAAATGGCTGGGTTTGGAACGAGTGTATTTCCAACCGGGCCCCCAGTTCAAAAATGCTAATAACTCTCAGACCGGGCGTCCGATTGACGCGCCGTCTGTCGCGTTCTGTTCCTTTTGATGAGACGGAACATCGGGATACATCAAATCTAGACTTCATGATAGTTGATGTATCGACCCCTTGGCTCAAGGAGCGGGCCCTCACAGAATCAATCGTGTTGTGTGCGGGAACCCTGGAGCTGGATGCAACTGCAATGACTACCGTACAGGAAAATCTTTGTGGGTTCGATGATGATGAATATTTTTCTTGTATCCTATGTGGGTCTTATATTTTGACTTCTGTTCTAGTATCCTATGTGGGTCTGACAGAGTGGTTGGTCTAGTATCTTACGTGGGTCCGACATCTTAGCTGGACTAGTATCCTACGTGGGTCCCCCAGCTTTGATGAATCAGTTACTACATCTGATCATCATTATCTCTTTACGAAATAATGTATACCTGTTTGAGCTGACTCTTGACTTTCAATCATTACCATTGGTGTGATTTACTTCTTTCTTATGTGGACCGGGTTGTGCTTGGGCTCGAGAGTTGGATCCAAACTGAGATTGATGACTTAGGTATATGTATGGGTATATATCTAAGTAGAGTTGGTTGATACTTTGTGATTGTATCTTTCCTTTTTGGTTTATCCTTCGTGGATTATGGGAGACCTTCGGGGGTCTCAGGGTCCCTACTGAGTTTCTTTATACTCACCCCTGCACGGGCAATGCCCGCACTAAGTTGTATTGGTTGCAAACGGCGGACAACACTGATCGTGGTTGAGGATTGTGGAGTTGAACGGTACCCGGAGGTGGACCACTTGGCAGGATGTACACGGAGCAGACGGACAGACTCGAGGTACCGACGTGAATATATGTACCCACCCATCTGGTCATATTTCCGTAGGATAACTCGGTGGTTGCTACTTTACTTCTATTGTACTATACTTTCAGTTGTACTGTACTTTTCAGTTGGGTTTGTATTCTGGCCCATTTACCATTCAGCACTTACTTTTTGTTCAGTATTACATTGTGCTTACTTCAGCTTGCATACTCTATTATGTTTGTTTACTATCATAAAGTAATTGCCTTCCCTTTTTATTGGGATTTATGCCTTTGGTGCTAGTCGCCATCCCCTGGCCTATGGAAGGTGAGCTTGGGGTAGTCATGACATGGGCCCCGAGGATGGTTTGTGACATGGTTGTTGTATGAGGATTCAACACTATCATCTTCCATCATTAGTCCACTATTATTTAAAATCACATCCATAAATCGTCACAATTTTGTTAATAAAACAAGAAATCTTGAATCCTTGATTTTATCACATATCAAACTAGATAAATAGTTGAATTATCGACCTACCATTAGATGGATATAAACATGTGAAGAATGAGGGGAGACAACCACAATCATGGAAGTGAGTTCATTGATGTCCATTATAAACCAACCATCAATCAAAATCATGGAAGTAAAAATCTTATGGAATATATGATGTAAGTAATATTCGTGAGATGATGGAAAACCTATGTTTAGAAAGGACATGGATATTGGGTAAAAAATCTTGGGATTCAAAAGACAACTCATATTCTGTATTTAAAATCCACATAATTGGGCATGAATATACCAAAAAAATACCTACATTATTTTTGGATTTATCGCTAATTATGAATGTATCCACTTATATTCTATTAAAGATCTTCGTTGGTTCCTTTCATAGATCCATGAATTTTCCTTGATCACTCCTCAAAGACACTTCCCATAATGGCTCTCTATAAATTTATTAAATCATAAAGAAAATTCTGGAGAATCACCACAGAAGGGAATACATAGACAATTTTAAGGTTTACATTTATAATTAAATTACATATTTAATTAATTTATTTGTCAATATATTCATCTAATATCTCACCATGACTGAGAAATAACCTGAGGTATGATGAACATAAACATTATATAATCCATAGTTTAACGCCCTTATTATTGATTCAATAGAGATATCAATTTTCCCTTATGAGACTTGGATCTTGTGAAAAACATTTTTATAAATAAATGGATGTGGATGATTTAAAATATTAAATATATATATATCAGTCCATTAAACACTTGATACTATAAAATAACTCTAGAAAGAACCACAAAATAATATATAGAAATATTAAAGGATTCCAAATACAATGAATACATTCATTATAGTCTCCTAACCATTAACAATTTTCTCCTTGAGATGATAAACCAACAAGAAAATCTGATGGTAGTGATCCTGATTTATGATCTCATGATCCCATGAGCTATCCTGATGGTTCCCATATAGATATTAAAATCACACAGGAAAAATGGATTATAGAAGAAGAATCCTCTCCTTTGAATCCTTTATTTCCACCACATACTCTGAAATGTGGCCTAATATTCAACATCTGTCTCTCCTAAGTAAATAACACATGACTAGTTATACACATATCTCTTCAACCATGACACAGGGAATATTTTATTCCCTTGGATTAGATACAGACGTAAATCCAAGAAGTAGGCATCTCCACTAACCTAGAATTAAATTTGGAAAGGTTTTATTTATTTTGGGGATAACATGTTACACTAAACGAACATCTACAAACCTCCCTATAGGGATACATTGGGGAACACAATGTCTCCTATCATGATCACCAAAGTCCTATTCAATTGATCATTGTATGATTTCTACCTACTCAATGTAGTTCCCATTAGGTCCTAAATCCTTTTATCTTTATCCTTTATGGAATACGCCATATATAATTCCATAAGAAATGACTCATCTATCTCCACCCAAAAATGGATACCCACTAGAGTCTCTCATTAATGGATTCATGTTATTCCACATAGATAGTTGAGTGAAATTTTTTACAATAAAAGAAATCAACTAATGGTATGTGATCTTCCTAGATCATACCAATTTCCAACATGAAGAAACCTTCCAGAACATGAATGTTTTTCTCAGTATAGACATTTCTCAATGGATGGGTCGTTGTCACTTGTAATTATCTACTTAATGCCTTTTTCAACCCCTCTAAGATCATTATGTGGACTAAGCATCACAATCCGAGACAAGTTTTGATGGTAAATCATAAATTCCAATGATCTCTCATACCTAGAAGAACACCAAAATCTCCACAAAACAATACTCTAGGATCCAATGATGTGAAATGAATTTTTATTTCAATAAAATATAATCTATCCAAATAGTATTGTGGAAACTTGACTTCAGTGGGATCCATGTCAAAAAAACCATCAATATGAAATCCCACTTCCCCTATGGGATCTCATGTGGTTGAGTAAACAATTTAGGAACCTAATACAGTGCACTAACTTGTTGACATATGAGACATCAATTAAAACTCATCAACCCTATAACTCATGCATTCTCACAAAAACAATCATTAATGTGTCAGGTTCAACCTCACTACTCCATGATGTATTATTAAGTTAATATTAAGGGATTAGGTTATTAGGCTATGTTTAGTTGAATATTTATAAATATTATAATGGATTTATTTTTAGAGTTGGTTCATAGTTTTCAATTTTACAAAAACCTCAATATTGAATTATTAATAATGTTTAATATATTAATCCACATAGTCACCTAGATTTGAGAATAATGGTTTTCCCTATTATCGAAGTATTATATTGGATAACTAAGATCACCATTGGATCTAGAATGTGGATTTTAACATATATGACATATATGGTTCATTCGGAATGGGCAACGGCTCAACATACTTTCATTATATAATATTTGATTATTAAATTAATTATTTAATTTAATATATTTAATTTAGATAATATCCTTCCAAACTACCCATTGACATGTGGTTTGATGAAAACGACCCATATATTATGGCTAGGTAAAAAACCATGTTTTTGATTGAATGGTGCTTCCAGTTTTCCCCTCCAAAATTCTAATGATGGGGAAACTATTATTTCTAAAAAAATGCACACATAATTTAAAATATGTATTATTTTTAATATATCAATATTAGGTTTTTGTAACAGATGAAACTCTATATAAACACTAAAATGATGTGAAAAATAATATTTATAAAAATTAAAACAAAAAACCATATAATAGAGTTGTCACATTCTCCCAAATGATATTTTTTCACCGTGAAAAACCAAACCTACTAGAAAAGGTGAGGGTATTTAGCCTAAATCTGGATTTCACACTCCCATAAACATCATAGAGGTACTCGGATAGCTAAATAACAAATATGAATGGAATGTATTTACTGGGGAGGATCCTCTACTAATTATACTCAATTTTCAAATGGTACTTTGAAAAGGAGGCTCTATCTATGACATCCATACCAGTACATTCAATAGCATGTTACAATTTGTGCATGAATATACTCAAATGTGACATGTATAATAATTCATACACTCAATCCTACTAGTTTTATAGATTACTGATATGAAACATAACCATCATTGTTTAAAATCATGATTATTTAGATGTACCATGGGAATAGTTTGCTACCACGACCAAAGATCTATAGACCTCATTGTGGGGGATAATTCTAGGAATAAATAGTCTCAATGCTTGAACTAAATAGGAATATGATGTTAGTACAAGTAGGATATATATTGAATTTGAGGGCTCCTCATTTTATCATGGGTCACCTTAACATTATTCATTATAGTGCTAACCATATTTGATTCTATAAATGATGACTCCACTCTCCTTGTCTAGAATAAGGGTCACCTATAGGGTATCCACTATGGGGCCTTGAATTGGATCATAATGGTAGTAGAGTTCAATTTTATATTATATTTCAACTCAAATAAATATAATTTATTATCCTAACTCCGAACAATGTCTAACACATAGAATCTCAATAGATATTCATATGCCTAAATGGGTTTCTTAGTACATCCATATTTCTAGGGATATAACACCATGATCATCCATACAATGTTCCCATTGGAATCCTAAAAACAATCCCCGAACTAATATATGAACTAACATCAAGGTAATATAAAATATACAAGGGTACATTCTGAATGTTGGTGCTATACTATATGTAATGTTTCTCCAAAATCCCATAAAACTCTATTATAAAATGGTAATGAAATGAGATGACATAATATATTTATATACAATCATCCAAATAGAATTTTGGCATCTCACTATCCATGGAATCCCCATATGAAAATTCCATTGATATGACATATAATTTCCACTCTAGGATACCACTAGTTTGATTCAAACCTTATATTACATTGTTCAATACCTTCACATTTTCACAAGTGATTTATCAAAAAATATTCTAAAAAATGTCCGACTTCATTCCTTCCCATAAAAAACTACCATTAATGCTCTTATTACATTATATCCAATATATTATGTACCAATATTGGGTAGGTAAAAAATCCCCTCTGTATTTTCTCATGAAATGTGACTAGGAATAATGCCCTCCCTTGGTATTGGTTGACATGATCATCACCCTTAGAAAATACATATGTTGAATTTCATGAGGATATCTGTTGTATTTTTCTAACACTATATATCCTAATTCTAGTTTCTACTACCATTAAATTGACATTATTACATGGAATAAAATCCTTATGTATCAAAAAGTTTAGTTGTCTTGGTAATCTAGAAACATACATGAGTCTTTTATTACAAATGAATACACTAAATACAACATAATTGTTTTATTTTGAGGATAAAATTATTTATTCTAGTATTTACCTTCATTTCATTCATAATAGGATTCTCATATTCATTGGGAATGGAAAAATAATAATGGAGATCTCAAATACTTAGTTAGGGAAACAAATAGAGGAAGTTTTAATGAAACAATAGGAGTAGTCAATATGGGAAGGTAACAACTAAACACACATGCCATGTAAGGAATAAACTGATAACGAAGTTCATGAAAAATATAGAAAGGTAAATGAATTTATACACTTTCCATTAGGTAAGGAAAAAATAAATATTGAAGGATAAAAAAATGGAACACATTCACTTTAATAAACGAAAAGACAATGAAATGAAAACATAGATATGTCGATTCAAAATTATCAGCGATAAATAAAAACTAAATAAACAATAACGTAAATTGTAATTATTGGATATCATATATAAGGGGCGTAAAAACCTCTTATACCAAGATATATCCTCTAGAAAATTTAGAACTATGAGTAGGATCACATCTACTCTATTTGGAAGAAAACTCGAAGGGTTTTCACTAAATAATTTCATCTCATGAGACTGCTGATGCATCTAGGGTATTTCATTATCCATTACCCAAAAAATAGGGCTTATCTTATATGGTCCCAAACCTCTGTCTTTTATGTCCCAAGAATTCCAATTATGGAATAAAAATTATTCCTTTTCATATATTTTTATTGAAAAAAAGATATATATTTATCAATATTTCCTTAAATAATCATATAACATTAAAATTGAACACAATTATAAAAATGATATATGATTCAAACAATAATGATATCCATGAAAAAAAATATAGATATTTAGGGGAAATTCAATGTCAAAATACTTCATTTCAAATTGAATATTTCAAGGGGATCAAAAGGTATCTAGTAAGTGAATGTGAACCCTACAATTTTTTTAAATAAATCATAAATCTTATAGAGGAATAATAAGTATGGTATCAATACAATATAACCTAGGTGGAGTAAAATAAATGTTTTTTGTTTTTAATGAATCAAAATATTATAAAAATATATTTTTAAAACTTATTTTAGGAAAATCTCCTTTTTTTAAAGGCGTTTATTTGGAAAGCAATTTTGAGAACAAAATATATAACAATTAACATTTTTAACATTTAAAGGGTGCTTCAAATAAAATTCGTTGGATATATCAGTACATTTTCTATGAGGTAAAAAGAACATTCATTCTTTATGGTAAAAAGGTTAGAAAAATGCCTTGATTAGAAAGTGACCACATTGTTCATCCGAAAAATCTTGTAAAAGATACAAAGGATAAAATTTTAATTATCAATTACTTTTAAAAGTTTTAAAAAAATCATACATTTATAGAAAATTGGTGTATTAGAAGAAAAATGTTTTTGTGACTAAAGATCTCAATGAAGTCGGGTTTTATTAAAAACATTTTTTAGAAAAAATATTAGGAAAAAAGAGTGGGAAAATGATTCTAATACTTTAAAACAGACATTTGTAAACACATAAGAGGAAAATGAATGAATTTAATGAAAAATGATCATATAATTTACATTAATTGAATTTAATGATAATTAAAATAATTCTTGAGGAAAATAATCTTTAAACATTACAAAGTGGCTGATGCCAATTTGAAACATTTTAAACAAAAAAATTAATGAAGAAAAAAACTAAATGAATATTTTAAATAAAATTAATAAAAACTAATTCATGAAATAATATATCAAACTGTTTAGTAGATACAAAACTCAATGAATTAAGTGGTTTGTAGGACATTTAACTCACAGATGTAAAAGTGAGATTAAAATCCCATATCTTGTATTTCTTTTTAGGTGAACGTTATTTATCCTCATTTATAAGAGGATTAAAAATGACACTAACTTATACCAAAACCATAATAATATTTATAATATCATATATTTACTTCATATAATATATTAATAAATATCTCTTAATAATTGTTCATTATTTTCATTATTTCATGTTTTAATTGCCTTTTTTTAGAGTCTTTTTTGACTTGATGTTTTTGGTTCTTATTACATAGGTCATGATTTCTACATATCTAGGATAAAAACCCTAACATAATTATATATATTCACTATTAATTTACGTGGAATAATCTATAATATTGTGATATAAGAAATGAAATTCACAGTTCATGGAGATGGTAGGCCATACGTACTCATTAACATTACATTCATTTTATTCATATTAAAAAAATTGGAAGAAAAAAACATTTATATTAAACTTACAATATCATATCTAAGAAATATATGTTTAATAGGTTTATTAAATCCATCCTTTATACATTACATTTATATTGTGATTGAATAACATCACTTTGAGTGGGTGAGAGTCTATACTTCCACAAACGATGTTATTGTATTCCCACAAAATGGAGTTCATAAAGGTATATGTCATAATGGAATTTCAGAAGTACAAAGAAATAATAAATAAAATATATAATATAAATAAACTTATTTTCCATCTTAATTCCAAACCATTAGTGGTTGTAAAAAAATTGAATAACTTTTTTCATGTAGCGGTACTTCACCATACACATAATTTTTATGTTCGTTACACACTAGATGGAAATGTGTGTAATTTTAGGTCAAACAAATAACATAAAAAATCAGTATTTATAATAAAAAAAATTATATAATCAAGGTATAAATTGTTATAATGGTGTGGATAATGGAAATAAAATTAAAGAGATTGATGAAAGATGTTACCTCTTCTTTGAGTAACTTCATTTGGTTTTCACCAAGGGACTCCTATGATGGATTTTTTCAGAAATATAGGATTATAGGATGAGGGTAGGTATTTTTAGGAGAAATTTTAAATGATCATGGTCAAGATAATGTGTCTTGAGAGTTGTGAGGACATGTGATGGTTGAGTTTATTTTTATAGTAGAGGAGTGGCACTCTTGTAAATTATGGAAAACTGAATTCCACCCATGTTTTAATCATTGAAGATGGATCCAATAATGGAAAATTGTATATAAAATGTTGTATAGGTAATAAATATGGTCATAAAATGACCATTTTACAAGTTTCTAGGTCATTTGTGAACTTAAGTTTAAGGTTCAGTCCCTCATTAAGCTAATTTTTCTTATCATCTTTCTAATAAATTTTAGTCACCTTCAATAGTATTTTTGTTAAAAAAGTAATTTAATATTATTAGAAATTATAAATTATGATGATGAAAAATATTTAATACATATTTATATAATAAAAACAAACACGTGGTAGAAATTAATATAATTTTAATCCAATAGATGGGATGACAATGCAGGGTTTAAATGTAAAAAATGCACAAAAGTTTTCTATGTTTTTATATTCAATATTAATGTGAAATTGATTCAAATGAACTAAATTGGTTTAAATGAAAAAAATATAATTAAACATTAAGAATAGTTTAAAATATTATACAACCATGTGAATAAATTAGATGAAAAATATGTTTTGAGTTAAAATTCTTTATTTTTCACTACTCCTAAAAAAATTAATCTTCACCAAAAAATTTAAAAATTTCACCAGAACTAAATTTTTTTTTTCTTATTAAATTTTTTTTTTATTTTTACATAAATTTTTTATAAAAGTTCCACAAATTGGATTTAGATTAGCTTCTCAGTTAAAAGGTGGTACTAGTGCCTTAATAAAAATAGATATTTTTTCGTGTAATATTTGGTTTATTCTTCTCTCATGGCTATGAAATATATATGATGAAAATAAAATATATTTGATTGAATATAATATATATATACATTTTTTAAATTATTATGACATAATAATTTTAAATAATTTAATTTTTTAGGGTAAAATAGCTTTGTTAGAATCAAAATAGTTTTCTATAAAAACATGCCCTTTTTGTTCAATTAGTTCTTATGTTCATATCTAATTAATTATTTACCTATGAATTAATTTAATATTTTTGTAAATCATATTTTTTCATATGTTAGTAAATCTTATTCATTTCTACTAATTTAAAATATTTTTTATATCTTATTATATTAAATAATAATATTTTAATGATATATTATTATTCGGTAAAACACGATCTTCTCTGTAACATAATCCATTGAAGAAACTCGTTGTTGATTACAACGTACACTAACTCAGTGTCACCTAAATTATATGATACACAATATATTTAATTTATTTAAGATATTAAATATATTATAAATTCTCAAGATATTATATTCCCTTAAGAGTGTTGCGTTGTGTGTCATACACTCTATTCAATTAAATATCCTTAATTTAGATTTATCGGTTGTTAAATTCACCCAACTTAATTAAATTGTGTCCTCCCATATTAAACTTGATCTTGGTGATAGATTTTCATCTATTTTTTCTTTTTTATATACAGCATCATGAGAATGGTTCGTAAGAAATCCCCTATAAAATTGAGAATGGGATGTACAAAGGTCACATGAAAAAACATATAATTAGGTATCTAAATAGGATATCATTAGTGTAAGTATAGATACATACATGGGAAAAAACATAAATATTTATAGGCACTGATTGAGGTCATCAATTAAAAAAGAGTGAATGGTTAATGGAATGCTGAGGGCCTCATATTCCTAAATATGAGATTATTTATAAGACCATTGGTTTAAAAAAAATCAATGAATTTGGAAAACATTATTTGTATAATCCATTTCATCATGATGATAAATTTCATTACTACCTAATAATATAAGGAAATTTACATACATGATACACTTTAATTTCATATTAAAAATTCCATCTTTTTTTGTTCATTGATCACTTTCTAATTCATCCCTCACATCATTAAATGGGTATACAAAATTATCTTTGATCCCTGAAATTGTAAAATAAACATTCAATGGATCATAATTCCCATAAATTAGTGAAAAGACATTACACTTGCCTCTAACTATTCTCCAAATCTATATTGGTTAAGACAATAATCTCTTATCCTATAAATGTTACACTAATTGTTCATCATTAACTTTTATTTAACAAATTTATTGAATAAAAACAATGAAATATTAACCAGGACATTGCGTAAGTGAGTGGTAGGTGTCAAAGCATTATGATCCTTTGTTCACGGGTTCAACACCTATGACCATGGTGGACTAGATTGGTTGTAACCCAAAAAACAAGTTTTCCTTTTTTAAAACAATATTAATATAATTTCTAAAATAAATATGATGGACAGTTATCGAATTTGGTTATTAAATAACCTTCTATGTATGGTTTCTATTTCCACCTGAATATAAAAATACATCATTCATTTATTTCCACTTAGGTCCATACTTGGTCTATATATTTCTAATATCCTATAATTCCATTTTTTTTAAAATTATATGGGATTATTTGGAGACAAGGTACTGAGATGACGTGCGATTCTGAGCCCCCGAGTGAATGGAATGACAGATCAAAAAATGTTGTTTATTTAAATAGCACGCTTTATCAGTTTCCTGAAAAGTGGAATAACTCTTAAATGGGTCCCCATATCAGATATAGGATGGAACCATTATGTTCAAGATGGTGTTTTAATCCTCGACATGACTTATGTTTAGTCAGTGTGGGCCTCTAGTGAGAAAACCAGAAAACAGAATAACCACGAATAAAGTAATAAAATAAGAATAATTTTTTTCAAAATCATTATAACACATAAATGGTAACTCAGATTGAAAATATGAGTATATCATTGAGCTCGTGAGGGTGTGATTCCCTTAGGCGGAGTCTAAAACCAGCCTACGTGGGACAGCTGTCAACATTGTTTTTTGGAAAATAACCTTAAATAAAATATTTTTAGTAAGAATGATTTTATTTTATAATCCTCATAACTCACAAACAGTAACTCAGATTAAAAATATGATACCACCATTTATTTCGTAATTAGATGTTCCCCTGATGTAGGACCTAACCTCAAAAGGTGTGGTTTGAGGGTGAATGTTAATTTTCAGGAATTTTATGGAAAAATAAAATAAACATAAAACATTTAATTTATTCGAAAATATTTTGATGCAACGCAGTGATGATGCATATGTTTCATTTCATAAATGAAATATCATAAGGACATTGTGACTTAGCGTTACAAAAATGATTAAAACAAATTTCCTCCATTAAATTGATAAATATAGATACAAGATCAGGGGACCACTCAAGGATATTTCCCTGATACTCTGGAGAAATTCCAATGGCAAGAAAAAAACAAATAAAAATGAAAAATCACCAACAATGACAGTTCAAAGATCAATGGTTGATGAGATGATGGATCGTGATGTCTCTTAACTGATACCCAATGATTATTAAACCCCGACATCAATCGATCATTTCTCCAGCTAGGGGTTTTATTCTTTTATGTGTGAATTTATTTTCCTCATTCTTTCATGGAAACGACGATCATGGGTTGACACACGAACAAGTTATCCGACATATCGACCATTCATGGGGGATGGTTAATGATATAGGATAAAGGGGATATTAATTTTGGTGATTATTCTTCCCTTTTTTGTTCTTCGTGGTCCTGCTACAAGAATGTATCTGGTTCTATATGAACAAAGAACCAGATCAATATTTGGGTGTTCTTATATGTGACTCTTTCCCCTATCATCTTCCTGTGTTATTATTATTCTTCATGGAATAATGAATTTGGATGTGATGGTAAATATAGTATAGACTAGACCATAGCGTCGGATCATCACATCAGCTTGTGGTCAGAGGCCACGAGAAATGATGGCATCAGGCAGGCAGGGTAACAGCCAGGTGGTCTGCAACATCGGAAAGAGGTCATAGTACAAGGATGTAGTAGATGCATGAGACTGCGACACATGGAAATGGTTGTGATAGAGGCCGATAACTCAAAGGATGGTGGTGGAAGTCCCCACGGCACAATGTTGTGGTGGATGGAGGGACAAAAAACCACATAACAGGTTGGTACTGGCTATGCACGCTTGCCGCGTTCATCCGACGGTTGAAGCCTCCATAAAGTCATCTACGGGGAGTAGGTCAATGTGGATTTAAGCTGCATTTACTAGGAGGGGCTGTTGTGGTCACTTATAGCATCTTCTCGGGTGGTGGATGGCCACCCAGGCAAGTTGCTATGTCAGTGCAGCGAACTTGCCCACTGGGCAGCCCAGGCTGGAAGAGAGTCATCTTGCCATTGAGAGTCAGGCCGAATGAAAAACTGGGCCGCTGGGTGGCCTGAGGGGGAGGAGGGGTTGTATCGGTCCGACTATGTCAAACCCGGCTGAATAATAAATACCAGGTCGCTAGGTGACCCGGTGGGATGGACCCACTCCAGTATCATCCTGGGTCAAACAAAGCCCAATGGGTCGGGCCAGTGGTTCAGACCGGACATGGTCACCCCAGAACCAATTGGGTCTGGTCGGTTCTGCCTAAATGGGTCTGTTTATACAGGACTCCTTGGCCAGGTTGGTCGGGTCGATCCATACATGTCAGACCGGGCCTGGACACAACCATCCCATCTTTACTAAAACAGTAATATCATTCAGATTAGGTGTCTAATTGATTCGTGGGGTGAGGCGTTGGGACCATGGTAACGAGACAGTCCTTTGGGTATACTCTAACTGAGTTCTCATGTATTTCGTTGTATGACTGATGACTTGAGGAGTAGATTCTCCAGGAAATAAGAATTCTAGAGAATTGGAATCCTATGGTTGGTTGTGACATTAAGGATTTGATGAGCGAGACTTTTGTGGTCCAGTAGTAGAGCGTTCCTCAGTGGTACATTTGCATAAGTGAACTGAGCGTTCCATTAGCTAAGTGGACCTCAGTGGTCTTGCTGCTGAGCGGACCTTAGTGGTCTAGTAGTAGAGCGGACATCAATGGTCCATGATCCTTGTGGACCTTAGTGGTACAACATAAGAGTGGACCACACTAGTCCAACAGTCGAGTGAACATTAGTGATTCAGTTGTCAAGAACATCTTAGAGCACCAACAGTAGAGCTGGCCTCAGCAGTCTAGAAGCCGATCGGACCTTAGTGGTCCAACAACCGACCGGACCACAACTGTCTACTAGGCGAGTGAACCTCAACGGTCCTACAGCCGAGTGGACCTCCGCAGTACAGAAAGGGAGCAGAACTCAGCTGTCACAGATCTGAGTATACATCAGTGGTATAAAAAAGTCTAGCAGCTAAGTGGACCTTAGTTTTCTAGTAGGAGAGAGAACCAAAGTGGTCATATAGCTGAGTGGCTCTCAATGGTGAAGCAGCCGAGCAAACAATAGTGGTCTAGAAGAAAAAGAAAACCTCGGTGGTATAACAGTAGAGCGGTCCTCAGTGGTCCCTCAATCGAGCATACCTTAATGGTCTAGCATCCAAGGGAACCATAGTGGTCCATTAGTCGAGCAGGCCTTGCTGGATCATCATCGATGAGTCTCTCAGTATTACTAGATGAATGGTCTTTATGACTGATAATCATACATTCTATACCTTTAGTTATACCTATAGTGATATGTATTTCATTCTGTTCTTCCTATGTGGCCTTTTTTGTGTTCTTTTTATATTTGTATAACATTGTGGTTTGGGGTCCCTATTGAGTATTGTGTTACTCACACATGCACGTTCATTTCCCACATGTGTAGTGTCTCATGTAGGTGATCAACGCTTTGACAAAAACCTTAGGGTTGTGGGGACATGTGGTCCTTAATGAGATGGGATGGACGAGTGTACTTATACAGCTACAAGAAACTACCCTTCACATACCCATCAGGTAGGATCTTGAGCAGATGGGCCATGGCAGTTTTACTTTACTTTGTGTCTTTGAGCTTGTATTTTATCCCCTTTGTACATTCAGTTTGTATTGTACTCTCAGTAGTTGTCTTAGGGACACTTGTAGTTTACAGTGTGTTTACATTCTGTTGTTGAGCTTTGTGCATGTGTACATGTTTAAACGAAAATACCTTCCCTTTTGGTATATTCCTACCCGATGCTAGTCGCCAGCCCCTGGACAGTGAAAGGTAGGCTTGGTGTAGTCACAACACGGGCCATGGAGGATGAGTTGTGATAGAGTGGTATCAAAGGGAGGTTCAACCTTAACAACCAAGAGTCCAGAGATTGGTTTGGTGAAACAATGTTAAGCATTCTGAGTATGGATTTCAGGCTAGGGAATCATGTGTTGTTGTGGTGGTTGACGTATCCATATAGCAGGGCCCTAAATTATACTTTTTGAATTGGTACATGAAAACACTTGTTGCACGTGTCTTTGAATTTTTCTCAGGATATTTTTTAGTCTTTGTTAGCTCACTAGGTATATTCTATTGATCATGGTACCTCATGTTTTGTTTCAATTTTCTTACATGTAGACAGCAAGCTAGTATTCCACCGTGTGATAAGGAGGAGGATTTGTAGGGTGATGAGATGGGTACACGAGTTCGTACCAGATACAAAACAACCAGGTGGTCTACCAAATATACAACCACCAGTGGAGGAGCACATGATACTCATAGTTCTAGCAGATGAGATGTGTGGGATGAGATAACTTCACGAGTTTCAGTGAAAAATAACCCTTAGGTTCCTAGGTTATCCTAACATAAAGGTGGATAAGGACTGGCTTGATGTGGGGACTATGTTTTCCATCTAGTCATGGAAATATTAGATCAGATGGAGGTCTTAGAAGCAATCCTTCTATGTGGCTCAACAGAGTAATGGTGTGGATTAGATTATCTGATCTTACAGTGAATTTACTCTTCCATGGACATATATTGAGAACCTTTCTCAGGGATGGGGCTCTCACCATGAGATCTAAGGGCTATGAGTACCCAAGATATTCATCAGCTTTAGCAGGATGATATGTCAGTAGCATTGTTTTATTCGATTCATATAGACATTTCGAAGTACTTGAAAAATATGATACGACCAATACATTAGGGTTCGAAACTCCGAGTGAGATGTGTTTAGGGACATCTAAGATATAACTATTCCTCTACGCATTACTACTTATGCTAGAGTGCTAGAAGGGAACCTCTATGGTTGAATGTCCTTTAGATGAGTAGATACAACCAGTGGATGTCATCTGTGGGAAAGAAAGAAGTCGACGTCAATATCAGAGACATTGATGTGTGATACATTCTGAGGAGTGGTCCAAAGATTGGTGATCAATATGTCAAGCCTCATAGGTTTAGTCTAGTAATACTAGAAAGAGGTAATTATTTTCAAGAGACGACATGGGAAATCTCACTAGAAATTGTCCAGCCCATCATGCTGATTGAGAAACTGTGGATGGGCCACCAGTGCAGATATAGTGATAGGAACATATTAATATATAGAGCGGTAGATGTGGCAGAGGAGAAGGGAGATTAGAAGGAGGTCGTATATATTTTTACATGTTACAAACACCACCCAAATGTGGTCCAAACCTAGCTTAGGGAGCTAGAGGATAGTGTAAGGGGGTAGCTGCTTGTAGCCATCCTTACACATGTGGTAGGGGATGTTTTGAGTTTTCAGTTCCCAGAAGTAGTGGAAGAGTACGAGGATGTCTTTCCATAAGATGTTTCCTAGATTACCTCCATGTAGGGAGATGGACTTCTGTATCATTCTACACCCTGAGATGGCCCCTATATCAGCATTGGTATATCCAATGGCATTCGCAAAGCTTTGCGAACTAAGGGTTTAGGTACAAGACTTGCAGAGGAAGGGCTTAGTAAGAACCAATATTCTAGGTTATGTGTTTATTTCCATCCTTTTAACCAAGTGTATGTGGAGAATGATTACCCAATACCAAAGGGACGATAAAAGCATCACTCAGTTGAAAGGGGTTTCCTTTCGCATGAATGGAATGATGCCCGTAGTATTTTTCAAAATTACGAAAAAGAAGATGGCTAGAGTTCCTCCAGGAATGTGACTTCAAAGTAGTCTATACACATGGTAAGGGGGACAATGGTAAATGATTCCATTTGTAGGATATATAGTTCGTAGTCTCTGAACGTGGAAATAGAGTAGTTGGCCTAGTTTCATATATCCTTCATGGATAGATAGGAGCCAAATTTTCTTCAGGTGTTTGTAGTTTCCCCTCCACTCATACAACATATCAGGGAGGTGCAACTCGTAGATTCTCACTGTAATGATAGACATGCCCAGGTGTCCATAGGGAATTCCCTTGATGGATATTCTAATGGTGGGGAGCACATCATCCCTTTCTTAGGATGCACCGTTGTACTGGTGGTGTTACTGGATGAATTGTTGAGGGAGTTACATACATCCCATTTGGTGGTAAATATAAGTGTGTGAGGATGTACTAGGAAAATAAACATTAGTAATGGTTGATGGGGAGAAATAAGGAAGTTAATGGGTTTGTCTCGAGATGCCTCACATGTCAGCAAGTGAAGGCTGAGCACCAGGTTCAAGAAGGATTGACACAAAACTTCTAGGTACCGAAGTAGAAGTGTGATGGGATATCGATGGATTTCTTGATGGGCTTACCCCTCACGTCCAGGGGGCATGATACCAACTAGGTGATATTAGACCAACTCACCATGTCATCCCACTTCCTTCCCATTCGAGAGCAGGACTCAGTAGAGATCATGAGACACCTCTACGTGTGGAGATAGTTTGACTTCATAGATTCCCATAAACTATTGTCTTAGATCGTGCTGAACACTTTACTTCTTGGTTGTGGAAGGGATTTCAAGATCTTTTTGGGAATCCTCTATGCTTGAGAACATCCTTTCACCCATATAAGGATGATTAAATGAAGTGTACCATACATTCCATGGAGAACATGATTCTTCCTTGCGTTCATGATTTTGGTTGTATTTGAGAGGACCACCTACCACTGGTGGAGTTTTATTACAATAATAACTACCAATCCACCATTGATATTACACCATTTCAGGAACTGTAAGGATGACCAAATAGGTCATTGTTATTTTGGAAAAACATAGAGGATTCAGCACTCATGGGTCAAGAAATGATAGAGGCTACCACTGAGAGTGTGGAGGTCATCTAAGAGTGGATTAATACTGCACAGAGATGAAAAAAGTCTTATGATGATTGGTGACAGAGACCATTTGAGTTTGAAGAGGGGCCCATGTATTCCAATGGGTCTCTCCTCGATGAGGGATACTGAGATTTGGTTGTGGTGACATGTTATTTATAGGGTTAATAAGACCTTTCCTAATACTGCATAGAGTGGGTGAGTTGGCATAATACTTTTATCTACCACCACAATTATAGAGGGTTCATGAAGTCTTCAATGTATCCTAGCTAAGGAGATACGTTCATGACCCTTCTCATTTCATCGACCATAGTGAGCTATAGATTGATGATGGGGTGACATTCCCAAAATACTTGATGGAGATAGAGGATAGACATGAGAGGATCCTTCATGGATGGTTGATTCCTCTTGATCATGTTCGTTGTCAGTATATGAATATCTTGTAGAGAACCTGGTAGTGGGAGGCTCAGATTTATGCTCAGTACCCCCCTTTTGTTTGATTATCCCTTGTTTTTGGTTATAAGGATATAAATCCCTAAAAGGGGGATTGAATTAATGTCCCTGTATTCCATGTATTTTTTTAGAATATATGGGATTATTAAGAGACCAGGTGTTGAGAAAACAAGCAATTCCGAGGCCTGGAGCACCCAGAATGGTCTATAAAAAATGATTAGTTTTTAAATAGCACGCATGAGCAGGATTCCTAAAAAAAGTGGAATTGAACATCAACAGTTGCTGAGATTAGAAATATGATGTCATCATTGCATTCAGTATGGTGGGTTTACAGTAGGTCTGAAATATGTTTAGCCAGCGTGAGCCTCCATTGTGAAAACCCTAAAATTACATAACTAGGAATAAATTAATTAAATGAGAATTATTTATTTTTCAAATCCATGTAACTCATAAATGGTTACTCGGATTGGAACTCTTAAAGTACCATTGAGCTCGTGAGGGTTTTATTCCCTTAGGCGGAGCCTAAAATAAGTCATTACAGGCCAACTGTGAATGTTGGTTTTTGGGATTCAACCATACAAAAAATAATTAAAATAAGAATTATTTAATTTTCGAATCCTTATAACTCAAAAATGGTAGCTCAGATTAAAAATTTGAGACTACTGTTGATTTCATAATGAGATGTTCTCCTTTTTAGGACCTAAACCTGACCAGCGCAGGTCGTGGGTGAACGTTAATTTTCTGGAATTTTAAGGAAATATGAAATAAACATAAAATGATTATTTTGTTAGAAAATGTTTCCCTGCAACATAGTGACGAGGCAGCTATTTCATTTTATAAATGAAACAGTGTAATGACGTGGTGACTCATCATGATAGAAATGTTGAAAGGAATTTCTTCTATTAAATTGATTAATAGAGATACGAGATTAGGGGATGACCCAAAGAGATTACATTTTGGCTTTGGAGGCATTCCTCTGGCAAGAAATGAATGATAAATAATGATGAATCACGAACGATGAAAGATCACATATCGATGGTTGATGAGAAGAGGGATTGTGATGTCTCTTAATGGATCTCCAATGACGATCGAACCCCGACGCCGACCAATCTGTTCTCTAGGTAGTGGTTTGATTCTTTTTTGTGTGAATTTAGTTTCCCCGTTAATTCTTCTAAATTCCGAAAGTGGGTTAGCTGATGATAATGTTAACCTAAGGATCCATTGTTCATGCGGGATGGTTAGTTATGGCGGATGAAGACAATATTTATTTTTGTGATTTTTCCACCCTTTTTGGTTCTTCATGATCATGCTAACAAGAACATATTTGGGTCCACACAAGCAAAGATCCGAATATATCATTGGTTGTTATTCTATGCTAATCCTCCTCCTATCCACTTCTTGAATTATTCCCATTCTTCGTAGCACAATGAATTTTTTTAGTGATGGTATTCGTGTTCTAGACTGGACCACAGTGGTGCATTGGCATGTAGTTGGAGGCCACAACATATGGAAGCATCATGGGTGAAGTTTCATGGCTAGGAGACACGCGACATCAGAAAGAGGACTCGTCATATGGCCATGGAGGTGGTTGGAGACAGCGGCACATGGCTGTGATGGCAGTAGAGGCCGCCGACATGAAAGTCGGCAGTGGCAGTCCCCAGGATACCCAGCCTCGGGGTGGGGGCATCATAATACCACAAAACCCAGGCCATAGTAGAGGTGGAGGAGCCTAATACACACATGATATGGGAAATGATGACTGGTCATGGATCGAAGCCATGAAGGACGGGGAACCTGCATCAGTGTCGTGTATCAATGCGGGCCACTTTTACTGTCTGCGTGAAACTCGGGAGAGCTGCATGAAAATTGGGTCATCCACATTTGTCCCATGGGAAAACCCCCACAGAATCTGGCCACATGAAGTGTGTCAATGTGGCTTTAATCCATGTTGATCGTGTGGGGGATACGTCGTCAATAGTTGTATCTTCCTGATGGGAGAAAAGTCGGCCGCCAAGATGTCGGGAAGATGCAGCGAACCAGGAAACTATGCAGCTTGGGCTGTAAGAGAAGTGGCCCCCCATTATGGGTTTTTCTGGATGAAAACTATGATGATGGGTTGCCTAGTGGGTTATTAACAGTCCAACCAAGTCATACTGGGCTAGAGAATATGTACCAGGTCGATGGGAGACCTTTTGGGATGGACACACTTCTGAACCGGGATGGGTTGAGCAAAGCCCAATGGGCTAGGCCAGACCGGTCTATCCAGACCCAACTCGGTAACGTTGCGTCATGAAAAATGGGCCAGGTTAGGCTGGATCCTTGGGTAGAGTTGGTCGGATCGGTCTGACCATGTCTGACCGGGCTCGGACGCAACCGGCCCAAATTTACTAAAACATTAATATCTTTCTGACCATGCATCCAATTGACAGGGAACTTGGGGTATTGGGACCCTTGAGACAAGGTGATACTTTGGGTATAATCCATGTGATTTTTTTGTTTTATTTAGGGTATGAGTAATGAAAAGTGGAGTAGATTCTCTAGGGATGACACGAGCTATAGAATGTGAATCATATGGTGTTCTGTGAAACGAAGGATATGACAACTGGGACCTTGGTGGTCCTTTAAAATAGTGTAACGTGGTGGTAAGTAGCAAAGTGGACCCCATTATTTCAGTGGCTGAGTGGAACTCAGTGGTCTTGCAGCCAAGGTGACCATAGTGGTCTAGTAGTAGAGCAGACCTTAGTAGACTAGTTGCTAAGAGAACTTCAGATGTCTAGCAGCAGAGGGGACCTTAGTGGTCCAGCAGCCGAGCGAAGCTCAGTGGTCCAACAACTAAGTAGACCTCAGCAGTCCAGTATTAGAGTGGGTCTCAGTGGTTGAGTATCCAAGTAGACCTCAATGTTCCAACATCTAAGTGGACCTTAGTGGTATATCATCCGAGCGGACCTTTTTGGTTCAAAAGATGAGCCGACCTCATTAGTCCAGAAGTAGATCATACCTCAGTGGTCCAATAGCCGAGTAGACCTCACTGGTATAGAAGCAGAGCACACCTCAGTGGTCTAGTAGATGAGTGAACCTTAGTGGTCCATTATCCAAGCTATCCTTTGTGGTCTAGCTGGTGAGTAGACCGTAGTGGTCTAGTAGCCAAGGAAACCTGAACGATCCAGTATCCAAGCAATCCTTAGTGGCTCATCCGGGAAGGGTCCCTCAACATTACAATATGATTCGACTTATGACTGATAATATGACATTCTATATCTTGAGTTATACCTAGTGTGATCTTTCTTTAATTTATTTGTCTTTTTGTGAGGTCTTGATTTGTGGTCTTTTCATTATGGTATACCTTTGATGTTTGGGGTCCCTACTAATTATTTTGTTACTCACCTCTACATGGGATTTTCCTACATGTGTCGTTTCTCATACAGGTGATCGACAATTAAATGGAAACCTTGGTGGTCTGGGACCCAGTGGTGTTGAGTGAGAGAGGATGGACATGTGTACTTCTATGGCTATAGGTAGAAATCCTTCACCTACCATTCAGGTAGGATCTTGAGTAGATGGTCCATGGTAGTTGTAATTTCCTTTTTGTTTTTTTGTCTTATATTTTGGCCACTTTTCACTTTCAGTTTTAACTATACTATCATTAGTTTTCTCAGTTACATTTTTTGTTTACTTTGTGTTTTCTTTCCAAAGATTGGTTTTTTCCCGGGTATAGGTTCAAAGGAAAATTTCATCCCTTTTGGGATATTCCTTCTTGGTGCAAGTCACATGCCCCTGGAATATAGAAGGTAGGATTGGGGTAGTCATAGAAGGGACCCTAGGGGACGGATCGTGACAACTTTATCTATAATATCATTTGAATGATTTCCAAATCATGAAACCTTATCATCAATATAAAACAACATAGGTTTAACCATAGTTATTAAATGTCATTATCTATTTAAATACATCATATTTTTTTGTAATGATAATATTAATTATTTTCGGACTATCCACCATGATTGTGAAACTAGGTGTATAGTAATGACTTTTGTAGTGTACCCGGTTAAGCTAAGGCAATCATGTTGCACCTTGTTAGAATTGTTATCCATGGGTATATCTATTCCAGAATGACATCTATTTGTAGTATCCATATAGGGATTCATTTCTAGGAAGAACAACACAATATCTACCTTTCTAAAATTCTATGATTTTATTTTATACTTATCCTCACAATTTACCATATGGTTCTTTATCTAATCTATGATTTCCTAAACCTATTTCCCATGGATTCTACTAAAATTTCATTGATACCAACTATAGAGACTTGACCCCAGAAATCATAGAGATGTAGTCTACTACCATTATATTGTTATGATTACAAGGAATCAAATCTCTAAGGATTGAAGAGTCTCACAATCTTGGTATACCAGATACATACATGAGACTTGTATTAGAAATGAATACACTGAACACAACATAATTTTTTTTCTTTTTCGGAAAAAATTATTACATCTAGTATGTCCCTTAATATAATTCATAGTATACTTATAGGATTCATGGGGAAATGAAACGTAATAATGGGGAGATTAAATGATCAGTAAGTGAAAATAATAACAGATAAATTAATTAAAAAATGAGAGTAGTCAATATGGAAAGGTAATAAATGAACACACATTCCATGTAATCAATAAAATAATAACGAAGCTCATGAAAAATATGAAAATGTTAATAGATTTATAAAAATTCTATTAAAATAACAAGATATTTAAAATCAATATGTAAAGGTAAAAAACTGAAATACATTACCTTTAATCATTGATCTAATAATTAATTGAATCTATAGATATGTCAACCACAAAAACACATAGATAAGTAACAACTGAATCTAAAAGAAGTAATTTATTAATTATTAGATGTCAGGTCTAATGCATATGAAAACCATGACATTCAAGATATATCCTCTTGAATGTTTTAAAATATGATTCAAATCCCATCTATTATTCATGGAAACAAACTCAAAAGGATTATCTCCAACTAATTTCATATCATGAGAATATTAATTCTTTAAGGGGATTTCATTAACCGTCCCCCAAAATGTAGGGCTTACCTTAAATGGTCCCCAACCCATGTCTTTCTTGTCCTAATAATTCTTCATTTCAAATAAACAACATTATTTTTAAATATCTGTATTGAACAAAGGATATATATTTATTAATATTTCCCAAAATAATAAAATAGAAATAAAATTAAACGATGTATGAAAAATGATATCTGGCTCAGACAATAATCATATCCACAAAAAATGATATGGATATTTAGGAGAAATTAATTGTAAGAATCCTTTATAGGAAATTTAATATTTCATGGGGATTAAGAGGAATCAAAAAGGTCTATGTAAATACAATCATTGAACAAATCAATAGTAAAGAACTAGAGTAAGAATAAATATGGTATCAATACAACATATCCTATTCGTGTAGAATAAACTGTATTTGTCGTTTATGAATTGAAATATTATAAAAAATATTTTTGGGAAAAATGCAATTTTTTTCCCTTATGAAAAGAAATTTAATTGTAAACAACTTTTCAAAAAATATTAATTAAAAAATAATGTTTTAAATATGAAAATGAATCATCAAAGAAATTATTTTAGGTAAATTGGTACATGGCATATGAGGTAAACAAATTCCTGTAGCACTTTAAAAAGGTTAGAAAGATGACTTTTTTGGTAAGAAACAAGAATATTCCTTAGAAAAAATTGGTAAAAGAAAAAAAGTTAAAATTTATTTAAAAAATAAATTTTTATAAGCTAAAAAATTTTGAAAAACCTTTTACAAAATTGGGGTTTTAGAATAAAAAAGGTTCTCTGACTAAAGATAGAAATAAATTCATGGTTTATTAAAAACATTTTATAAATAATGTTGATTATAGAAGAGTGAAAATTGTACTAATACATTTAAAAAGTTCATGAATTACCATAGGAGAGTAAAATGGATTTTTTTATTTAACAATGGTCATATAATTTCCTCGAATGGAAATGAACAATCATTAAAATTATTCTTGAGGAAAATAATCTTGAATCATTCCATAGTGTCCCATACCACATTAAATCATTTTAAAGAAAAATAATCATTAATGAATAAAATTAAAATAAATATTTAAATATCATAAATATAAAATAATTCATTATATAATATATCAAAATGGGGTATAAATACACCACACAAAGAAACATGTATTGAAAATGACATTTATCTCACATATGCAAAAAGTGTGATTAAAACCCCTTACACTGTGTTTACTTTTTGGTGAAGGTACTTTAACCATCCGTATAATTGGTTTAAACATGTTAATAAATTTTAATAGAACTATAAAAATATTTATAATATCATATATTAACAACTTATAATATCATATTAACCTTTTCTTAATAATCTTTCATTATTTTCACAATTTTAGGTTTTAATTGCCCATTTATTTGACTATGTTTTGAATTGTTACTTGTTTTTCTCCTTATTTTGATCATGATTTCATCATATATAGTATTTAAACCATGATATAATTATATATATTAGTTATATATTTATTTACAATAATATATAATATTTTTGTGATAAAAATGAAATGCACTATTCATGGAGATTGTAGGTCGTACCTACGCATGGACACTACTTTCATTTATTTTTCATTTTAAAATAATGAAAATATAATTATATATATGAAAATAATAATTATAGTGTCATATATATGTCATATATTTTACATTGTTTTTTTAAAACAATACTTTATACATTACATGTTTAGTGTGAACGAATTGCATTGCTTTGAGGGGGGCCCAAGTCCACACTTACACAAACGATGTTAAAATATTCCCACAATATGGATTACATAAAGGTAGGTTTTATAAAATAATTTAAGAAGTATAAATACACTATAAATATCATTTATAACATATTTAAATATATTGGACTTCATAAATACCAACTATGGGAGGCTGTAATGAAAAAATGAACAACATTGTTTCATGAGGAGGTAGTTCTCTGTACACATAAATAGTATATTAATCATCCATCATATGGATTTGTGTGTAGGCATAGGTAAAATTGAAAAAATAAAAACTTATAATTATATTAAGTATATTTTTATATAATCATGGAATAAGGAGGTTATGTGGGTGGATAATCTAAATAAAACTAAAGATCGTGAAAAAATATGTTACTTATTCTTTTGGTAACTCTTTTTTGTTTTATCTAAATGGATTCCTAGGAAGGTTTTATGCAAAAAGTGAGGATATATGGTTATTGGAAGGATTTTTAGGATCTATTTTAGAGGATCCGTATTTAACCAATGTGTCTTGGGAGGTGTTAAAAAGCGGGAGGGTCAGTTCCATTTTAGAGTGGAGGAGGAGTGACACTGTTGAAAATTTAGGAAAGGTTAATTCCACCCATGTTATTAAAATTTAATGTAGCTAGAATAGTGTAAAAAAGTAGATAAATGGATTGTAGGTTCTAAATATGGTGATATAATGTTTTTTGGAAAATTTTCTTGGTCGTTTTGGCCTTTATGTTTAATATATAGTCCCTTGTGAATATAGTTTTTCTCTTAATCATTGTAATTGTTTTTAATTACATTCACTAATATTTTTGATCAAAAAATAAGTTAAACTTGATATATTTTATAAATTATGATCATCAAAAATATGGATTCCATTTTTCCAAATTTTAATCATATAAGTGTCATAAATTAATTTAAATATAATCCAACAAATGAGACGACAATTCGAATATTTAAAGTAAAAATATTTCAAAAGGATTCTATGCGTTTATATTCAATTTCAAAGAGAAATTTATTAACATGAACTAAATGGAATTAACCAATAAACTATTACTATAAATAAAATTTTAAATACGTTTAATATATAATGTATACAAATAAATAATTTTGACAAAAAAGAAATTTTTTATGTTAAAATTCAGTATTTTTCACTATTAAAAAATTGATACTTCACCTAAAAATACTATAAAATCACCCTAATCTAATTTTTTTGTTTCTATGTCAAATACTATGTTTTAGTTTATGTATAATATTTACTAAATTTCCAAAATCATTAATTGAAATAGTTTCTGTATTGAATGGTGGTACTAGTGCCTTAATAATAATATAGGGTTTTATGTGTAATATTGGGATTGTTCTTTTAACCTGACTATAAAATAGATTGTATTAATATAAATAATATGTTATTTAATATATATATATATATCATTAATATCACTCTCTAATAGTAATTAGTTTAACTAATTAGGATAAAACTGCTTCGTGAACATAAAAGTAGTTTTTTATAAAAACCTTCCCATTATATTGGATTGGTTCTTACATTTACACCAAAATAATTATTAATAAATTATTTGGATAATGGGATGAGGACCCTATACGGAAAAAAATATGTGGGTCTATAATAATGAATCCCAATAGTATCTTCCTGAATAATGTTGGTACACTTAGGAGGGAAGGAACCAAGGATAAAAAAGAAAAGGAACTGATCATTTTGAGATGCTTTAATAATTGTGGAACCCATATATTTTCATTAGTTAGTTAATCATATTAATAACCAAAAAATTATTAGCTATGTTATATATTATTATATAAAATAATTATATTTAAATATTAGTTATTTTCTGTAAAACTCACTCTTTTATGCAATACAATCCATTAAAGAAAATTGTTGTAGCATTTGATGTACACTAACTCAGTGTATCGTGCATTTCATGACATAAAATAAGTTGAATTTTTATAAAACAAAAAATATATTATAATTTTGTAGGATATTATATACCGTTATGCACTTCGTGTTGTGTTTAATGCAAACTATTGAATATAAAGTTCATATATTAGTGTTTTGTAGCGTTACATTATGTCATGAAGGACACAAAAATCAATGAATCCTAATTGATAATATCAAAAATGATAATGTAGTGGTGGAGTCAGTAGAATAAAATAGAAAAAATGTTAGTCACTATTACAATAAGGTAATTTTTAATAAGGAAAACTTATCTGAGGCCTTATCTACTATGTAGTAACGGGATATCCTGGTAAGAAAATTCTCCCCCATGTTTCCATTCACTAGAGTATACACTATCACAATGACTCAGTCCTATAAGAACACTATCCATATTTAATGTCTTAGGTTATGTTCTCTGGAGAAAAATATTTACCTGACACTCTAAGGGTTTGAATAAACTACTAAATACTATCCATGAAAATAATTCAACTACATACTTAGGGATAAGACCTCTAATTCCAACCCCATGTTGTGGGTTGAATAGTTATAATTATGGGGTTCAAGCTACCAAAAACCATTAGAAATAATCCTCTATATATATAAAGAGATCCACTAAAGTCTAACTATAGTGTTATCACATAGCACAAAGTAATCAATTCCTTTATGTCATATCCTAAAAACTAGACATTTGTTCTAGATCTACCTCATCTTCACAACAGATTTATGACATTTATTTTCATAAGAAATAGATTTCCCATTTGTGTAACACTATAGGAAATCCCAAGTAACTCATAATTCCCATAGTGAAACCATAATTTAATCTTAATAATGCTCTCATCTTGAACATATAATTACTGGTATCTATATATCTGGCTAATGAATACGATACATCTCACTGCTATCATCTAGTCCGAGAACTCATCAATACTTGGAAAAAGATAATTCCTCTTGATTTTCACCTAAATCAGTATTGGATAATCCATGTATAAATTCACTCTTGTATAAACCTTCATAATTAATAACACATGGTCCACCCATGGGGGTGAATTTGATCTAATTAATCACATCCATAGAACATCCTCCAACTCTACCCTCAGATCCTAAAGCAAAACAATTTCCATACATTATGTTTCATAGTATGTTAGAGCTATCTAAATTTTTATGTTAGTTTAGAAATCAAGATCTCATTGCAGTGGTAATCTGGAAACATATTTTCATAAAAACGCCTATATTCCACCAATATTTCTAGATTTTAGGCATATAGAGATCCCACATCACCTAGAGATAGAAATTCTAACTGATGGGAGATAAGTATCATCTTCATGATCATGGTACCAACTCATTCCCCTAGTCAGTTCTTATCATGATAGAAGGATAATATCATCCTATAATTACATATGAGCCTAAATTTATTATTGTTTTTTCTATTATGACATAGAATGTAGATAGTAGGTCCATACACAAAATGATGGCATACTAATTTATCCTAACTAACTATATGTTCCCTATTTATCTATCCCCACCATGATACATTTGTCACTATCAGAGGATGTGTGAAATAGTTAAATCACACCTTGTAAGAATATATAGCCACTACTAATGGGTAAATGGCACCATAAGAATCTCAAACATTAAAATATTTGATAATTAAATTAAACATTGGATTGATCTTATTTCACAAAGTAATTGTAATAATGTTTAGGGGATACATGTTATACCTAAAATCATCTATTACATTACTGGATCATACCCCTCTACATCTTTCAACACAGATACCCTCAGTCACCAGCCTTTTGAGCATAGAGCAGATCACCTACGGTAGGTAGTGTAAGTAGGCCACCACATCCTCCTCCCCATACAGCTCTAACTCCTAGGGTTCTACTTGCCCCAAGGTCAACACCAAATATCGTGGGGTTATCCTAATTAAGATTCCCTAGACCCACACTACTATATCTTGTGCGAGAAACACATAGTATAGAGTTGGATTTAATAAAAATTCATACATCCCATGTTGAACATCCATATATTTTATTAATTTAAACATTACATATCAAAATAATTATATAATTAGAGAACCCAATATTCATATTTCCTTGTATATTATATATATAATTTTTTACATTTCTACATTACTTGACCATAATAAATCCACATATAGAGAAATCCTAGGTCATACATGTCACGACCCGACCCATTAGGGTCCGATCCGTGACTTCCGAAGACTACATCCAAAATACCAGGGGATTGAATCTAGAATCGAGTTGGAATATTACACATATTTTAGGCCATATCTAATGGTACATGTATGCACACAACCACATATATCACTATGAAATAGTACGGAGAGAATAATAACTATTACCAAAAAATTAATGCATACATATATCCCACAAAAATTGTATAGAAAAAGTACAAAATAATAATAAGGGAATAATAAAAGCCAAAAGAACAACATAATAGTATAACATTATCATAAGTATGGGAATATTATCAAATCACACCATTGGAATGAAACGTTTTCAAGCACTAGTAAACACCTCGTCCAGTCTATCTCACTATGATTCATTGGCTCTTGTTCCTCTGGGGACTCTTTCGAAAGTCTTCTCATCAACATAATAGATGACATGTTCATGAAAAGGTGATGTGGGGGGTTTTTATAACAATACCCATATATTCCCCAAAAACTGAAAATAAATTTGAGTAATTGAAAGGAAATAGTATCTCTGACCTATCTAGAGGAGGAAATCCAAATGAGAGTGAAACTCTATCTCAACTAATCCATGGATAAACATTTATATTCAACTGTAACCAAATGGAATTTTAATCCTGATACATGACATAACCATAAGGTATGAAAAAATCACTATGATATACTCATCTCACACTCTGTGTATAATGAGGTTCCATCCTTATAGCTAAACATAAGATTATACTCAATTCATAAAGGTAACACTCATCCAGGATCATTCACACCATGAGACCTACCATATGATATGGAAATCTTCAAAGAGGTACACTACATCATGAAAAACCATTCAATACTTGACGGCCCTTCTGAATGAACATTCTCAATCCGGAACTACTTTCAAGATATGAATACTATTCTAAGAAACTAAGGTCCAATCATTGTTATCTTTCACCCCACACAAGCTCATAGGAGGCATTGTAGAGAGGCCTCCCCCTTTTTTAATCTACATAATCGAGGGATCACTCTTCTAGACCATGCCCCATGTTCATCCTCTATAAAGAGAGAGTAAGAAGGGTCCCACAGCATTGTGATTCCTCATAGGTGACGAAGTAATATATCCTAACCATTCCATGAAACATTTTTGTGACATTATGGGGAGGCCCATACCTCACCACATCGAGGGTGAAATAACTCCTAAATAGGTACAACCCATAACAAATGGAGGGTCCCACTCATTTTGACTGCGCTCCATAGCTGAGATAGCTCTATATCTAGTGTAGGGCTCTCTCCCAACCACCACCCAATAGAATGGGTGTGCCACTCTATAGATAGATCATTGATAGCACGTGTTTAGTAGAGTCCCATCTCTACCAATATGATCACAATTGGTGGACCCACACAATGACAATACATTGGAGTACCGACCCAATTATAGGGGTCCCAAACCCAGGTACAATAGGGGATACAAAATCAATCTAAACATTTCATATGGATGACCCACACCCTGTTATAATGGGTGAGTACCAACTCCATGGAGAGAGTATTCGAAACCTGGAACCCTAGGAGAGTGCCAACTCTATCTGTACAAAGTGTATGGAGGGTCCATACATAGATACAATACGAGATCTCTTTATCTATCTACATGGATGAAACAGGGGACCCATACCCTAGTATTTCATGGGAGTATGGAATATGGCATTGATACTATTTGTATCAAGGATCTGTTCCCACATTGGGGGAGTTCTATCTCTACCAATAAAATAGGTAAGGGAAACTAGTGATGTGGTCATACAAGGGCACACCAATCCCGTATTCTCACTAATAAATAAAATTCCTCCATCATTAGCAACATATCCCTAGATGGAACATCATGATCATCATGCCTCATGTCAGAATACAACCATTGGTTTGGTACTTATGCCTAGATAGTAATTAAGCACCCCTATACCCACCTAAATATTCTAGGGGACCCGCATACTTTGATGAAATTGAGGGGTACCAACCCCAATATCTATTTATTGATCCACTCTAATCCCCACACATCATGATACAACAATAATGTAATGTACTTATTAAATCATGTTATGTCAAATATTCAATGACACCATTAAGGGAAATATTATATTCTATAAGGGAAACTGCTCAGGATACGTTAGGAACATGCTTGGATTCTGGATATAAAAATGAGATAAGGTAGGAGGATATTCCCATGAATAGTATATGGTGTGTACTAGGGTCCACATGGAATGTGACACTACCTGATCACATAGATGTTTCATATTCTATATCTATTAGCTAGCCATGTGAGCATAAATTGTGTGAACATAGTGTACACAGTGTTTTCGTCCTCCCTCGCACCCCTTGTAGCGCCCTTACCCACACAGATAAGCTAGTTGTGTCTACAAAACAGTGTGTATCCCCATTACAGGGGATGTTCTAACTAACCGGTATCTTTTCCATGTGACAGGCCTATTTCCATTATCATCTCCCCATTTTCATTTACTATAGATATGTTTTTTCTTATGACCTTGTCCCCGAACATGACATCCTGAATCATGCCCCTCGACCACATGACCATGTCTGACTACGTAGCGTGTACAACTGGTACATGGAGTCTAGTCCCCAAATTTTCATCTTCCCTGAATTCCAATAACCCATAGTGTATTCTCTTATGAAACACACCATGTGATTAATAATTTCTAAAGTGAATTCTTATGGACTCGCATGAAACTTCTCAGTTTCCATGGAAACCCATACATCTACCCCAAAGGATAACTAATAGTTATCTAAGGGATCTAAAATCAAATATCAACATGTAATAATGGATTTGTAATTAAAACACAACTACACATACCTCATAGTAATAATAAAAATAATTATGTTCAAAAAAACAATTAGGATCCATTAAACATTGATCTGGTGATGACGAGCAGTAGAAATGGGGAGTTACAACACATCCTCTCCTCAATATGGCCACATTTTATCCATAAAAAGGGGGATCTTCATCCAATTTTATTTTTGATATCCAAATGGTGTAACGATTATTAATGTTGTTAAATAAATTAATTTCAATTTAACAACTTTCTATCTCTCCCTTAATTTAGTACCCAACAGAGACAAACATTATGTCACATATAGGGTATACACCACATTCTAAGCTCAACCATGGATTAATATTTCTAAAACGAGACTATAAATGAGAGTTATTCAACATTTATAATGAAAATTCACATGTGTGATAATAAATTTTTAATATTTTTGATATAACCACACTATTTCTCTCTGGGCCGTGGAATTATGTACCGACTAAGCACCTGACTTTGAAAATATTCCTATAAATATTCTATCATCTTACAATGAAAAACATATTTCACTAAATTCTCCATCCATAAGGAATATATTCCACTAAAATAGAATGCCTACAACTATGGAAAATATAGAGATTTTAAATAGACCTATCACGCTAGGGAGTTCACTATAGGGTTCTCATACTATCTAAAAACACAGACTTAGTTGAACCACAAAATATAAACTATGCCACAATTGAAGCTCAACCAGGTTAAAATCATGAAAATAATTGTGTATGTGTCTCCTCAGATGAGACTTGTGAAAAACTCGATGAAATTGCACTATTTTTTGTCATGAGGACCTATGTTACACTTCCTTGAAATACTGACATAGATACTAATACAGAATGGTAGTTCACATCCACACATGAAGTAACTACACCATGAAAACATCAAAATATCACATAAAACTCTGATCTCAAGAACACAGGGGAACCAATGAAAAAAATCGCTTCCCAAGAACACACATTGGGTCATACAAATCCCTCCATTTTCAAAACTAAAACTACACCACAACCCAAAAATCAAAATATGTGTAAAAACATATGTCGATGAAAATATTGGGGTATTTCTATGGTTTCAGTTTAAGAATAATAATACTACAAGTGGATAGAAAATCCATTCACATACATGGGAATACATCCTAAACTTCATCCCCATCATAAAAAAATGAAGGGTCATAGAACTAGTCCTCCAAGGGTCATACTTACCATTTGTTAAAATTCAACTATATCTACCTTCACCTGAGATCATTCTTCTTATCTTGGTATCCCTCCTCTACAAAGGAGGAACACCGTTTAATAATAAAGATTCACAACCACACCCATTTGTGGTAACCATTTGAGCATGGATTGTAATGAACCAAAACACACTAATGATACATGGTAGAACCACAATCTTCCACTACAAAGATTTTCTATGTGAGGCACTCTCCTCTCAGAGACTAGAAACACCGTTGAAAGAAGATTGTAGTCTGTAATACTCTTTGCTGGAGCCTCAAGCATGAGGGTTGGTCATAAAGGATCCACCAGTAAAATCAGATCATTTCTCTGACACTCATATATGCAGCCCCTCCCTGAACACACAAGTCAATGTAACTCATCCACTACACCTCAAAACTTTCTGATTTGGGTGTAACTAAGTCTCCTACATGGTATTTTATCACATCACTATAATGTGTCTTAGTGAGTGGAGCATAAATTTTCCCCATTCATCCAAATATACATTAATCCAAACCGTCACATATTTCTACCGACACCCCAAGTCGCCCATTATAAGTCTCAAGAAATAATTTCAAATAACGGAGTTCATCACAATAGTTTCTAATAATACTAATGTAAAATAATAAAGGCCACCGAGTGTACATCTAATCAGTCCTAGAGCATGTAGGTCATATGCCTTTGTGGCCTACAGTTTTCATCTCCCATCATCATCAAACTACCTGATCTAGGCATGGAACACTCGGTGGTGGTGGTGGAATCTTATAGAAATGGGTGACACCTCCTACTTCTCCCCCATTCCTATACCATATTTGACGTCATATAGAAATCCATTCTCAAGATATTCCCTCTTCTAGAATGGTCCATCGACTATGTATCACTTAGTACCATGAAATTTTGGATAATATCATGCAATAAATCACCGTCTATAACACGTCTACCACCACAACTCTTTATCCAATAAAAACCCCATTGCAACTAATTCACTACAGAACAATGTTTATGCCACCAGTGCTACAATCCTATCGACTACCATCTTCCATCTGCAGCAGAAGTCTCATCCTAATGATATCTACTTACATATCCATATTTATGAACCTCCTTTAGTAAGATATGTATCAATAGTTCTCACTCCAACAACCCAAAAAAATAGGGACATCATAAGGAGACCAGGCCGACTCAGATATATAGGTTGAGTCCCTACTCAATGGTCTGTGACAAAAAAACTAACCTTGAACCGTCAATAGTGAGTATAGGGAAAAGAATGTATAACATTATGAATATTTATCCATAGAAATGATACCCTGATGATGCATCAAAAAGATCATGATTATGAACCAATCACAATGTGGATGGAAAAAACTCTTCCCTAAAGATCCTCTTAAGCTCTGGCTAGGTGATCGTTGTCTCAGCACAGTTCTGAATAACCAAGAGCTACCAGCTACTGTTCAATCCATATAATAGTATTTAAAATATTATTATGATATTATTGGGTGGTATCTTCACATGATAGAAAACATTTATGGCTTCCTCGATCCAGTCATCAAATTCTTGGGGGGTCTAGATCAACCCGATACAAGGGAGGATGTTGCCTCCATAACACATATTGCACAATCAGCCTGCAAGCATCCCCAATTTTAATAGATGAAATAAATTACTACTCATTTATTGGTGTCTTAATTATCGGTCCACATATGGGTTATTCCTCATGACTAGTTCCATGAACTGAAGCTTCATCACATGGTGGATTTTATTCACAATCCCTCCATAGAATGTTGTTTGGATATCATAGAGATTCCTTCCTGAAATAAAATCAAGATTCACTATTATCAAATTATATTTATGGTGATATGAATCAAGAAGGAAAAAGAACCCACAAACCAGTCCTATATGATGCATGCACTAATGTTTCCCCACAAGTACATCGTCAATGTACTGAGTTAATAATCTAGTTATCAAATTCTTGGTGAATGGATACAAAAAATCCACACCCACACAGAAGTCCATGACCTAAAATTAAATCTCGAAACAGATTAACTCTTTTTATATAAATACCAAACCAATATAACAAATACAAAACATCTATATTTATATCCCAATGTGGTATCATGTTCTGATACCACTCTCTCATAGCCGTACCCTCTAGGGTCCAATCCATGACACCCCATAACCACTTCCATTAGAATAGGGGAAGAATCAAGTGTTGAATAGGCATATCACACAATTGGGAGGCCTTATTTTGTTGTACCTTTATGAACAGACAAAAATACATCTCCATGAAACATCAATGAGATAATAATATATTAAACAAAAAAATGAATTCACTTTTCTATCCCTCAATCAGAGTAAAAAAGTACTAAATCATAAAAATGGGAAAATAAAAGACTACCAAAATCAAAGAATATTCCAAATTTTTTACGAGGGGATTACTATCGAATGAATCGACTATAACATACATCAAATAATAATCAATAAAATCTTTATTCTGTCCAGCTCTCAATGTTGTATATGCTCAAGGTCCACCTTGGACTCTATTGAACGACCTATCACTTACACAATACATGACTTGTTATGTAATCTATAGTGTAGGGTTGACTAAAACAGTACCCAATAGGAACCCCATAATCTGAAAATAAAAGGGTGAAATGGAATGCCAAAATCCTTCTCAAAAAATCTAGTGGAGAAAAATATGAGATAGAAATTCCCTTTCCACTACTCCTTGACTATACATGTATAGTCATCTTGGTCAAAAAAATTTGTAAATCAGGATATGTGATATCACTACAATATATAATAGAATCACATAGATATACTCATTTCAAACTCCACAGATCATGAGGTTCCAACCTCACTCGTAGACATAAGATCCCACTAATGGCTCAAAGGAAATAATCATCCAAGAGCACGTACACACTGAGGCCTTCCATATAGGATAGAACTCATTCAAAGAGATATGCTTCATCGAGAGAAACCCTATAATACATGATGGACCATATGAGTGAACATGGTCTATCATGAACTTATTTTTAGGTCTAAATAGTGTTCCATTCACTAGAGGTCCTATCATCATTATCTTCCACCATATGAAAGCTCATTCGAACACAAGTGGAGAGGACCTCCCATTACAACTATAAAATATCATGGATGATGGTATCCAGACCACACAATATGTGAAACATCTATAATGAGAGAGTGAGGAGGGACTCACACCTCATCACATCCCCGCTACGAATGGAGTACTAACTCGTAACCATAGAGTGAAACCTGCATAGTACCCGTACAGTGTGGAATGTTCCCCGACTCATTAAGGAGAAAATAATTCTTAAATAGGTACCATTCATAAAAAGTGGAGGGAACCACTACCCACAATTTTTCTCCATAACTAAGGGAGTTCCAGGTCCTGTGGATGACCCGCTCCCTTCCACTACTCAATATAGGGGGAGTACAACTCCATATATAGAGAACTTGTACTCTATTTATTGGGGAGTTTTGTATGTACTAGTCTGATCAAAAAGGGGTAACCCACACCATGACATTACTAGAGAGTATCTGACGGAGAATTCAGTTCTAGCCCCATAGTATGATTGGGGAGTACCGATTCTATCTAAATATCACATATGGAGGGCCCAAAACCTAGGGGAGTTCCATATAAATATATAGAGGACTGTATTCTAGCATATTGTAAGAGTACCGACTCTATCTACACCATGTGTATAGAGGTCCCACAATCTAAAAAGGGGGAATTCCATATCCATCAACACAAATGATAAAGGAGACCGAAAAACTAGTCTTTCTTTGGAGTACCAACTCTGGTAGTGAAAATTTGTGGGTAGATCACTCGCTCCTGCTATCTATGAGTTCTTTATATAACTGTTCGAGAGGTATGGGAGATTGGAAACCTAGTTAGACAGGGTATTACCCATCCAATGGTCTCTCTGATAAACCCAATAGAACTCTAGTGTTAGATACACATCTCTAGAAGGATCATCACACCCATAATACCTCATATATAAAAATGGATATTGGTTGGCGACCCATTCCAGGATAGTAGGAGAGCACGTCCCTACTGGCCTAACTTTTCTTGGGGAACATGCATCCTTAGTCAACAGGTAGGCGTACCGACCTCAACATCTATATAGTGTTCCAACCAGATCACTACTGATAATTAGGCATCATTAATGTAGTTTTTTCTCTAATCATTCCATGAAATATCTCCAAAGCCACAATGATATATACCAACCCATTCTATGTGGGAAACTAATTAGCCTAGGCTTCTCACATGCATTAATATTATCACCAAAGAAGAAGATACACCAGGTGGAGGTACAAAATAATAATAGTCAAGGTGAAGGTTTATATGGATTTTAACCCCACCAGAATACTTTCCTTGTCAACTTCTATATGGATTTGATGGAAATGTTAGCTTTCACTGTGTGTACAAAGTATACATTGATTGTATCATATCACCTATGAAAATGGATTTTTCCTTCCCCACATGGCTCAGCTATCCTTGTCTGAATAAAGGTCTGTACTCATGATGAAGGAAATGTTCTGGCTAACCAGATCATTGGTCGTGTCATTGCCCTATCATCAGTTGCATCACCCCATTCCTGTGTACTCTAGTTGTGTTCATTCACACGACCATGTCCCATTAAAATACATCCCTTGTTAAATCCCTCAGACATAAGACCTAGGATCACTACACTGCATGAAAACTTGTACATAGTGTGTGGTTGAAAAAATTTCATCTTCCCTAAATGATAACAAAACATGGTGTGTGCACCTACATTATATGTCGTGTGATTGGGAATTCTGAATCAGAGTTCCCTGCGTGGAATCTAATACTCCCTATTTTCCACCGCAGCATAATGAACTACCACGTGGGATCACTATCTCTCATCTAAGGGCTCTAAAATGTTAAATAAAAATTAAAATTAATTTGGAAATTAAACTCAAATCTTTATAACATCCAGTGAAATATCAAATCATTGGGTTTAAAATGAAAATTTGGAGCCGCTTCACCTCAATCTAGTTATGACTAACGATTGAAATGGGGATTGATGGCACCTCATCATTTTAGTTGGGACTTGGTTTTCTTGTCTTACAAGGGTATTTACTCCTTTCCTTCTATCCTATAACACCATATAGGGTGTGGGTTATTAATTTTATTAAATTAGTAACACTCTATTAAACAAACCTCCAACTAAGCCTCAACTAAGAACCTCAATCTGTCAAAATTTATGTCATGCCAAGGGTAAACACCACATTTGGAAGATAACTGTGGACTCATATTTCTATTTTGAGACTATGATCAGGATTTATTTAAAATTTATAATTAAACATCACACATAGGATAAAGTATATTTAATATATTTAATAACTCCACTCGAAGGATCTCCAAGAACTAGAATCCAATAATGTCTTAGTGCCTGGCTTCATAAATATTTCTAATTATATCCCAAATTATGACATGGAAAAACCCCGATTCACTAAAATTATTATCTTCATAACTAGGGGAATGGAAAAAATAATAAATGGGTTCACTCAAATTACTAATAATGGTAATACATATTAATATTTCAGTATGGGTTAGATCATCAGAATATGGGATACATGAGCATGGATAAAATATATTATTAAAATGAACATTGAATAATATGATATTAATATTGGTTAAGATAAGCATTAATGTGATCACATATGGCCAAACATATACCATGTTTTAGGATTTTGGAAAATAAAATAAAATAACCATGGTTCATTTAACATAACATGGGCATATAAAATTGACACATGGAAGAAAATTGTTTATATGAAATCCTAACATTGTGAATAGAGCTTCCCACAATCATATTTACAAAAAAATCATTATATTAGGTGATATAAATCTTAATCCAACTTATTGGAGTTATTCACCAAACTAAAACCATCATTGGGATTTAATATACCCAACACTTATCTTGTATTCATCTGATGTAAACTGCCTCATGGCTTAATCGTCCAAAAACCATCATATGTTTTTATTAGACCCAAACATGTCTTCACTGAAATCGAACAATATTATGGATTTATTAGACCTATACCATCTTAGGGTTTTATCATACCCAAATATAATAGGCGATTTTTTATACCCAAATCTTCTTAGGGAATTATCTATCCTAAATCATATAAGGGATTCATCTAGCCCCTACCACCTGCAGGATTTATCAAACCTAAACCACCTCATACAAATAAACCATTCATATTTATCCCATAAGATCATAAAAACAATAATATTTTCATCATATCCTAATTCACCAATGGGAATTAAATGGTATTGTTGAAAAATCTCATAAAACATTATCGTCATAATACATTCATTGAATAAATTGTCATGTTATCATAAGAAAATATCTGATGTGTAATATAAATAATATAATGAACGTTGAAATAAATAATATTAATTCATTTAATATTATTTTATAAATAATTTTAGATAATACTGATTCATAAAATATGTTTTATAACTAGTTGTGTAAGGCAGTGAAGAAAAATAGAACTTTTCGACCATGGAGGCAGTAACCCACATGTACACATGGATGAATTTTTTTCCCATATAATTGAATTAGGATGTAAATTTATTTACCTTTTATGAATAGTTATATTTTAGCCATTTCATGTTTATTTATTAAGTACAATATGCTTCCTAGTTTTTTTGGTGGTTGTCAAAAACAAAACTCATCCCTGTTTGAGGTGGATGTCTCCATGAGCACATGAGAAATGTATTAATTTTTTAAAAGTTTCCGAGGGTTATAGATAATGGTAGTAGAATTAATGTAACAAAATATATCGATAAAAATTATATTTATTTCATTATATTCACATGTTTTGAATTATTATTGATGAGGGTTAATGGGAATGATATATAATAGAATGGTATGGAGTAGATATTACTCATGATTGGAGTCTGAGTTTTCTCCTAATTCATCCTTTGAAAATAAAATAATTATGATAAATTATTAGGACAAATGGATTTCGAATGTCAAATTGGATTCTAGGAGATGTAAAATGGGCTCGGTTCATGAATAATTACTATATTACTGTGTGTATAAAATGGGGGTGGAATTAATATTTTATAAGGGATGAGAGTGGAATTTTGGTAATCGTATAAAAGCACAAGTCAATATTCAAATAATGTGGCACCAAAATATGGAAATAATTTATAGGGGAGGAATATTGTACTTATGAACCTCTCATTCACTGATTAATAGATATTTTTTATGAATTATATGATTTTTTTCTTTGTTTTCTTGTTAAAAAATTACTTCTTCTAGGGTAACTTCTTTACCCTCATCAACTTATTGTTTTAACTAAGAAAATTACTTTTATTTGATTATATTTGTATTATATTTCAAAATATGAAAATTATTTCAAGATTATAAATTTATAAAAGTGATAAAAATTAATGATAACATTATATAAATTTACTTCTTACAAACCATTTTTCTTAAAAATATTACATTGTTTTAAAAATGATAGATAAGGGATTCTCAATTTAATATAAAATTTTAAATGAATAATTTTTTTATTAAATAATCATCTTATTAGGTAAAAATATTTTATATTTTTTTAATTAATGGTTATATTATAATCATGTCATAATTATCAAGGTATTTGTAAAAATGGTATATGGAAATATTCACCTAAAAATAAAAATTCCTAGAAAAATACCGAAAATTCATCATAAGATAATATTATGATTATAAATTTAGAAAGGTAGTTTCCATTTTTATATTCAAATTCTTTGATTTTATATTTTAACTATTAGTTTATATGATAAAATACAATTAATTTTTTATATAAATATTATTTTTTTCATAAAAATTATTTAATGAAATTCCATTCCATATAAAAATATATATAATAAAATAAAATTATTTATTTATATATTCTAATAACATATCCATAATTAATTAATTTTGATAAATTGATTATAAACGTATATTATATATAAAAAAATTCTTTGGAAAATAAATTATTAGTAAATTATTTTTTTTCAAACTCATTATGATTGATTACTTATTACATATGATTTAGATAAATTATATCATCACATTGGAATTAAATTCAATCATTGAATTTTTTAATACATTAAATCATTATTTTCAAAATATAGTATTTATATTCATATTATGTAACACATAAAAACATATATTTATTTTTATTTTAAAATATATTTGTTAAATATTATATTTTTATTTCATATTACATCCCCGTAATATATCATTTTTTATTTTTTATTGTAATATTCAACCTACAAAAATATCACTATTTTTTAGAATGGTGTCTCATGTGAAACCATTTATTTATAATAGTATTTTTTTTATTTGAAAACATATTTTAAAATTTTTGGTTTCTACTCTGATAACCCTATGATATCCTAGATCATGGTCATGCCTCTATAATAGTGTTTCTTATACAAATTATCCACCATATTTAATGCACAATGTTAGTAAATCATGATCCATATGACCACAATCATTATAATTGTAACAATACAAATCAATAGGATGTTGGGATTCCATAATGAATCATAGATTTGTTGATCACTAATACTAAGAACATCTGCAATATGACCTTCAATTCCATGAAAATGATGTTTGATATCATTTTGATATAGAAGAATACATTTCACCTCGATTAACAGTGCCAGATCATTGAATATTACATGCATCCTCCATGAATGACACAATAACAAAGGCCTACTATGGAATCCCTATATAATTTGGTTTTCATAGAGATACCACACTACCTTAGATTTCCCAATGAAGGACCTAATAAAACATGTCAACCTGAATAGTCACAACTTGAAATATATTAAGGGAGTTTTGTTTGAGGTTATTAAAACTTGTTGTGTACTCCACAATAGTCATCTCACCATTATTAATCTCTAAAATAACATGAATCCTCATATATCACAATCTTTATGTATAGTTAACATAAGGGAAAAAGTTATAAAACATAATCCATGAGATCTTGAACTCATCTTCGGTTTACATAATTAGACCCCATCATTTCAATTCTACTATATTAATATGATTTGTTACAATCCCATCATCTGATAGGTCGAGCTTTGCATGAGTTGAAGTAATCAGACTACAACCTCCAACCGGTCATCCACTTTCTACGGATATGAATTTTTACAAAAAATGAGGGTAAATTCAAAAAAAATAATATAACATTGTTATACTATGTGTATTTTCATCATAGACAACTGGAATGATCATATACATTACATGAAGATGACAATTATCATAAACTATTGGACTAGGGTCCACACCGTTCTCAATAACAAAAAATTTTTCCCTATTAAATCCTGGAGGGAACACCACATATTGAATTATCATCACTGAAACCTCATAAATTGATATAACATTTCAATGACCATTTCATTAAATCCAAACTATATGTCATCATAGAGAAATCCATAATAATAAAATTTTGTACAATAGTTATATAAAAATATTAGGGGATATGAATGTTTAAGGAAATAGAACTAAAAGTGACATTTTTATATGATTCATCTACAATTACATTGCATACAATTTTTTCCGTACCATTTCGAGTTATCAAGTAGGTTATTAGAGCCTTAGTGTGTGGATAATTTGGTTATTGCACCATCATTGGGTTCACTTTCTTAATATTCTAACTCAGACTCTATAAAATTTTTTCTCTATGATCATGAACAATATCCTAACAACACACACATATATATATATCTAAATTAAATCCTTAAAACTCCTTATCTTCGTTACAAAATTCTCATAAACCAACCCATACAAGCCCAAAATGGGCTACTAATAAATTCAGTGTGACACCTCAGGCCCACCTCAATGATTCTAGGGGATGGAAGCTAATATAGATTATGAATTTCACAAAAAAAATTGACACCTAAGCCCAATAAAATTGTACACATGTAGAACTAAAAGTAAATAACTATTAGGAAATATATTTAGAACTATACAAACCCAAGACAAGTAAAATTCATATAAAACATATAAGAACAACAATAGTTTTATATTATAATTATATCAACTAAAAAGTTTTAAAAATACACACCCAAATTGAAAATGAAGTCATTACCAATCTAAAAGTATATGAGGGGGAATATACCTACTCTAAATCCAAAAAACTGATAACATAATGTAATCATAATCCCTCTATAGTTATAATATTCTTCTACACAAATCCTATTATAGTCACCATCAACCTGCATATAATGTTCATATGACACAACCCATGTGGGTAAATTCCATGAATGAGCTTGTATATTTATACCTAGTTGGACTCCTAAAAAATTAAAAAAGGAATTAAGAGAAATGAATACTCATCATGGCCCATGAAGTAATAGGGAATATATAAATACATCAAAAATATATGGTAATAGGATAAACTTTGTTGGATAGAGATATAGAGTGTGCCAGTGTCATGAATGAGGTTATAGTGTTATTAGAACCAACACCTGACCTAGTCTGTGGCACAGCCTGAAGGGAATTACCGATCCCCAAAAGCTGTAAAATAGTACATGGTATCAAATTCAATATATGTCCGAATTATTTCAGCCCAATAACCAGGATTGAATAATCAAAATAAAAAAATCTAGTGCGCCACTAGGACGAAAAACCAAATCTCAAGTAAATACAAAAACTAATTCAGTAGTAAGATACAACTGAAAAAACTGGAAAAAAAATACCAAACCACTATCAATGTAATATCTATGTAACCTCAAGTTCACTTCCATATACCAACCAACCTACTCCAAAAATGAATATGAAAACCAATAAGATGGACATGTAGGAGGACCTGTAGAATAAATTGGGTCTCCTAACAACGTGTGGTACAAGTAAGGAGTGATCTAAACAGATCATTAGGAAACAAAAAAAGAATTAATTTGATTTCTTTCTAGAAATAAATCCATTAACACTAGTTTAAAATACATTTATGAAAATAATTTTCTATCATTTTTAGGAAACAGAACAACTTCATCATATACAAAATTGCACGTGCCACAATTTCATTAGTTCAATGTAGTTTGACATTTTAGAAACCCAAACCCAAAAATGGTTCCAAGGAAAAAAATACCAAGAAATGTTAAAAATAAATTGGCATCTTAAGATGGAAACTGAATGAAATAAAAGAAACAATTTAGATATAAATAGTATCCATGGGTGATCATAATCATCATTAGAGGGACCCCAAGATGTGCTCAGTTAAAAAACACCTATCAACGAATGTTGAAGCCCCTATGTCAAAAACGAACTGGCCACCCTCAACTGACCAATCTAGTGACACAACCTGTCGGGCCTCTTAGTGATCTAGGGGTACCAACTTATATAATGGTGTTTGGAAAGATACTGTCACTTTATCCTCTAAAAGATTCCTAGGAAAGGATATTAAAAGTACAATGTGTAAGTAGGAGGACCTTATATGCGTCACTTGTCTTAACTCTCATCACCGTACATTCCTTAAAAATACACAAACTCTACTCTATGATAACCCATAATAAGAAATACCTTCTATATAGGTTACCACTTTATATATATATATATATATCACATCATTGAATGTGCCAACCGGGTCATCACATGACTTAGCATTTAACCCCTTTCTTTAATGATATGTTAATTTTGAAAAGGTCCTTTAGTTTTACATATTAAAATTCATTTATCAAAAACATTCAAAAACATTTAAAAAAAATAGAAACACCACTAGCATGAACTCATTCCAAATGGGATTTTAAATTTCCAATCCTTCAATAAAACATGATCTATGGCCAAATGGGCCAAGACATAAAGAATACATTTAAAACTTCTTTTAAAAACAACATAAGGGATCTGACACACCATTTATAAAATAGGGATTGTTTTGAGGAGATAAGGTTCAAGTAATAAATTATTTTAATGTTCTATCTTCATTTGAATGCACATCCAGTGAAACACCCAAACCAACCATTTCCATTTCCAAAATCACTACTTTATTTTTACACCTACCCAAAAATCCCATTAAATTGAAAAACTATAATAAAATCAGGGCAAACCATTTCCACTTCAATTCTCAAGAAAAAAATAAATCCAAGTCACCCAAAAAAATCCAAATTCACAATCTAACCATTTAAAATAAATATTTCAAAGTGACAACACCACAAAAATTACACAATTTCATATCGAAACTCAATTGATATTTTATCAAACACATTTGGGATATAAAAAATAGGCATAAACAATGAATCAATTACAAAACCATTTTCAAAAATTTCTTCCAACAATAAAATAATAAAGTAAACTATCCACATGAATTATAGAGGTGTGAATCACATTTAACAATTAATTAGTGACATCAAAGAACCAATGGTTTTTATTGGGAAGTAAGAGAATGGAAACACCAACCATGATAGTGTGTGAACGTGATGAAACTATCTAAGAAGGGAGATTGGGACCCTATGGGCTATCCACACACCCTAGTTCCAAAAAAACACAACCTACAAAAAAGCTGTTATGAATAGGGTTCATTCAAATGAATCCCACCCATGGGAATTAATGAAATAGAAATTTGAAACCAAAAATGAGAGAAAATTTGACAAAAAACACTAAAAACTAACAATGTATATTTCAGGAAGCAACTAAAGAGGAGGATGATCCAATGAGAATGGGATAAAGGGCTCCATTCATGCACCAAAAACCACACAAGGGTTAGGGATAAAAGTTAGGGTAAATGGGGGAAGATGGTATATTATGAATTTTATGTTTTTAATGACCTGGGACGATCTCACAGTTTTTCCATGTTGTTGAAAAAATCATGCACCACCTGTGCAGTCGCCACTGCCCGAACAGGTACTAAACACATAACTAAACCACATGGTTATTTTCACAGTTCACAAACCCTGCAAAAATCATGTGGAAGCTTCTTCCATGTTCCAAACCTACTACATGACCATTCCACATGGTAAGTGCGACCATGTGAAAACTATGTGGATGCTCCTGTCCACTTCTTAGACTTTCCTCAAGGGTACTTGGACTAACTGTACGGTTTATACTAACCATGTGGTGCCCATTCAAAACCCTAAATCCCACCAAAAGATCAATAATCCATGAATTGTGACTATAACTCAAACCCAAACCTTTTTCACTTGATCCAAGACAAAGAAAAGAATAAAATATAGTAGTATTTATGGTTGGGTTGTGATAGAGAGAAAGGGATATATAATAATTTAGATATAGATAGATCTCATTAATAAAATCCAGATAACGATGTCGAGTATCCCTATGGAACAAAGAGCCACCATTACCAATTAAAAAAAGAAAATGTATCACTAAAGGATAAATTGTGGGGGACCTAAATCTCATTGATGAAATATAATTTTCAAGGGAGTACTGACACACAAAAGTTTACCCATGATATGTCTGAGAACATAGAAGTGGGAGTACTGAATCCAGGTCAAAATACCCACACCATTAGGGGGGATGGGATATACCAACTAAAATTTTACAAATAATGTGTTGGATCCATATGTGGAAAAATATGATCCACCATGGGGCTACTGACCCTGATGTAACTCTGAAGAACACTATTGTGTCTTAGAATCATCCAACCATGATAAAAAATAGTTATATTCTCATCATATCTCCTATCATATCTATGATATTGAATTAAAGGCCACTTTGACGACATACTTAGAATTTTACACAAGAAAGACTACTCATAAGTCTAATTCTGATCCCAAATAAGGAGATAGGAGGGGTACAAACCATGGGGGAAGGTACATCATGGGTTCAATATGGGAATACTCTGTGTATACCCATGCCATGCCATAATCACATCTTCCAATTCCAAATTTTTTGTGAAGAACATCATACAAGATGTGTAACTTGAGGAACACAACATGTGGTCCACTCAAGATGATGTGCGTGTACACCCTATAGAGTCTTATATTTTCATCTAGAGTATAACATAATGAGTGATTACTCACCCAGTTTTTGATATTTGACTCATCCTAAACCCTAAAACACCACAATACCCAATCTACAGAGCATGGGTTCTTCTATAAAACCTGATCCCTATTTGTAAATTTAAATCCAGGTTCATTTATAATACCACATTTTCATACTCCAAAAAATTATTCCTTCATTCACTCCAAAATATTCATTTGAGGCCCTAATCTATAAGGAAACTTCTTCATTCATCGATTTTGATTCCCCATTGTAAAAAATAGTTATTTTTATTTATCCATGTGATCCTGTCACACCATCCATAATCGTATGAGGTTTGTACCTCTCATCTAGATTTCATTTTCCAATATCATTTTGTATCACTTTAAAAAAACATCACATCAATCATCAATTACACAACACAACATGAATCCCAGAATTGAACACATCTCTAACTGGATATATAGATGAATCATCATCCTACCATAGGCCCATCAATAATAGATGAAGAACATGGGTAGTTATACACAATCATTAATTTGAGTTCATTGATGGCCTATATGAACCCTACCATCAACCAAAATTTTAGAATCAAAATAAAAAGGAAATTACAACCCGAAAAAAACTCTTGGGTCAATGGTAAATTGATAATTTATTAGGACATGGAAGATGGAGAAATTAACTACAGATTTAAAGAACAATTCACTCTAAATGAAAAATTAAAATAACAAAAAAAATATTTAAAAATAACAAATCCATACCATTCCATCAGATTGATCATTGATGATGAATTAATAAATGTTTATATCATTATTGATCCACCTTTATTTTGTTCGTTGACCAAAAAATTATCCTTATTCACTTATCAATGCCTCTCCCTATGGTATCTATACCTCAATCTCCTGGTTTATGAGCCTAAACCTAGTGAATATCCATAGATGGGATTAAATAAATGCTATTATAGGATAAAACATAAAAGTAGTTAATTGAGATAATTACTTAATTTAATAAATTTATATGATCCAATATCCAAACATGACTACACATTGGCTTGAGGTACGATACGAGTGAAATTTACATCACACCTTGGGTTAAACACATTCTAGAATCAATAAAATGCTCATTTTCCGATATGATACCCCAAACATGGGTAAGACCATTATTCCCAATATAATGTGTGTGTATGATTTAATATTTTTAATATATAAATACTAGGTATCATAAAAAACAAAACTCAAGGTCAACTCAGAAATGAAAGACATTATAATACTTCATAATATTCAGTGACTATAAATACCGTAACTAGGGTCGTTACACGATCATTATTGGAGGAAAACCCATTAAAATCAAATTATTAAAAGAATTCATGGACAATGGTGATTATATGTGTGCACATGACATGATCATATTAATTTGATAGTTTTAGTGGTGGCCATAATTATTAAGTTATGAGGTTGGAGACATAGTTGATGTGAGTCAACATCATTGAAATTATTTTGTATATATTTCTAAATCATTGGAGTAGAATAATGTATCTCACATAGCTAAAACTGGGTGAAGTGGTTTTCATATGTATATGGTAACACATTTACACCAGTATCCTTGAGCTAGTGGTTATTTTTCAACATTGGCACAAAATAAATTAGATCACATACCAATAGATCCAATCGATTATTAGTCATGGGCTTCCAGAAAAATATGTGGTTACAATATTATATTTGAAAACATTAAAGGAAACATTAAAATTATAGTGAGGTCATTCTTATTTCATCTAATATATCCGTGAATATTTCCCTGATCTATTATCGATATCGTTGGGAATGGAAGATGTTATAAATTTTTATGTTATATTTTCAATAAGGGAACAATTATAATATAATCAATATCAAAATTAAAAACTTATGAATAATATTTAATTAATAAATTATTACCATATATTCCATATAAGTAATATAGTAAAATGGGAATATATCAATAGATAAAATAGGAATGTAAATAATCATATGGATAATAAAAACTAGTATTATAATCATGGAATGTATTATGTAACACATCTAAATAATTCCATCAAGTCCTTGTTCCATGATATAATTAATATACCATTAAGTCCTTCTCTAAATAAATCAAAAATAATTTAGTAGAAATACACCAAATACCCTGAATAAATTATCCCAAGAAAACTACAAATGTATTGAGGGGTTATAACGGGCCCCACACATCACATAATAAGATTAATAAATTAATCATATGAAAATGGTGAATAATAAATATTATATAAAATCAATATAAAAATATTTATGTCAAAACTAGAAGATAGAGTATTAGTATTTCTCCCTCATCAATAACAGAACATCATGATCATAGCCAATCCAGGGTAATATGATGATTGTATCATTACAGTGTATCAATTTAAAATCACAATGGTCTATAAAATAAGTTAACATAAATAAAAATACATCTAAAATAACACTAGAACAATTATTAAGTATTTTCAATCTCTTTGGAATAAATTATTTAATATCTAATAATTTATAGACTATTAAGAATGATAATTTATTTAAAAATTACCATGGAAAATCTTAACATAGGATTTAAGGAAAAGAATATTATTTATGGTTGGAAAATCTACTAATATTGTAAGAGATACAATAAATAATCCATCAACATAGTCAGTAAAATGTTGCTTGGGTGGAAATTGAAAATAATATTCATTTTAATCCATTTTTATGATATAAAAAATCATTAAAAATTACATCAAACAATTTTTTTAGTATATTAAATAAATCCATGAAAACAATTATAGGAAATATGTATATAGGATAAATAAATTCCTGATAGTCTAGAAAAAACTGTTAGATTTATATAAAAATTTATTCTATAATTTATAGTACATAGAGAGAGTAAAATGAAAAGAAAATTTATAATTTCTAGAAACAAAAAATATATATATGAAAATAGATTGGGTTTATTGTAGAATGTTTTTATAATCCCCCCAATATAAATATAATCATTAACAGTCACAAATAAGTATGAGATTGTGAAACCCCCCCCCCCCCCCACATCGGTTACATTTGAATTATACCCCCTTGAAAGAAATAAAACCATATAAACATTAAATAAAATTAATATGAAGAGATTAATGATACATAAAATGAAATTGGTATTATAAACACAAAAAGTTGGTTTAATATTGATTATTCATCAAAGAAAGAAAGTTTAGATGACAAACCTTTAAAATGATCATAACATTGATGTGAGAATTAATCAAAAAAGTGATTATGTGTAACAATTGTATATCCCTATTAAAAAAATTTAGATTCAAAATTAATTAATTATTGGTCATTACATACATAATTTTTTCAGAACATACACAATGTATAATTAATATTTACTAAAGCAATAAAATTTTGTTAAGAACCCCCTTACCTCAAGCCCGACTGAATGCATACATATTTATTTCATGTATAATAAAGTTATATTAATTTTATACCCCCCAAACATCCTTTTTATGGTGTATTAACTTATTATTATTCATTTACCTTCATTTAATAAACGTATTTATATATTTATTAAATCATAGATGTTCATGTCAGATTTTTTGATAATATTTGCTTCATAATTACAAAATAACTTTGGAGGGTTGAGAATGGTAAAAGAGGTTAAAGATCCATAATCTATAAAATATTAAACGTCATTAATCAGTAATTTTCATAAAATAAATTAAATTTTAGTATCATCCAACAATGAATACCAAAAAAAGTAATCACATTGCTTTTTGGAGGTGGTAGTCTACACATATATATAAGCAACATTATAAATTTTTAACTGGTGGAAGGGTAACAATATAAGTAATATATTACATTTTTTTACTCATAATTATGTCTTCAATATTATATATTTATTTAATCTATAATAATAACCATACATTAAATATTATGATGGAAAATGAATCATATAATTGCATGGAGGTGGTAGTCCACTCATACACACTGACAATACTATCATTTCCAATTTGATTGATAAGATGTGGAAATGGTTATAAAAAAATCAAAGTTACATCTAAATATATTTTTAGTATTTAATTTACTATATTATGCTGAATACAACATATTTATAAGAACTATAAGAAGATGAAAAATTAAATTTTAAGGTAAGATTTTTACCTCTTATTTTAGAACCATATTTTTATTACACTATAAGCCTTTATAGGATGGTATTAGAAGAATAAAAATGTTACTATGATGTATACAATGAAGATATGAAGGAATTTTAGAATGTATTGGATAATCTAAAGTTTAATTTTTTTTGAATAAACAGAAGAAGATGTTCCCTTTTATAAGTGTGGGAAATGAATGACATGGTAATAATAAAATGATTTATATTTATTATATATCATAATCATGGAAAATTGTAAAAAAAGAAATAATTTTGAAGGTATTACATGATAGTTTCTAAATAACTTTATCAAATAACAATTATAGATGTTTAAGATACATTATAAACAATATCTTCTGGATTAACCACCTCATTAACCCATTTTTACATTAATTATACTAAGACATTTTATAGTCATTAAGGATCATAAATTTACTCATAAGTGTACAAGTGGCTCATAAATAGTCCATGACTAACATTTTATTTAATATTCTATCCAAATATGCCATTTCAAATATATTTTTTTAATAATATAATAAAAAATATTTTCTAAAAATAATATTAAAGTCATTTCAGGACAATTCATTTAATTTGAATTCAAATACTTCAAGACAACAATTCCATTCGAATAAAATCATAATTACAATCATTTATACTTTATTTCTACAAATTAAATTTGTGTAACAATACATATAAGATAAAATAATAATTTTATTAGTTTTAAAATATATTATAGAGGATTTTTACATCTTGGGATATAAGATATATACATGATTATTTCCTTATATATGAAATAATGAAATATAAAATTTAAATTATAGTGATAAATTTTTTATTTATTATTGTATATTTTTAAAATAATTCATATATACCTTCATGATTTCCTTGGGAAAAAATACATAATAAAGGGAATCTTTAGTTGTGTAGTGATTTAAAATGTTCAATAAAAGATATCATGGAATTAATTAAGTATGAATAATTTGACAGAGATTAATATTAATCAAATATTCTATATAACTAATATCATAAATAGGGAATATATCCATGGATAAAAAAGGAAGATAAAAATATCACATACTTATTAATCACTAGTTTCATAATGACCGAATTCATAATGTTTGATATCATAATGATACTGAAAATTCCTTGTTCTAAGAGATTACAAAAAAAACCACCAAGGCATCGTTCTAAGAAATCATAAATATTTCAGCAAACATACACCAAAATCCCATGATATTTTTTCCTTAGAAACTTACTGATGAAATAAGGGAATATAACAGCCCACACACCTCACTTACTAAGTCCACTAAATTATTCATATGAAAATGGGTCAATATTCAATGCAATACATAATCAACATAAATATCTATATATGAAAAATAACTTTAATAAGTGATTATTATTCCATAGTTAAAAATATAACATAATTATCATAATCTATCGAGATAAATATGGAGGATGGAATCATTCAAATATGAAGATAGTAATGAAAACGATTTATCAAAGGATGATGACATAAATGTAAATACATTTAAAAGAAAACATGAAAATTTCAAAAATAAAATAAAATTTTCTTATTGAAATCAAATATTTAAAATCTAACAATTTCATGAAAATTTGTATTTTTTTTATTAACAATCAAAAAAATTAATGTAATCATCAATTAAAAAAGTATTCATGAAAATAGAAAATTTTGACCATGTTGTATGCATTAAAATAATGATTCCTTTCACACATTCAATAAAAAGTGACTTATTCTGAAAAACACAATAAAATTACATTAAAATGTGTTTTAAAAAATCCTAACTTCTGTAAAAACATCATAAATATGTATTTGATGAATAAAAAACATTCATGAAAAACATTTAAAGGAAATATGGTTATATAAGATAAAAATTTCTAACCCAATAGAAAAAGTTAAACATCATTAAAATCATTTTTTCTTATTTATGAGTATTTAAATAGATGAAAATGAAAGGGAAACATTTAATCTATAGAAATAATTGGAGAATAGGATAATATATGGGCTTTAAGATATATATATATAATATAATGCCCCAAGGGATATTTAAACATAAACAATCCTGAATAAGGATGATATTTTTAAATAAACACTTTCCAGTTTGTTAACATTGAATCATGCCACCTAGGGAGAAATAAAATAAAATAATGCATTAAATATAGTCAATATAATAAAATTAATGATATAAAATATCAATGAGGTATTATAAACAGTACACAGAAGAAAAAAAGGGTGAATATTCTATGTCTCACAAAAAGAAATATGAGGTGAAAAACTATTACAAAGATCATAACATTGAAGTGAGGATTTATCAATGAAGTAATGATGTGTAAAAAGAAAAAATCCACGTAAAAATGTTTAAATATAATATAAATTAATCATAGGGAATTACATATATAATCATGGCCTAAAATATACAATGAAAATGTAATATTACATAGTGAAAAGAACTTTATTTATGTAACCCCTTTCATTATGTTCTAATCCTACATTCATAATTTATCTCCCAAATAAAAAAATTATATTTATTTTAAAATTTATTATGAATCTTTTCTAGTGTATTAACTTATTATAATCCACTTTATTTCATTTATTACAATTCTTTTTATATTTATTAACTCATTTTAGTACATTTGAGATTTTTGGGGGATGTTTGTTCCATAATCATGTAATAATATTTTTATATTGGTTGTGGTCAATGGGTTCATGGTTACTTCATTACAAAAATGTTAATCATTAAATAACTATCATTTTTATACATTAAATAAAATTTTGAATCACCCATAGAAGGGAGTAATGAAAAACTGAATCACATCACTTCACAGAGGTGGTAGTCCACATGTACACATAAGCTAAATTATCATTTTTAACATGTGGAAAGTTAATATGAAATGTAATATATTATATTTCAATTATCCAAATTATGTCATGAATATAAATTATATCAATTAAATCCATTTTAATAACCAATATTGAATGAAGGTGATGTAAACTGAATTTGGTCATTAGGTGGAGGAAGTATTCCATATGTAGACATGAACGATACATTAAATTCCCATATAATGGTAAAAATATGTCAAATAGTTTTCCAATAATTATAATAATTTTTCATCATATCGATGATTTTGGATTAATTAGTTTTGTATGGACCAATAGACTTATTATATGTATATGAATTATCTTCCTTTGAATGAGTCGAGTAAGATGATTACATATTCTTTATGATACCTCATTGGATTTCACCTATAGACTTCCTAAGAAGCTCTATGGAGAAGAATAGTATCTCAAGGAAGTTCACAAGGATGATATGAATGTATTGGGTTAGGTCTTGGCTGACATAGAGTGTTTAAAAATTATAAATATAAGATAAGTGGAGGTATCCTTTTATATGTTAGGGAAAATACACTCCTAAAATTAACTAATAGATAATAATATAATATATATTATATTAAATCATACGGTTACAAATGGAAATAATATTATTGCCCGAACATGATAAGGTTGTAATGCATTCAACCATCACCTATATCAAGATAATATATGAAATAAAATATTAATACTATTACCTTCATGTATTAGTTATAAATACCATATAAATTCATGGAATAATGAAATGAATTCAAAAACTATTAAATTTATTATTTAAAAAAGATTAGATTCTTTTTTTCAGTGCTTGCAAATGCACACTATCAACATTGGTTAAGCATTTAATGTAAAAATATCATCTATAAAAATTAAAAAAATTACTATCATTAAATAAATGTATTCATATTTAAAATGACAATATAAAACTGAAAAAAAATCTTTTGTTTTTCCCAAATATAAAAAATAGATATATTAAAATAAATGGTGTGGTAATTTTTAATTTTAAACTTAACACTATTAAAATGAAATTATCATATAAATATTTCTTCTAAATTTCTTATATGATAATTTAGGATGGATATAGTATAATAAATATTATTAAATTAAATATAGGAAATTGTTATATATAATTTTAAAATAATATCACATTTTGTCCTTAAATTTCTTAATTTAACCTTTACCATGCTAAATAATATTTACTATGGTTACTATTAATAATGAAAAAAATAAAAGGAAAATATTAACTAATTATGGATCTACTAAAAAAATTCAAGTTTAAATTTATACAAATTTAATAAATAAATTATAATATTACTTTGTAAAATACAACATATAATATTTTTTAGAGAAGTATTTTTTTATGAATTAAAAGAAAATTATACCAAGTTAATATATAATATTGATTCATATGGTATTTTTTATTTAATATTAAATAAAATATATTTTCTATTAGTATAAAATCAAATGAAAAATAGAATTCCTCTTCAAAATTACTTGATTTAATGGAATGAAATGATAATTTTACAAATATCAGTATAAGTCGTTATTTACTAAAAATTAAAATATTAAGATAAATGACAAAAAATCCCAGGAACAAAATATTGAAATGAAGATTTGAAAAATTATAATAATTTTTTAAAATTATATTTATAGTAGTGGATAAAAAAAATATAGTATCTAAAAACAAAATAAAAGGAAAATAATTAAGAAATAAAACATATTTTTTATTCCTAAAATGATATTATAGAAAATTTTGTACATATTTATTAAAAAATTATATAAAAAATAAAACTTTTAAAACCTTTAAAAATATTTTTTAATGTTTTTATTAATAATGAAAAATTCTAATTTACTGATTTCATTATAATAGTCACATAAAAATAATCCTATATTTGTAATATATTATAGTTTTTTAAGGATCAGTGTTTCATGTTATGAAATCTACCATGCCTAATTTTATTTAAAATAAAATTTTGTTGCACATCTTTTATAGACTAGATCTGGATAAATCATTTTGGAAATATATGAAATTGGTTTTACCCTAGTGTAAGCTATGTGAAGGGACTGTCCTTAGTAAGTGTTGGAAGAGGTGGTTTTCCCTAGTGTAAGGTTTAGAAAAAGGATTCACCCTTATGAGTTATGAGTGAATGGTTTTGATCTCCTTGGGATAAACAAAATTTTCGCCATCTATGGGCTATGGGTAGAGGTTTTCTATAGTGGTGGTTAAGGGAAAACAGATTAATTATTTGAGTTAAAGTGTTGATTTTGACCATTATTAATATTGGTTGAAGAGTTTCACCTTGGTTGGGTTAGGTATAAGAGGTTAGACCAAATTTTGGACTTTAGAGAAGGGTCTATCGCTAGTATGATGTTCTCATTTGGGACTTTAGTATTATTCACACAAGTGTGGTGCACCTCTGACAAACTATGTGTATTTTTCTCTAGTATTAGTGACCATCTAGGTCTCTCACACTAGTATAGGAGAACATTTGAATAATTGGTCTATTGCGATGTTTTTACCTTTATATGATATAATTAACCCTAATTTTAATAAATTATCAATGGGTTTATTCTTTATAATCTACCTATAGAAGGAAAAGGAATCATTGTTGAAGGGTACTTTTGGTGTCTCTTCCTCTATAAAATTGTGTTGTAGTAAAAGTCCAATCGGTCTATTTATAGGATAAGCATAAGAATTAGGTGACTGCGAGCTATTAAAAGAAGGTTTTTTTCCAATACAATTGGGGCATGGGTTGTAGTTTCCCTAGTTGTTCATGGAGATCAACTAGGTTATGTGAACCTTGATGCACATGATGTTTCTCTAGTTAAATAACCTCAATTCACACCGAATGACCTAAATTAAATAATGGTTTCCATTTTATGAACCTTTTATATTTTTGATTCAGTTTTTTAATTATATAAAGGAGCATAAAAAATTCTTTACACTTTATTTTCTTTGTAAATTCATCATCAACCATAAAAATTTGTGGATGATTCATTGAGAATAAATAAACATGTTGATGAAGACATGAAACCCAAGTGGTATCATCCAATATGTCGTGCCATATGGTCATTATACCAAGTTATGGACCAAAAATTAATAGTGAAAACCATTTGAAGTGAATGTGATGGCCTGAGGGTTTAGTGAATGATAATGTTGTACTATTTAGGGGATAAAACACTAAGGTAATGTTTGGGGTGAGTCTAAAATGTATCAAGTGTGGTCAATTTATGAGGAGTAACTAGTTGATGTTTTTTTACTAATCATGGTAGTGGTACAAAAATTAGCGTACATTCTTGACATGGTGAAGAATATCCAAAAATTCATCATCTAGTTTAGAAATAAAACAAAATGTAGGGTTTTATTATGATAATTTAAAATATTTATTTATTTTACTACTCCTAACAAAGTAGCATCAATTAGGTTCAAACTCACATATAAGGTTTGGAAAAATTCCCTAATAAAACAAAAATAAGAAATAATAAAATAAAAATTGTTGTTGTTGGTTGTGTAATGTAAAAATTTGATGCAATAATATAAAAGTGAAGAAATAAGCTTCAAAATATATAAAAATATGGACAAAATCATATAAGCAGGTCTAAGGTTGAAAAAGTGATAAATATACAGGAAATTTATTTTCATTGTTATTAAATTGAGTTTTCATTATTCATGAAAATTGGAAAACTCAGTTTCATATCTTCAATAATACAAATAGAATATACAATCTATGTTGTTAAAACTATGTGGGATGAATTTAACAATTCACCAACAAATTAATTAACTTAGATAAATAATTTTGATTTTTTTTCAAACTCAAATTTACATTTGATCTTAAAAAAAATAAATTCACAAGAAATGATTTCAGAATGATGTAAAAATTGATAAAAAACAATCTTTTCACTATATATGATGTTTTGAAAATAACCATATTCCTTTCAAAAAAATGTTACTATAATGCATTCATTACAGAATATAAATATTTAAATAATAGAAAAGTGATATATGAATATTATCTATAGTTTAGCTATAATTTCCTAGGAAAATATTCTCTCTTATAATCAAATTTTTCATTTGTCAAGAATCCCACCTATTGATCTAGGATTCAATACAATATTATCAATCTCTCATTTTAATGAATCTACATTCCATCATGAAATGAATCCCATATTTGCAGCTAATATTAATCATCTTCCATCTCATTGTGGTTCATGTTATTTTACATCATCTTTATTGTGGAGAATCTATTTTATCCCCCCATGATTGTCAATGCTCCATCTGATTCATGAATCTACCTTTACAATCATTATGAACAATATTTGGTGATGTTATTCTTTGTTTTCACTATCAAAGATCAAAATTTTCTCCCACATATATTACAAAATGTTTCTCTAAACATTATTTTTTTAAAAATAGTTTTTTATTATAAAGGATATATGTTTGTGATATCTTGAGTTAAATTTCAAAATATCTGATAAAATTATCTATATATTATGTTGTTTCTTAAACACATGAAATATACCACTCATTAAAACATGAATTCGTATGTTTTTGTGCCTTATTCATTATTAAACCCCACATAGTCTATTTTCTTTGTGATGACTTAATCATAATTTCAACCAATTTCTTCATGAAACATTCATAATATATGTAATTTTTGTCTAATATAGTCATTCTATAATCAATAATTTTATACTATAATAAAAGATATATTTTTAGTGTCTCAAAGTTCTCAAGTCAAATTAGATCAATAAACATGATTAATATCATCTTCAACAACCCATGAACACCATCACTAGTGGAAAACGTGAATACATTTATAAAAGGAGGTAGGATTGATGATAAATTAAAAACAACATCTGAGATTCGTTGAGTAATTATATCAACCTCCAAATTTATACCATCCAAACACATGTATCAGCATAAACATGGTAAAACAATACCACCTTCATATCTAACATTTCGAACTATATTGGGAATAATAATATATAAATATCGATATCTTGTGTTGTATTATCAGTCTAACATTTTCATCTAGAATCAAATCTTCGATATTCCTTATAAAAACATATTATTTAACAATTTTTTGTTTGTCTTGAGCTACCGTCAGTCATCAAATTATATGTTTCACTTATCATTGAACAAGCTCAATTCAACCATGACTAATCTATGTTTATTCATCCCAGATAAGACTAAACTAATTAACATAAATGGTTTTGGTACACATATGAAAAATAAATTCAATTTCAGCTTCATCAATTCATTCAAAACATTAACTTCTCTTTAAACAATGATTTTCAACAATAATCAAAAATAAATATTAGACGAACTCTTTTCATTAGAGAAATATAATCTTTTTGTGAAAAATATATGAGATCTCGCTTCATTATCATCTTTGATTATTCTACGTTCAACAGAATTTATTAATTAAAATATTTTATAGAATCAATTTATTGAACATTAATTTATACATGAGGCATAACAATGTCATATGATGAAGTCTTTTAAAGTATTATGAAACTATATTCATGAGAAAAACCATAGGAAACTCTAAGGAAAATTATTACGTCACATCATGTGTTATGAGAATCATTATTCCATTCTCAATCCAAGTTTTATGAAAATGATATAAGACATAAATTTATTATTTTATCACTTCTTTATCTAAATTCTTATCTGAACTAAATAGTCAAACTAAAATGAGAACCATATATTACAAAAATAGGACATAGACAAAACATTGTTTTTTAACAGTTTCTAAACATTGTAGAATAAGATTTGAATATTTTATTCAATGTAATATATTTTATAATAAATCCATTGAAGTTATAAAAAAATTAACCTAAAATTATAATCCAAAATAATATTTCAACTAAAAATAAAAAAATATCAGTCATGAAATATAATATAAAAAATCCAAGAAATGTTTTCAAATTTAGAACCAAAACTCATATTTTATAAAAAATCAATCAAATTATATTTTCAAACTGAATTGTAAAAAATACCCCTATATATAAATTATAGAATATCATAATATAAAAAATACTATTATAACAGAATGAAAACATTATAGAAAATAATAAAATTAATTCCACATTTAATTCCCACAAATTTAAATCTATAACAACCCCTTATTCTATAAATATATATCACATCATTTAGATGAATAATTAATAAATTTAAAAAACACATTACTAAGTGTTGTAATATTTTATTTTCTATGGGGACTATAAACAAAATAGTATAATTTCAGGATTGATCTTCAACATCAACCAAAATGATCTTTTTACATAGCAGTCCACTTAGGAATTCCCTACTATAAAATTTCGTCGCAAAATAGGGATGGAAAAAAAATTAGGTATTAGCTCAGATCCTTAGTAAGGGTAAACATTATTGATATAAATTAATGGTCATATAAAATAATAAGATAAAAATAAGTGTATATGGTCATGAATATAACAATTGATGTTTATAACCAGTCTTTCATAGATAATGATTGTTAGTAATTGCTTAAAATATTATCATTTTAGAAATAATTTCCTATAATAGTTATAATTCATTGTAATTTAATCAATAACTATAAGATAATTTTTTAAAAGTGTGGATTAATCATAAATATAAAAAAAATATCTTTATATGCCATGGTAAACTACCACGACCATCAACATAGTTTATCAATTCTTATCACATTTGACCCATTGTGGATTAGAAAAAACCGAATTCCCAAAGTGGATCTGGACACTCCAGTTTTCCTTAGTGGATTTGGATACAAATTTTTACCAAGTGGATGAATCCCACCAACTTATTTCCTATTTTATCTCATCGGAAATAAAACATTACCCAATGCATTTGAGGGTGATTTAGGTCTCACCCATCTAATAATTAAAACCATAATTATGTGTTCCACAATATCATAAAACTTAATCATATCATCAAATCATAACCTGTGTAAATAAAAAGAGTTTCATAAATTTTTCCCCAACTACCCACTTAATAACCTATAAAAATTAAGGGGGTTCATAAAAAATTCATCAGCATAAAAAGTATCCATATAGATAATGAAGAAGGAGGATGGAATCATGAAATTTTATCTCTATTATAGGATAAGTAACATAAAATAATTACATATTAGATGGGAAAATATTCTAAAAAATCTATAAGAACATTTCATTTGAAATATTGAAATTCAAATTTGAAAAAAAAAATTATAATTTAAAAACATTTGAGAATATTTTTTTTAAAAAATAATCTTGATATCTATTAAAGGAAGGTATGAAAATCATTTAATTTTTCGTTGAGTAAAATCACCTTTCCATTTTCAAAATAACATTTTGAAACTAAATATTCATAAATATTGAAATCCATTTATTTTAAAATAAAAATTGATAATAATAATTTATTATTATAATAATATAAAGTCTATAATATATTGAAATTATATTCATGTCTTATACATTATAAAAAATATTTCCTTCAGATTTTAATTGAAACATGTGTTGTTTTGAAAAAGATATAAAGACTCCACAAAAGTAATTTTTTAAAAAATAAAAAGTGTGTTAAATGTTATTTAATAAGTTATATTAAGAATTAAAATACAATTTTTAAATAATATTTTAAAAAAATTGATTTGGAAGAAAAAAAAAGATTTTGACCGATGTTTGAAATAATGAAGTCTTTTATTAAAGACATTGTTTTGAACTATTATGTTCATAAAGTGAGGAATTTCAATTAAAGACATTTATAATCATGAAATAAGTAGAGTATAATGAAATTAGTTAATTTATATATATATATTAATAACATTTCCTCATTTTTAAAATAAACCTAAATAATCATAATAAACTAAGAGACTATAACATAAAACTCATACCAATTTTGTATCATTGATTAAAAATACCCTTAAATTAATTAGATTAAATAAAATATATAATACCATCAAAATAATGTTATATTTTATATAAAATATATAATTTTAAGTATATACACCTTATATAAGAATATTATTGTATAACGCCACTTTTTCATCAAAGAAGAAAAATTGAGAAAAAATCACATATTGAATTGGCGACTTTTGAACCGAAAACCCCATAAAAGAGTGATAATAAAATTCATATTTCAATACACATAATATTTAGGTAAATAATCATAATATACCTTCACATAAAGTATATAAACAACATAAAGGAATGATGTGGTGAATATGGCATGTGTCTTTTAGGAAACAATAGTGAGATGAAAATACTTTACCTTAAGACAAGATATCCTTTCCACCAATTTTTAATTATAATTTTATTATAAATATACTTTAGAAACATGATTATATATTTCCTATTATATATTATTTAATAATTATATTTTATTACTCATTTCTTAACTATTACATGTTAACGTTCTTTTCAGGTAATAAATTTTTGGATTTTCCTGAATGTTGTGATTTTTTAATTTTGGTCTTCTTATATTTATCATTTTTTCATAATATATATAACTTTAGACATGATATATATATATATATATATATATATATATTCATTATAAATTTATTTATATTGATTAATAAAATTTATATATATAAAATGAAGACACCATTCTTTGAGATGGAAAGTCATACATATGCAAGAACATTATTTAAATTTTCATGTCAGAAATATGGATGGAAAGGTAAAAAATTTATTTTAATTACAGAATCATTTTTCTATCATATATAGAGAATATATTTATTAAAATTACCATTATTACCTTCCAATTAATTCATAAACAAATCACATTTATTCATGAGGTGATAGTTTGTTCTACACACGAATGACGTTATTATATTCTTGTAACATGGAAAGAAATATGTAACGTGTGTTATAAAAATTAAAAAAGTATAGTAATATCATAAAAAATATATATAAATAATAAATACATCATTATATCAAGCCGTTATATGTGGTTATGGAAAACTAATTACATCAATTTGAATGGTGGTAGTCCACCATACGACGAATGTAGATTTTCTAACCCATTTGATGGTAGATGAAAAGGATTTGAGTTTTTAACTTCACCTAATAACATCTAATTATATGGAATATAATAAGGATACTATATCATTGTCTATTAGAAAAAGTAGTAGTATTTGTTGGAAGAAATAAATTAAAACGCCCGTTTACAGATTTTGCCTCTTCATCAGATAACTTCATTTGGTTTTCATCAAAAAATTTCCAAGGTCAATTTTCTGAACAAAAAAAGGATTCTTGGATGATAAAAGGTTGTAAAGGATGTGATTTAGGTTTTTATTAGCTGAAAAAATGTTTTTCAAATTTTTAAAGAGGATAAGATACTTGGTGAACATTAGATATTAGGTGAGTGGAACAGTTGTATGTTTGTAAAGAAGAAGTTGTACCCATGTTTTACAAATTTAAAAACGATAAAAATGGGGAATTCATGAAAATAGAAAATATAATGTATAATAATTTCTATAATATTGGGTTTGAAGAAAAATTGAGTCATTTTTAACACTTATATTTTTATATTAACCACCATATAAACCATGTATTATATTAACAGTGGTAAATAATTTTTATTATTAATACTATTCATCATGATAAAAGATTAATTATTACCTTATTAGATAGAATTTATAATTATTTTTCAAAATATGGAATAAATATTTTCAGATTTCAAGTATTGAATTAGAAATTTTAATTTAAAATTATTCCAACTGATACAATATAAAATCAGGTTTTCATAGAGAAAATATTCATAAGTTCAAAAAGATTTTATATAAAACTTTAATACGATTAAAAATAAAATGATCCAAATTTGGTTGAAATATGCATAATGGAACTAATTTTTCTTCAAAAACCTTATTTAATAAGTTTGGATGTTTAAAAATATTTAAATTAAATGTAAATTCTTAATAAAAACTAGTAATTCTTAGTATTCATGAACAAATATATCTTCTCAAAAAATTCTCAACAATTAACCCAAAGATAATTTTTTCATGATTATTTATAATATGGAATTTATTTTTTCTAAAAAAATTCTTCAATTGTCAAAATTTATTTTAAAATAAGTGTAAAAATTGTAAACAAAACAACTATTTAGAATTAGAATGTAATTTTTAAGTGTAAAAGTTTATTTATTCTTATCCCATGATGATAAAACATAGAATATGAATGTTAAACATTTGATTTAATATATAATATATCATTTTAATTAAATTCAATCGATAAATGTGGTTTTTTCATTTATACTATTAAACATGTTTTTTGTATAAAAATAGTTATTCAGAAAAAGGATTTCTTTTAATTTCAATTTCTTTACATTTTATTTCATATTAATTTCTCACAAAATAATTATTTTATATGAAAGTGTAAAAGATATATATATATAATTTACATAATATGATTATTAATCACAATTCAAAGGGTTGTGTGATAACTATCATATAATAATTTATAAATAGTATATCTATTTTCAATTAAAATAAGTATTATATAAAATTAAATGTAAACACAATCTTACATAATCAAAAATCAAAGTTTCATAATACTCAAAATATCGAAATGGAGAATTTTTATGAAAAGTATTTTGAAAAATTTCATGGTGTTACATTTTACCAAAATTAAAATGAATTTAACCCAAACAATTCATCACGTTGATACCAATAACTAATAATTATTCCACCATATTACTTATTTAGGTTCCCTTATAGTTTCCTCAAGCAGGTTGTTTTTTTCACAATAAAGTTTACATTGTTGGTTAGGTTTTATTGTATAAGTTTCTTTGTATGATCTTGAATCACATAAAATGTTTTCATATAATAATGATCATTCACTAGAGGTATGCCCTCTGATTTCCATACACATTGTGGATCAATTATATTATTCCTTAAGAGATTTAAATAGAACCAATCATTAAAATGGGATTGGTTTAGTTGAAGCATAAAATGATATGTTATTTTTTTATATGATCATGAACTTCAAAAGGGAATGATATACATTGGGATACGTTTTCCCTGATATCCTTCATATATGAATTCCTAGAAAGGCCTTCCCACTAACATCAAATTCTAGATCAGATTAAAAATTATAAAAATAACATTTTTGTCACCATTTTGATGTCCTTAAAAGTTTTTGAATGGGTCTAAACTTCTCTACAATTTCATTTGTTATATCAGGTCCAAAATAAATTTATTTCTCAAACTTCATTCAAGGATGTTGGAGATCAAAACCTCTTTCCATAAAGTGCTTCATAAAGAGCCATATAAATTTTCTAGTGAAAGTTATTGTAGTAATAAAACTCAACTATCTAATGGTGTTGATCCCAAAACCTTTGATGAACATTGTAAAATATCATTACATATCATCTGTGTTTTTAATTTTTCACTCATACATACTGTCCTTGTGAAGATGATACATAGTAAAGAAACTCAAACCTCTATCAATATATTATTGAAGACTTATCCAAAACAAAAAGGTAATTTTTAGATACTAATCAGATATAGATGAATGTGGTACTTCATAAAACCAAACCACTTTCCTAATGTATATTCTCGAAGGAGGATCCAAATAGAAATCTTCTTTGGTACAAATTAAGTGTGCTTACATTAGAATTTGATCTACTAAAATCCATAATTACCTCCAAATCAATGATAAAATAGACCTAAATTTATACATTTCCATTAATAATATATCCATAAAACAAATTACTCCTCAATGAAACATCTTGTCTAAAAAATATACAAAACCAATGTGATTTTATTCCATAAATGTGTCACAAAATATATTTAATCTTAAAAACCTCACATCAGATAAAATCTCAAAATCAGTGTCTAATACCATGATTTTATGATAACACATAAACAGATAAACCCCCTATGTAATCCATAACTAATAATTTAATATTTCATTAAATCATGTATGCTTCCAAAATTATGACAATACTTATATTTTTCATTACTCTTATAACCAAAATAGTCATGAAATAATACATTCACAACATAATTCATAAATCAAAATACATAAACACTTAAATACATTCACATTATCTATTAGAATAGAATATGTATTTCCATGACCTAGGGGATAAACCTTAGTTTAGAAAATTTGTCACAGCCCGTCCCCCAGGGACCGTGCCTTGATTACCCCAAGCATGCCTTCCATAGGCTAAGTGTTGGAAACTAGCACCGGAAAGGCATATCCATAATAAAAGAAGGAATTTCCTTTTAACCTATTCAAACACACAATCCATGAACACTACATGATGTTACCATGAAGTACAACTGCAGTAGTAATGGTGTGTATTGAAAGTAAAAGGGGTCAGAATAAAAGCCCAACTGAAAGTTAAAACTATAACTGAAAAACATAAAACAGCTTCAGGAATCATCCACTAAGGATTATACATGAAGGGTAGGTACAGATCGTCTCCACTGCTCTCCATGTTAGAAAATATCATCCGTGTACCGACTGGTCCTAGCTCCCTCAAGTCTCATCCAAGCTTCTAGTCGTCTCTACAAGACAAAAAATTGTGCGGGAGAAGCCCATGAAGGGGTGAGTATAATAATACTTAGTAGGGACCCCAAGACCCCTGAAGGAATCATACAATTTCAAAAAGAAAAACCACAAAGAATGATCTCAATCACAAAGCACAAAGCGATAGACACATATCAAACCAGGTATAAGCAAAGCACATAAGTGCATATGATTAGTCGAGAAGCTAGATTATCTTATTCTATCGAGAGGCACTTCTTCGGAACATATGAAGTCTGAAAAACACATGATCGATAGGTACTAACCCCCACTAATCCACACAGGATCCGACCTGCCTAGGATCGATAGGTAATAACCCTGGTTGACCCACACAGGATCTGACCCACATAGGATCGGTATGCGTTGATCAACACAGGATTGCTGAGTGCTGAACACATAAGATATGACCCACATAGGATCGGTATGCACTGACCTGCATAGGATCGTTGAGCACTGACCCCCAAAGGATATGAATCAAATAGGATCGACAGGTGTTGACCTACACAGGATCACTCGGTACTAACCTCCATATGATCTGTCTTTATCCTCCACCTCACTACTACCCATTGGATTCCTAATCATAATACGCTTGATTATAGGAGAACCGGTCCTCAAGACATTTGTAATAATTAATCCTTCACGAAGTCCCATGAAGAAGTAACTCGATGATTCGCCATGTTATAAGGGTTACAACGCAACAAATGACACGTCAATTGGATGCCTGATCTGTAAGTTACAGGCATTTTAGTGCAGAGGGTCCGGTTTGATTCAGGTGCGATCCAACCCAGTCATACTCCAACATTCTCCTAAACCCTCATGGAGTATCTCAAAAGGATAGACTCGCTCCATGGATCATAGCGCCACAGACGGTTCATCAAATAGACGTATGGTTCGCAAAGGTCACTTATGCTTATTTAGGCCCGAGAGGGGTCCGAGTCCGGTCTGACCCGGTTGGACCGACCTGTTCCAACCTGAACTGGGCTAACCTAACCATGTTTGGGTTGACTTGACCAGGAACAGTTGGGTTGTTCCATGAAAGGCTCATCCCACTGGGCTACAAACTAGCTCGGCCTGCCCCGGATGGGCTGTGCCACAGCGGCTGGCGCGACCCTTGCAGGGTCACACGATCGGTTCTCATGAATGTATTAATGGAACAGTTTGACTATATAAAATGGTGGAACCACATGGCGTCGTGTCTTGGCTCGTAGGACCTACAGGATCGGTTCCCTTTCCATGTTCGCCACGTCTCCCTTCAATGTGGCGTGCAACGTCGCACCGTTTCCAGCTCCATGACTGACCCACTACTGGCCGCCTGTCTAGCCACTATAGCACTGAGAGGTGCCACTCTTCCACCATGGATGGTGGTTTCTGGTCGATGCTTCTATCCACTTACAATGGTCAATGGCACTGCTGCATCGGTGCCACGCCAGCGCTTCTACCGCAGGCCACTGGGTGAGCTCCGGTGGTCCGTTCTTCCTGATAAATGCACGTACGGTCCTCTCAGGATGCTGTAGTTTTTGAAAACCTCTCAGTTTCATGGTTCCTACAAGTTTAAAAATTTTCCCCCAATGACCAAAATAATAACAAGGTGATCTAGGGTCCGGGCATTGTTTGTTTGTCCCATGCGCTCCGCATTATCATGACAACAAGTGAAAGATAAATTAATCAACATTAATAAACTATAACATCAATTAATCATAATCCTCATAAATAAAGAAAGAAATAAACATTACACATGTATAAAATCAAAACCCTTACCTCATGATTCATTGGAGGTATTGTGGTCATATGCATGAGGAGATTCCTCATCAGAGTGAGGTCATCAGCGTTCGTCGATTCAGGATCATCACCACCCAAACATCCATCCTCTGTCAGTGGAAGACATCACATCACACCTCCACAATATCATTTCAAGGTGAATTCGTGTCAAAACTCCACCCTAAGCCTCACTTAAATATAGGGGAAAAGGTGAGTAACTCTCTGAGGAATTAATGAGGTTATTTTAATGAATGAGCATCTTAATTCCCCAATGGTGTGCTTACAAATCAAAGAGAGTCAAGCCATTAATTGTCTTGCCAAGCCACCGTTCCCCACCACTACCTCTCATCCGCTAGAGAAAATGAAATAAAATAACTTTCTAAGATATTTCATTATTTTTTCTGTAAAGTCCAAAATTTATCTTTTTCTCCTGACCAACTACGGTAGAAGTGAAGCTTCTCTTAAAAGAATCTTGGCATTGTGGATTCAACGGTACCCTCTTATTTCTAATCCGAGAAATAGTTCAAAAGACAGAATATTCCACCCATGAATTTACTGAACATACCATAATAAAATTCAGAAATTCATTCCGGGCACACCAGGCCTCGGAATCACGCACAGTCAATTTTTTTAGACTCGTATTAATCCCAAGTATTTTAAAAACATTACATGGGATTTTCAAGTTCTTGCATTCTTCCAACCTAATGGATTTTCATCTCTGAAAGCTACAACAAAATTAGGGGAACAAATAGGGGTACTGAGCACGCATCTGAGTCTCCCTCTCCTATGTTCTCTCCTGAAGATTCACATTCTTCAAATGAACTCGCACTATAGGAATTGACCACCCACAAAGGACCTTCTCCTGTTGATCCTCTATCTCCACCGGGAACTCTACAAACGTCACCCCATCATTGATTTCCATCTCTCCCTAGTGGATATCTTATGATGGATCATGCACATATCTCCTCAGCTACGACATGTGGAAATCATTATGCACCTGGTGCATCTATGGGGGAAGAGATAGATGGTACACCACCTCACCTACTCTGTTGAGGATCTGGAAAAGTTTGAAGAACCTTGGAGATTGATTTCCTCCCTAGCTAGACCTTTGTAATTCTCGTCATGGTGTGACCTTGAAGAAGACATGGTCTCCCTCCTAAAACTCCAAGGGTCTCCATCTCCTATTATCATAAGACTTCTACCAGCTCTCTGTAGTCTTCATCCGCTCCTGGATGACCTGCACCTTCTCTGTGGTAGCATGTACCAACTCTAGACTCATAAGTGCTTACTCACCTGGGTATGTCAAGCAACGGGGTGATCTGCATGGTCCACTGTACGAGGCCTCAAACAGAGCCATACCGATGGTGGAGCGATAACTGATGTTGTATAAAAACTCCACCAGTTTCAGGTGGTCCTCCCAACTACGGCCAAAATCTAGTACCCAGGAATGAAGAATGTCCTCGATTGTATATATGGTCTGGTCCATGTGACCTACTGTTTGAGGGTGAAAGGTGGTTCTCAAGCGTAGCTGAGTTCTGAAGGCCTCTTGTAATCCCTTCCACAGGTAGGATGAAAAACATGCGTCATTATCTGTGATGATCGTCGATGGTACCTTATGAATTCACACAATCTCTCGTACAAAGAGGCATCCAACGCTCTCCACTGATCCCTGCTCTCTGATGGGTAGGAAGTGGGCCGACATGGTGAGTCAGTCAATGATCACATAGATAGAATTGTATCCCTTTGTACGTATGTGGTAGCCCTATCACAAAGTCCCTTGAAATACCATCCCACATCCACTCTGGTACCTCAAGTGGCTGAGTTAAGCCAGATGGTACCTAATTCTAGTCCTTCACTTGCTAATAAGTGTGGAATCTGGATACAAACTTTTCCACAAATTTCTTCATCTTTGGCCACCAGTATTGACACTGGAGGTCTTGGTACATCTTCGCTACTCATGTATGTACTGCCAATGGGGATGTGTGGAACTCCCTCACCACCACCTCTTGAAGCATCATTGGTACAATAATGTGTCTTATAATGAGGAAGACGTGCTCCCCACCTTTATAAAATCCATCAAGAGCCTTTACTAAGGATATATGATCTTGTTAGGTCTCACAATATATGTCCCCAAGCTATGCCTCCGAAGCTCAGTGAAGTAGTGGGGGAGTGACAGTCATAGACTAAAGGTAAGATTCCCCCTCTCTATCCAGAAATTATATCTGAAACATGACTAACTACACTATCACCTAGCTCAGAAACTACAGACCAGACCACCTGCTGAGTGAATCTTCTACTACGTTCCCCTTCCCGGGAGTATAGACTATCTCAAAGTCATAGTCCTAGAGGAACTCTATCCATCAACTCTATCTCAGGTTCAGGTACTTCTATAAGAAGATACGACTAATACTTTGTGATCAGAGTAAACAGTAAATCGTTCACCCATCAAGTAGTGATGCCACATAATCAGTGAAAAGACCACTAATCCTGACTCCAGCTCATGGGTAGTGTAGTTCTACTTGTGTTGTATCTATTTCCGTGAGCCTTAGGTGATCACCTCTTTCTCCTGCATGAGGACACAACCCACTATGGTTTATTATGTGTCACAATAAACTACGTTCCCAATGCCCACGTCTGGTAGTCTCAAGATGGGAGAACTCATCAGTATCTTCCTCAGATAATGGAATCTCTACTGTCACTTCTCTTTCCAGAAGAAATACTTCCCCTTCTAAGTCAATGTGGAATAGAGTGCATCAACCTAGTAGAAGTCAGGAAACAATCACTGGTAGTACCCAACCAATCCCCGAAAACTCCGCACCTCGGTCAAACTACTAGGTGGATCCCAAGAAAGAACTACCTTTATATTCACCAGATCCACATCAACTCCAACCTCTGAGATAACATGCCCCAGGAAGTGGACTTACCATATCCAGAACTGGATCTTAATGATCTTGACATAAAGTTGGTTCTCTCATAGTGTATCTTGGACTATATTTAGGTGTGTGGCTTTCTACTCCTCCAACATCATGTATATAATGATTTCATTGATGAAGATCACCATAAAGAGATCGAGGTATGGTTGGAAGATCTTTTTTTTAGCCTCATGAATAGTACTAGACCATTGGTCATGCCGAAAGGAATCAACAAGAATTTGTAATGGCCATACCGACACTTGAGGGCTGTCTTCGGTACTTCATCGTCTCGTACTCTGAGATAATGATATCCAGATCTGAGTTCTATCTTTGAAAACCATTGATATCCCTTCAGCTAGTTGAAGAGATCGTCAATCATCGGGAGTGGATACATGTTTTTCATGGTCACTTGGTTCAGTGGCTGAGAGTCCACACAAATCCTCAAGTTCCTATCCTCATTCTTGGAGAACAAAAATGGGGATTCCTAGGGAGAAACACTGGGCCTTATGAACCCCTTTCCCTATAATTCCTCCAGTTTTACCCGCAACTCCAGAAGCACCTCAAAATCCACCTGATATGCTGGTGTAGATATCGGTGTTGTACTAGGGTACAGGTCAGTGTAAAAGTCTACCACTCTGTGACGAGGTAGTCTCGTATCATCATCAATAAAGACATCAGTATACTTGTCCACCAGTACAGGATATCTCAGACTCCCCACGTCAACCGCTCCAAGGGTGATGCTAGCCAACTGGTGAGTGATCGGTTGCACCCTCCCCCAAGAAAGTCCATTCTGTGCTGCAAAGGTTTACTTCTCACCAGTGAAGGTAAAATTGATCCCCTCCTCATGAACACATCGCACTTTGACCATAAAATAGTCGACCTGAGCATGGAATGGGGATAGCTAGTTCATACCCAAGATGACATCATAAGGCCTCGATGCTGATACTAGGAGATCCCAACCAAATCTCTCGCCTCATAGAGTGATTTCACACTTCCTGCACCAGTGTGTAATCATCAAATCTTCTCTTGTAGGTGTCTATAATTATAATTATCGAGCCAACTACTACATTGGAATCTCTGATCTCTGTACGAGTTCCATGAAAATGAAAGGTTGAATTGAAACTAGGTTTATAAGTACTGTAACTAGTGTGTAATATACACATATCATACCTCTAATCATCTCCGGTGTGTCGTGGTCATAGGACTCTACTGCATGTACTTGTGCTCGCCCATGTCCACCAACTCCCTGTGATTAGGGTGGACCTCCTGATAGTGGTGGAAGTAGAACCTCAAATAGTCACCCACCTCCTACTGTACGGCTTGCTCCTCTGTCTATTCTGCCACTCTTCGGACCTACACACTCGAATATATACCTTTTCCTTGGCGGTCCCTCGACTGTCTGATGATCGTCATTACAGAGGGTCGGGTAGTCACGAGCCATGTGACCCTGCCCGCAACACGTGAAGCACAGTCTACCTACAAGCTTATCTTCTCTGCCTCGCAAGCTCCGCACCTCTGACCCTACATCCCAGGGTTGTACACTGGTGGGTCTAGTCCTCCTGGACCTTTGTGTTATCTTTCTACTGCCTCTTGAATATGGATTGTCTTCCTGTCATACGGTGGTGTCTCTCACAGTTAGTTCCTGCTCATATATGAACCTGTCAAACACCAATATTCACTCAAGCACTCCATCCAACATCAAGAAATTCACCAATATCATTGATCCTCTGATCTCTCACTGGAGACCCTGATCAAAGGTTTAGGCCCTAAAAAAAATGTCACATACCATGTCTGTGGAGTAGCATGAGAGGATAGTGATTCTTGTCGAGTACTAGGCCACTGATAAGCTTCCCTGCTTTAAGTGTAGCAACTCCTTCATATGCACTGAGCGTAGTGTCGATGGAACAAACTCCTCCCAGAAGAGGGTCTCAAATTCCATCCAGGTGAGGGTAGCCTCATCATGTTTCTGGAGCATTAGGATCCACCATCTCTCTCTTGTGTGCTGGAAAAGGCTAGAATCTAGGATAACCATCAGCTCTACTGGTGTCTCAACCAAGTTAAAAAATTTAGTCATAGCCTCCAGCCAGTCCGTAGCTGCCTGGGGATCTATGTCGCCTCAAAACCTCAGAGGCCTCTATCTCTGGAACTCGTGCAACAAACTCAGTTGGCATGAATGTTCTTCTAGTAGGGATGGTGGAATCTGCTTCCCAATGGGTGGTGGTGCTACTAGTGCACAACCTGAAGTATCTACCTCAGTAAGAGGGCACTGCACCGAAGCCTTATTGCTCGTTGGGCTGCATTAATGTACTCTCTCAAAAATACTGGCTGGGTGGCTATGTGGTGGATTCTTGAAAAGAAAACTTTATTCCACGTTCAATAATTTGTACATGGTTAGCTGAATCAAATGAGATCAAAGTAAAATCATTTTTAAAACACACAAAATTAGTGTTTTTGTGCACTGATTCAGAAATCATAATTCAAGGTCATGGTGTATGGAAATGTCGGCCGCCATACCAACACTGGACTCCCAAACTGAAAACTGGACTCAAAACACTTATCAACTCTATTACTCTATTAAAAAGATCAGAGTCCTAGTTCTTAGGTAGAACTGAATCCTATGATACCACTTTGTAACAACCCATCCCCTGGGGATTGTGCCATGACTAACTCAATCCAGCCTTCCATTGAACAAGGGTTAGCGACTAGCCCTGGAAAGGTGTATCCATAATATGGGAAGAGATTACCTTCAAACCTATACAAACACCCAATCCTATAACACAACAAGATGCAACCACGAATTAAAACTACATTATTAATGGTGTGTACGGAATGTAAAAGGGGTAGTAATACAAGCCCAACTGAAAGGTACAACTACAACTGAAAAACAAAAAACAGCTCCTGGAATCATCCACAAAGGATCCTACCTGATGGGTAGGTATAACTCATCTCCACTGATTTCCAAGTTAGCCAATATTTTCTGTGTACCACATGGTCCTAGCTCTCTGAAATCTTAGCCAAGATTCTCATCATCTTCTCAATACCCAACATGATGCGGGTGAATCCCATGCAAGGGTGAGTATAAAAACACCCAGTAGGGACCCTGAGACCCCTGAAGTTCTCACATAATTCCCTAAAAAAACCACAAGTCATGGTATCAATCATAAAAAAAATAGACATATCTCAAACCATGTGTAAGTAAATCACAGAATTACTTATAATTACTCAATAAGCTAGATCATTTTATTCTATCGAGAGGCACTACTGGTGACCATACGGAGTTTGACCCACATAATATCGATAGGTACTGACTCTTTCTGACCCATACAAGATCCGACCATCCAAAGATCGATTGGTAATAACCACCGCTAACTCACATAGGATCTAACACACACAATATAAGTACATACTGACCCACACAAGATCGATGAGAGTTGACCCACACAGGATCTGACCCACAGAGGATCAGTATGAGCTGACCCACATAGGATCACTGATCGCAGACCCACATAGGATCTGACCACACTAGATCGATAGGTTCTGACCAACAAAAGATCGATTTGTACTAACCTCTATATGATATGTCTCCAACCTCTGCCTCACTACCATCCACTAGATTTCCGCTCATAGTATGCTTGATTTTGGGAGAACCACTCCCCAATCCATCAGTTTTAATTCAACAATCACAATGTCCCATGAAGAAGTAACTCGATGAATTGTCCTTTCATAAGGGTTCTAATGCAACAGAAAACGTGTTAACCAAACGCTTGATTTTTATGTTATAGGAATTTTAGTGCCAATGGACCGGTTGGAATCAGGTACTATCCTACCTATCCATACTCCATCTTTATCCAAAACACTCGTGGAGTATCTCAAAAGGACCATCTCGGTCCAAGGATCCTAGAACTGCAGACGGTTCATCAAATGAATGTTCGGATCATAAGATACTGTCACTTATTCGTATTTGGGCCCTATAGGGGTTTGTGTCATGTCCGACCCGGTCCGACCCAGTCTTGGCCGACCCGAACCGGTTCAGACTGCCCTGAGCCAACTCAATCCGGATCATCCCTAGCCTGGGATGGCCCGGTTGGGCTGGGCCATGGTGGTTTGGGCTTCTGGATGGCGCAACCCATGTGGGGTCATGCAGTCGCTACTCCTAAATAGCTCAATGGAGTCGTTCGCCTCCATTAAATGGAAGTGCCACATAGAGCCGCCTCTTCACCAACGTGACCCATAAGAGATGGTCCCTTTCCAGCTCCACTGTAGATATGAATTCGTGGATCCCTTTATCATGGCATGGGATGGCGCGCCACCTCCACCACCATGGTCGGCCCACAGCGGGAAGTCGGTCCGACTGATGTGATGCCGAGGGGCGCCGCTCCCGTCCGATCATGTTGCGGTGCCAGTGCCACACAAACACTTCATCCATGGGCCACCGAGTGAGCTTTTGTGGTCCATTCATACTTTTATACATGCCTATGATCCTCTTGGGATTTTTTCGGCATTGTGCGCCTCTCGGTTTCATGGTTCTGACGAGATGAATAATTGTCCCCCAAAGGACGAAACAAGAACAAGGCGGTGGAGGGTCCCAAGCATTGTTCGTTTGGATCATTCCCTCCAAATTAAAATGATAACAAGTGGAAGATAAATTAATCAAATTTAATAAACTATAACTTCCATGAATCATCATTTTCTTCAAGAAAGACTGAATGGATCACTACACGTGAATTAAATAAAAACTCATTCCTTGTGATTCGTTGGTGGAATCGAGGTCACTGGTGGAGGGGAGTCCTCGTCAGAGCGAGGTCATCAACGTTCATCATTCCCAGATCATCTCCACCCAAGCTTCTATCCTTCATCAGTGGAAGACTTCGCATCACTTCTTTAGAGGTTCCTTGCATGGTGAAGCCGTGTAAAAACTCTTCCTCGAGCCTCAATTAAATAGAGGGTGAGAAGGTGAATAATGCACTAAGGAATTAACGAGGTTCATTTAATTAATGATCCTCTTAATTCCTCAACACTTCAGTTACAAATAAATAAGAGTCAATCCATTAATTGGATTGACAAGTCACCATTCCCTACCACCACCACCCATCCGCTGGGGGAAAAACCTCTTAAGTTATTTTATTATTTATTCTGTAAAATCCAAAATTTAACTTATTCTCCCGACATACTAAAATTTAAGTGAAGCTTCCCATAGGTGTATTTTGGTGTTATGGATTCAAAAATTCCCTCATATTTTTAATCTGAGAACTAGTTCAAATGAATGAAAATGCCACCTGGGCATTTACTAAATGTACCTTAAAAAATTTCAGATATTCATTCAACTCACACCGGGCCTTGGAATCACGCGCTGTCAATTTGTACAGACTCGTATTAAACCCAAATAATTTTAAAAAAATTACATGTAATTTTTGGGTCATTACATAATTGACATGGATAATCCCTATGTTCCCCTAATAAATTACATTGAATTACTTAGAAAATCATTTCTATATAATCTTCATTTCATCATATAAAACATATTCCTCTTATGTTTAGTTATTATTTATGGTGCTTATTCACACCTTCTTAACATGTATGTAAATGAATATTATTTAATATATATACATTACCATTTAAAATTTCCTAAAAATACCATCTTACTCTATTTATATGTACGGTTTGGGAAACAGTTTTCCAACTGTGCAACAACCGTGTGCCTTGGCCAGTTTTCCCAAAAAGATGGGTTTTGGGATCTGAACACAAGCCCCAAACACACTCAAAACCTTTTCTAAACGATCTATAATCCATATTATGTATGAAGTAATGATTTATAATGAAATTAATGGATCCACAATTGAGTGAAAAACTCAGTTCATACAGTCTTACCCCCTTAAAAGAACATGTCCCTAAGTTCTCCTTCAAATGGTAAAGAAACACTGTTTGAGAACAACCTTGGCCATTGGGAAGGTGCATTGTCTTCCCTCTACCAAGTCTCATTATATACTCAGTCATGCTACCATAGCACCCATACGATAGGGACATACTTCCCTCAAAGAGACTTTGTGCTTCAGACAAACATGCATATTAGATATTCCTCAAAGGTATCATTGAAATATAATTCAACTTCTTCATGATCAAAGGTGTGAGATGGGTGAGAATTATATTGGAGAATTTGTGAGATGTGAAAGATTTTTTGTGTGGAACGGTACCTCTATGGTATTAGTAACAGATAGGTTGCTGGACCAACTCTCTCTTGGTTCTCGAATGACCTTACATAATGGGGAAATAAATTTCTCTATTTTCATAATCATTCATTCCCTAGCCTGGGCGATACCCAAATGAAACATGGTCCCCAATGTCGAACTCAAGAGGTCATCATCAGCGATCAACATAAGATTTTGGTCTAGAATTAGAGGTATTCATATGATTTCTGATCAGCTAAAATTTCTCTGAAGTCTACTGAAGGAGATGAGGACATAGTAGGTTGGCCTCTCCTACCTCTAGCCAGCACATGAGTGAACAGAATTACTATAACGACCCAAAGTTTCATTAATGGAAATCCCTCTTAATCTAAATAAATGTCTCTTTATGTTTATATAAAATTTCAACTTCATTGGTTTTATGTTAAGAATTTTGATCGTTTCTAATATAGTCGTTGAAGAGTGATCACATGATTAGTATAAATATAGGGCTTTAACACATCCATTTTACTTAGACAAAAGAAGTGATGGCCTCTTCTAGTAGAATTGCTCCATACGAAGCCCATTTTTCGGAGCTCGGAAAAGAGGTGGCTTCTTTGGGCTTCGCACTTGACCAATCCCAAGCTGAGCTTCATCTTTTCAAGCTTGAACGTGACCGTCTACAGGAAAAGTGGAAGTTGATTGAAATTACCACTCGAGCGATGCTATCGGAGCCACCCCAAGAGTCTGTCAGCATCGCACACCTTACCCTTAGGTCTTATGCAGCTGTTTTAAGGGGTTATGTAACCAATAAGTAGTACTATGTTCATGTACATTATTTTTTTTGTATATAATAATAAATATAATTTCAAGTCATTTTTGATACATTGTAAATAGTTTTTAAAGTAGAAATGGTGTTTTTAGTTATTATTTAATTAATAATTCAATTTTATTAAATTAATGGATTTTTGAATTAAATAATATTTTAATAAAATATTATTATAATTTTTATTAAATATAAATGATCATATAAATTTATGAATGCAATTAAAATTTTTATTAAGGTTTGAAATCCATTTCTGTCAAAACCCGTGAATTTTAGATAAATGTTGGTTTTTATTTTAAAAGTGAAAATTAACATATTTAGAAAAAAATTTAGATAAAATAAATGAAATTTCTGGAATCAAGACATCGATATTATCCAACGGTGAATTTTTCATAATTTTCTGAGACAGTCAAATTTTTGGGTAAAAATTAAATACCGTTTAAATATATAATGTGTTTTATGACATCATAATGACCCAATGGTGATGTATAAAATATCATAATCCTTATGTTCGGAAAATATATTTTTTATCATTAAAATAATTTGATTTTTGGATTTGTTTGACTTACTTTTCAAATCATTAATGAACCCCTCAAGACTTATTCAACACTTTGCCTTTTTAAATTAATTTCCATGGGAGTGTGACTCACCTCCACATAAGCAACCTTATTATTTTAAGAATTTCGGACCTTTGACTTATAAAATAATTTTTTCCTCTTCCCTTTTCCAAAAACCATGGGCAAAAACCACGGGATGGTTTGTGGTTTGGATTAATTTAATATAAGGGGTCCCAAACCTAAATAATAAAGAATTCTCTTACCTTTCCTATAAAAACCCACCCAATCTCCCAATTAATCCTCACTAAAATCCCTTGAAGTTCGTCCAACCTCTTCCCTACTCTCTCTAGAATCCTCCCAAGGTGCCCCAAGCTCCCAAGAAGCCTCTCACAAGCCTCTCTCTAGCCTTTGGAAGCACACTTCCAAGTACATGTTTTTTCTTCCTTTCTCATTTTCGTCAATTTTCTTTAAGTTGTATTGCCCTTTTAATTTCAATTATGAATGTTGGGGTATGGTTTTACACCTCCCCCATACTGCCCTATTATTGTTTGAATGATGTGAGACCCCTTTCACTCTCATTAAATGCCTCCCATGTACACCCGTTACTATGCCGAAATTCCGAAAGGAACTTCTCTCTCTTCTTTTACATTCAAGCAATACTTTTGTATCATGAATCTAAATTCCATTTCAATTGTTGGGAAATGTATCTATATTACCTCCTTACTATCCATTACATGTAAATATGATGAGGAACCCCTTTCTCTCTCATCAACCATTTTTTTAGGAATTCTTATGTCACGCCCTTATGCTGCTAAAATCGCACCGATTTTCTAAGCCAATGTCATTGTGTAGTGGATACCATTCCCATTTCTCCATCAAGGGTATTCACATTTATGCACATTTACTTATTTATTTTAAAGTTTCATGTATTAAATCCACATTCCTTTATCGTGGAATAAATTATTACGTTTGAATCCATGTTTTATGATCCATGTGGCACACTTATTCATGAAATGAAATGTTTAAGAAGGGTGCGCCCTTATAGCGCTCCAATGCATTGGGTAAAGTATAGTATCATGATACATAATGTGGAATGAGTGTTTACTCATGCTAATTCAAGTGCAACGAGGTTTACTCGTGCTTCATGTGCAATGAGGGTTTACTCATGCTCCATGTGCAAGGAGCCTTGGCTCCTGCTAATTCAATGTTAAGTGTTGTTGCCACATTTCCATGTTATGATTATCATGCTTTTTCATGCCTTTATGTTCATGTTTATTTTATTCTCTATTGATATGCCTATTGCCTAACATGTATTTTACTCCACATTTTATTCCATGTGTACTCCCTTACTGGGCTTTATAGCTCACCCTTTTCTTATGCATGTCCTCAGGTTATCCCATGCAATGCTAAGTACGAGGGAATGTAGTGATCATGTAAAGGAAGTTTTCTATAAAGATATTGTATTTCATGTTTTGTGTTTTTATTTAATTATCCTAAGACCCAAAGACACTAAACCTCTTGATCTTCTTTGTTGTATCAAGTGATGTTTTATGTAATAAAGCATGTTTAAGTTGTAATAAAAAGAAGGGTTGTCATAGTTGGTATCAAAGGATAGGTTTAGTGATTTTTGGGATTAGGAAACCCTAGTAAAGCCTTAGATACAAGACTAAGTATAATAAAAACATCCCTAAGATTTGGTAAATACTAAGTAAGTGGTTAATCAAACAAATACATGCCTGTCTGGATACGAGCAGGTAGAGGTGGATCTGGCACAGATGTATCCTAGGGGTAAAACCCGAAAACACCACTTTGAGCTAGACTCGAACGGGAACTGGTGAACGACAACGGGCCTTGTTTCCCTCTTCGTTACGACACTCCCAGGGGATATGTTTTGATAAATTCACAATCTTGGTATGAACCCTTATTAAGGGAAAAATTCCCTTAAGAATATATGTTAGAAAGTAGATCGTGAAAAGCCTAGATTGAATCCTATAGACTCATAAGTTAAAGAAAATAATGTTTATTTATAAGGCATCAACTTTTGTCTTTGGATTACCCTTTATGTGTTACCCCTAACTTTCCTTTTATTCCAGCCAATGGCCGGTAATAGGAGGACTCGGGCTAACAACCGTAGTAAAGATCAGTGTGATGACTGTACTAATGAGATGCCCAATCCAATGGGAGAGGGAATCGAGAACATTGTCACGCTTCTCTCTCAGCTAACTCAAGTTTTGAATAGAAACACGGGTCAAGAGGAATGTTCACCCCCACCCCCAAGAAAGAAAAAGTCGCTATCAAGAGCTTCATGAGAAAAAGGCCTCCTACTTTTAGTGGATCATCTGATCCCACAATCGCTGAACAATGGATCTACTCCATTGAAAAGATAGTCTCCATCCTCCAATGTTCTGAACAAGAGAAGGTTCTCCTGGAGGATTATCGTATGGAAGGTGAAGCTGATCAATGGTGGACGTTGATCAAAAATACGAAGCCTGAGGAGGAGATTGAGGTGTTGGAATGGAAGGATATCTGGAAGATGTTTTTTGATAAATATTTTCCGCACACCCTCCGGCTTAAGATAGAAAGGGACTTCCTTTACCTCAAGAAAAAAGATGAAGAATTTGTTGGAGCGTATGAGTCAAACTTCACAAGGCTTGCACGATACGCTTCCGGCTTTGTAGTTACCCCCGAATGCAAGGTCGACCGCTTCTTTGGTGGGCTGAAGCCTAGCTTGCGGAAAGCATTAGTGATCCGTGACTTCGACAGCTATGAGGAAATTGTATGATGTGCCCTCAAGGTCGAAATGGAGATCGTGGAATCACAGGGGTATCATGGGGACAATAAGCGTAAGGTGGACTTCAATGCTGGTGGTACGATGGATAAATCCAACGGTGCTAAGAAGATCCAGCACCCCACTTGCCAAAAGTGTGAAAAGAAGCACCCTAGAAATTTCCTTAAGGGGAGGAGAAAATGATTCAGGTGTGGAAGAGAAGGGCACCTAGCTATTAACTGTCGGTAAGAAGGACCCGCGGCTGTGACAGAGGAGAGGAATGATCTGTTCGAACCTCAACGCATTGTTCAATGCTACAAATTCAAAGAACCGGGTCATTTTTCAAATCAGTGCCCTAATCCAAGGGTTATTGGAGGCAACCAACAACCTCTGAGACAACAAGGAAGAGCTTTTGCCATCACTTCTGTTGAAGTGAACCCCGACAACGAAGTGGTGACAGGTACGCTAGTTATTCATTCATGAATAGTGAATGTACTTTTTGATTCAGGTTCTACGCATTCTTTTATATCTCCAAAATTTAGTAGAACAATCCCCGAACCACCACAAATTATGGAAGTAAAGATGTCGGTGAGTACGGAAAATGGGGCAATCATTGTATCCTGTGAATATAAGTCCTCCCCTGTTATAATCTGTGGATTTAATTTCCCGGCGAACCTCGTCATACTCCCATTGGTGGAATTTGATGCAATTTTTAGCATGGATTGGCCTTCCTTATATAGATCCAACATAAATTGTCGGGAGATGGAAATCACACTCCATATGGAGAATCAAACCCCGATTCTTTACAAGTGTCTGGAGGAAGATGAATCTACTTTAGCTCCATCATCTCAAGGATGGATATTACTGCCTTATGAGCACGCATATCTGGCTCAGATGATTGAGTCCAAGGAAGAAACCAACCTTGAAGAAATGCCTATTGTGAGGGAATTCGCTGAAGTGTTTCCCGAGGAACTGTCTGGTCTTCCTCCAAGAAGAGATGTTGAGTTATCAATTGAAATTATACCTGGGGTGCTACCAATATCCAAGACTCTATATAGAATGGATGTTTTGGAGCCTGAAGAGCTGAAGAAACAACTACAGGAGAATCTGGATAAAGGGTTTATACACCCAAGTGCTTCACCATGGGGTGCACCAGTCCACTTCGTCAAGAAGAAGGATGGTTCAATGCGGCTTTGCATCGATTATCGTGAACTTAACAAAATCACGATAAAGAAAAAGTATCCTCTACCAAGAATCGATGACATGTTTGATCAGCTGCATGGAGAAAAATACTTCTCCAAGGTGTATTTTCGGTCGGGATATTATCATGTATGGGTGAAGAAGGAAGATGTCCCCAAGACTGCTTTTCGTACAAGATACGGGCACTATGAATTCATAGTAATGCCTTTCAGACTCACCAATGCTCCAGGAATATTCATGGACTTGATGAATAGATTCTTTAGAGATTACCTTGGAAAATTTGTGGTAGTCTTTATAGATGATATTCTAATATACTCCAAAACCAAGGAGGATCATGAGGAGCATTTAAAAACTGTACTAGAGACTTTGCGCAAGGAGAAGCTCTATGCAAAGTAAATCAAGTGTGAGTTCTGGTTGATGGAGGTCTCATTCTTGGGCCATATCATCACAAGCAATGGGATATCTGTGGACCCCTCCAAAACAGATGCAATTGAGGGATGGCCGAGGCCAACATCGGTAACGGATATCCTTAGCTTCTTGGGGTTAGCTGGATATTATCAACGATTTGTGAGAAATTTCTCACGATTGTCCGACCCTCTTACCAAGATAACTCTAAAGGGAGTAAAGTTTTCTTGGAGTGATGAATGCAAAGAAAGCTTCAAGGAGTTGAAAAGAAGTCTTATCACTACGCCCATGCTCACTTTACCCACATGTGGGGAACTTTTTGTGGTATTCAGTGATGCATCAAAGAAGGGATTAGGTTGTGTGTAGATGAAGAATGATAAAGTGATATCCTATTCCTCAAGGCAGTTGAAAATCCATGAGCGAAACTATCCAACGCATGATCTGGAGTTGGTGGCTGTGATCTTTGCCTTGAAAATCTGGCGGCATTATCTCTATGGAGAGAAATGTGAGATATATATTGACCACAAGTGTATTAAATATATATTCACACATAAAGAGCTTAATATGCGCCAGAGAAGATGGATAGAGCTCATCAAGGATTATGATTGTTCAATACATTACCACCCTGGGAAAGCGAACAAGGTGGCAGATGCCCTAAGTAGAAAGGACCCAGCAATTCTATCAATGATGAGAATTGAGAAGGATCCAATCTTCTTAGACTTGATGAAGATGGATGTGTGAATCATAAAGAAGGGAACACCATCAATCCTTTCACAAATTATTGCTCAACCATCTCTTTTGGAAAGGTTAAAGGATTCTCAAAAGGATGATGTGGGAATTCAAGAAAAAGTAGAAACCATCAAAAAGGGAAAATCCTCGGAGTTTAATGTTAATGAAGAAGGAATTGAGCGGTTTGGGAAAAGACTATGTGTTCCATCAAGTCCGTAGCTGAAGAAGGATCTTTTGGATGATTCACATAGTTTAAATTTCTCTATTCACCCAGGGAGCACAAAGATGTATCGAGATCTCCGAGAAAACTTTTGGTGAGATAATATGAAGAAGGAGATCGCTGAATATACATCAAAGTGTCTGTTGTGTCAGCAAGTGAGGGCAGAGAGGCAGAAGTCTAAGGGGATGATGCAACCATTTCCCATACCAGAATGGAAATGGGAGAAAATCACCATGGACTTTGTCACCGGACTTCTGAGGACATCTAAAGGAAACAATGAAATCTGGGTTGTTGTGGATCATCTTACAAAGACTGCACACTTCATTGCTATTCGAGAGGATTTCTCTTTGGATCAACTGGCATGGATATATAACATGGAAGTGGTAAGGTTGAATGGAGTACCACTATCTATTGTGTCTGACCGAGATCCCAGATTCACCTCTAAGTTTTGGAAGAGTCTTCAACATGCTCTGAATACTGAACTGAACTTCAGTACGGCCTATCATCCTCAAACTGATGGCCAATCCAATCGTACTATCCAAACACTTGAGGATATGTTTAGAGCCTGATCAATGGACTTTAAAGGAGGATGGGATCATCATCTTCCTCTTGTTGAGTTCTCTTATAATAACAGTTTCAACTCGAGCATCCAAATGGCACCATATAAAGCCATGTATGGGAAAAGGTGCAGAACACCGGAATGTTGGGATGAGGTCAGAGAACGTAAGCTGCTTGGACCAGAAATGGTCGAAGAAATGGTGGAGAAGGTGAAAACCATTCATCAGCATATCAAGGAATCTCAGAGTTGACAGAAGAGTTATGTAGATAACCGTCGATGAGACCTTGAGTTTAAAGTTGGAGACACGGTTTTTCTACGCATATCTCCATGGAAGAAGGTCATGAGGTTTGGAAAGAAAGGAAAGTTAAGTCAAAGTTACATCGGCCCCTTCGAGATTCTTGATCGTGTCGAGGCTGTGGCCTATCGACTAGCACTTCCACCTACTATGTCCAAAGTACATGATGTCTTTCATTATCCCTCTTAAGAAAGTACATATCGGACCCTTCACATGTACTCTCATATGAGGTGGTACAATTGGAAGACGATCTTTCTTATGAGGAGCAACCAGTGAAGATCTTAGATCATAGAGAAAAAGTTATACAAAATAAGACAATGCCCCTCGTTAAGGAGTTGTGGAGAAACCACAAGTTTGAAGAAGCGACTTAGGAATCAGAGGATATGATGAAGCTGAGTTACCCACATTTGTTTAAGTGTGGGAAAAGGAAAATTTCAAGGGTGAAATTTCTTAAGGGGGGAATATTGTAACGACCCAATGTTTCATTAATGGAAATCCCTCTTGATCTAATTAAATGTCTCTTTATGTTTATATAAAATGTCAGCTTTATTGGTTTTATGTTAATAATTTTGATCGTTGCTAATATAGTCTTTGAACAGTGATCACATGATTAGTATAAATATAGGGCTTTAACACATCCATTTTACTTAGACAAAATAAGCGATGGCCTCGTCCAGTATAATTTCTCTGTACGAAGCCCATTTGTCGGAGCTCGGAAAAGAGGTGGCGTCTTTGGGCTTCGCCCTTGACCAAGCCCAAGCTGAGCTTCATCTTGTCAAGCTCGAACGTGACCGTCTATGGGAAAAGTGGAAGTTGATTGAAATTACCACTCGAGCGATGCTATCCGAGCCACCCCAAGAGTCTGTCACCCTCGCACACCTTACCCTTAGGTCTTATGCAGCTGTTTTAAGGGGTTATGTAACCAATAAATAGTATTATGTTCATGTACATTATTTTTTTTGTATATAATAATGAATATAATTTCAATTCATTTTTTATACATTGTAAATAGTTTTTAAAGTACAAATGGTGTTTTCAGTTATTATTTAATTAAGAATTAAATTTTATTAAATTAAGGGATTTTTGAATTAAATAATATTATAATAAAATATTATTATAATTTTTATTAAATATAAATTATCTTATAAAATTATGAATGCAATTAAAATTTTTATTATGGTTTGAAAGCCATTTCTGTCAAACCCCGTGAATTTTCGATAAATGTTGGTTTTTATTTTAAAAGTGAAAATTAACATATTTAAAAAAATTAGATAAAATAAATTTCATTTCTGGAATAAGGACATCTAAATTATCCAACGGTGAATTTTTCATAATTTTCTGAGACAGTCAAATTTTTGGGTAAAAATTAAATACCGTTTAAATATATAATGTGTTTTATGACATCATAATGACCCAATGGTGATGTAATAAAATACCATAATCCTTAAGTTTGGCCAATATATGTTTTATCATTAAAATAATGTGATTTTGGATTTGTTTGAATTACTTTTCAAAGCATTAATCAACCCCTCAAGACTTATTCAACACTTTGCCTTTTTAAATTAATTTCCATGGGAGTGTGACTCACCTCCACATAAGCAACCTTATTATTTTAATAATTTCGGACCTTATACTTATAAAATAATTTTTTCATCTTTCCTTTTCCAAAAACCATGGGAAAAAACCATGGGAGGGTTTGTGGTTTGGATTAATTTAATATAAGGGGTCCCAAACCTAAATAATAAAGAATTCTCTCACCTTTCCTATATAAACCCACCCAAGATCCCACTTCCTCCTCACTAAAATCCAATTACGTTCGTCCAACCTCTACCCTACTCTCTCTATAATCCTCCCAAGGTTCCCCAAGCTCCCAAGAAGCCTCTCGCAAGCCTCTCTCTAGCCTTTGGAAGCACACTTCCAAGTAAGGGTTTGTTCTTCCTTTCTCATTTTTGTCAATTTTCTTTAAGTTGTATTGCCATTTTAATTTCAATTATGAATGTTGGGGTATAATTTCTAACCTCCCCCATACTTCCCTCTTATTTTTTGAATGATGGGAGACCCCTTTCTCTCTCATTAAATGCCTCCCATGTACACCCGTTACTATGCCGAAATTCCGAAAGAAACTTCTCTCTCTTCTTTTACATTCAAGCAACACTTTTGTATCATGAATATAAATTACATTTCAATTGTTGGTACATGTATCTATATGACCTCCTTACTTTACATTACATTTAAATATGATGAGTAACCCCTTTCTCTCTCATCAACAATTTTTTTATGAATTCTTATGTCACGCCCTTACACTACCGAAATCGCACCGATTTTCTAAGCCAATGTCATTGTGTAGTGGATACCATGCCCCTTTATCCACCAATGGTATTCACCTTTATGCACATTTACTTATTTATTGTTATGTTTCATGTATTAATTCCACATTCCTTTATCGTGGAATAAATGATTATGTTTGAATCCATGTTGTATGATCCATGTGGCACACTTATGCATGAAATGAAATGTTTAAGAAGGGTGCGCCCTTATAGCGCTCCAATGCATTGGGTAAAGTATAGTATCATGATACATCATGTACAATGAGTGTTGAATCATGATAATTCAAGTGCAACGAGGGTTTACTCATGCTTCTTTTGCAATGAGGGTTTACTCATGCTCCATGTGAAATGAGCCTTGGCTCATGTTAATTCAATGTTAAGTGTTGTTGCCACATTTCCATGTTATGATTATCATGCTTTTTCAAGCCTTTAAGTTCATGTTTCTTTTATTCTCTATTGATATGACTATTTCCTAACATGTATTGTACTCTTCATGTTATTCCATGTGTACTCCCTTACTGGGCTTTATAGCTCACCCTTTTCTTATGCATGTCCTCAGGTTATCCCATGCAATGCTAAGTACGACGGAATGTAGTGGTCATGTAAAGGATGTTTTCAATAAAGATGTTGTATTATATGTTTTAAGTTTTTATGTAATGATCCTAAGCCCCAAAGACACTAAACCTCTCTATCTTATTTGTTGTATCAGGTGAATTTTTATGTAATAAAGCATGTTTAAGTTGTAATAAAAAGCATGGTTTTCATAATTACCTACCATATATGTCCTAAAAAGTATCTATTTGAATCGTCTCATGAAAACTTTTATTCTAGGTGAACTCGATGAGAGGGACATGATTTTACCATAGGCTTCTACAAACCATACAATAACTGTGAAGTGAAAAAAGAGTCATGATCTAAAATAATAGTACAAGAAACCCCATGTAGTTATATGATCTCATGGACATGCTTTCTTCCCAACTCATCAACTGAGAATGTCTCCTATATAAAAATGAAGTCAGATGATTTCTCATGTCAATCAATGACTACCCAGATAGCATCGCTACCCCTCAGGGACCTAGGTAAGCTGACTAAGAAATACATATCAATATATTCCACTTTCCATTCCAGGACTAGAAGTGGATGTTATAAGGATTCATTTCTACGGTGCTCTGCATTCACTTTTTGATAGGTGGAACACCTAGTTATAAAGCATGATATCTGTTGTTTCATCCCGGGACCCCAATACTGGTGTCGCATACCTCAATACATTATATAGATTCCTAGAATAACTACCAACTGGGAGGCATGGGACTCATTCATCAACTCTTCTTTGATGTCTGTAGGGACCCAGATATATCCACCAACATGCACGATGTCATCTCTATCCATAGACCAATCCATAGGAGGGTTGTCTCCTAATATACTCTCATAGAGAACCAAACCATCTTGATCTGAAAACTGCCTACTCTTCACCTACTCAAGGAGGTAAGAGGTAATTGTTAAGTCTAATTGGTAAGACTACTCGTGACTTCCATGAAACTCTAGATAAAAAACAGAAATGAGTCCCATTAACTTCCATTAAACCCTCACTCCATGTATGACCTACTTTGAGTTTTCCAACTTATTTCATTAGTGACCACATTTTCCTTTCTAGGTGTATATGTGACCTAAAAATAAAATAATTTAATATATTCAACTCATCTTCATAGTATAAGGTTCAAGTCACATTGGTAAAATAAATACATGACACTTTTTTGGTTGGTGTACACCACAATGTGCTCACAAAACAGAAAATGTCTCCAGCAACGTAAGGCATGGAGTACTACTGCTAACTCAAGGTAATACATTGGGTAGTCTCTCTCATGAGGCCTGAACTACCGATATCATTATGAGAAGACTTTGAATTTCTACGTTAATACTTCTCTTTTGATAATGCATTATGTATCACAGAATATGGAATAACCTATACTTGTCTCGGGAATAATTATAATCGGTGTTGATACATTCCTTCCATTCTTCTCCTGAAAAGATTTCTCACATGATTTTGACCATGTGAACTTGAAACTCTTATTCATAAGACCAGTAAGAGGGGAATAAAGATGTGATAATTCATGTATGAAATGCTTGTAATATCTATCTATCCCCAAGTAACTCTATATATCAAACATGTTCTTGGGTTGTTCCCAAGAAACTACATCACTAGCCTTTTCAGGGTCAATAGATACTCCTAATTTTGAAATAATATTAACCATGAAGTGGACATTATCGATGTATAAGTGGCACTTAGTAATATTGTCATAAATATGGTTCATTCATAGAGTACTCATAACGATCTTAGGATGTATGGAATGGTCTCTATGGGTGCAAGAATATACCAAGATTTTGTCCACAATGACCTTGATAATGGAGTCCTAATAGGGGTGGAAACCCCTATTCATCAAATCCATGAAAACAGAAGGAACATTTGTAAGACCTAACGACATAAAAAGATACTCATATAGACCATACTTGCTACAGAAAGTGGTACAAGGTTTGTCATATGGTATGAATCACACCAAATGATAACCTGATGACAGCTCAATTTTTGAGAATAATGTCCCCTCTGAGTTGGTCGAAGAGATTATCTATTCGAGGAATTGGACATTGGTTCTTGACCATAAGTTGGTTTAGCCTTTTGTAATCCAAAAATAAGACAAGAGTTCCATCCTAATTCATAGAGAAAAGTATGGGTGAACCACAATTCGATGTACTAGGATGTATAAAACCTTTGGCCTATAGATCCTCTAACTGCCTCCTAAGTTCCTTGAGTTCAGTAGTGTCCATCCTGTAAGAGGAATGGACACTGGAGTTTCTCTTGTAACATGTTCAATTTTAAAATATATCTCTATCATAGGAGGTAATCCATAAAAGTCATCGGGAATGGCTTATATAAAATGTTCAACTACTAGAGGAAAACCAGTTTAAAGAGATGCCTAATACTCCATCAAATGATTTGAAATCTGGTCGATCAATCAACCTATCCCAGGACTCTTCTGTCTAGATCTCCCTGGATGGACATCCCAGTCACATTTGAAAAGATAATTACTTCCTTCTAGTGATGTAAAAGAGACCCCTATAGTGATAATAGTATATAAAGGTGTGATAATGGACTAACCAGTCTATCCCAAAATGACATCAAAGCCATTCATCTGGAGAACAATGATATTCCACAAGAATGGGTAATTTATTACTTTAAGGGGACAATCCCTATAGTGGTGTATTCCCTCTTATGTATTACCAATGGTGTATCGAGGGTCATTACACCATAGTGATATTGTATCACTAGTCCGAGACTTTCCACAATAGATACCGAAAGGAAGGAGTTTTAAGAACCAATATCAAACAAATGAGAGACAATAGTGGAGGAAACTAAAATAGTACCTCGTATTGTAGATGTCCCCACACCCAGATCCATAGTTGTCGGTTGTAAAGCATGAAACTATCCTAATCCACAAAATTGTTCATATGATGGACTACCATGATCATCACTGCTCGGTTGGCACTGTTGGTGATCATGAGTCAGACTACCATATCCACGACATCTTCCTCAGCTAGATATTCTTTTATTATTCCAATTCCCCACCTAACATGGAGAAAATCAACCCTCCCCTGAAGGTTGAGATTATGTTGATCCTCTTACACTTGAAGCTGATGGAAATGTCCAGTAGAAAGGTTGAATATAACCCATACGACCGCAATACAAATGCTCTATTGGGTCTCTGTCACTTTGGGGCATCATATGACCCAATAATCCATACTGATTACACACCACAGAGAAATAAAATTGGATACACTATCTACCACTTCCCTGATGAGAGACCTCGAGGGAATGTTTCCTTCCACCAGAAGAACTTCTTGCCTAATGTGGCACTGATCCTTTAAACCTGGTATTCATGTCGTTCCTTAGACTATGCTTAGTGATAAGATCTTAATCGACTATTTCAAAAAAGGTATTTTGGAGAATGACATTCACATGTGTTCATATTGAATACTGAATCCCATCCTCAAAACTTCTAGCAGACGAAAGCTCATCACCAGCTAGAAGTGGTGCAAAGTGATGTTAATCAGGTAAACAAGATGAAAATTCCATAACAGATGTAGAACCCTGCTCAAGATTCATAAGATCTAAAGCTATATTAGATCTCAGTTCCAGAGGAAAGAATTGATCATATAAGGAAGCCTGGAAATCAACCCAAAACATTCTCGGATGATGACTAGCCTAGGAAACAACATTCAACTAATGATTGGAAAAATCCTGAAGCATCTAGGTATCAAGATTGACTCTATAATCTAAATTTGTTTCCAGATAATCAAATATAGACAAAATATCATCTAGCCAATAATCAATTGCCTAATAACTGATATCCCCTGAAAACGTTGGAGGATGCTGCTGTTGGATCTCATGGGTTAGATCAACCATTGTAGGTGCAACCCGTGGATCACCATCAATGATCTAAATCAGATGTATTAAACTACCATACACTTGAGGATCAATTCCCAGATCAGGTAAAATAGTCAGTGCCTCAATTATAACTCCTAGAGGTAAGACTATTGGCTCCAGGCCCACAATTATTGGAGCATGATCATCACCAACTTCCTAGATAACGATGCAAGAATTTGTGGCGGCATTGGTCTAAAAATTCTAAGAACACACCTCAGAACAAGCATAGAATCATAAGATAACATCACTAGAGTAAGTTGAATGTAGGAAAACTCACTACCCAAGTTATTCTACCCCACATTACCCTCTTATACATCCAGGTATCAGTAAGTTCTCATGTATCAGTTTCGGGTAATTTTCAAGTTAATTTCAATGTTCACTCCATTACCTTTCATAAACATGAAAAGGTGGGATAAGGATGTGAAACCAATTCATTTTCTATTTCATGATTCACCTTATTGTGGATATCCATTTCAAATTAATTAGTTCCCATACATCCATCACTATAAAATACACCCATTCATTTATAGTATAATGGCTTGATTCTCTAAATTACTCATCCCAACCCATGAGGGCCCATACACCTCATGAATTGAGACATGAAATAAATAAATCACATCCAATGTAATACATGTAACGAAAACAATCATATCATATATCAATAATCATAGGCATATCATGAAATTAAAATAAGTAAAATGCTCTTATATGGCATGTCCATATGCATGACATGTGAATTCTAGGTTCCTATAATAATGAATGTGACAATGATCATTGCGCTCATATCATCGAGTTAAGGATGAAATAAATTATAAAATAGAGTAATAATCAACAACACCACACAATATGTGTGTCACCCAATGATGAAATAATATTCACTGATAGGATAAAGCAGAACAACAATTATAATTTAGGAATATTTGTTTTTACCCTAAACATGGTTTCACGATGCCCAAGAACGACTTATGACCAAGTCCAATGAGTTCCTATTCTACAATATATTGTCTCTAAATAGTATGGAATGAAAATAAACTACTTTTGATACTACTTTTTTACATCCTAGAACTGGATGCCACTTAATAGGTGTGCCAATCTTGGTGGGCCCTGTGGCCTAAAGCACTTCGCCCCAAAAGCCAGAGGCTGCTGACTAGCAGTGATGTCCTAGGGTGTGTATGTGGGGAGACTATACTGCCATTTGAAGAATATAGCACAGTGGTAGAAGTATAAATGAATAGTAAAAAATGGATGAAATATAAAACAATATCAGAAGAAAACTGATTCAACAGAAAAATGATATTAACAATGATTGTATCAATTGGAACAATGATGATTTAATTTAATGTTACTAGAAAACTGAAAAAACATGGATACAATACAATAGGCATAACATATTCCACAATGTAAAAAAAAGGACTACTCGAAGCATCCCAATTTCCAACATGGTAACATAATATCAAGATTTATCCTATCAAAAAGAAAGAATGTGTTCGAAGCTATATGCTTCCCTTTGTAAACACTTGCAGTCATGTAATCTACTTCGAGTACCAAACGGTGCTGAAGAGGTCATGAGATAAATCTCAGTGGGCTACCACCAATGATGTCTATAACATCCGGACCATTTAATGAAATATAGAAGTGTGCAATAATGCATATATATAGTAAAGAAAATAGTACAATATAAATAAATACCCAAGTACCTGCTTCATCCCTGAGCTAGTGTCTGAAGACGTAACTAGTTCATTAATTATGTAAATTACATTTAATGTTAATAGGTCATGTTAGGAATTGACATCACTGACATATCCTCCTATTAGTACTAGTATTGAAGGTCCCATGATGTAATAACGAAACCTTAGAATGATATCTGGTGAGGGAGTTACAAGGTAATAACCAAGGTAATGTGGATCCCATGAAACACAAGCTCAGTAGTATTTGACTCTAGCTAAGGGGTAAGAGTGTAATAAAAAATATTAATAAAATTATTTCCACAATAAGGTTCTACCAAGTCCAAGGTGATAGACCAAGGTAAAATAGGGATAAATAAGGATAAGGACATATGTGCTTTAACCATGGAACCTACAAGTCAATGATGGAACCAAGGAGTGTATTAACTATATCACGTAATAATGTAAAGTATTCTATGATAGTATACTGTGAATCCGAGGAATAGACAAGAATTGGTTTCTAGGTGGGTGTCAACCAATGCAAACCGAATCCTTGAATCAAAATGGGGTTCCAAAGTCCCAAGATATTTCCTCTCAAAATACAAGGTGAGCATGATTCAGTCCATTTCTATGTGATATTGTAATCATGTAATCATTCTTTAGGTTCATTCCCTGTCTTCCATTAGTGTGGATAGGCCATGTAGCATTGCATCCATTTAATCAATTCTTAACTCACCATTAAGGAACTTTCAATTATATAGGTTCACTCTGATACCTTCCATATATTTGGAATGGGGTGCAAAGGACATGTAACCTTTATTCCATCTCATTTGATAAGGCCATGTTATTTACTTAGTCTAATTTCCATTTAAAATTTCACATTTAGTAACCAAATTGAAGAACGTACCTTAAACAGGTAAAGTGTTGAGCATACCTAATACATTTCATTATGAAATTCTCATTAATATCAATCCAATTATTTTAATAAGGATCATGATTATGAAGTTCAAGTGAAGTCACACTCGAATGGTGGCTAAAATTTTCCAAAACACTAAAACACAAATGTGGCATAACCAACGACATGGGGAGAAATAAGTTGTGGGTGTAACCATTAACAAATAATCACATATTTGGAAAGATCATAACCATATGATTATAACAAGTATAACCATGGAATGTAAATTTAAGAATCATATTTCAATGAATTCGGGGGGGCCACACGAATATTCCAAAATCATTGAACTTTTGGGGGGTATGTTATAAATATCCCACAATAGGCGAGTATGACTCTCCTCCTTAGATATCGTCACTTGAGTTTCATCGTATTAGAGTTGATCTATGAAAAGGTGAAAATGATCACATGATGATATCATGGTCGAGGGAATGGGAGAAGAGGAATGGTTAATGTGGACTAAAGTACTTACCATTGCACATCCAATATAATGAACAGAAGCTCTATTAGAAACTAGATGAAGGACATGTATTGATCCCTTTCTTTGGCCTTCAAAAGATCTAAATTGATGGGAAAAGTGATAAATACCATAGTTTCACATATTTTTTATGAACAGGGGAGTAAATTGATCATTAAGGGCATTTGGACATTTTACCCAAAATTTTAGCATGTGCACTATTTGTCTGCATTGTTTCTCAAAACGTGCGCGAACCGTATGAGATGGTTAAACCTGAAATAGCATCCTCCTCGTGGTTTGATCATAGCATGTGCAAGCAATGCATGGCTACCTGGGTAAAAGGGGTGTTATCATAGTTAGTTCACACAACCATGTTCAAACCGTGCGAGATGGATCTTTCCAAAAAACCACAATCTACATGATTAGTCAAACCATGTGCCAATTATGCGTCTACGGTGTGACTTGGCTAGTTTCTCAAAAAAGATGGGTTTTGGGCTCCAAACAAGCCCCAAACTCCCACAGAACCATTTCTAACCCCTTAAGAATCTATATTAGTTACAAAGTAAATATTTGTACGAAAATTAAAATATCCATACCTAAGTGGAAAACTTGGTTCTTACATTAATAAGAGATCCAAATGTGGTGCTTCTATGGGAATGTAATTGACTTCACAAAGATCCGTCTTTTCATTCTTATTTTTCCACATTTATTTATTTATTAAATATTATAATATAATAAAAATATATATCCTATATAATAATATTTTATTTTCGCTTTTTAATAAAAAATTCATTTCAACTTCCATCAAATGTGTTAAGAAATTATAGTTTGTGTGGATGACAAACTACATCCCCGTGAGCCGATGACATTAATTTTTCCATTACAGCCTCTAATGTCAAGAATTAATGGTGGATTTATTATTTATATAAGTTATTTATATATTATTATACTTATTGAATTTTTATATGACACTTACTATCATACTTTCCATTTTCTAGGATTTTGATAATGTCTCACGTGTGTTTGGTGGACTACCACCTCACAACAAGATGTCATTCATTAACATTTTACCTTGAAGGTAAAAATTTTGTTTTTAATAAAAAATATATGATATCAATGAAATAAAAATGATTCTTGAATAATAAATTGTCATTTAAATTTATTTCATTCAATCAGATAAGAAAATGGAAACAACGTTCATGCGTACTTATGACTTAATGTCTAAAATGGCGGTGTATTACTTTTTCAGTCAAAAATTTTCTTGGATTAAACTAAATAAATATATAAATTATATAAATTACTTTTATATTATTATTAAAATTATATTTTTTTTAAATTCTCATCAATGTATAATAATCAAAAATAATAAATGAAAACATATTTGAAAAATAAAGCAGCTATTACCCGAAACATAACTGTAACAAGGAATTAGTAATAAATAGTTTATAATATATAATAATAAAATTCTATATGGTATGATATATTTAAATATAGTTATTTAATAATTTTATTATTAACTTATAATTATTTTAAATGATTTTTTAATGTGTACAATGGAAGTCAATATTATTGAAAATTGATTTTTGTCTCCATATTCTCCATTGAGACTTACATTACGTTTTGCACCTATATACATTCAAGAGGTGTATATACAACACCTTCAACATGTAATGTCCTATATTTTTTTCCTCATAATTTTTTATCTTCCATTTTATTTTATTCCATCATCACTCTTATGATTCAAAAGTACCAAAGTCATAATGATTTTGTGTAATAATCACATCGTCTTTTGGGATTGTTTTTATTATGTTTACAATGATTAGATGATATGGACCATCTCTCATGAAAAAAATTAATTTACTTATCCTATGGTTATTCATGTTATCTTCATGTAAAAGTGAATTATTACACTTCTTGTTACTTTGAATAGTTGATAAAATGTTTTTAAGAAAATAAAAATTTATTTCTATCATTAGTCAAAAATTTGTTTTCTTCAAAAACCATGTTTTTTGAAAATGAATTTTAAAACATTTTATTATTATTCTATTTTTTTAAGAAATTTTCATCCATGATAGAATTTTTTTAAAAATGTTATCAAATGAATATTTATTTAATTTTACATATATTTCCCATTTATCATTTACGAAAAATTTGAAATGAATTATTGATTTAAGATGAACTGGTTGAATGAAACCTTTAATTTTCATAACCATTATTTTCTTTGAAAAATTCATTATATGTTTTAATTTTTTTAAAAAAAATAAAATTACATTCAGAATAATTGATTTTTTAAATACTTTTTTTTCAATTTGGAAAGTATTTTTTCATTAAGATTTGTCTTAAATTTTTTTAATGATTTATCATATGTTTTAAAGGTTAATTTTTTGATGTAATGTATTTATATAAACGATTTATGTTTAAATGTTTTTTGAAAGATATATTATTCTTCAACAGAAATGTTGGACATGATTTATCTTTCATAATCTTTCTACTTCTAAGATGAAATCCCTTGATATAATTAATTCATTATTGGGGTTATAAACTTAGGTTTCTACCCTTATTCTTACTGTAAATGGTTAATTATGACATGATGTTTATGAAACATGTTTCTCTTATATGGGTTATATCATTAAATAATTCTTAAAAACACAGATCTTTTTCCATGAGTTATGCTTCGACGAAATTAATAAATGGTTGTGAATCGAATTTTATTTCATTGGTTATGATTTGATCAATGTTTTTTGATTGGTTACCCAAATAAATATGGGTTTCCTTATTATATGGATGGGGCCTATATCTCCCTCAAATTAGTTTAGTAATAAATTATATCTCATGAGTTAAAAATGGTAAAAAGTTCAATGGTATTGATTAACTATGGTAAAATGGTGTGTCTTGATCCACTATAGGAAAAAAAATGTTTCCTGATCCCCTATAGAGATCCTTATTTATAATGGGATAATGTTCATCCTAATCCACAACTGATAACAGGTGATATGTTCTTATCCACTATGTCGATGGTCTTGGTATTTTACATTGAGGTATGGAATTATTTTTACTAGTTGCCACAGTTTTTTGACATTAGATTAGGGTTCAATGTTTATTTATGACGAGTTTTTAATCTTATGGACCATGTTTTCTATTCCATGAATAATGTAAAGGATATTTTAAAGGTTATGTATGAAGGTTTTATGTTATGTTCATGATCACACAACATTATGTTTATTATATTCTTTCATATGATCATATATTTTTATCTCCAATTTTTACCCTTACTGTGCATATGACCTCACCCTTTCTTATGTTTACATCCCAAGTTTATGGAAAAAGGTTTAGGTAGGGCATACCAAATAGGAATATGATGTTAAAAGATCTTTGAGAGGGATGATTAATTTATTTCATGAAATATTAATATTTTTTTCTAGTGTTTAATAACACTAAAATTTTGGGCTATGTAGGTGTCTATTTTTTAATGTTATAAATATTTTTCTAAAAATATGTAATATCTATTTATGAAAATTCAAGGTCACTATATTTAGTATCAAATGAAATGTTTAGTTAAGTTCTGTAAAATAGTATGATAAAAAAAATTTAATCCATAGGTATATATCTAGGGATATTTCTAGCGATATGTCAAAGAATAAGTCTAAGGATGATTAAATGTATTGAAAAATGTCATGGAATAATGGTAAAGGATAGAGTGAGTGGTCCCCAAAAAATTCAATACATGTATGGATATTATAAGTGGATGTGAATCTAGTATAAAGTTATTATGGAATCACTAGTGTAGAAAACGTTATTTACGTCAGTTATTTTTCATTTTTTACGTCGGTTTTTAGCTGATGTTAATACGTATGACGTTATAAATAATTTTTTTTATGTCGGTTATTTAAAATCCGACATAAAAAACATAACATCACTATGTTTATCATGTTGGTTAATTAATAACCTACATGAAAAAACCCAGGGGGCGGGTTTTATAACGTCGGTCATTATATAACCACCGTGATAAACTGGGGTGGGGGGGTTTATCACGTCAGTTATATAATCACCGAATTTATAAACACGTGCGGGGGATTTTATCATGTCGGTTAATAAATAACCGACGTGATAAAATCCTGGGTGATGGTTTATCACATCGGTTATATAATAACCGATGTGCTAAACTAGTCTGGGGGGTTATCACATCATTTAATCAATAACCGACGTGATAAATCATTTCACAGGTCCTTTATCACGTGGGTTATTAAATAACCGACGTGATAAACCATGGCACAGATGTTTATCATGTCGGTTATGAAAATAACCAATGTGATAAACCCTTCTCGATTTATTTATCACGTCAGTTATAAAATAACCGACGTGGAAGACAATTTTTTTTTTAAAATTGATTATAGTCCTCTACTCTCCCCCAGAATCATCCAGAAACCAAATCAATAATTCGTACCACAAAAACAGAAGGAGATCAAAACATGAACTAGAGAAAATTTAAGCATTCTCATTGATAACATATAAAACTTACCCCACTTTATAGCCCCCACCCTCATGTATACCCCCTGGACAGCCCTCGTCCACCCCATTGGTTCCCCCACCACACCCCTAGACTTCCCCCGACCCCCTAGACAGCCCCAAATACCCCTCGACACCCCCCCCCCACACCCTCCGAAACAGCACCCCCTCACCCCCTCACCCCACTTGACAGCCCCCACCACACCCCTAGACTGCCCCCTAAACCCCTGGACAGCTCCAAACACCCTGGGACAACCCCCCCCCCCCCCACCCCCATGTATACCCCCCACACCCTGGATATCCCTCCCCCACCCCATTGGAGCCCGCACCACACCCCTGGACTGCCCCCCCCCCTCCTGAATAGCACCCCCTCACCCCTCACCCCAATTGACAACCCCCACCCCATTGGATCCCCCACCATACCCCTGGACTGCCCCCTGACCCCTAGACATCCCCAAACACCCCTCGACAACCCCCCCCCCCCCCACCCTCATGTATACCGCCACCCCTAGACATCCCTCCCACACCTTTGGACAGCCCTCCCACCCCCTAGACTGCCCCCCACACCACCGAACAACCCTCCCAGACCCCTGGACACCCCCCAACCCCACTGAATACCCCCCAAACACTTGGAACCCCTCCCCCCAGACCAGAATCCATACCAGAAAAACCATCATAACTAGCCCAAAACAAGAAGTAGAGAAAAATTAAACATTCAATTATATAAGATTCAAAACATACACGGTCAACTTCAAAAAAAAAACAAAATCCAACCTAAACGACTCCCATATACACAATTACAATGACAATATTCAAAATTAAATTTTACATTACAAACAACTAAAATTTAATCAAATATGTAAAATAATTTGACCACTCCACTTGTATGTGTTTGATGTCTTCAGCAGTACAGGGTTGAGGGTCATCAAAATGCTATAAATGAAAAGGATGGTAGTTAACATGTATAATGAATAAATCAAATTGAAATATTATGGAAAAGTTTAAGAGGAAATCTTACGAGGTCAAAATTCACAATTGTCCCAGTTGTTATTATTTCATACATAAATCTTAACATATAATATCCGCATTTGATGATGCCTTGTTATTCATGAAAATTCTGTTTGAATGAGTGTAAATTCAATATATTGTTTTTATGTAATAAATCAAAAAGTACAAATTATAAATGAATATTTACCTTCACATTTACATATTTGATCTTTTCATTCCTTTTCTTTGTGTTTTTTCAAAAGTAGTCTCGTGCCCTGTTAGAAAATAATACGAATGAGGTAAATTTAAAATTCATTATAATATATAAAACTATTGAGAAATTGAAACTTATTTTTCCAATATATTCTTAAAACATTCCCGCACATCACCATGGATAGAGCATATCCAATAAAGTGCTTTCTCCCTTGGTCAAAAACTCCCTAACATCCAATGATCACTGATAAAAGGAAATTTAACATTAGTGGTTTTTTATGTTAAAAGATAATTAACTCTTTGAGAGAGATGTGTTTCATACCTCTCACAAAAGGTTATCATCCAACATTGTGTGACTATATTCTTTTCAAGTCTTTCAGAAATATAAAGTGAGTAGAAATGAGCATTACGTAGATGTTAAATTAAACACACACATATATATAACATGTATCATGTGTTGTGCCTCATATTTATGCCTGCACTATGGTACACGTCCCAAGGGTTTGTATAATATAATAATAAATTTTAATAAATCTATGTAATTTGGATGAGTACAAGATGTGTAGTTCTAACTACACGGTGTGTACTTTTGTTCACCGTCCATCTGAAGTACATGCCCGGGGACATGGTCTGTAGATATAATTTGGAAATTTTTTTGAGTATACAGCGTGTTCAGTGGGACACACGCCGTGTAGTATCCACGTTACGTGGTTTCCAACCAGGAAAGCTATGTACGGGGTACATAGTCCGACCCTAACCTAAAGGGACTACATGTCATGTTCAGTGGACCACACAGTGTGTAATCCGAAAACCATGTGCCACCTGTTCTAGGTCAACACACAGTGTCATTTAAGACTTAGAAATACTCCAACACAAGGCCTGATTAGGAGAACCATTCTGATGCATTGAACATAGACTAAACGGTGTGTACAACTGAATACACGCCGTGTATTCTTGTGTTATACATCCAGGTTCATTTGGAACCTCTGGATGAGATCCTCTATTTTATTTTAATCAAAATTAAAAGAAAAATTAATTTCTTTAAGGTGAATGAGAAACAAGAGAGGAGGAACAGATCTCGAGATTCGGATTTAATGAACGATTAACTTTAATTGAAACAACAAAATTATTAAATATATAAATCAATAATGAAAAACTAAATAATTATAATCAACTATATGACCTCTCCGATACCACTTATAGGTTTCATGCATAGTGGAAGAACGTTGGTGGGTTACTTAACTTTAATTTTAGCATTAACAATGATCAATCTGAGATCCTTCACTATAATAAAATTCCAGATCTTCAGAATAGAACGAAGAACAAAAAAGAAAAGAGGGGAGTTCCAGAACCATAGATAGGATCATCATATATTGGTTATAATTAATTTAATTAATTGAAAATAATTACCTCGATTGAATTCTTTCTTTGTTGATGTTTCCAACCATGATATGATGTGATCCGCTATTGCATCATAGAATTCATGTGTAGGATACCTCTAGCGGTGATCCACACATGCTCCACGAATCTCTGGATGTTGCTGAAGGGATCTTTGGGTGCTAGCGTAGAAGATCCTTTGCTTGCGATGTTCTCCTTCGATTGCCTTGATCCGGTGGAGGAGGATCTCTCTCTTGTAGCTTGAGAGCATTCTTGGAAGAATATAATTCTCTCTTGGCTTGAGAGATTTCTCTAGATCTGTTGTGCACAACCACAAAAAATTTCTAGGCTAATGAGAAATATATAATTGGTATTTTTAATTACATAGAATAATAAAATGAATTAATTACCTGAAAGAATCTATTTATTTCATTTAATTCTTCATATTACCCCATGTTTTATAATAACATTTGACTATTATTATTACCTGACATGCACCCAGCGAATTACACCTAATATTATTTAATTAAATAAATTATATTATTTCTCATAAATTCCAAGAAAAAAATATACATGGCATGTACTTTTGTTTTTCCATTTTTCATTATTTCCTCCACCACATTTATTAGACCTTGAATAATGGCGATTTATTTCAAAAATAAATATCACTGAATTACTCACTAATAAATATATTATTTCTCCCACAACATATTATCTTGAATAACTAGTGTCGAAATAAATTTGATCAGGCATCCTTAAATAATTGTTAAACCAAAATCCAAAATAATCTTTATTCAACATGTTAAATTAATATTTAACTGAGATACTTGTACACCCTTAGTGTGTGACCCGCTTGGCCTCTTTCTCTGTGGCATTAGGCAGAGTCTGGCAAAAGTCTATGTTTCGAATCTAGAAACCCTCCAAGGCACCCATAGAAAAATAATTTAACTCTATAGTGATGTGTCACCTCCTACGAATTCTTACCATGTAATATAATCCATTTTTCTCGATATCTCGAATCAAGCAGGTTGTGTGTTGGTGCCATCAACCCATGTGCTCAATTATTCTTTCTTTGACGTTCTGGAATTGAACATTCTCATTCCTCACCATGGACATGGATTTATTTAGGCTATATCAATTTCATCAGAGTGCCTAAGATATCTACTTCAGTTATGGAACAGAAGGTAAAAATCCTTTCTCACATTATCTATTCATGTAGTATCACTCGTGACGCGCCCAATGTATCCTACCTCGCTGCAAACAGTGTGTTGTCGCAGTTTTCTTCAATACATTTAAGTGTGTGAGTTGTAATACCCATTAATAATAATATTAAATTCTAAGGACCAATACACACGTCCACTGATAGTAACATCAAATGACACTATAAAATGTGGATTTCCTACTGGCGAGTCTTATTCTCATAATATCCTCCTGGATATTACCAAGGGTTCACACCCTCAGAAGGTGCCTCAAAGTTTTATAAGTCCTCACCCTTAATGGACTATATTATTTGTGTCCCTAAAATGACATCATCCGGCCATAGAACATATATTCAAGAATAGAGTTATAGATCTTCTAGGTTCTTATCATAGTAGGAATCTGCTATGACCCTTTAATGCAACAGTTAGACTTAATACATTATCACATGCATTGTCACACAGAAGAACAATCAAGATGTGATAAGGTATTTATTAATGAATAAAGAACAATGTAGTTGGTTATAGGCAACCATCTACAATAATAAACATGTACAACACCCATTATATGGATATTATTTGGACATTAACCTTCCATTATTGAGTTTTTTTTGTTTTTTATGACTTTTTAGGTAAAAATGTGGGTACACCTAACTTATTTTCAAAAAGGCCAAGTGTGTCCTTTCTCTTCACTATAAAAGGCCACCACCTCTCCATCTTCTTAACACCTCTCAAACCACTTTTGTTCATCCAATATATTCCCAATAAACTTCCCAAAATTCCTATCTTCCTCCTAGAAGCCTCCCATTGGGAAGAAATCTATCCATGGAATCCTTTTGGCACAAACCAAAAGGTTTTACCCAAATAAGAGGTAACATCTTCTCTCAATATCCTTTCTTTTATTTTCTTTATCCACTAACTCCACTATATTTATTCCATTATTTTATAAAAAAACTAGTTTCCTCAATATACTATGATTTTTTATGCTGAGGGTTAAACCTAGACATTCACACACCTCCATATAATTGGTATGAACATACTGTTTACGTGTACGATGAACTATCATCTCAATAAACAATGATTGTTCATTTTTTCTTTACCTCCTCTCATGGTGTAAATTTTGATAGATGCTATATTTATATATGTTATCTATTATATTTATTATTTATTTAATCTTTTTTATTACTTTTAAAACACATATGTTTTTACACACCATTTTGTGTAAATAAGATAATTTCGTTTGAGGAAATGTGGACTATCTCCCCCTCAAAGTGATGTGATTCATTCACACACTACATGGAATGTATTAAGGATGGGTTTATTGACCTTATATAACATATATAAAATTATAATTATAATTTAATTTCATTATATATATACATAGGTAATTTTATTTATTTCATTCAATACGACAATTAAAAAGGAAACAACATTCATGTGTACGTACAACTTACCATCTCTAAGAATGGTGTATTCCATTTAATAATTTTATATTCTATAAATTATTATAATAAAAATATACTGAAAATGAATTATATTTATATCATGGTTTACATTATGAAATCAGTATATAATTATAAGGACTAAATATATAACAAATTAAGACACATGCGAAGAGTATATGGAATATTATCTGAAGTGCATCCTTAACATATGATGGTTAAAAATTGGGTAATATAAAGTCATAATTAACCATATATGGTAATATATATAACAATATGGTTCTATAAAAGATTTATAATAAATTTATATTATTATACAGGTGGTTTGATTGATTATGATGAGATTCAAGGCACATGTTAAGGGGATTTCAACTCACTTTTTATTTTTTTGTGATACATGCTATGTTCACCACTCTTTCCTTTTTTGTGGTGTATGTACTACCCATGATTATATTATATGTATATTATAATTAAATATATAGTTATTCACATATCTATTTTATGATCTTTCTTTCATGGATTTTATGTTTCAAAATTTACCAAATCGATAAAATTGTTTTGTCCCAATTTTACTTCATTGAGACTAGTGTTTTATTATGAACCTAAATTATTTTTTGAGGTGTATATACTTCCATTTTATATGTTATATCGTGAATTTAATTAGTTTCAGGATATTTTAATTTTCCTTTGGTTTTATTTTCTTAAATAGAGAGTATGATCCCATGTTACCGAGTTATAATAGTTTATTGAAAAAATATCACCATGTTTCGAGATTATTTATGTTTATGCTTCCATTGATGGAATATCATGATTCATATCTCATGAAAACTCATGGGTTTGCTTATAATTTTTTTATTCAAGATATAACCATGTATTAGTTCAATATTTCCACTCTTTGGTACTTTAGATAACATTTTTGAGTAAAATATGATTATCTCTCTCTCTGGTCAAAAATCTATTGTATTCAAAAACCATGTTTTCAAAAAAAAAGGTATTTATAGACCATTTTCAAGGAAAAGGGATTTTAAAAAAGTTTTATTATTTTAAATGCTTCCTTTATAAGTTTTCAAAGAAATTTTCAAAGATAAATTTTTTCAAAAGTTTTATGTTTTAAAAATAAATTTTAATACAGAAAGGATATTTTCCTTAAGAAGTGTTTTTAAATGATCCTTAAAATTTATTTCCCATCTAAGATAACATTTTTTGGTGTTACTCATGCTTTTTGGGAAAATTATTCAATGTTTTCAGTCATATTATTTCTCTAAATGAATTATGTTTTTATGAAGTGATGTTGATGAAACCTTTTTCTATTTCACAGGTTATATGCTTTTAAAACCCACTTCCCTTAACAGGATATGTTTATGATGAAATGAATATGAAACTTATATATTTCCATAGGTTATGATATGATTATAGGTTTATAATAACCATTTGATTTCATGGGTGATGTTATGATTATTTATGATCTTTTGGAACATGTATGTATGATTTCATTATGAGACGGGTGGGATTTATAACTCCCTCCAATTAATTAGATAAAGATTTATATCTCATAAGACTGAATAAGATGGTATTGGGAATGAAACATGAATACTAAGATGGACATGGGATTGAACCATGACTACAAAGTTGTTATAAGAAGTGAACGCATGCTACTAAGATGGCCATGGGAGTGAACCATGACTACCAATATGGTATGGGGAGTGAACCCATACTTTTTATATGGTCTTGGCAGTGATGCCTTGTCTACTATGGAAATCATTTTATATACTTATGTGTCTTCCACAATTCCATGTTTTATTCCTATGTAAGTATTTCATGGATTATTTTATTTATTTCATTATGATTCATGTCTTATGAAATACCAATATTTATTCCATTATTCATGTATATGATCTTTGATCTGTAGTGTATGATCTTATAATTTCATGATCTTGTTCTCATACCCTTATGCTCATGATTATGCTTACATATATCACTTGTTTACCCTTACTAAGCATTTGAGATCGTCCATTTTTATGTTCCATTCCATAGGTAATGAAGATATGTATTATGTTTTATGTGCATAATAAGGGTTGTATTCAAGAATAACCTAGTGGGAGATAATGCAACTCACTTATGTATCAGTGTTTATGTTTCCATGTTCCAAAGGCACTAGTCTAGTATAGTATTTGGGTGTCAGTATGTATAATGTTTTATGTATTCTATAAATGTTATGTAATGTTAATGTCTAAAAAAGAGGTTCTCTATATTATATACATCATTTGGTTATATGGTATAAGGATGAATCATTAGATAATACATTAGTGATAATCGTTTAGATTATTAAGGCGAGTTTTTTATCGCAATAAACCAATTTTGTTTTATCATTTAGTATTATATAAATATGTTACATCCAAACCATAAAAAGGGTTATAATATACACATTAAAATATTTTTTCCCCATTAAAATTATTTCATGAACATCCTTAAAGGTGGTAAGGTAAAATGAAAATATTTCTCCCTTGACGGTGATAAATCAACACCTCACAGATGATGCTTTATTTTTATGAATAAAGGTAAGAGGAGAAGGGGTCTGATGATGGATTATTCCATAAGAAAAATAATAATCCAATATATGTAATATATTGGAGTTATAATTCTATTTTTATGAGGGGATGTGATGATAGAATAAGAGAAGAAAAGAAGATAAAAAGAAATTAAAAGAAAAGAAAGACGATTTTACCTCTTCAATCCTTCTCCTTAAGAACCTCCTTAGGGAAATGGGTTTGGCCTTTTGATGATACCAAGAGATCCGGGACTTGGGGGAGGGTCTTCAGAAGATTATTGGGTAGAATTTGGATAATGATCAAATTTTTATGGTGTTAGGAGAATATACAGCGAGGGGTAGTATTTATAGGGGATGAGAGGGGTGTTTTCTCATTATTTTATTGATTGGATTAATATTTTAGGTCAAAACTGTGAATAGTTTTATAATTATCACTCAATTTATTTAAATAATTAAAGTGAGTTCAGCATTATGGTTCTTATATTAGCGATTACTCATGGAGTAGTTTATTTAACTTTTCATGTATATATATTGTAAATTACTCTATTTTACTATTCACCAAAAATTCATGTATTTTAGAAAAATTAAAAAAAACAATCAAACCATTTTTCGAAGTTTATAATATAAAAATGAAATTCATTTTATGATAATAATTTTCTATCTATGAGAAATTTAATTTTTTGTTAAAATCATCATATTCATGGAAAATACCGATTTTAAAATTATAACTGATTTTATAACACTTTGAAAAATTAATTAAGGTCTCATAAAATTATATTATATTCATAAGAAAAAAATATTAATTTATAAATACATTTTATGAAAATACATTTTCTTTTAAACCATTATATTAATTAAAAAATTGTAATTAAATATTTATGACTTCAAAAAAATACCAACACTTAATTAATAATTTCTAATACATTTATTTACATATACTATGACATATTTATAACATATTATAGTTTATAAGATGCTTAAATTTTATTTATAATTTCATGGATGGGATTACTATTCTATTTTTGGGTTTACTATTCATAAGGGTTATATGACTATTCCAATGGTCATGTTAATATTCTAATGGTATAGGTTCCTTAACTTCTATAAATAACTCGTATACCGTTCATTATTCATTTATAAAGTTGGTGTTGTTTTCTATATGTTATTTTATGTGATTTATACTATATTATATAATTATAAGATGGAAATTTTCATCGATAAAATTATGGTTCATTACTTTTTTCCCCCTTATGAAATTTCTCCCTCAAAATTTTTTACAAACTATGGTGAAAATAAGTGAGGGTACTTCTCCTTCATCACTTCCCCTATTTCCTATGTTGACTCTTCATAATTATGGTTCCATAATAGTACTTTTACCAGGTGAGTATTATTTTTTCATAGAACTTTATCTCTATGGTCTGTGATATTCACTGGATTATCCTCATAAGAGAGATCATCTTTCAACTGTACCACCTCTGAATTTAGTACATGTGAGGGATCTATTATGTACTTCCTCTATAGGGATACATGGAATACATTGTGTAGTTTAGAAATTGTTGGTGGAATTTCAAAATCCAAATCATGTATAGGATGGTTTTTCTCATGAATTTTCAACATCATTTAGGTATAGGCTATCACTTTATCATTTTTCATCAGTATATATCCTAGTCCCTTTTTTGAAGCATCATTGTATACTAACAAGATTTCCTCACTTGTCAGATGTGTGGGTACTAGCATGTTGATAATACTCTATTTTACCTCTTTGAAGTAGTATTCACATTAATTGGTCCAGAAAACTTTTCTCCCTTCTGCGTCATTTTGGTTAGAAGATTTTATAGTCGTCAGAAGTTCTTCAAAAATTGTAGATAATACCTAACTAGACTAATGAAACTATGGATAGATATTATATATATTGGCATGGTCCACCCCTTGATTTCCTTTGTCTTGGAAGGTTCCATAGATATTCCTTTACTGGTGATAATATACCCCAAAAATGATACTTCCTCCATCCAGAACTCACATTTACTTTCCTATTCATATAGATTATCCATTCTCAATGTCTTTAGTGAAATATTAAAATTATCCTCATTTTCCTCCATTATCTTGGATTATATCGGAATATCATCAATAAATACTACCTCAAATATTTCAAGATAATATCTAAAGAATCAATTCATTAATTCCATGAATATTGATTGATCATTAGTGAGTATGAAGGAAATCACTATGAACTCCTAGTGTACATACCTTATTATAAAGGGAGTGTTGGGAATATCATCCTTCCTCAACTTTAATTGGTGATATCCAGACCAAAGGTCCACCTTATAGAAATACTTGGCACTACACAGTTGATCGAACAAGACATCTATCTATGGAAATTATATAAGGTGTCTCTGATATATGTAGAGATATAGGAATAAATTCAATTAAGAACTCAACCTCTCAATCAAGAGGAAGTCCTAAAAAAAATTTGGGTAATACATCAGTGTAGTCTCTTGAAATGGGCATGACTTCGATCAGGTTTCTCTCCTTTATCTCAATCATTTATCCTAGATATAATTTCTCATAAGGCAATAATATCCACACCTAAGATGATGGATCTGAAGAAGATTCATTCTCCTCCGTACACATTATAGAGTGGGTGGATGCTTTGGGATGTGAAGAGTGATCTCCCATTCCTGATATTTGATGTTGGATTTGTATAAAGATATCTAATTCATGCCCAAAATAGAATCAAACTACACCTAAGGATGTAAGACCAGATTTTATGGGATGTTAATACCACAAACATTAACTATGGAGAAGTTATATAATTTGGATTCAATAATTTACCCAATTTATTTTCTCATAGATAACTCAACCTTTATATTTTGTGGTGGTGTTTTAATAGTTCTACTAAAAATATAATATATGAAAGAATTCATAGAGCCAGAATCAAATAGTAAATTCACTATTCATGAATAAATAACCATCATACCTATCACCACATCATTTTCGGGCTCCACCTCATTAGTAGTGACTCCATAAGCATTCCCTTTATCCTTTGGATTTGGTGGATGATGACTCTGATTACCCTTTAGGACATGGGGTTTAGTTCAGCAACCTACATAATTCCCTTGTTCCCTACAGTTGAATCATTTAACCATGGGTGGTTATCTTATTTTCTACACCAAAATATCCTACTTACTCATGTATCTTTAACACTCATGAACTCTATGTCCTTCTCTCCCACACTTATTGAATTTTCCCATCCCTTTGAGGAAATTGAAATGATGCTTCTTACCACATTTTTTACATGTTGGTGGTTGAGTTTCTTTCAACCTTTCCCATTATATCCTCCTTATTGAAAATCCATATATAATTTCTTATTGCCATAGCCATGTGACCATTCTTCAAACTCTATCTCCATTATAAGATTACATCGAACAACATCTTCATAAATCCAAAAGTCTTGAATTTATAGATCCTTTATATGGTGTGGTTTTAAACCACAAAAGAATCTATCAATTTTTCTATCATTATTAATAACAAAACATGAATAATAACTTGCATGAATTGTGAAATTTTCTTCGTAGGCTGTGAAAGATTCACCTTATTTTTTTCTTCAATTATATAAACTCTATCTCTATCTTTGTATGAAGAGTTTGAGGGAAATAAATGTTAGGAAACATTATAATAAAGTCCTCCCACTCCATATCTTCAATTTAATCCTTTGGATTTGTGTTCTTAATCAACACCCACCATTTTTTGGCCTCATTATCTAGATGATAATTGGTCAGATATACCATCTCTGAATCAGAATAACGATGTACAAAAAATATTTTCTCCATTGATTTGACCACTATTCCACGAATATTATATTGAAAGATCCACTAAATTTCGGTGGTCCTTACCATATAAAATAATAGATAGAAATTTATTCCATCTTAGGTGAAGGAGGAAGTTCCACATTATTCAGGTTATTGTTTATAGGATAAGACAATAGGGTAAGCATTGACACAAAATATTGAACTCCACATCTTAAATAATTAGGGATTTTTTTTTGGAAATCACTACATTGTACCTCACATGAGTTGTTGGATTGGTTTCTCTTGGTTCCCATCATTTTCAAAATTATAAAAGGTTTGAAAAAAACATGTGTCAACAAGTCATGAATAAATAATGTATTCCATTTTAAAATTAAGTCAAAAGTCATATCTTGTTGGATCCCTATGGTTAACATATTTATAAAATAAATATTATTGGGTGATTACTTATACTTAGTCTCGTGTTATGGGTTTTCACTAAGGTTCTATAATCCTAATTCCTAAATTTACAAAAATATGCTCTGATACCAACTATAGCGACCCTGATTTTTCTTACATGACTATTACATCATTTTAATGATAAACAACATAAGAAGGTTACAAAATAATGATATAAATTTTTAGTGTCTTAGGAAAATTAGGACCATACTTAACATCTAAAAAATAAAACATAAACATTTAATTAATTCCTTCTCATCTAGCTTCTTATTTTCCTTCTTTTTCTCTTTAGTACAAGTAGTAACCTAAGGGTATACATTGAAAAGGGGTGAGATAAAATCCCATCAAGATGATTGATAAGAAAATGAATCAATATCTAATGGGTGAGAATAATCATTATCATCATAATATAATCAATGGATCATTATCATAATCATGATAGTAACACTAGATAAAGGCATAGAATGTGGAAATTCATAAAAATGAAACATCATGTCTTAGTTGTCAAATACCACACATAGTTGTGAAAAAACCTAGAACCATGTTCATGAATTTCAAATTTCTCTCATGAGATACATCACATTACCCAATTAATTTGAGTGATATATAATTCCAAGAACACCCATCACAACATAACATTTACATGTTCTATATAATTATGGGTGCACCTGTCACTTCATAACATTTACATTATCATGCATGCCACATAGAAAATATATCTATCATGGACATAAAATAATCCATGGAAAGGAATGGGTTTCATTTCACATAGAATTAATTCATGAATTAAATTTTGGGTTCTCGGATTTAATATATAATAATATACTTGTTATAACAATCATTATTCTTGAGTTAAGAGGAAAAATCTAACGAGAAGTAAAAGATGCATTTTTTGAAATAATAGTTATTTTTGGAAAATAATTTGAATTTTTCACAATACCATATTGGAAAAAAATATATCCTAGAAAAGAAAAGTGGAGGAAAAATAAATGATATATAAAGAAAAATATAGGAACATCCATGATAAAAATGGATTGAAATAGAGAAAACCCAAAGGAAGTGAGTTGGGTTTGAGAATTCCCCTTACCTTATGTCTGAATTCTTTCTTCACTTTAATATCCTAGACAATAAAATTATATTAATTAATTCAAAAATAAATAACATTTTATACATGAATTTTATTCATTATAGTTTTATTAAGTTCATTTATTGGCTTTATTGTTAGTTATATATTTTAATTCATCTTTCGAGAGTGTCCATTTTCTTGGTTTTTATGATCAGTTCACATATATATAAGTTGGTAAATTCATGTACAACTTGAATAATTTTACATAATTGAAATTATAAATTATTAATGGTCATATATAAGTTTAAATGGTTATATATATCATTTTGTTAAATGGTATGAGGATGAAACATTAGATAAGACATTAATTATAATCGTTTAGATTATTACATATGTTTTTTTATCACAAAAAACTCATTTTTTATCATTTAGTATTATGGACATATGTTTTATCCAGAATATAAAAATAGTTATAACATAAACATTAAAATATTTTTTAACCATAAAAATGGTGTCATGACCATCCTTAAATCTGGTAAGGTAAAATCAAAACATGTCATCCTTGATGGTTATAAATCAACACCTCATGGATGATTCATTCATTTTAAGAATAAAAGGAAGGATATAAGGGGTTTGATGATGGATTATTCCATTAGCATAATATAATTCAAGAATATGTACGTTACTGGAGTTATCATTCCATTTAGATGAGGGATGTGAGGATAGAATTAGAAAATAAAAGAACATGAAAATAAATTAAAAGGAAAGAAAGATGATTTTACCTCTTGAATCCTTATCCTTGAAAACCTACTTAAGGAAAAGGGTTTGGTATTTTGATGATAACAAGAGATCATGAAAATGGGGGAGGGGATTCATTATTTTATTGGTTATAATTGGTAAATGGTTTATTTCTTGTATGGTATGATGAGAAGAGGTGGTGAGGGTGGTATTTATAGGGGACGAGGTGAACAGTTTAATGATGACCCCATTCTCTCCCAGCATACTCTCCTAAGAAATCTTCTCTTCATCTTCCTTGAATTTCTTCCCCTAGAATTTCAGTATCTTTTCGGCCTCTTATTTATTCCTAAGAGCTCCCAAGATTGATCCCCCTTTCTTTTCCTAGGGTTTCATCCCCCGTTATTCTTTCCAAGAGCATCCAACTTCCATATTCTATCTTCTTCTATCCTTATCCCAAGGGTTTCATCCCCCCACTATTGTTTCCTATTGTTTAGGGTTTAACCCCCATATCCATTCAGCTTTCCCTTTCTTTTTCTTATTTTTGTTTTAGTACCATGGTTTATATTAGGGTTTCATTCCCATTTTCTTCTTGTTTCCATGGTGTTTGTGGGTGGCAATTGCAGTATTTGTTTTTCTGGTGGGTTTTTTGGAGTCTGATAGAGCTTACATAGTCACGGATTTCACCAAAAGTACTTCTCAATCAAAATCCCCTATAGCCTCCATATCCACTAATACCTTCTAGTTCATTAGTTTAAGATGGTTTCTAAGAGGTTTTGGGTTGTGTTATCCATTGTGGTGGGGGGTTCCGGGTGTCCTTGCCTACATTCTGGCATCGGTGTAGTTTTAGTTTGGTCAAGCGATGTTGAAGATGTTATTATCTCCCTATAAAGTATCTATTCTTCTCTTACTCTACTCTAGATTAGGGTGCCACCTCTCCTACTTGGATGGGTCTGGAAAGGTAGTTGTCTTTCAGGATTTTGTAGGTGTTTTTTGTTTGGTTATCGGTGATCTAGTAGGAATTTTCTTTGGTTGGTTGATGTAGTGGATTTTTGTTGCTATTTTGTGGTTAGGTGATGGGGTATATCGGAATGATGTTATTCTATAGTGGTGTTTGAATGGTGATGGAAATGGTGGTCATGGATCAGTGTTCATGGCAGTCACATCGGCTCTATGTGATGGTAGTGACAGTGTTTTGTGCCATTGGTAAACGTCGGAGAAGTGGCTGGTGATTATAGTTAATGAGGATGATGTCTTGGTGATGTGTAGATATGATGGCGGTGATAGTAATGGGATTTCAGGTTGGTGAGATAGTTATGGTGGTAAGTTGAGGTTCAAGGTCTCCCCGTTATGTGGATTGTGGTGGGTTTCTCATGGTTCGACGTTGTTTTTGGTGGTTTTTTGAATTTGGGTTTTGAATTTTGAACTTGGGTTTTGAATTTTGAACATGGTGTGTCATGTGGATGGGGAAATGTGTGAATGGTTTCTCTCTATGTATGGTTCACACTTTCCTAAAAAGTGTCTTTTAAAAAAATAAAAAAATGGTTTTTGGTGGTATAGGGGAGGAGATGGTTGTTTTCTTAATATTTTATTCCTTAGTTAATTATTTTGGATAAAAACTCCGAATACTTGGAAAATTATCACCGAATATATTAAAATAATTAAGGGGAGTTTGAGATTATGGTTATTAAATTATTAATGAATCAAGGAATAGTGTATTTAACATTTATGTACATATACCGTAAATTACTATATTTTACTATTCACCAAAAATTCAAGCATTTATAAAAAATACAAAAAAATCACCCTTACCATTTTTCAACTTGTAGAATTAAAAAAATGAACTCCATTTTATGAATATAACTTTATAAGTGTGATAAATTTAATTTTTTTATTAAAATCATAATTTACTTGGAAAATACTGATTTTTAAATTATAACCCATTTTATGACACTTAGAAAAATTAATTAAGGTCTCATAAAATTATCTTATAATAATAAGACAACAAAATATTAATTTATAAATACATTTTATGAAAATAAATTTTCTTTTAAATCATTATATTAATTATAAAATTGTAATTAAATATTTATGAATTATAAAGACAACAACAATTAAAAATTTATAATATATTTATTTACTTATACTATGATATAATTATACTATATTACCATTTATAATATGTTTAAAATTTATTTATAATTTCATTGGTGAGGTGATTATTCTATTGTCTAGTTTATTATTCATAAGTTTCATATTAGTATTCCAGAGGTCAAGTTACTATTCCAATGGTATAGGTTCCTTAACTTCTAAAAATACCTCGTTTACCATTCATTGTTCATTTTTAAAGATTTTATTATGTTCTATAAGTGATTTTATGTGATTTACACTATATGAAATGATTAGAAAAAGGTAATTTCCATTTCTAAAATGTTGGGTCATTATAGTTTTCTTTCCATGCTATTATGATTTCTAGATCCATCCATTATATATCTATGAAGATATGGTCTTTTTCAAAATACATAATGGAATGAGTATTTGGTTCATTCTTATTGATGAATCAAAAACCCTATTCTCCTATCTTAGATTGTAGAAAATAGATAAATCATTGTCCTTGATTATCACTAAACATATTCATTGATGCATATTGATCTCCTTTTATGTTAATATATATTTTATACTCTTGCGATGTTTTTATATGTAACACTTCTCACCGTAGAGTTAGTGCTCCAAAATATTCAAGGAAATTATCCTAGAATATAATACCAAATAATGCATCAGGAAGTTTATCTCATGGATATTCAGTTTTCATGAGGTGTAGGATATAGATTTTTCTTTCCCTATGTGTACAAAACCCAATCCTTTCTTCTAAGAATCCTTTTATATCACAAATAACTTCTCAACATATAATTAGTTTTAGTTTAGGTGAAATAATTAAGATCTTCATAATATCCTTAATCTTGTCCTCACATTCCTCTATCCAAACACCCTTTACCCCTTTCCATATTAACCTCTTCTAAAAAATCATAAGTACCCTACTAAACCATGAAAACTATGGATTTCCGTGACCCTAGTGGGTCTAGGACATTCCTAAATTTTTTTTCCTTTAAAGGGTCCACATAAATTCCATCAATGTGATACTTTTCCATAAGAGTGTAACTTTATACATCAAAATTCAAACATACTAAACTTAGAATTTCGTTTCTCCACCAATTATTTATCCATCACAGTCCTTATATGTTCTTGATGTTCCTCCTTCCTATTATATTAAGTGATAATATCTTCAATAAACACTACCAAAAATATTTTGATGTAGTCACCAAATACATTATTCAAAAAATAATTGAATGTTTTTGGGTAATTAATAAGTCTAAAGGGAATAACTATGAACTCATAATTTCCATACCTTGTGTGGAAGGATATTTTCTAAATATCATCATTATTAACCTTCATCTAAGGATATATAGAATTAATATACACCCTTGATAATTATAGATATCATCATCATTTTTCACATAGGTTATCATTCCATGTAAAGGGATACCTCTTCATTATGGTGATATTGTTGAAATCTTTATAGTCTATACACAAATGTATTGATCCATCTATTTTTATTTACAAAGAGAACTAGTACTCCCCAATGTGATTCACTAGGGTTTATGAACACTTTGTCCAAATAATATTGAATCTACAACTTCAAATCCTCCATAACGATAAGGGACATACTATATGGGAAATTTGAGATATTAGTTGCTCTGGGTAAGTTGTCTATTGAGAACTCAACCTCATGATCCAAGAGACGTTTGGGTAAATATTTGGGAAATAAATTAGTATATTCCCTTAAAATGGTAATTTCCTCATAATTTATAATTTCCTTTGAATAAACCATTTTGGAAAAGTATCAGTATTCATAGGGTATCATCACCCACACAATTCAGGGATATTCTAGATGATATTCCTGATCATAATTGATTTTTTACAAGTTTATTAAATGTTTCATAATATAGAAAGAGGTTTTCATTTCCCAATAGAAGATGTGTGATCTATATAATGAGTTCTAGTCTATGTATAGTATAGAATAAAATTTTTCTAGGTGAAGGATTACAAGAATCATTAGAAAAATATTTCCATAGATGATAACCAGAGAATAGTCCAACACTAGGATTACAATGATTGAACCACTAGGTGTTTTTACTGATATATCAACTTTAGGGTGTTAGGGGTTTGATTCTGTAGTTTTATAAAATGTGAATGATAAAATTAAATTCATTAAAATAGAATCATATAAAACCTTTTCCATTCATGAGTGAATAGGAAGTGCACCTTTTATGAATTCATTTTCATGATCCACATCACTAGTAGAGATAGAATAATCACTCCCTTTCTCACTCCCTTTCTCTTTTGGATTTAGTGGGTTGAAATGCTAATTTCCATCAATGTCCAAGGGTTTAGTGAACTAGTGTATATACTCAACATGATACCTAATGTTGAATCATTGAACCATGGGTGGTGTATTAGGAGGTTCCCTACTTTCCTCTTTCCTACTTGGTGGCCTTCTCTCCCACACTTGAAGCATTTCCTCATCCCATTGAGGTAGTTCTGATGAGGATTCATCCCGCATTTTTGAAAAGTTAGATGTTGGACAATCTTTACTTCTTTTACATTTGACTTATGGGACTGAAAATCCATTATTCTATTAATATCTCCATAACCATGGTACTATTCAACAAACTCCATTCTATTATGAGATCACATTAAACTACTTATTTATAACTCCCAAAGTCTTATATATCTAAATACTTTTGATGGTATGGTTTTAAACCACTAAATAATTTATCGATTTTTCTATCATTATTGATAACAAATCCTAAGGCATATCATACTATCCTTGTGATTTTTTCCTCATAAACCTTGACTTATTATACTTCCTATTATTACAGCTCCATGAATTCTCTCTCCAATTTTGTTCGAAGAGTTATAGGGAAATAGTTATTAATAAATATTTTCTTAAACTCATCCCACTCTATATCTTTTATTTCATTCTCTAACTTGGTGTTCTTTATAAAAAACCACCATTGATTGGTTTCCCAATCTATAGAATATTTTTCTAGAGATGCCTTATCCTTTTCAAGATAGTATAAAAATATCTTCTCTATTTAGTTACCCCAATTTTCAATAAAAAGTGGATTGTAAGACCCAAATAATGTTGGTGGTTGTTTCAAAATAAATTAATCAGTAGCCATTTGTTCCTTCTTGGGTGGATAGAGGATGCTTCACATGTTCAAGGTTATTATTCACAGCATGAGAAAACTGGGTATGAATTTCTATGATGTTTTTATATCCACATCACGTGGAATTGGGGATGTCATGTGGAAAATAATTTCATTATCACTCACATGGGTTGTTGTCTTGGTTTCTACTAGTTCCCTAAATTTTCTAAAATATAAATGGTTTCAACATAATGTAATTCAAAAAATCATGAATGAATAATGTATTCATTTTTTAAAATCAATTATAATGTCATATCTTATGGTATCACTATGTTTAGCATTTTCAAAAACCGTTCATATAGGATTTTTACCTATACTTAGACATATAAATATGGTTTTAAATAATGATTTATAATAATAATTACCATATTAACGAAAATATATATATGATAAAAACTATAGTGACCCAACATTTTCATAGATGACTATTACTTCATTTTTAAGATAAATAACATAACATCGATACAAATTCAGGATCCAAATGTTTAGTTTCATTGGAAAATTAGGGTCATGCGTCAATTATAAAGAATAGAAATAAATCATTATTTATTTTATTCTTCTTTATACATATAAATATCTTTTGAACTCCATACTGAATGTAGTAAACTGAGGATATACATAAAATTACGGTCTAAGGTAAAATCCCAGTTGGGTGAGGAATAAGGGGCATGAATCAATAGTACATGGGTGACCACAATCAACATAATATTATCATAATCATAATATCATCATCATAAAAATGATGGAAATTTTCATAAATTCTCGGAATGTGTTATATACATTAAAATGAAACATCATTTCATAGTTTTCCAATACCACACATAGTTGTGAACAGTTCTAGCATAATGTCCACACATAAAAAATGTTCATAAATCATAAAATCATTATTATGAATGAATATAGCATCATTTTCATTATTAATACAAATAAAATAATGAGGTACAACACATTAACCAATTAAATTTAGTGATATATAATTATATTCCCACTCATCATATCACAAATTCACATAACCATACATGACACATAAAATGAATAACAGTCATAGTCATGAAATAACCACTCGAATGGAATAAGTTCCAAAAGGATTTCATAGAGAATAAATTCTTGAATAATTTTTGTGGTTTAAAAATAAAAAAGTTAAAACATATGTGGAATAATAATCATCATTTTTTATGGATGCATAAAAAACTCAAGATTAGTCATGGACGTGTGTTGGAAAGAAAACTATTTTGGAAACATATTTGTATTTAACTTAAAAAATGAAGGAATAAAATATTAATTTACCTAAAAATAAAAGGGAATAATAATGAAATAATAATTATATAATATTAGTGGAATACAAATTGTGAAAATATGAAAAAGATAGAAAACCTAAAGAAAAAGTAGTTGGGTTTTAGAGTCCCCTTACCTTAAATCCTGATTATCAAAATCGTGTTTCCATATCTTGAGTAATAAAATCAGTTTATTAAAACATTTTAATTAAACTAATTTATTTTTAAAAAAATAAATATTTATAAATTATTATCATTGGATTATATTTCTTACTTCAACCTCATAATATGGGAACGTTTTTGATATCATGTTCACCTTAAGAAATTATCGTTTCCATTCAATTTATCAATTTTTTCATGGTCAATTATATGTAAGAAAACTTAATTCCAAAAGATTAATGTAAATATATCTATATAGATATATGTCATCAATAATTTATTATAACCAACCATAATATTTATTATATGGAAATAATTAGAAACATCCTCATTGATGGTTAACCGACCATTATTGAGAATTTTGTAAAAAGAAGGATAAGGAGAGGTAAAAAATATAAATAAATCAAATATGAAAATTTTGAAGTTTATTAACAACATTAATATAATGATAAAATACTTCATAATTAATCATATATTATTTTTTTAAATTAATTTGGAATCACTGAAGAGAGGAGGAAAATGATAGTAAAATTGAAATAAAAAATAACTCTTTTCTCAGTTTTTCTTCTATTGTATAGAACTAGAATTCCATGATGATTACATTTAGTTTACTACAGCACGTTATATAAGTTTATAAGGGATTAAGAGGGTGTATTTGGGTATTTTATAGGATTTTTTATACTGGGGGGGGGGTATTTTTCTAATTGGAGGGAGATGGGTTATTAATACTTTAGGAGAGGGGTATTTTTAGCTTAAATATTGAATAAAATACTATATCCAAGGTAAACTATATAATATTGATATTTTATAGAAAATGAATCCTTAATTAATAAAATATAATGGTTATATGTATTTTAATACCTTTATTATTCTAATTCAATAGTTTATTAAAAAGTATAGTGGAAAAATGAGAAAAATCTAATGAAATAATTTTGGATTTAGACTTCGGAAAGTAATTTTTAGGTTTGGAAATCATGTTTACAATATTTTAATGACTCGTTCATCAAAATAAATATTTCTCAATTAATCATCATGTTATATAAATTATTAGTTAATTATTAAATCATGAATAATTTGATTCGAGATATAACGGATATACAAAAACTCACATTTTACTATTCACCTTAATATTGATGTATTTCATAAAATTACCAATAAATCACCCATTTAAAATTTAGATGTTTTGATTTCAAAAATTTCAATAATTATTAAAAAAATTATAACATAGCTTATTTTAATTTTTATATTTAAAATCATGATTTCTATGAAATACCTTAATATACAGTTTGTTAAAAATGTTCTTTCTGAGTTTTTAATCAGGATATTAACGTTATGGAATTATAATATATATTTCTACTCAAATTAATCATGATAAATATTAATTATATTATATTTTATCATATTTAGTTAAAATTAATATTCCTATGGTCAAGATACCAATCCCAATTTTTAGGTAACTGTTAATTATGGTAAGGTTACTTTTCCTATAGTCGCATTACCTACTATATATTCTACTAAATTAATTTATTCAATATTCTATATATTTACTCCCATTGTTACATATTTAATTTTCTATAATTCTGATTGGTTTACTAATATTATATTTCTCTTCCATAGTGATGTTCGTGGGGGGATGATTCTAGCTGATTATGTTGATCTAAATTTTCCCATTGAAGTTTTTATATCTTTTAATTTTTTCTCCCCTCATTATATTTGGAATTTTAATTGGTTAAGTCATTGAATATTGTAATGAATAATGTTTTTTTTGATTTCTCTATGTTCTGTATGATTATAATGTACTATAAAAGAAATTTATTCCAAAAAAATTATCATTTTAAAATTATTGGTCATTACAGTTTGGTCAAACCATGCACCAACAATTCGCACTCATTGCCAATATGACCCTAAGAAAGTGGGAAACACACATGGTTCAGATAACCATGCACAACTCATGTGTTTGGGATCTATATTTTTCAATAGATTCCCCACATGATTGTGCAGCCCTGGGTTCATGATTAACATTCCCTGAGACACCCTCTAATCCTCACACGGTTGAGGGGAGTAGTTATCCCTAACGATGTGCTCCTCTTTGACCATCCCATAACTTTATTTTTGAATCCCATTTCCCATAAAACTCATCAAACCCCCCCCAAGACACATCTTTTCCTTGAACACCATCTATAAACAACGCATTTAACAGTTACAAAGCTCATAATTTCATTCTGAGGCTCACCTTGAGGTTCCACCTGTACAAAAAATGAATTGTTCAATTCTCTATGACTTCAAAAATAGTTCAAAATTGGAGAAATTACAAAAAACATCATTATTATATAAATAATGATAAAAATTTTATATCATCCAATAATGTGAAATAATATCCATTAGGACAATATCCTATAATTTTGGTGTTACATGTGAGTCCTGGCACCACTGATCAATACTATCACCCAAGGTCATGCTAGTCAAGCACACCTACCACCTCCAAGTTGTGATTTAACATTCCATGGACCTTGCATTAAATAATATATAAATAGATGATGTAAAATATAATATGTGATAAAAATCAACCCAAATTATATCACTAAATCAACCAAAATAAATTCCATAAAAAATTAACCATTGATGCCTCAAATTATATAAATACAAGGTAAGAAAAATAATTTTCAAATTTTCAATCACCGAATCATTCAAAAATATAGATAGAAAGAATATAAAAAATATTATTAAATGAACATTATCTTATAATATAGGGGCATGAATAAAATTTATATATATATATATATATTCCTTTAATAATCTAATCATTATAAAGCATGATGGTTATATTATTGAGGTTCATTATTTCATGGATTTAGGATCCTTCTACCACACACTATACCTTTCATGACTCAATGTTTCATCACATCATAAATGATCAATCCATTAAAATAGAATATATCCACATCCAATTGTAAAAAACCATTTTGAATTTTTTTAGATAATGTTTAAATCTTTAATTCATTATTATGGTGTTAGGGTCATAAAATTATTTTCAAATCAACTAACTAACTAATCAAGATCACATATTATTTCAATCAATATTTCAATTAGTTTTGAGAAAACATTCCATTATTTTCAATTAAACTTTAAAATTTCAAATTCCATATTTCAAGTTTCAACTTTCTTTTTAAATTTTAGAACCAAATCATAGGTTTTTATGAATTATATACTTTTCAAAATATTTATTCATTTTAAAAAACTTTTCTCAAGATTAGACATAAAATTATTTCATCAATAAGAACTTAATTTCTATCCATCCTTTCTCAAAATACACCAAATATTTTCCAAGCATTTGAAGAAGGGTTTTATTTCACAATTTAATGTCTTTTTCAAATTAAACAAACCAAATATTCTTAATTCAATGACAATTAGAATCTATATTTCAAATCATGAAAGAAATATAGGATTCATGTGTAAGGAAAATAGTTATAGAACTACCTTCCTATAGTCACATGATCTATTATCCACTAGAAATAGGAATTTCCAATACATATCTAAATTCAAGGAATATCAAAGAAGAATCCCATGAATTTCAATACCTCAAACAAAGGTTTCGATCAATCCAAAATAATAGGATTTTCTACTCTATAAAAATTTGAGATATTAAGAGATGATAATCATCAAATAAATCGGTTACACATAAAATAAAGGGATTATTTTATTCCATTAACACATTTATCTTACAATAAAAGTGGTTGGAGGAGGAAAATCACCTCTAGAGATCCTAAAAAATAAGGGGGTAAAATGAGGTTACATTAGTGGGAGACTAGAATTTATAATGGGGGTTTGGGTTTTTAATTAATATTTTCAAATAATTAAAATCCCATCACATGGTTTCCTCGTTTAGGCTATATGTATTGATATAATTTTGAACCAAACTATGCATTCTTGTCCATATTTTTTATGGAGTTTCATGGTTTTTGCAAATAGTTTTATGAACCTTATTCCAGATGAGAATTCTCTCTCGGCTATATGAATTGTGGGTGAATTGTTTTGGTATATTTATTTACAATAGTTCCCTCCATGCATCCCGTTTCCACATATTTTTTGGGGTATGAATTATAGTTTTCACTAACTTCCCTGAACTCCATGTTATTTAAAATTATTTCCTTGTATGACCTATATATTTTTCCTTATTCATGAACCAATCATGTACTATCCCTGAAACATCCAAAAAAATTTAAATGTCTCCCAAAATAAACCAAAATAAGATCCAAACAAAAGATGATCAAAAAATTGATTAGAAGTAATTTAGATATGATAATTTGATGATATAATGTCACGACCTGTCCTCGGGACCCATTCCATGACCACCCCAAGCCTGCCTTCCATAGGCCAGGGGATGGAGTCTAGCACCAAAGGTGTAAAACCCGATATAAGGTAAGGTATTGACTTTATGTAAGTAATCAAACACCATATAGTAAGCAAGAAGAAGTAAACACTAAGTAAACTGAGTACAAAGGTATGTACTTGAAAGTAAATGGGCCAGAATACAAACCCAACTGAAAGTAAAGTACAACTGAAAAAAGAGTACAACAGAAAAAAAGTAAAGCAGCAACATCGATCCGTCCTCTAGAAATCTCACCTGAAGGGTGGGTACAGATAGTCTCCTCCACTCCTCGGCTCCAGCCGTCCGCTCCGTGTACGTCTCGTCTAGTGATCCACCTCCAGGTACCATCCAGATCCACAAGCTCCTACCTCGATCAGTGTTGTCCACTGTATGCATCCAACACAACATAGTGCGGGCATAGCCCGTGCATGGGTGAGTATACGCTACTCAGTAGGGACCCCGATACCCCCAAAGGTATCCCAGAATCCACGAAAGGATAAACCACAAAGGAATGATACAATCATGAATTAACAAACAACACTACTTAGGTATATGCCCATACATATACCTAAGTCATCAATTCTAGTTTGGCTCCAACATTCGAGCCCAAGTTCTATCTAGTCCACAGAGGAAAGCACAAACCAATCCACACAGGATAACACAACCCAATCCACACAGGATAGCAAAACAATCATATCAAAGATAATGATTGAATGTCAAGACTCAGCTCACACAGGTATACTCTTAATAAGGTGATAGAGATGATCAAATGTAGCCACTAATTCATCTAAGCTGTCAGAACCACATAGGATGCAAGACCAGCTAAGTTGTCGGACCCACAAAGGATACAAGACCAGCTACTCTTCCGGACCCACGTAGGATACAAGTACAGAGTCAAATACTGCCGGGCCCATGTAGGATACAAGAATAGTAGTCACATACTACCGGACCCACATAGGATACAAGAATAGTAGTCATCGCCGTAGAACTCACGGAGGATTCCAGTATGGTCGTCATCGCTGCCGAACCCACGGAGGATCCCAGTACAGTCGTTATCATCGTCACAGTCGCAGCCATCTCTAGGGTTCCTGCACACAACATGCTCGATTATGGGAGGGTCCTCTCCACGATCCAAGGGGGTCGATACATCCACTGACACGTAGTCCAGATTTGATGTTCCCAAATTTCAATCTCGTCAATAGGAACTCAACGCGACAGACAGCACATCAATCGGATGCCCGGTCTGAGAGTTATTACTTTTTCGTCCCAAGGGCCCGATTGGTTTTTAAGTCAAAACCAACCCTAACGTACTCCAACTGTGTCCAAACCATGAGCGGAGTAAGAAAAAATAACCTTCTCACTAAGAAGAATCCAACAAATTCGACGGAACGTCAATCGGACGTCCAGAGCTCAAGTTAAAAGTGTTTCCGCTCCGAGGGCCAGGTTGGTTTCGTGTTCGAACCAACCCGGTCGTACCCAAAGTTCTCCAAAACCTTGAGTGTAATATACCGAAACGAAAATCTCTATCCAAGAATCACTACGCAACTGATGTTGTGTCGATCGGAGGTCCATAGCCCAAGTTATGGTCATTTCAAAGGATCTGTCCGAAAACAGGGGGTTTGGGCCCAGTCCAACCCGGCCCAATACCCCTTGGTCGGCCCGAACTGGGTCAACCCGACCCAGGTCCGGGTCCGGCACAGTTGGGCATGGCCCGGCTCGGCTGGCGTGGCCAGGCCTAGCCGGTGTGGCCCGGCCCGACCCGGCGCGGGGGGCCCGGCCAGGCGCGGGCGGTCCGGCCTGGGTGCCCGCGCGCTGAGCGGACACGGGGGGGGGGGGGGGGGGGGGGGGAGGGGTGGGGGCTGCCCATTGCTTTGAAATGGAATCCCCCCATGTGGAGGGGGCCCTTCTTGTCTACCGTCGGGGGTTATGACTCCCGAACTTCCCGAACGGCCGGCCCTGTTGGCCGGCCGGTGCTGCCACGAGACCCCTGCGGTCCTGCCTTCCTGGAGCACTGGTGGCCAGCGGATCCGGTCGGCCTCCCCTGCACCGCCACATCCTAACGTCGTGGCCCTTGTCCGACCGGCACTGCGCGACGGCGCCGAGCCCCTCCGTCGTGGCCTGCCCCGGCCGCGGCCCTCCATGGTACTCCGGCGCGGCACGACAGGGCCGCGCCCCTCCGACGCGGCCTGTTCTCAGCCACGGGTTCCTTCAGCTTCTCCGGCGTGGAATGGCGGCGTCGCGCCCCTTCACCGCAATTTACCTCATTCCCGCGCGGTTCCATTGCCCCGCGCTGCCTCCGTTCCAAGCCACAAGATATTCAACAAGCAAATGGGGAGGAGGTTCAGCCGTGTTCGTACGGTCGGACCTCCTCCTTTATTTTGATAACAGGCGGCCAAAGAACTAATGTAGTACGTCAATTAATTCCGAACATAAAAACAACCCCTACCTTGATAACGAGTTGAATATTAATGAGTGTCGCGGAAATCTGCTTCGCGGGGTGAGGCTCTGTACACGTTGACGGAGATCATCCAAGGAGGAAGCGGCATGTCGGCGTTATTTGTGTTCTTCAAGGAGGAAGATGAAGTTCTTCTATGTTAGAACTCTCCATCTCTCAACACAATGAAGCAACCAAAAATAAAATAAGGGTTTAGCCTTATTTTATTACTTTTTCCAACACGTTTAAAATTTCCAAAGATGAAATAACATAACTTAATTAATCTTAAGTTGTCATAATAAATTTAGATATAAGACGGCACCATTAATACGGAAGAGAATTTAATGTAATTTGAAGAGTTGGGGCTCGTGTGGGCCCCACCCCACTCCTTAATCCTCTCAAGAGGAGTTGGGTTTTTAGTGGGTCCCACCCCAACACCCTCTCATGGGGTTTAACCACATAAGAAGGAGGAATAAAATTTGTAACAAAATTTTATTCTCTTAACACTTAAACCACATTTTTAAACAACTCTTCCTGAGAAAATGCAACTCCAGAAAAGGTCTTCTTAAGAAATTACCGGCGCTGCGATTTCATCGGTGCCATCAGATTTTGATTTCGAGCACCAGTTCAAAAGTTATAAAAACCTGCTCATTCGTTCACTAAACGTACCCGAGATAAACTTCGGAAAAAGATTTCGGGGACACCGGGCCTCGGAATCAGGTTCCGTCAGAAACTGCATACTCGTAAAATCCGAAAAAAAAATTAAGAAAAAAATTCTCTTGAAATTTATGGGTCTTTACATTACTCCTACCTCAGGTATTTATGTCCCTGTAAAGATACATCACAAACTAGGAGAATAAATGAGGGTACTGAGCACACATATGAGCCTCCCGCTCCCAAGTGCTCTCCTGGAGGTTCCCGTGCTGCCACCTGATGCGCACTAGAGGAATCGACCGCCCACGTAGGACCTACTCCTATCGATCCTCGATCTCTACCAGGACCTCCGCAAAAGTCGCTCCGTCATCAATATCCAGCTCCCCATGGTCGATGATATGCGTCGGGTCGTGCACGTATCTCCTCAGTTGTGATATGTGGAACACATCATGCACCCGGTGCAACTGAGGAGGTAGAGCTAGGCGATAAGCCACCTCGCCTATCCTACTGAGAACCTGGAATGGTCCGATGAAGTGCGGAGATAACTTGCCGCCCCGGCCAAATCTCCGTAATCTACATCGAGGTGAGACCCTCAAGAAAACGTGGTCGCCATCCTCGAACTCTAGTGGTCTCTGTCTCCTGTCAGCATAAGACTTCTGTTAGCTATGAGCTGTCCTCATCCACTCCTAGATGACCTGGGCCTTCTCTGTCGTGGCCTGGACCATCTCTGGTCCCACAAGTGTTGACTCCCCAGGGTCTATCCAGCACAGAGGTGACCTACAAGGTCGGCCGTACAATGCCTCGTATGGTGCCATCCCGATGGTGGAGTGGTAGTTGTTGTTGTACACAAACTCCACCAAGGGTAGGTGATCCTCCCAGCTGTGACCAAAGTCTAGGACACATGCATGGAGCATGTCCTCGAGAGATTGAATGGTCCTCTCCGTCTAAACATCCGTCTGAGGGTGAAAGGCGGTGCTCAGACGTAGTTGCGTCTTGAATGCCTCCTGCAACCCCTTCCAAAGTCGGGAAGTAAAGCGAGCATCTAGATCAGAGATGATAGATGATGGCACACCATGAAGTCGTACAATATCCTGAACATAGAGGCGTCCAAAACTCTCCACTAATCCCTGCTCTCTGATGGGTAAAAAGTGAGCCGACTTGGTGAGTCGGTCTACAATCACCCAAATGGAGTCGTGACCTCTGGAAGTACGTGGAAGTCCAGTCACGAAATCCATATATATGTCATCCCACTTCCACTCCGGGACCTCCAAGGTCTATACCAAGCCTGATGGTACCTGGTGCTCCACCTTTACCGACTGGCAGGTGATACATCGAGAAACGAACTCTACCACAGCCTTCTTCATAACCGGCCACCAGTGTTGTCGTCTGAGATCCTGGTACATCTTCTCTACCCTTGGATGTACCGCTAAAGGGGAATTGTGAATTTCTCTCAGAACCTCCTTCTGTAAAGCAACTGGTACCATGGTACATCCTTTGAAAAGGATGTCGTGCTCTCCTCCTATAGAGAAACCATCAGGTGCATGTCCTGTGGAAATCTGCGCACGTTGTGTCTCATAGTCAACGTCCCCACATTGTGCCTCTCTGACCTGCTGAATAAGTGGAGGAGTGACTGTGAGTGAATGAAGAAAGTATACTCCATATCTATCCACGAAGGATATCTGAAAATCAGCTAGCTGCTCTGTCACCTCTCCAAGTAGCTGAATGCTCGTCCTCCTACTGAGGGCATTGGCTACTTCGTTCCCCTTTCCAAGATTATAGACTGTCTCAAAGTCATAGTCCTGGAGGAACTCGAGCCATCGCCACTATCTTAGGTTCAGGTCCATCTGCGAGAAGATGTACCTGAAAATCTGGTGGTCAGAATAGACTATAAAGCGCTTGCCCATCAGATAGTGCTGCCACATCTTCAAGGCGAAGACCACTGCTGCTAACTCCAGGTCATGGGTACCGTAGTTCTACTCATGCTGCCTCAACTATCATGATCCATAAGCGATCACTGCCCACTCCTACATTAGGAAACACCCGAGTCTGGTCCCTGATGCATCGCACTAGACTACGTACCCTACTCCCTCCTCTGGTAGCCTCAAGATGGGTGCAATGTTCAATCTCTGTCTCAGCTTCTGGAAGCTCTGCTGACATTTGTCTGACCACACGAAGGGTTTTCCCTTCTTCTTCAAGGATGAATGTGTTGCCACAACTCTGGAGAATTCTATCACAAATCTCTGGTAGTACCCATCTAGACCCAAGAAAATCTGCACCTCTGTTACGCTCCTGGGTGGCTCCTAAGCTAGCACTGCCTCAATATTTGCAGGATCCACCTCAACTCCTGCCTCAGAGATGACATGTCCCAAGATGTGGACCTCGCATATCCATAACTGACACTTCGAGAGCTTACCATAAATCTAGTGCTCTCATAGTGTGTCCAGTACAACCCACAAGTGGTAGGCGTGCTCCTCCTCAGTGGTTGGGTATATCAATATGTCATCGATGAAGACTATGACAAATTGATGTAGGTAAGGCTGAAAGATCATGTTCATGATACTCATGAACACTGCTGGATTGTTGGTTATGCCAAAAGGCATAACCAAGGACTCATAGTGGCCATACCGACATCTGAAGGTCATCTTCTGCACATCCTCGTCTCGAACTCTAAGCTGATGATAGCCTGACCTGAGGTCTATCTTTGAAAACCATCGTGCTCCCTTGAGCTGATCGAATAGGTCGTCAATCCTCGGAAGTGGATACTTGTTCTTCACAATCACCTGGTTTAGGTGACAGTAATTAACACATAGTCGCAAGCTCTCATCCGCCTTCTTGGCGAACAAAATTGGGGAAGCCCAGGGTGAAACACTAGGTCGAATGAATCCCTTTCCCTGCAAGTCCTCCAGCTGTACCCGTAGCTCTCAATGTTCAGTGGGATCCATTCGATATGCTGGAGTATATATCGGGGTTTTCCCAGGATATAGGTCAATGTAAAAGTATACCTCTCTACGAGGAAGTAGTCCTAGAACGTCATCGGGAAAAACGTCTGCATACTGATCCACCACTACAGGAAATCTCGGAATCCACATGTCAACTGCTCCTAGGATGATGCTAGCCAACTGATGAGTGATCGGCTATCCTCTCCTATACATGAGTCCATCCTGCACTGCAAAGGCTCCCTTCTCGCCGGTGAAGGTGAACCTGCTCCCATCGGTGCAAACACACTGCACCTTGCGCCTAATATAGTCGATCTGGGCATGGACTATAGATAACCAATCCATGCCCAAGATGATGTCGTAAGGCCTCGATGCCAGTTAAAGAAGATCCCAGCCGAAGCTCTCACCTCCTAGAGTAAGATCACACTGCCGGCACCAGTGCGTAATCATCGAGTTTTCTCCCGTATGAGTCTCTAGACATAAGGATCGAGCCAACAGCTCCATCAGAATCTTCGAGCTTCAAACAAGGGTAGCAGCAATGAAAGAATGACTCGCTCCTATGTCTATAAGAACAACATAAAGGGTGGATTTGACACATATAGTACCTCAAATCATCTCTGGTGCGCCGTGGTCGTAGGCCTCCGCTGCCTGAAGCTGAGCATGCCTCTGTCCGCCAGCTCCCTGTGGTCGGGGTGGACCTCCTGGTGGTGGTGGTGGTAGAGCCTCAAAGCGTCTCCCACCACCTGCTGCTCGGCCAGCTCCTCTGCCTCGTCCACCTGCTCCCTACGGACCGCCACGGTCGAACCTCTGCCTCTGCCTGAATGGTCCCTCAACCATCTGCTGCTCCTCTGAATGGCGGGTCGGGCAGTCACGAGCCATGGGGCCCTGCCCACCGCATGCATAGCACTGCCTGCTCCTCGTAAGGCTGGCACTGCGCTATGTGTCTCGCACCTCTGAGCCAGTGTCCTGAGGTCGTCCGCCTGATGGTCCGGTCCACTTGGACCCATGTGACATTCGTCGACTACTAGCTATAGAAGACTCAGCTACATGCCACCCTGTGGTAGGTCTCGGTACTAGTGTAGGCTCATCAAGAAAGCTCTCTACGTGAAGGGATCATTCTAGTACTCCTGCTTGCGTCGAAATGTTGAGGGAGATCATCGATGCCCTGATCTCTTGCATCAGTCCCTGCTCGAAGGTCCAATCCTAGAATAATGGGTCCCGTACCATGTCCATCGAATAGCGCGAGAGATCCGTAAATCTCCCCGATTACTGGGATACCATCATGCTTCTATTCCGCAGCTGTAGTAGCTCCTGAATTCGCACTGCATGGAGGGTTTATGGGATGAACTCTGAGCGAAAGAGGCTCTCAAAGTCCATACAGAGGAGAGATGCCTCATCGTGCACCTGGAGCATCAGGCTCCATCATCCACCTGCTACTGTGTGTAGGAGACTCGCTACAAGGATCACCATGAGGTCATCTGGTGTCCCCACTAACCTGAAAACTCGTACAATAGCCTACAGCCAATCCTCAGCTGCCTGAGGGTCCGTCTCCCCGCGGAACCTGGGCGGTCTATCATGCTGAAACTTGTGTAGTGCACTAAGGAGACTTTCACTCTCAGCGGATGGGGCTAGTGGCATCGGTGGCTCGACAGGTATAGGTACCACTGGTGCCTCCGCTATAATAGGTCCCTACACCGAGGCCTCGTCGCTCGGTGGTCTTTCGTCTCGCACAAATCTCAGAACCCTAGGTGGAGGCCATCGTGGGGCCATCCTAAAAAAAGATAGGTGTGCCACAGTCAAAATAGTATACCTGGTGAGCTGACACAAAGTAATCACAAAGAAAAATTTTGAAACACGCATGCAATCAATATCTTCGTACATTGAGTCGGAAATCAGAAGTCAGGGTCCTATTGTTGCTTCACATAGATGAAATATCATATTCTTGAGTTCTGCGGTAGAACTGAACTCCTCTGATACCAATTTTCCACGACCCGTCCTCGGGACCCGTGTCGTGACCACCCCAAACCCACCTTCCATAGGCCAGGGGCTGGAGACTAGCACCAAAAGCGTAAAACCCGATATAAGAGAAGGTATTGCCTTTATGTAAGTAATCAAACACCATAGAGTAAGCAAGCAGAAGTAATAACTAAGTAAACTGAGTACAAAGGTATGTAATGGAAAGTAAATGTTCCAGAATACAAACCCAACTGAAAGTAAAGTACAACTGAAAAGAGAGTACAGCAGTAGAAAATTAAAGCATCAAAACCGAGTAGTGCTCTGGAAATCCCACCTGAAGGGTGGGTACAGATATTCCCCTCTTCTCCTCGGCTCCAACCATCCGCTCCGTGTACGTCTCATCCAGTGATCCACCTCCAGGTACCGTCCAGCTCCACGAGCTCCTACCTCGATCAGCGTTGTCTGTCGTCTGCATCCAACACAACGTAGTGCGGGCATAGCCCATGCAGGGGTGAGTATACCATACTCAGTAGGGACCCCGAGACCCCCTAAGGTGTCCCAGAATTCACGAAGGATAAACCACAAAGGAATGATACAATCACGAAGTAACAATCAACTCTACTTAGGTATATGCCCATACATATACCTAAGTCATAAATTCTAGTTCAGCTCCAACATCCAAGCCCAAGTTAGATCTAGTCCACACAGGAAAGCACAAACCAATCCACACAGGATAACACAACCCAATCCACACAGGATAACACAACCCAATCCACACAGGATAGCAAAACAATCATATCAAAGATAATGATTGAAAGTCAAGACTCAGCTCACATAGGCATACACTTCGTAAGGTGATAGAGATGATCAGATGTAGCCACTAATTCATCTAAGCTGTCTGACCCACATAGGATACAAGACCAGCTAAGTTGTCGGACCCACAAAGGATACGAGACCAGCTACTGTGTCGGACCCACGTAGGATACAAGTACAGAGTCAAATACTGTCGGACCCACGTAGGATACAAGAATAGTAGTCACGTACTTCCAGACCCACATACGATACAAGAACAGTAGTCATAATCATCTAACCCACGGAGGATTCTAGTACGGTCATCGTTACTGTCGAACCCACAGAGGATCCCAGTACCGTCGTCACCGTCGTCGTAGTCGCAGCCAGCTCTAGGGTTCCCGCACATAGCATGCTCGATTCCATGAGGGTCTGCTCCACGAGGCAATGGGGTCGACACATAAAATGACACGTAGTCCAGAGTTGACATCTCCCAAAGTTCTGTCTCATAAATAGGAACTCAACGCGACAGACGGCGCATCAATCGGACGCACGGTCTGAGAGTTATTGGCTTTTTCGTCCCAACGGCCCGATTAGTTTTTAAGTCAAAACCAACCCGACCATACTCCAACTGCGTACAAAACTTGAGCGGAGTAACTCAAAATTATGGTCTCACTAAGAGGAATCCAACAAAGTCGACAGCATGTCAATCGGGCGTCCGGAGCTCAAGTTATAAGTGTTTCCACTCCGAGGGCCAGGTTGGTTTCGTGTTTGAACCAACCCGGCCATACCCAAAGTTCTCCAAAACCTTGAGTGTAGTATACCAAAATGACCATCTCGATCCAAGGATCGCTACGCAACTGATTCTGTGTCGATCGGAGGTCTGTAGCCCGAGTTGTGGGCATTTGAACGGATCTGTCCGAAAACAGGGAGTTTGGGCCCAGTCCGACCCTGCCCAATACCCCCTGGGTTAGCTCGAACCGGGTCGATTCGACCGAGGTCCGGGTCCGGCCGAGTTGAGCGTGGCCTGGCCCGGCTGGCACGGCCCGGCCTTGTCGGTGTGGCCCGGACCGACGCGGTGGCCCGGCCCGGCGCGGGGGTCCGGCCCGGCGCGGGCGGCTCGGCCTGGCACGGGCGGTCCGGCCCAGCGCGGGCGGTCCGGCCTCGTGCGGCCGGTCTGGCCTAGGCACCCGCGCACTGAGCAGACCCGAGGGGGGTGGGGCGCTACCCCCCTTACTTTGAAATGCCCCCCCCCCCCCACGTGGAGGGGGCCCGCCTTGTCTGCCGCCGGGGGTTACGACCCCCGGACTTCACGAATAGTCGGCCCTGTTGGCCGGTCGGTGCCGCCGCGGGACCCCTGTGGTCCCGCCTTCCTGGAGCGCCGGCGGCCGGAAGATCCGGCCCCCCTCCCCTACACTGTCGCGCCCCTCCACCGCGGCCCACCCCGGTCGCGGCCCTCCATGGTACTCCAACGCGGCGCGGCGCGACGGCACTGCGCCCCTCCGCTGCGGCCCATTCTTGGTCGTGGCCGGGTTCCTTCAGCTTCTCCGGCGTGGCACAACGGCACCACGCACCTTCCCCGTGATTTACCTCCTTCCCGGGCGGTGCCGTTGCACCGTTCCACCTCCTTTCCAAGCCATAAGATATTCAACAACAAAAAGGGGAGGAGGTTCGGCCATGTTCGTGCCTTCTGACCTCCTCCGTTATTTTGATAACAGGCGGCCAAAGAACTAACGGAGTATGTCAATTAATTCCGAACGTAAAAACAACCCCTACCTTGTTAACGAGTTGACAATTGATGAGTGTCGCAGAAAGCGGCGTCGCGGGGTGAGGCTCTGTACATGTTGACAGAGATCGTCCGAGGAGGAAGCGGCATGTCGGCGTTCTTCACGTTCTTCAAGGAGGAAGATGAAGTTCTTCGATGGTATAACTCTCCCTCTCTTAACACAACGAAGAAACCAAAAATAAAATAAGGATTTAGCCTTATTTTATTACTTTTTCCAACACTTTTAAAATTTCAAAAGATGAAATAACATAACTTAATTAATCTTAAGTTGTCATAATAAATGGAGAGATAAGTTGTCCCCATTAATGCGGAAGAGAAGTTAAGGGAATTTGAAGAGGTGGGGCTCGTGTGGGCCCCACCCCACTCTTTAATCCTCTCAAGAGGAGTTGGGTTTTTAGTGGGTCCCATCCCAACTCCCTCTCATTGGGTTTAACCACTTAAGGAGGAATAAAATTTGTAACAAAATTTTATTCTCTTAACACTTAAACCACATTTTTAAACAACTCTTCCCGAGCAAATGCAACTCCAGAAAAGGTCTTCTTAAGCAATTACCAGTGCTGTGATTTCATCGGTGCCCTTGGATTTCGATTCTGAGCACTGGTTCAAAATTTAGAAAAACCCGCTCATTCGTTCACTAAACGTACCCTAGATAAACTTCAGAAAATGATTCCGGGCACACCGGGCCTCGGAATCCGGTGCCGTCAAAAACTGCGTACTCATAAAATCCGAAATAATTTAAGAAAAAAAATTCCTTGAAATTTAACGTTCTTTACATATAATCTCCCCAACAAAAATAGTTTCTTCCCATAGAAATATTCTCAAGAAGACTACATTTCAAATATATGATGTCACTAATCCATTATCAGTACATCACGCTCTAATGTCTAACGTAAATCAAAATAATGCTACCAAATCACCCAAATAAGGGGTATTCAATTTACATTATGAACCTTTATCTTAGAATCATCAAACTGTACTGGATTCTCAGTCACTAATAAATCATATTCCACATCAATGTTCTCCCAACTCATGAAATTCAATAGGTAGGAGGCATATTTAAAATATATGACACATGAAACAAATTTTGAATCAATGTAAACTAAGTTTGTAATTATAAATGGTAAGACATATTTCTGATATTCTCAATAGAGTTAAACTATCCCACATATCTTAGTGATAACATTCCGTTTTTTCTGATTCATCAGTAACCCCATCATTAAGAAAATATAAGAACACCAAGCCACCAACTAAAAACTATAATGAGCATCGATAATGATTAGTGTAAAATTTATACTTTCTATGATCTATCAATATTCTCTTATTAATTGACTATAACTTTATAATCTCCTATTAACCCATACTAGGTCCCACAAGTGAATCATCACCAACCCCTGACCAACACAAAAAAAATATTTACATAGTCAGAAATACAAGGCCTTAAAGGGTTCCATATTGGTGGAAAAATAATAACTATTTTTATAGGAAATATAATCCATCACCTTGCATATATCCCAAGAACCACAAAATTCAATAACTAAAGCATGAAGTATGTCTTCCGGAATATATATATTCTTTTCTATCTATCCATCCATCTACATATGACATTTTATGCTCAAACTAATGTGACATCCCATCACCTCCTAGAGGCCTTTAAATAATTGAGAAGTGAATAGAGGATCTCTAACAGAAACAATATTTTTGGAACTCATTGAAACTCCCTGAACTAGGTTCCACACACAGCTACCCCAAGCCAGACCACCACTTGACCTTAGGCATGCCTGCACGTATGTCATAGGTTTCTAACTAGCATCAAGGGACTGATAAGTTGATCATGGGGAGACTATACCCTATTTTATCAGAGTAATACACTATAGGAAATAAATATACCATATAATAATAACATATTACCATAATCAATACCAAAAACTCATGATAATCAATGAAATAAATTTAATATCTAACTAAAGAAGAAAACAAGTCATGCTAATGTACGTGTCAACTGTCTAAAATTAAACTCAAAAGAAAAATAATAAATTCTCTCCAAGTGGGTCCTCAACTATGTCTGGTTCCCTCATCAAATCTCCATCCCAACTCATCTATCTAACTAAAGAACTATGCCATTAACCTATCCATAAAACACAAATTCTATTTGGGTACTGATCAGGCATCCTGAGTAGTGTGTGAGTACAACTCAGTACGCCATCACCAAGAGCATCTAAAATGATATCCAATCAAATAATAGTGTATGTAGTTTTATAGAGAAAATAATTCCAATGAATAAGTAAACGGTTATTACATTATCAATTAATCCTTATTTAACCACATAACTCATAGGTTCCCATAGACAACTATACCACAATACATAATTCATCTCATTTCGGAGACTGAAGTATTCCCAAGTGATATTATATATCCAAAATCATTCCATTTTTATAATTAATTAATTTATACTTGAATTCCTATATTACCATCCACACATTACACAATATAATGACCATATTTCCATTATTTAATTCACAACTATAGAACCATGTTACCATTAAAAAATTACATAATAGATTTACCATGTTACCATTATTTCATTCATAGCTAAATTACCATTTTACCACTCATATTTGAATTCCCATGTCACCATTAACACATCACACATTAGAATGACCATGTTTCAATTCATTAATTCACAACTAAATGAACATGTTACCATTCACCACATAATTAATTCATATATTAATTATCCACATCAATTTTATTACTAATTCAAAAATTATTTTACCACATACATCCCTTTTATTAATTTCCCAATAAATTAAGTACATCAACCCCTTTAATTAATTAACCAATTAATTAATCAGTATTCACAACTCAAAATCCCATAATTAATTCCACAATTAATTTTCACATTCAAAATTTCAATAATTCATAATTAATTCCATAATTAATTACCTAAATTCTCATATCTCAATATCCCATAATTAATTCATCAACTAATTATCCCCAATATACAATCATTTTATCTCAAAATTAATTCAGCAATTAATGAACTCCAAATCCATAATTCCCAAAATCCCCAATTCACATATACTCAATTAACCAATTCTCCCAATTAATTAACTGAATTAAGAAAACAATTACTAAAAATTACATAAAATTACTTTAAATCATGAATATGGGATTTGAATTTTAGAACACCTACCTAAATTCCTTGATGAGCGTTCACCCAACAAGATTCCCTAAAATTTGAGTTTCACAACAATATAGATCTATATACAAATCTATAACCCTAAATCAAGATTTTATAATTAAATATCTATTAAATGTACATTTAGATCCACAATCCTAGATCTATATTTTTTAAATTTAGAACTATATATAACAAAATATAGGATAACTACCACCAAAAGAAAGTGAGAACAAAGGAAGATGAATGGGAAAGTAACCGGATAGGATCCTCTTACCAGGATGGGTTCAGGTCTTCAATCCAGGCTTCAAATTATGAATAATAGAGGTAGGAAAGCCTTGGGATACCTTTAAAAGGCTCTAAAATCATCAAAAATCATAAGGGTCTAAGTTTGTTTCGAAATGGGTGAGTTTTAGGGATTCTAGGGAATTAAAAAACTACTTTTCAGGCCACTTTATAAATCACGCATAGTTTCCTGGGAAAGGTGCGTAGGTAGCCCTAACTATGTGCCTTAACCGTGAGCCTATTATTTTTGTGGTGCATGGTTTCACCTTTTAGGGCTCACATTTTGACAAACTGTGCACTATCCATGTGAACACCCATTGTCCATGGTTGCACGATTTTCAAGGTTGGGGCACATGGTTTTCTCTAACTATGCACCAATTGTGAACTTCCCTCTTTCCATCAATTTTTCTCAAAATTCACCTGAAAATACCAATATAAACCCAATCAAAAATTACTCAACATGAGGCAAAGGAGTGCCTATAAACACATCTGACGCAACTCTGGAAAAGTTCGCGATATTACAATATCTCGACCTTATAACATATTTTCCTCAAGATGAACTCCCACGCATTTCTAAGATTCAAAGCCTAAAATATCATGCCACTAAGCCCTCATATCTGACTCCATTTTCCATTATTCCTCATACACATTCCTGTGTTTCCACAATACATGAACTATCATCATTATCTTTCCCCAAAACACTTTATCACTGTGACCCAATGCACCTATCTAATTCTCCTTAAAGGAAACATCTATCTCAAGCTCAACATCATACACTTTAATCACATGACAAGGTTTAGGTTGATACCACCATAGTTGTGAAACATGGAAAAAATCATGCATAGCTTTGTTTTTATATAGAAGGAAAAATCAGTATGCCACCAGCCCAGTTATCCCCACAACCTCAAATAGTCTAATGTAACTGGGTGTCATCATGCACTATCTTCATATCCTATGGTTACCTAACCTCGGAGGCACCTAAAGGAATACATTTTCACCCACTATAAACTCTTGGGGTCGTCTCCATCTCTCATTATATGAATTTTAACTACTCTAAGTCATATACATACATTTCAGAATTAGTTATACCTGCTGCGATGTCCCTTGCATGACACTCGGTCCCAACAACTCTGACTCATCTTCCTCCATCCATCATAAAGGTGATCTGCATGGACTACCATAAAGTTCCTTCTATGTTTTCCTCTATATCTTTTCATGAAAACTGTTGTTATGGGAAACTCTACTAAAGAAAATTTCTTCTCCCAAGACCCACTAAATTCAAGAACATAAGCTCCCAAAATATCTTCAAGAACATGTATAGTAATATCTGACTACCCATTTGTATGTGGGTGGAAATTTGTACTCAATAAAGCATGCGTACTAAGAACGTTATGTAATCCCTATAAGAAGCATGAAGTAAAACCTGAATCATGGTCTGAAACAATAGTTTGAGGAACCTCATGCAGAAATAATATTTCTCGAACATACAAGTCTCCCAACTTCCCCGCTAATAAAGTCTATTGTATTGGAGAGAAATGTTATACCTTTTTCAATATGTCCACAATAACCATAATTATTTCATTATTATGAGGATTCTTCGAGGGACCTACCAAAATATCCATGGTCACGTCATCCTAATCCCATTCTATAATGGTATAAAATAGTAACAAACCTCCAGGTCATTGATTCCTAGTATTCACTTTCTAACAGGTGTAGCATCGTTTCACGAACCTTGCTATCACCTTTTTCTTGACCAACCATTAAAACTATCTCCATAGGTCATCGTAAATTTTGTCCCACCAGGATGCACCGCCCACTTTGAGGCATAAAACTCACGCATTAACTCCCCCTGCATACTCATAGGAACGACAAACCAATTCTTGATAGAGATGTTATCATTCTCATATATGATCCACTCTAAACGTGGCTCCCAACCTACAAGGCTTTCGCTAAAATTCAAACATTCTAGATCCTCATATTTCCTTTCACTGATCTATCTAAAATGTGTAGACTCCACCAAAACTAATACCATAGTAATTTTATCATATCTCTCCTAAAGGAAAACATGCATCTTAGCTAGTAAGTCCGTCATCTGGAACTTAGCACTATAATCCTGAACCACTTGAGTCTGATTTTTCTTACTCAATGCATCAGCCACAATATTACCCTTTCTGGGTGTATATTCATGCTGAAAATAAAATGACTGTATATACTCCACCCATATCTACTTCTAAATATTCAAATATTGTTGTGAAAAGATATACTTCAAAATCTGGTGGTTTTTATAAATAGTAAACATTTCTACCAACATGTAATTCCACCAAAACATTAAATCATAAACCACTTTTTCTAAATTGATTTCATTCATAGGGTAATTTCATTCATGAGGCCTCAACTTCTAAGACCCATACGCCACAACTCAGTCTTCTTGAATCAATACAGCTCCAAGTATACCCCCATAAGAGTTTCAATACACTGTGTACTCCTCGCCTAGCTCAGGTAGGTTCATGATCGGTGTCGACGTCAAGTGCTTGTCCAAATCTTGAAAACATCTTCAAAAGATTTTTACCAGTAAAAATGTATCCATATCTTGGTGAAGCCCTAAAGAGGATCTTTTAAGCGGTTTAATTCCTGAATAAGTATATTTTAATATCCATATAATCCCAAAAAAAGAAACATATATCGAATATATTCTTGGGTTTCTCCAAAGAAACAATTGTATGAACCTTATTTGAATCTACGGACATGCCTTCCTCCAAGATGATGTGACCCATGAAGTGTACATGATTGATCCAAAAATAGAACTTTGATATCTTGGAATATATATGATTGTGTCTCGGTGTACTTAGGATGATATCAAGATGTTGGGAACGATCATCATGAGTCTTGGATTATACCAAGATTTCATCCACAAACACTTCCACAACTAATCCAGGTATAGATGGAAGATTAAATTCATAGAGGCTATAAACACTGCTGAAGCATTTTTTAGCCTAAATGACATTACAAAGAACTCCATAGGACATACCTTCTTTGGAGAGTATTCCTTGGTATATCAAAATTCTGAACACTTACATGGTGATACCCTGATCTCATGTAAATATTTGAGAATACACAAGCTTCTCTCAACTGGTCAAACTGATCATCGATATGTGGAAGAGGATACCAGTTCTTTATAGTTGTCTTATTAAACTTCATGTAACCGACACATATGTGTATCCTCACTTCAGCCTTATTTTCAAAAAACACATGTTCACCCCAAGGTGACGTACTCTGATGGATGAATTCCTTGTCCTCCAACTCCTACAGCTGAATCTTGAGCTCTTGAAGCTATGTCAGTTTCATTATGTATGTTGGAATAGAAACTGTCTATGACCCCAGAATGAGCTCAATGGTAAATTCCACATCTCTCTCAGGTGGAATCCCTGAGAAGTATTTAAGAAATAAATCCTAAAACTAGTCCATTATAGGTAGAAGGAAATATTGTTCTACACCTCCTTAATCTAGTAATAGACTAGAAACCTGAGCTATGAGCTCTCCCATAGGTTGAGTAATTATCCCTGCATGGATTATCTGGATATCCTACTCTCCGAGGTGAATATAGTTGTCACCCTTAGGATATGTAAATGCTACTCTCCTCCAGTAACAATAAATGTGGGATTTGTATGTGACTAGCCTGTCCATACCTAGAATTAAATTAAATCTTAACATATCTAGGATGTAGAGGTCCCAAATACAATTATATTCATCAACTTCAAGGGAAAACCCCTTGCATAAACATATGTCTCTAGGCCATAATCTGAAAGGTGTATCTATAGTCATAATACAACTCACAAAATCCACCACCAAGATCAAATAATTTATGTGTTTTATAGAAATAATTGAGTGGGAGGCACCAATATCAAATAAGGTACTAGAAAATGAAGAGGATATAAGAATAGATCTCCTCACTATCAATGGTCTGACCTCACTATGCACAAGTTTAGAATTCATCGCATGCAATTGTCCTTCCCCTCTTCTATATGATGTAGTCTAAGTCCCCAATGTTGCACTACTCTACTAGTATAATCACTCTTTCCATGGAGATCCACATCCACTACCTCTTTCTCCTCAGCCAGTAGAACTCCATCTACTAGAATGATATGGTGAGGAAGACCCCCTTCCCACACTCTCATCCTTCCTGGTTATACCCTCAATGACCATCTATCGCTGGTACTATAAAACCTCTATACATGTCTCATATTTCAAAAATACCAGAACTCTCCTAGTAGTCAAGTGATCTATCTCCAGAAATTTCCTGACCTTCTACATTGATGAAAGATCACTTGAGTAAGGTCATGTGCAATTGATCCCTCAGTTTGGGAACTTTGTTTCCCACTACCCTGGATGACACTATCGACGAAATGCATCATACTATTGGAAAATGTACATAATTTTCATCAAATTAGAACTATTTATCTTTCCCTAGAAGCCTCTTTTAGGTTTCACTCAGCTATAAGAGCTTAATCAACCATATCATAAAACTTCTTTCACTGGAAAAGGTTAACCTATGACTAAATCTCAAATTTACACCCATCCAAAAAAAATCTCATCATAGATGTCTCATCCCCTTACAAAAGTAGCGAAAGTCATCACAAATCTATAAAAATTGCACATATTCCATATTTTACATACTCCCCTTATTCAACCTCATAAAATCATCTTCTCTCTCCATCCCCAATGTCTCTGGAGAGAAGTGCTCCAAAAACATCTCCAAAATGACCTTCCATAACATACCATCATCTTATACAATCAACACCTGAACATCCCACTAGTGCTTTGTTGATCCTCATGCCATGTAATAATCCAACTTGACCCTCCTCTCTGCAAGAGTCTCCAAGTGTTCATGTATAGTCTTGATGGACTCAACCTAGAAATCATCTCCCCCAGTTCCACCCTCTTCGGTAAAAGTTGGAGGGTTCTGCAATTGAAACTCCCTTATTAGATCATACATACTCTTTACAACCCTCCCTGTGTCTCTTCCCATTAATTTCATGAAGTGAGAAAATTTATCTCAAAACTACTCCCATGCTTCCTCACTCTTCTGGATCGGTGCCAGAGGTTCCAACACTGGTGAATCATTCCTAGCCATGCCCACTGGTCATCCTCTCAATAAGCGTCATCATCAATTCATGCTCTCTACAATTCCAAAAACACACCTTAGGGAACTTTTCAAAAAATCAACACATTTACATAAGAAGGAAACATAACTAGTCTCAACAAGTCTTTTCCCAAACCCCCTCCACATTGTCAAAACTGAGGCGCTAACACTACCCATAACCATAATACACCTAGATCCTCATTAATAAGGGTAAACATATTCTCATTATTCATTTTTCTCATTTAGACACCCACTTATTCTCATAATGCATAATTTTACAATATTTCTCAAATTTATGTTAGGAACCATTTCCCATTAAATTTTTACAGGCAATGAAAATAGTTCAATTTCAATAACTTTATCCTAACCTATTTTCCCATGAACACCTAAAATTATTCATGTCACAATAACCCTGAGTGCCAAGAATGATTCATGAAATTCAACTCTTATTCTATACTGAGCCACAACTCAAATCATAGAAAATATCAACATAAATAATCATAGCACATATAAAGTCTATCCTACAAGGTGAAATACAATTCAACTATAATAGTAAATATTAATAACAATAATTCCCACCCTGGGTAATTGGGTTTTCCCCCATACATGGGTTAGTAACTCCCATTAACAAGCACATGACCAAAGTCTAATTCTTCCTAGACTCATATCTACCTTTCCCAAATAGTGGTACAAAATAAAAAATAAAAGAAAACCCCTCTGATACCACTTTGTATTGACCCAACCTCGGTTCCGCACAATGGTGCCCTGAGCTAAACCCCCACTTAACCTCAGGTGTACCTCCCTCGTATGACATAGGCTACCGACTAGTAGCGAGGGTCTGTTAAGTAAATAATGGGGAGGTTATACACTCTTTTATCATATTAATGCATGAGTGAAAGTAAATAAACAACAACAGAATTACATTTTAACATAAATAATACTAGAAACACATGATAATCAAAGAAGAAAATTCAATATCCAACTAAAGTAGAAAACATGCCATGCGAATGTACGTGTCAAGTGTCTAAAATGAAATTCAAAAATAAATACACTGAAAACTCTCCAAGAAGCTCTCAAACCATATTCAGTTTCCTCATCCAAGATCCATCCCAACTCATCTATCCAACTCAAGTCCTTTTCCCTTAACCTATCTAGAAAACACAAAGTCTATTTGGGTACCGATCAGGAAGCCAATGTTGGGTGTGAGTACAAATCAGTAGGCCACCACCAACAGCATCGAAAATAATATCCAAAAAAATATTAGTGCATGAAGTTTTATAAAGAAAATAATTACACTGCATAAGTAAATAGTTATCACATTAGAAATTAATGTTTATTTAACCTCATAACTCCTAGGTTCCTGTGGAAACCTATGCATAAATCCCTACATCATCTCATGATGGATCCCAAAGTATTCCCAAGTGATGTTATATATCAAAAATAATTCCATTGTTACCATTAAATAATTCATACATGAATGCCCATATTACTATTCACACAATACACAATAGAATGACCATGTTCCCAATCTTTAATTGAAAACTAAATTACCATGTTACCATTCATACATTACACAATATAATTACCACGTTTCCATTATTTAATTAACAACTAAATGAACACATCACCATTAATACTTGAATTCACATGTTACCATACCCATAACTCATTAGAATGACCATGTTCCTATTCTTTAATTCACAACTAAATGACTATGTTACCTTTCATCACATAATTAATTCAACAATTAATTATCTACTTTAATTTCATTTTTAATTCATCAATTATCTAATAACATAAATCCCATTAATTAATTCATAAATTATTCATGTAAATTAATACCATTAATTAATTCATCAATTATTTAATCAATATTTACAACTCAAAATCTCATAGTTAATTACACTATTAATTATCTCATTCCAAATTTCAATAATTCATAATTAATTCCAAAATTAATTATCTAAATCCTCATATATTTATATCCCATAATTAATTCATCAATTAATTATCTCTAATCAACAATCACTATATATCATAATTAATCCTATAGTTAATTATCTTCAAATCCATAATTCCCAAAATCACCAATTCACATCTCTTTAATTAACCAATTCACCCAATTTATTAATTGAATCAAGAACACAATTGCTAAAAATATCAAAGAAATACTAAAATTACATACATGCAATTTAAATCATGATTGTGGGATTTAAATAATACACCACCTACCTCAACTAGTTGATGGGTTTTCTCCCAATGGAATTCCCAAAAATTTGAGTGGAACAACAATGTAGATATAGATATGAATCTATATCCTTAATTCAAGATTTAATAATTCAAGATATCTTAAATCCATATTTATATCCACAATTATAGATCTAGATTTATTATGTTTGGATCTATATCTAAAAAAATTGAGGATAAAAACCACCTAAATAAATTGAGAATAAAAGAGAAATAATGGGAAAGAAATGGGATATGATCCTCTTACTAGGAGGGGTTAGGATCTTCGATCTGAGTTTCAAATCACAAAGAAAAAAAGGTTATATAGACTTTGAATCCATATGGAAAGCTCTAAAATCCTCAAAACTCATAAGGGTCTGAGTTTGGGTTGAAATGGGTGAGTGTTTGGGGTTTGGGGGAATTAAAAACTAATTTTTGAGCCACTTTGAAAATCATGAATGTTTTCCTAGGCAGGGGCGTACAGTTTTACCTAACCGTGCGCCTTAACCGTGGGCAAATTATTTTAGGGGTTCACAACTTCTCCTTTTAGGGTGCATTATTATACAAACTATCCACCAGCTATGTGAACCCCCACTATCCAGGGTTGAACAATTTTATAGGTTATGGTGCACAATTTTCTCTAATTGTACACCAACTGTGCACAACCCTTTTTCCTTCAATTTTTCTCCAAATTCATCCAAACACACCCCAAGGTAAAACCCAATAAAAAATTACTCAACATGAGGAAAAAGAGTTCTTGTAAACACACCTGAGACAACTCCATAAAAGTTCAAGATCTTAAATTCATGAAATCTGATGATCTTTTATTGATATAGACATCCCATGGATAGATCATTGGTTTTATTGTGAATGGAAACCAAGTGATCTTTTTTGGTAATCTGATTTATCACTATCCATTTTTCATTCTTCCCTCCAGGGGTACATAGAAAATCTACCACAATGCCCATCAAAATATCACCCCACTTCAAATTCATCTTTGGAATGGGCTGAAGAAAAACTGATGGTTTCTGTTTCTAGACCAAGACCCACTAACATGTAAAATAATGATAAAAAAATTAGTGATATCATATCTCATATCAGTCAAGAATAATAATTTCTACATATCATAGAACATCTTCATTTAGAAAAGGTGTACCATTCCCTAGTAACTATGAAAATACCCCCATTAAAAAATTTTTAATGGGAAATGGTATGACATATAAGTTTATATAGAGTTGGATACCATCTGAGGATAAATACCACTCTCTAATGGTCTCCCCACTATAAAAATAAACCCTAATTCCATATAACTCATCATCAAGTTTATTCTCTATAGGAATCACCTCAAATTGAGAGGATTTCAACTAAACACACATCAAAATAGTCATGGTCTCAATCTCATGGACTCTGAATTTCATATGAGTAAAGAGATCAAATAAATTACACTATTTTGATGATTATTTTTCATTGTGGGTTGGGTGTTTCTGTCACAACCTGCTTTCCTCAAGATGAGGGAAGGAGTGGTTAAGTGCCACACCCTTCCTTATTCAAGATTAAGAAGAGATAATGACCCTTGAGACCCACCTTCAGTAGGCCCAAAAGTGGAGACTAGCACCAAGGGTATAGAATCTCACACAAAATGGAAGGCATTACCCTTTTTAATGAAAACATGATCGGGAGATAAGATGGTAAATCCCAAGAAAGTCCAAATACTAAAGGTAAAAGTAAAGACAAAATCTATTCCCACATACATGTTCAAAATGTAAATCTCATACAAAGTATAAAAAAACTCCGAGGTAAAGTACCATAAGAAAAGATACTAACTAGAATCAAGAACTATCATGATGCCCGAGCTAGTAAATTCAAGCATGATCCCCAATGTTCTCCTAGAAACCTGAAAATAATTTTACAAACATAGGTTGAGTATAAAAATATACCCAGTAGGTAAACTAAAGCCACCCATGAACAAGTGGGGGAATATAGTAATACCCCTGTGAGAAAACAATAGAACCTCAAAGAACCTACCAAGGTGTACTAACCAGACTAGCCTCACCAAGGTACACTCACCAAATAATTTAATTCAAGTAAAGTATTATTATAAGAACATCGACATTTGGGTACCTCGCACCACTTGCCCACTGGTTAACTCCTCACTCCTAACGACTAACGTCTTGATGCAACCACTTTTCCAAAATGTAGTCCCACTTCCACAACCTGCCCACAGACACCTGGGCCACAAAAATCATGCCTCTCACCCAAAGCCACCTGGGCCTCATCATAATTACACTTGGGAAAACAAACCTAGCCTGCAAACACTTGATCCCCTCATCCACAGCAAACATGCTCGAAGGGACTTGGACTATGGTAAACCTCAAGCCATTACAGCCTACCCAGATATGCTCAAGTAGTAAGAACCTGGAAGAGGGTTAGAGGAATAAATTCAGTAACCATCTATCCATCCTCCCATTGGGATGTTGGGAAAGACACCCCCCCCCCATAAATGGGAATTTTCAGCATAGGGTGCTCAACAAGGATGGGGTGCATATAGAAATCACAAGGAACAATAATTTATACATATAAGTAAACAAACACTCATCCCATCCTATGGGTCCCAAGATAAATAACCATCCCACCATAACCACTTCTAATACTACCCCTAAATGAAAAACCACACAAACATCCACTTTCAAAGTGTAAACACAACCCCTTTTTCGTTCAACCATTTTCCATTTATTTATTAATAGATTCACATTAATTTGTTCCAAAACTACCTAGGGAAACTACTGAGGTAAATAATTTCCATTTTAATACCCATTCATAGAAACCATAGAGAAGAACCAACTTGAAGTTCCACTACATAGACCCTTTTTCCTAGAAACCCTTTCAACCACTGCCAACTGCCATTCTTCAAAGTTATAATGCACAATCCTACCCTTTCAACCGAACACGGTATCCCGAATACACAACAACACCACACCTGGAACACCTATTTACATGAAGTCATGACAAAACCCAAACCTATATCCCTACTTCCCAAACATTCCTTAGATGTAGTCCCACTGCATAACAAGTTCATAACCACACCACAGTCCTGCTTCCCAACATTGTTTGATGGCCACAACACAAAAAAGGTAGTTACACTACCTATAAGTCCATCCATTCCACAATCAATCAGTCTCTCAAACTAGAATACCAACACACCACTTTTACATCCCCCCACACAAAGACCACAACAACTACCATTTGAACCACAACCCCGCTGCACACACATGCCATACCCTTCTCACATAACCAACTCCCCTTCCCACCATTGAACCCACAAATATGTTCCCAATAGTAGCACCACATAGCCCACACAATGTCAAAAAACCCAACCGAACATAGCACTCAACCACACCTATCAAACAGGGTACATTCAGATTTGGAAAACACTTTTCTTTAAGTCCACTTTGATAAACAAGGGTGATCACACAAGGGTTTTCATCCTAGGGAATACATTTCATTTAACTGGGTATATGTGATTAGTCATATTAGTATTCAAACCAATATTTTATATAGAAACAGCAATAGTTATAAAGAATCACCCATGCATAGAAAAATACCACCAACAGCCATGATTTTTATAAGGCTTTACAGCCACAATAGGTCACACCATCAATATGGATAAAAAATAAAATAGGCAATCAACATCAACCCACTCTCAGCCCGTTATTTCATTGACCCCGTTATCTTTTGATCATATTCCCTTCCCCTAATTTACTACTTTTTTAGAAAAGGAATCAGTCATTCTTCACAAGGATTCATTAGTACATCCACCCCACATGATGCATAGTTAAATAGAGGAATAAGTAATCCCTACCTAAAACAACAGGTAACCAAAACTCCTCTTTGTGCCAAAATAGGGGATCATGCGAGTAGCACGAGACTCAAAGAAACTAATTAGGAGAGATCTCTAGAAAAAAGGCATGACTCGTCTAGATAAGAAGGATTTAGGTGCACTAAAAGGGAATGGAAAAAACATTGGTAAGGGAAGATCTTGGCTTTGAAGAGCCAGATCCTATATTAAAGGAAGGATGGTTTCAAAATCCATTATCATGGTATCATAGTCGAGATCATGCAGGTTGAGTATATCAATTCCCCCATAACGTTAGGATATAAAATATATAATTAATATACTTTGAAACTCCCTTAAAAATTACCAAATAAGGCTTTGAACTTGTTTTGCGTCAAATCAGATGTAAGAGTGGTGAAACTAGAAAAATGGGAAAAACTAGAAAATTTGGAAAATTTGGAAATGAGTCACTTATGGGTGAGTCATTAGTACAGATACACCAATGAGTGAGCTACCGATGAGACCTACCAATGCTGATCCACTGACGTTGAGCTATCGACATAATGACTCAGCGACACCATGACTCACCAATGCCCGAACATCGACACCATGGCACCGACACCCTCAACTAACCAACATTGATGCCCTCAACTCGCAGATGCCCCCGAACTACCGATGTCATGACCTACCAATGCCTTGAGTCACTAATACTGACACCCCTAACTTATGGATTCTAACACCCCTGACTCACCAATGCTGATTCTCCTGACTCGCTGATGCTGATGGTTCAAACTAGATTTTTTGATAACTCTCAGAACGAGCTATAGTTCCCTCCCATAATGCCATAAACACTGGATTTTCACAAAGAAATGGCCTAGGTAAATTCTGGTCATTACATCAGATACCTCTCAAACTATTCTTGCGCTTGATAATTTTTAACCAAAATGAGGAAAATATATCTCTAAATAACCACTCCAAGATACCTCTCAGCAACAAACCGCCTTGTATTTTTTGAAAACTAGAGTGAAAACCCTAACATCCAAGAACACCTCTTTGACATCTATCTCCTAAACAACTATAGAAACACTAATTCCCCACTCCCCCAAACAACCACATAAACACCAAGGTCACACCATCTAGACACATGTATTAGGTAGATCCTTCCTCCATGTAAAGATATTATCCACTTTAGGCAGCACTGACTCTCCCGAATGTGTTTAATTGCATGCACATTAATTCATATCAATTAGGGATCAGGTCCTCCCCTCCCGAAAATCAAGAATTTTTGAAACACACTCATAGAATAGGGAAAAAAATCATCTGATAACGAACAATTTCAAGCATTACATCATAAAACAAATCACAAAAGTAAAACACAGAAACAAAACATTGAATATCTCTGTGTACTTGGGAGTGAATCTATGCCTCCCACTCCTAAGTACCCTCCTCGAGGCCACCATGCCTCCATAACACACAAACACAATGAATGGTTCTTCCATGAAGCATCTTCTCCTTACAATCCTTGATTGTTACTAGCCTCTCCATGAACATCGTGTCATCCTCAACATCCAACTCTCACCAGTCAATGATGTGGGAGTCATCAGGTAGATACTAACAGAGCTGAGAGACATGAAAGATGTTTTGGATCCTCTCCAACCATGGTGGCAATGCCAGCTGATATTCCACCTCGCCAACTAATCCCAACACCTCAAAAGGTCTGATAAACCTAGGAGAATTCCTTATGCCTCTTTCAAACTTCCTCTACCCATGTTAGGGGGAAACCTTCAAGAAGACATGGTCCCCAACCTCAAACTACAAAGGCCTCATCCTATGATAGGTATATGAATTTTGTCGGTCTTGTGATACCTTCATCCTCTCATAGACAAGATGCACCTTCTCTATTGTACTCTACACCACATCTAGACCAAGGATGGTTACCTCCCAAACTTTTTTCCAACACAATGGTTTATAACATGACCTCCTATATAGAGCTTCGAATAGAGCCATACCAATGGAAGAGTAATAGCTATTGTTGTAAGAAAACTCTACCAAGGGAAAATGTCACACCCAAGACCCACTAAAGTCTAAAACACATGCCCACGACATGTCCTCCAACATCTTGAAGGTCCTATCTATTTTCCCATCTATTTGAGGTTGGAAAGCAGTGCTGAGGTGTAACTAGGTTCCAATGTCATGTTACAATCCCCTCCAGACTCATGATGTAAAACATGTATCCTGATCCGAGATGATGGGTCGTGTAACTCCATGAATCCATACCACCTCATCCTTATTCCTATGTACTAAGGCATCCACTGTGCTTGACTCCTTGATCGACAATAAGTGATCTGACATTGTAAACTGGTCCCCTACTACCCAAAGAGCATTGCATCCTCCCTATGTACAGGGTAATCCTATGATGAAATCCATTTAGATTTCATCCCACTTATAATTAGGAATGTCTAAGGACTACAACAGACCATCAGAAACACGGTGCTTAGCCTTCACTTAATGACACACTAGGCACCTTACCACAAACTCTACCAATACCTGCTTCACCTCAGTCCACCAAAATTGTTCCCTTAATCCTTGGTACATCTTATAAACTCTTGGATGTACTACCAAGTTTTATCTATGGAACTCATGAAGAACTCCCTCACACATTGCCACTGGGAAAAACAACTTCCCATAAAAAAATATGAATCTGAATATCCTCTAACCATTCCTCTAGATCATCACCACGCACAGCACGATCACGCATCACCTAAGTCTCTAAGTCTCTCCACTAAGACTCCTCCACCTTCTTCATTAAGTAATATTTCACTTTCATCTAGAACAAACAGCCTCTAATGTCACAACTATCACATCTAGATGTAAAGCAGCCAAATCCTCCATTTCCTTCCAAGAATTTTTGGATTCTTGAACTACCTCCTTCTGTGGATTTCTTCTTAAGGAATCGGCCACCAAGTTACCCTTTCTTGAATTGTAACAGATCTCAAAGTCATATTCTTAGAGAAACTCCATCCACCTTCACTACCACATGTTTAGGTCTCATTGGAAGAATATATACCCCAAGATCTTTTGATCCATGAAGACCAAAAAGTGCTCCAAAATGAGGTAATATCGCCACAAATTCATTGCAATCACAGCCACTACAAGATCCAAATCATGGGTGATAAAGTTACGTTCGTACAAATGTAACTTCCAAGACCCCTAAGAGATCACCCCCCACTAATCCATCAGCACACATACCAAGCCTAGACCAAAAGTGTCACAGAACACCTCAAACATTACCCCTTCCTCTAGAAACCTAAGCATTAAGACACTGACCATATTCCCCTTCAGGTAGCTGAAAGATTCTTGACACTACTCACTCTACATGAAGGCCTGGCCTTTTCTAGTAAAATCCATCAATGGAGACACTAATAAAGATAATTCAAGTACGACCCTTCAGTAATAGCTTGCTGGACCTGGGAATATGCAAACCTCTTCTCCATTCTTAGGATATTTACAAGAAACAACTGTATCAACCTTTGATGGGTCCAATTAAATGCCTTGTTGACATACCACGTATCTAAGGAAGTGCACCTCTGGTGTCCAAAACTTTCGCTTGGAAACTTCCCATAGAGCAAATATTGTTGGAGGACCTCCAATATAGTTCTTAGATACTCAGAATTATCTTCCTCTAACCTTGAGTAGATCAGGATTTCATCGATGAACATGACGACAAACTAGTCTAGGAACATGTGGAAGATAGAGTTCATGAGCCCCATGAACACAGCTGGTGCATTCATAACACCTAAGGGCATAACCAGAACTCGAAGTGCCCATACATGAACCTGAAAGAATTCTTCAGGATTTCACCCTCTTTAACGCTCAATTAATGTTATCCAGATTATAGATCAATTTTAGAGAACCAACCAGCTCCCTTTAACTGGACAAAAAGATCTTTTACCCTCAGAAGGGGGTAACGATTCTTGACCAATACCTGGTTCAGTCTTCGGTAGCCTATGAATAGTCTTATACCACTATCTTTCTCTTACGCAAAAAAAAGACTAGGGAACCCCAAGGAGACACACCCTGTCAGATAAATACCTTCTTCATCAGGTCATCAACCTGAAACCGCAACTCCCATAACTCAAAAGGAATCATCTGATAGGGATCCATCAAAATAGGAAGGGCACCGCATTGCAAGTCTATTCTGAACTCAACATCACGGTAAGGGGGTAGGGTCACAACCTCTTCTGGGAAGACATCCAAGAACTCTTTAACAACCCCTGGAACCTCCATTATCTCTATGTCTCCTAATCCCACTGACAGCTTGGCCATTAAGGAGAGAAGAGGTTCTGCACACCGATTGCCCACCTGATAGCTCTGCTTACCAAAGAAAACTACACATTGGCCATCCCAAACTAAAAACACGACTCTCCTATAGAATCATTCAATAATAGAGTTCACAGAAAACAACCAGTCTATTCATAGGATGAAATTTTACTATTTCATCTATAACATAAGAAGATCCCCACTGGATTGATGTGGTCCCAACATCAGTCTACATCCTTAACAAACATCAAACAAACTATTCTGACTTCCAACTGGTGTACTCAACACTAGGGGAATTGGAAGTATATCCATGTCCAGTTCCAAGAAATGCGATAGACTGTATGAAAAAAAGGATTGTGAGGCTTTGGAATCAGAAAAATCACAAGAAAGAGTTCTAAACAGACTGATCATACCTCGAACAACCTCTGTCCCTACTGGAACTACTGCCTTGACGGTATGCAACTTCCTATGCACAGCTCCTCTACCCCTCTACCGTTGACTACCTTCCCAAAAATGCCTTGTTTGATGTCCCTAAATAGAACCCTATGGTCAACCTCCCCCAAAACCATCTACCCTCAGTAGAGCGGGAGCTCTCTGCCCCTACTATTGGAAAGGCTTGAATGGAAACTGCTACTGCTGAGGTGGGTGTTGAACCTCTCCACCCCCACTGTACTATGATCAAACTAGGAACTAATTCTAAATATTTCCACAGCCTCCACAGATGAAGCACCTCAGTCCCAGTCCCATGGGGAAAGTTCAAGGATTAGAATATTGGAACTAGAACTGCTGAGGCCTACTTCCCACTGGCCGAAACCCGGAAGGCCCCGACACCGGAGACAAGCTGCTGATTGTCTTCCCCTTTGATTAACTTGGTTGGATCACCTCTCACAGTACACCTACTTGAGAGTGAATCCTCTTCACTACTTCATCCTTCTTATGAACTTCTTAGTATTTCACCAGAGTAAATGGAGTGACGGCATACTAAAGAGAATGTCGAAGTGCCTCCTCCAAGTGTCTTGCTCGTAAATCTTCATCGAGAAAGAGATCTTGTGCAAAGAATAGGACATCCTTGAACTTGATACCTAGTTACATCACTAAAATACTCCCAAATAGGAGGTATAGTATCTCCTTCCTCTTCTCATCCTTCATCATTGAGGAATGAAACTCTTCCCAAAACTCTTTCTCAAAGGCAGCCCAAGATACATCAGTCTTCTTACTCTCCTTAAGGTAAAGTGTAAGATCCTGGATCTTGGAAAGGTATGACCTAATTTATTTTTTGCTTTGAATAAATTTTATTGGTTAAAATAATGTTTTTTGGAAGTTTAATGATCCTCAGAGGTGTTCCAGAATCTCAGTACCTAAAAGAAAGTGAAACTGGGCCAAGCAGTGTTGGGCGCACAATCTGCACACAACCTGACAAACTGTGCAGCCTTCCCGGGAAAATCGTGCACCCCTGAGACGGAGGTGCACACATATCTTGTGCATGGTTTACAAACTATGTTGCTTATTTTCCCTTGTATAGTGTAATGCACACAGTTTGTGCACGGTTTGGAAAATCGTGCGGCCAAACCATGCGGCCCAATAAATTTTGAAAATTTTACAAAATTGCCCCTCTGGGATTTTAATACCCAACTCGGTATTTCCTCCCCATTATCCCCTCTTTACCCTAGGAATGAACCAAATATCCCAAAGACTCCAAGAGATCTATCTCCCTCATTTCTAAGGCTTTTTTGGTGTTGTCGGTTGTGGATCGACGCTTCGGGTATGGCTAATCCCATCCTTGCTTCTCTTTTGAGTTTAGGGTTTGTATCTTCTTATGATCTCTTTCTGAAGCTCTAAAACCCTAATCTTTGGGTGAAATCTAGGTTGATGATTTAAATTTTGGTTGAAGTGGAATCTAAAGTCTTTATTAATAGTGCGTTAACCTATGGAATCAAGGTAGGTGGCCTACATTTTATATCCCATGGTTTATTTGTTTATTTGTGCATGTGAGGTTTTGTTCTTGGGTATATCTTATTATTTTTTTATCAGTCCTAGAATGTTTAGGTAAAAATGGTTATTAATAAGGTAAATGGAAACCCTCATGATTCCCATGGGATGCATCGAGGGTGATAAGACTAATCTAGGGCCACCCATGGGGTGTGTCAACTTCCCCATACCTATGGATTTGTGAAGAACAAATGAGATTGTTGTGTATTTATGTAGATACCTTGATAAACATGTTGATGTGATTGATTGAGTTGGGTATAAGCTAGGTGCTTTACCTAGGCTTAATAATAACCTATGGGATATTGGGTTAACATGGAAGTTGTTTATATGGGTTGAACATGGTTGTGCTAGAAGAATTATGAATAGTGTTGGAATGTGTAAATGGGTTGACACATGAGGATGATGAATGGATAAATGGGTTAATATGAGGAAATGATTAAAGACCATAATGGATAAAATTATGGGCCTGGTAATAAAGCCTAGTAAGTTAGGAATAATTAACGAAGCCTAGTGAGATAGGCACAATTAATGAATTCTTAGTGAGATAAGTGTAATAAAAGGGAGTTGGGATAAATGTCTAAATGATGTGAAATGTGGTAATTGTGTTAATGGGTTAGGGCATGAGATTAAATATCATGTTATTGTTATGGTTTATGTTATCCTTTGGCAATTCTTGTGATTTTGTGTGAATGGTTGATGGATATACCTACATATATAGCATGTGCACATGTCTTGGTAGAGTGGGGTATTGACTTGAGGTTCTATGCCCATGGGTTGGGTTAGACTAAGGCTCTAAACTCCACCCCTAATGCATGGGTCAGGGAAGAGTAAAGAGGCTTTGTTCCCCTAATAGCTGAATCCACCCAAACTGAGGCTTCAAGGTGAGGATATGGTTGACGTGAGGAATTTAGTCCTAGTGAGATTGGATAACATTGTGTTTTTTTTCATTCATGTGATTGTTTACATTAAGTCCATGTAACTTTTTGTGATTGATGAACATAAGATAAATGCGTTGGAAATGGTAAGTAATGGGAACTCGGATGAAATGGTAAGATAAAGAAAGTTAATAAATGTTAGTAATGGACCTAAACTAGGTAAGGTCACTTAATCTTTTCTTTTTCATTTATTATTAATTTCCCTATTGCATGTACAATTGTTTATACTAGATATTTTGTAGACACCGTTGGTGGTGACCTACTGAGTTATACTCACGCCATTCTTAGGCCATCATTGGGTACCCGAGAAAACTTCATGATTACAAGTTAGAGGAAGGTAAGAGGCTCTTGCTAGGGAGTTGGGTTGGCACGGGTGTACATGGATGAGGACCCTGACTTGGTGTTGGGACCATTTTGGGGATTTTTCATTTTGTCTTCATTTTTGGTTTTGTTCGATTTTTACCTTGTGGCATGACATGGCATATCTACTATTGGACATGGTTGTACCCCATTTTGGGGATTGGTTGTTTATGCATGATCTTGCATTATTGGTTATTATTCCTCTATTTTTTATCTTTTTTTGTGTCTTACTCTGATAAAAATGGGGTATAGTCTCTCCAATTGATCATTTTAGACCCCCGCTGCTAGTTGGAATCCTATTGCACATGGGGAGGTGTGATTAAGAAAATGTAACCACCCGGCTTAGAGCACCGGTTTAGTGGCTTTCGGGTCGAGGATGTTACAAAGTGGTATCAGATTAGATCGTTCTTCTCCTTCTCTAGAATATTTTTATCTTGGGTGGTATATAGGAGTTAGGATGTGTTGGTCCTTGGTAATTAGATCATTTTTGGGAGTAGTTAACCCATGTACGAGGGAAAACCCAAGTCACCGAGGGTTGAAATTTTTGTTCTTAATTGTATGATGTTATAGTTGATGATATTTCACCATTGGGTGATTCACATGTTGTGTGATGTGATGGTCTTATGATATTTGGCTCTTGGACTCAATGGAATGTGGTTGTGAATTATGTATCATTGTAGGCATCTAGAGAGATATGTGGCATGCATCATGGTAGGCACACACGGGTTGGGTGTGTGAGGCATGAAAGATGTAATGCACCTTTCATCTTGATAATTGAAAAGGGAAAATTTCATAAATGAAACAATGAAAGGGGGTGAAGATAAAATCATGATAAGTGATGATTAATGAAATATGTGTAATTAAGTGTTTTTAATGAATTGAAAAAAAATTGTAACATGTTCTGTGAGGCTTGTGGTGGTGTATGGTTGTTTACCCCTTCTGTACCATGCCCCACAGTAGGGATGGTCGGGGTGATGTTTTAGGACTGTTAAGGTTTGTTGGGATGGTGAATGTATGGTGGGTTGTTGTGGCTGGTGAAAAGTCTTCTTGTTATGAAGTTGTGAAATTTGTATGGTATGTGTTCTAAACCTCGTGTTTGGAAATGTAGAGAAATTCCACCATGACGTCGAGTTCCGGTTGGGAAACTAGAGGATATTTATAAGAACACTATTCTGGTAGAGGATCAAGATAATTTGGTGATCCAAGAAAGTGGAGAAGAGAAGTTTCGAGAGAACTTGGTTCGTTTTATGCAGATGATGGATTTGGACTTACGGAGGGTTGCACTGAGTATGTTTGAGATGACTAGAGAGTTTCAACTACAGCACCCTCTAACCTTTACTAGAGAGGGTGGGATAGAGGCATTAGAGTTCTGGATAGAGTCTGTCCAGACAATACTTGATCATTGGGAGACTCTTGTTGGGAAGTAGGTCAAGTTGTATGCTTATGTGTTGTGGTGCCAGGAAAAGCATTGGTGGGACATCCTGGCACAGACTGAGCAAGCTGAGGGAATGTTGTGGAAAGATTTCTAGGATAAGTTTCTAGAGCATTTTTACCCATAGACTTTGAGGCAATAGCAGGATTTAGAGTTCATAATCCTAACTCAGGGATCGATGTCGGTGATGGATTATGTTGGTCGCTTCACTGACCTACGACTCTTTGTTCTAGCAGTGGTGGGGGATGAGGCAGTAGTTAAGAGGATTTTTTAGGATGGTTTTAGACACGAGATCAGGAATCAAATAAATACCTTTCACTTGAAGAGGTTTATAGAGGTATTGGATCAAGAACTGATCTCAGAAGGGAACCTGAAGGGATATTTAGGTATTGGGCTTATCGTGACAGGTGGGCGGACAAGTGGTGTAGATTTCGAGGGCCAGAAGCATCGTTTTGTAAGTTGTTAGCTGGGAAGAAGTTTTCAAGGTGGTCACAAGAGATGGTTAGCCTCTCAGAGTAGTGATCATGAGTTCTACTATCTGTGTGGAAGGTCTGGGCACATGCATGGCCAATGACCTCGACCTCCAGTTGAGTGTCGGTTATGTGACAGATTGAGACATGTGGTGAGCATGAATGTTGGTGATAGGAAGATGATAAGTGGAGTCAAGGGATTAGTTCCTCTGTATCAGGCAGTCATTTGTAGTTCCACAGGTTGTATTGGCAGGGGTGGTGTAAGTGGAACTCCAGAGAAGGAATGCCAACGTCAGAAGGGCAGTGTAGTGCAGGGCACACAGGTTCGATCCCAGGGTAGAGGGGCAGGTCAGATTCATGCAGTTCAGTCTATACTTGGTGATGTCAAGGCTGGTCCATCAACTATTCGAGGTATGATCCTTGTATCTACTACTCTTTCTTGTGCGTTGTTTAATATTGGTGCCACACACTCTTTTATTTCTGCTTAGCTTGTGGTAGTGTTGGGTTTTCTTGTGGAGTGTGTGAATGGAGTTATGTCGATTGACACTCCATTGGGGGAATGAAAAGAAGATGTAAGGCAGTGTAAGGGATGTGCTATGGAATTCGATGGGTATCATTTCCTATGGGACTTGTTCCTTCTCCAGATGTTGGGATTTGACCTGATCTTTTGTATGGACTGGTTGGTGTTGTATCGGGCACACATAGATCATTATCATTGCATGGTATCATTCAGGTCACTTGTGGGTGATGCTTATGTCCATCATGGAGAGTGGGATGTTCGATTAGGTCATGTAGGACCATTTTGTTGGCAGTTGGGTAGGCTCCAGCTCAAGTAGCTTGTCTTATGGTTGATGATGAAAGAAGGGAACAATCTGTCTTCCCTCCAGTAGTGGATCAATTTTAGTTAGTTTTTCCTAATGATTTCTCGGGGTTGTCACCCGAGAGGGATGTTGATTTCATGATTGAGTTGTTACCAAGAGAGGAACGAGCCTCTCTTCCACCATATCGAATGGCACCAACAGAACTCCATGAGTTAAAGTTTTATCATGAGGAGTTGGAGTGTAAGGGGTTTATATGTCCTAGTACGTCTCCTTGGGGATCTCTTGTTCTTTTTGCAAAGAATAATGACGGGTCATTAAGGATGTGTGTTGATTATCAGAAGTCAAATCAAATGACGGTGAAAAATTGGTACCCTATTCATAGTATTGATGACTTGTTTGACTATATGAGGGGTGCATTGGTATTTTCTAATATTTATCTAAGATTGGGTTATCAACAATTGAGGGTGAGGCCTTATAACATACCGATGACATCTTTCAGGAGTCGGTATGGGTTGTTTTACTTTGTGGTGATGCCTTTCGGCTTGACAAAAGCACCGATGGTGTTCATGGATTTCATGAAATGAATATTTCATCCTTATCCAGATCAGTTTTTAGTTGTCTTTGTTGATAAAAATTTGGTGTACTCAAAAACTCATGATGATCATGACCAACATCTTGACATTGTTCTGAGTACACTGAGAGAGAATAAGCTATACACCAAGCTGTCAAAGTGTCAGTTCTAGATTGGGGAAGTGCATTTTTTGGGTCACATCATCTGTAAGGCAGGCGTGTCAGTGGATCTAGAGAAAGTACAGGTTGTCGTGTCTTGGGAGAAACCCATGAGTGTTTCAGATGTTTTTAGTTTTTTGGGTTTGGAAAGGTATTACCGGAGGTTCATCCAGGATTTATCTTTCTTGGTAGAACCACTTTCATGCTTGACCAAGAAGGAAATCAGGTTTTAGTGGTCTGAGGCTTGTGATAATTCCTTTCAAGAGTTGAAAAATCTATTTACGACCGTACTGATCTTGATCTTACTTGAGCCAGGTATGAAGTATGTCCTATTTTGTGAGGCGTCCGGTATTAGGCATGGGGTTGTGTTGATGCAAGATGAGTGGGTTGTGGCAAATGGTTTGAGGAAATTGAGACCCCATGAGTGGAATTATCCCACTAATGATCTTGAGTTGGCTGCAGTAGTGTATGCCTTAAATTGTTGGAGGTACTACTTGTTGGGGGAATGGTTCACAGTGTATACCGATCACAAGAGTCAAAAGTATATCTTTTCCTAGTGGGATTTGAATCTTTGGCAGTGAATATGGGTTTATTATCTCATGTATTTTGACTTTGAGATGGTATATACACTAGGTAAAGGGAAAATTGTTGTTGATTCTTTGAGAAAGAAAGCTCATAACCAGGTGGTTCAAGAATCTAGCACCGAGTGGAAGGTGATGGATTTGTTTGCGGAGATGCACCTAGAGGTGTAGGATGAAAATGGTCAGGTGACTCTTGCTTAAATGGTGGTTGATTAAATGATTTTGAACTGATTTAGGGAAATTCATCTTGATGATATTGAATGTTTTTCCATTAAGGGAAGACTTAAAGGTAGGGATCCACCTTTTGGTTGGACCATCGGTATAGACGAGGTTGTTTGTGTTCATGGTCATGTGGTTGTGCCGATATGCATGCGGGAAGTGTTGATGTGTTAATTCCATTCATCAAATTGGTAAATGCATCCTAGTTTGACCAAGATGTATCATGTTCTTCATAGGAATTTTTGGTTGCTGGGAAAGAAAAAGGAAGGTGCAGACTTTGTGGAACGGTGCCCCACCTGTCAATAGTTGAAGGTCGAGCATCAATTCCAAGGTGGTTTGTTACATCCATTGCCCATTACAAAATGGAAGTGGGATGATGTGATGATGTATGTTTTCGTGGGTCTTCTGAGGATGCCTCCTAATAATGATTCAATCTAGGTGGTTGTGGATAGGATAACGAAAGTGGTTCATTTCTTACCAATTCTGAAGACTTACACAGTTGATTAGTTGGGTGGGTTGTATGTTCATAAAATAGTACAGTTTCATGGTGTACCACAAACTATTGTTTTGGAACGTGATCCTCATTTCACATCATGCTTCTATAAATGGTTATAGAAGTCACTTGGTACACAGGTGATTTTGAGTACGGATTTCCACCTACTGATGGACGGGCAGTCGGAGCATATAATCAAAGTGTTGGAAGACATATTGAGGGCTTGTGTATTTTATTTTGGTGGTTCCTAGGAGAAGAATTTGTCACTTGTTGAATTTTCCTACAAAAATAGTTTTTAGGCTACAGTTCACATGTAACAATTTGAGGTTCTCTATGTGAGGTCATGTAGATCTACATTGTGTTGGTTAGAGGCTGGTGAATTCGGCCTATTGGGACTGATTCTCATCAAGGAGACTTCGTAGAAAGTTGATTTGATTTAGAAACGGATGGTAACAGCTCAGATTAGGCAGAAGTCATATGCAGATTAGAGGCATAGACCTATTGAGTTTGAGGTGGTTGATAGTGTGTTCCTCCGAGTGTCGCTAAGGATGGGTCACTAACGGATTCAGAAGCAAGGTAAGTTAGATACCAGGTATGTGGGGTCGTTTGAGATTGTGGAGAGGATCAAGTTGGTGGCTTACTGATTAACTCTTCCACAATGGTATAGTGGGATGCGTGATGTTTTTCATGTGTTGTAGCTTCAATTTTATCACCCTGACACAACTCACATGGTGGATGTTTAGTATGTTGACCTTGAGGCTGATGCATCCTTTGAGGAGAATCTGGTTTGTGTGGTGGATCATAGTGAGAATGTTTTGCAGGGCAAGGTTGTGCCATTAGTGTGATTACTATGGAAGCATGGGAATGTTCAGGAAGAAACTTAGGAGCCTGAATCAGATATACAGGCTTAGTGGCCTGATCTATTTTCCTTGGAAGTGAAATGAAGCTTGGGAGCTCGACTCAGAGATGATTCCTTATAAGGTGGGGAAGTTGTATGATCCCGGATCTTGAAAAGGTATATCCTCATTTAATTTTTCGTTTGAATCCCTTGTTTTGGTTAAAATATTGTTTTCCAAAATTTTATGGAGCCTCGGAGGTGTCATGGCAGCTCGGGACCCAAAATAAAGGGAAACCAGGCCAATCAGTATTGGGCGCCTGGTCTGCGCACATCTTGGAAAACCGTGCGGCCTTCTCAGGAAAACTTTGCAGCCTTGAGACAGAGGCACATACAAAACTTGCGCATATTTTACAAATTTTTCAGCCTGCCTTGGGAAACCATGCATCCTGTTTTCCCATAGACAGTGGCATGCACATGGTTTTACCACGGTTTGGAAAACCATGCGGCCAAATTGTATGGCCTAGTAAAGTTTGAAAAATTTTAAAAATTTCCCCTCCCATATTTTAATACCCAATTCGGGATTTCCTCCCCATTCACCCCTATTCACCCTAAAAATAAACTAAATCTCCCATGATCTCAAAGAGATCTATCTCCCTCGTTTCTTAGGCCTTTTTGGTGTCCTTGGTTATGGATCGAAGCTCCGTGTAAGGATAATCCCATCATTGCTTCTTTTTTGAGTTTATGGTTTGTATCTTCTTCTCCTCTATTTATAATTCTCTAAAACCCTACTATTTGGGTGAGATCTAGGTTGAAGCTTCAAATTTTGATTGAAACAAAATCTAAAAGCTTGATTAAGAGTACGTTCACCCATAGAATTGAGGTAGGTGGCCTGCAAGTTATATACCAAAGTTTATTTGTGGATTTGTGCATCTATGGTTTTGTTATTGGGTATCCCTTGGTATGTTTGGATCACCCCTGGCATGTTTAGGTGAATAGGGTTATTAATAAGGTAAATGTAAACCCTCAAAATTCTCAAGGGATGTGTTGAGGGTGATGAGACTAATCTAGGGCCACCCATGGGGTGTTCCGATTTCCCCGTGCCTAGGGATTTGTGAAGAACAAGTGAGATTGTTGTGTATTAATGTAGAGACCTTGATAAATATGTTGATATAATTGAATGGTTTGGGTAGAATCTAGGTGATGCACCTAGGCTTAATAATAACCTAGGGGATATTGTGTTAACATGGAAGTGGTTTATATGGGTTGAACATGGTTATGATAGATGAATTTTGAATAGTGTTGGAATGTGTAAATGGGTTGACACGTGAGGATAATGAATGGATAAATGGTTTAATATGAGGAAATGATTAAAGACCATAATGGAACGAATTATGAGCCTGGTAATGAATCATAGTATGTTAGGCATAATGAACGAAGCCTAGTGAGATAGGCACAATGAATGAATACTTATTGAGATAATCATAATAAAATGGAGTGTGGATAAATGGATAAATGATGTGAAATGTGGCAATTTTGTTAATGTGTTAAGGCATGGGTTTAACTCTCATGTTATTGTTATGGTTTATGTTTGACTTGTGAAATAGTTGTGATGTTGTGTGCATGGTTTATGGATATATGTACATATATAGCATGTGAACATGACTTGGTAGAGTAGGTTATTGACTTAAGGCTCTACTCCCACAGGTCGGGTTAGACTGAGGCTCTAAACTCCACCCCTAATGCACAGGTTAGGGAAGAGTATTGAGGCTATGTTCCCCTAACGGTTGCATCCACCCGAACTGAGGATTCTAGGTGAGGATATGGTTGACACGAGGAAGTTAGTCCTAATGAGATATGATAACACTGTGTTCTCCCTCATGCATGTGATTGTGTACTTTAAGCCTATTTAACTTGTTGTGTTTGATGAACCCATGATAAATGAGTTGTAAATGGTAAGTAATGGGAAATGTGATGAAATGGTAAGATAAGAAAAGGTAATAAATGTTGGTAATGGACCTAAACTGGTTAAGGAAAATTAATCTTCTCTTTGTCATTTATTATTCATTTCCCTCTTGCATGCACAATTGTTTATACTGGATATTTTGTAGACATTTTTGGTGGTGAGCTAGTGATTTTTACTCACACACTGATTGGGCCGCCATTGGGTACCTGAGCAGACTTCATGTTTCCAGGTCAGGGGAAGGGAAAAGGCTTTTCTTAGTGAGTTGGGTTGGCACAGGTGTACGTGGAGGAGGACCCAAACTTGGTATCGGGGCCATTTTGGGGATTTTGAAGTTTGTCTTAATTTTGGGTTTTGTTCACTTTTTCACTTGTGGCATGACATGTCATATCTACTATTTGACATGGTTTTACCCCATTTTGGGGATTGGTTGTTTATGCATGCCCTTGTATTATTGGTTATTTTTTCACTATTTTGTTTATATTCTGTTGTGGATTATTCTAGTAAAATGGGGGTATAGTCTCCCCAATCGATCCTTTTGGACCCCCACAGCTAGTTGGTAACCTTTGGTGTATGGGGAGGCGTGCTTAAGGTCATGTAACCACCTGGCTTGGAGAACCAGTTTAGTGGATTCCGGGTCGAGGACATTACATAAATCGTCCACCATAGATGCGCCACTCCTCTCATCTGGCTCACTTCAATAGGAACCTAGTACTCCCTCAGAGTGTGTATCAAGGTAAATGTGATTGTTAGATCCTCAAGTCATCCATCTTCCTCTGAGTCTGAAACAATGCCTTCGTACTACCCCAGTGTCTACTGCTAGAAATAATGAAGGGTCTTTTACTACAATTAATCTTCCTCCTCTCAATCATTCCTACGCTAATCAACTGGGTCATCCTACTGGGTCTCAACTACTCGTACCATGCATGGGTGAAATCTGGGTGCCATAGCTGAAAAGTTAAACAATGAACTCCTAAGTCTGAGTAGTATGAAAATTTCCTTTTAAGATTTATTTTAACTCTTTATTTAAATTAAATTCCCAAACTGCCCAAGACACACAAGAAAAAAAGTCATTATGATGCATGTACCTTTCCAAGAGTCTCTACCCTACAATCCATTTAGCCTCATTTACTCGTTCAGTATGAATCAGGCCATGTGGGCATAAAATCTCATATCCTAGATGGTCTTCCCTAGCTTATTTCACACACCAAGATTGTCTAACACTATTTCCATGTCATCCCATGCAATCCTCACTATTCTTAACTCCAAACTCCATCCTATCCCTCAACCCAAACCTCTGATACCATTCTATCATGACCTGCCTTCTTCAAGATGAGGGAAGGAGCAGAAAAGTGCCACACCCTTCCTTCTTTAAGATGAATAAGAGATAATGACCCTCGATGCCTGCCTTCAGTAAGCCCTAGAGTGGCGACTAGCACTAAGGTTATAGAAGCTCACACAAAATGGAAGGAATTTCCCTTTTTAATGAAAATTGGATCAGGAGATAAGATGGAAAATCACAAAAAACTCCAAATACTAATGGTAAAATTAAATCCAAAATCCATTCCCACATTCATGTTCAAAAATTAAAGCTAATACAAAGTATAACAAAACTCTGAGGTAAATTACCAAAAGAAAAGAGACTAATAAGCAACATAAACTATCCCAATGCCCAAGAAAGTAAAGTCCATCATGGTCCTAAAATTTCTCTTAGAAACCTAAAAAAAAGTTTTACAAACATAGGGTGAGTATACAAGTATACCCAGTAGGAAAACTAATTCCACTCGTGCACAAGTGGGGGAACATACTAAGTCCCCCATGAGAAAATAGTAGAACCTCAAAGAACCTACCAAGGTGTACTAACCAGTCCATACTCACTAAGGAACACTCACCAAATAGCACAAGTCAAGTAAATTAGTAGTATAAGCACATAGACATTTGGGTAACCCGCACCACTTTCCCACTTCTTAACAACTCACTCCTAACAGATAATGTCTTTATGCTACCACTCTTCCAAAATATAGTCCCACTAACAGAACCTTCCCACAGACACCTGGGCCACAATAACCATGCCTCTCTCCCGAAGACACCAGGGCCTCATCCCAGAGACAGTTGGGAAAAACACATGGCCTACAAACACCTAATCCACTCATTCATAACAAACCTACCTGAAGGGTTTTGGACTATGGTAAGCCTCAAGCCATTACAGCCTGCCAGAATACACTCAAGTGGTAAGAACCTAGAAGATAGTGCAAGGAAGAAATTCAGTAACCATCCATCCATCCTCCCACTAGAATGTTGGAAAAGATACCCTCCCCCCATGAATGGGGGTGTTCATTACATGGTTCTCAATAAGGGTGGGGTGCCTATAGAAATCACAAGGAACTACAATTTATACATATAATTAAACAAACACTCAGTCTAACCTATGGGTCCCAAGGAAAACAACCATCCTACTAGAACCACTTCTACTACTACCCAAATATGAAAAACCACGTAAAAAACCACTACCAAAGTGTAAACCCAAGCCCTTATTCATTCAACCATTTTCCATTTATTTTTTAAGGGTTCACTTTAACATGTTCCTTCACTGCCCGAGGCAACTACCAAGGTAAATAATTTCCATTTTAAAACCCATTCATAGAAACAACAGAGAAAAACAAACTTGTACTTTCACTGCACACCCCCCTTTCCTAGACACCCATTCAACTACTACCAACATCCATTCTTCAATGTTATACCACACAATACTTCCCTCACAACCAAACTCGGTAGCCCTATTGCACAAAAACACCACACCTAGAACACCTATTTACATGAAGTCACAACACAACCCAAACCTACGGCCCCATAGCCCAAAAATTCCCCAAATGCAGTCCCAATGCATAACAAGTTCATAACCACACCGTAGTCCCACTGCCCAATGTCATTTGATGGCCATAACACAAAAAAAGGCATTTACACTGCCTATAAATACATCAATTCCACAATCAATCAGTCTCTCAAATTTGGATACCAATACACCACCCATACATCCCCACACACAAATCCCATAGAAACTTCAATTTGAACAATATCCCTGATGCTCACACATACCATACCCTTCTCACATAATGAACTCCCCTGTCCATTGTTGTAACCACAACTGTGATCCCAACAGTAGCACCACCCAACCAAAACAAGGTCACAAAACCCAACTGAACATAGCACTCATCCACACCTATCAAACAGGGTATATTCAAATTTGGTAAACAATATTCTTTAAGTCCACTTTGATAAATAGGGGTGAGCACACAAGAATTTTCATCCTGGGACATCCATTTCATTTAACCGGGTATACTTTGTGTATTTCCTTTATGGTGTACTTTATGTGTTTCCATTGTGGTGTACTTCATTTGATCCCATTGTGGTGTATTTCATGTAATTCTTAGTGGTGTACCTTTGTGGTTTCAAGTTCCCTACTGAGTATTATTTTACTCAACTCTGCATGGGCTATGCCCGCATGTGTCATGTATTGTGTAGATGGTCGGCACTTTTATAGAGTCCTTGGTGGACTAGAGCTAGTTGGTGCTTTGAGAGAGGCCCAAAAAATGAGGTGTGCTTGATAGACTTCAGATAGTGGTTTCTGTACCTACCCATCGTGTAGGGTTTTCTACGGACGAGATTAAGAAGCATGTGCCTTCCCTTTTGGTCGGTCTTATATTATGGCCCTATTTACTTTTCATTTTTTGTACTTTAATACTCTATTTTTGGTATATTAGAGGTATGCAAGCTTCATTACTTAGTGTTTTCAGTTTAGCACTTTTTGGCTTAGAGATGGGTGTGTGTGTGTGTAGGTACTTAGGAAGATGCCTCCCATTTGTGGGATTTGACTACTCTATGCTAGTCCCTATCCCCTAACCTATTGGAGGAATTCTTGGGGTAGTCATGACATGGGTCCCAGGGGATTGGTCTTGAAAGATTGGTATCAGAGGGAGGTTTGCACTCGATTTTTTTAGGGTAGCAGCACCCTTGATATCCTTGACACAGAAGGGGAAGCCTTTCGTGTGGATAGATAAGTTCTAGTAGTGATTTTTGGATCTAAGGTAGAGGTTGATGAGTACTCCCATATTGAGATTATCATAGAAGGGTGTTGAGTATGTAGTGTTCTGTGATGCATCAAGGACCGGGCTTGTTTGTGTCCTAATATTGGGGAAAGCGGTGATTAACTATGGTTTGTGCCAGTTGGGGTAGGATGAATATTACAACGTGAACTATGATCTTAAGATAGTGATGGTAGTCTTCACATTAGAGATTTGGTGAAACTACCTGATGGGTGGGTAGTTTACCATATACTCAAACCACAAGAGCCTCAAGTATATATTCTCCCAGAATGATCTAAACATGAGACATAGATGATGGCTAGAGTTCCTCTAATACTATGACTTTGAGATTTTCGATACTCTGGGGAAGGAGAACATGGTGACAGATTCTCTGAGTATGAGATCTAGCTTGCAGTTGCTGAGTGTGGCATTAGAGTGGTTAGCCTTATTCAAAATATCATGTGTGGATGGAGATAGAGCATCTTATCTCTATTAGATGGTAGTTACCCCTTCACTCTTGAAAATAATTAGGGATGCATAGCTCAGAGATACCGACTGCGAGACTACACATGCTTGTATTCCCATGGGGCATGCCCCTAATGGATATCTGAAAGGTGGGGAGCACGTCATTCTCTTTATAGGGTGCACAGTAGTGACAGTGATGTTGCAGGAGGAGGTATTGAGTGATTTCCATACATACCCTTTGTTGGTACATCTAGAAGTGGGAAAGATGTATCAAGACCTCCAACGTGAGTTTTTGTGGGCAGGGATGAAGAATGTTGTGGAAGAGTTTGTTTCTAGATTCCAAAATTTCCATAAAGTGAAGGTTGGGCACCAAGTTCCAGCGGGCTTGACCCAAACACTTGAGGTTCCACAGTGGAAGTCGAATGGGATATCGATGGACTTCATGATGGGTTTACCGCACATGTCTAGGGGACATGATACCATCTGGGTGACCATTGACCAAATCACTAAGTCGGATCACTCCCTACCGATATGTGAGCACAATTCAGTAGAGATTTTGGGATTCCTCTATGTTCCTGAGATAGTTCTCCTTCACGGAGTGCCATCTATGATCGTTTCATACCGTGATGCTCATTTTATATCTCGGTTGTGGAATGGATTGAAGGAGGAATTTGAGACTCAATTTCTCTTGATAACGGTGTTTCATCCCCAGAAGGATGTCGATACAGAGAGGACCATCCAAGTTCTATAGTACATGCTACATCCTTGCATCCTAGACTTCGGCCATAGTTAGGAGGACCAACTACCACTAGTGGAGTATGCATATAAAAACATCTACCACTCCACCATTGGTATGGAACCATTCGAGACCTTGTACAGAAGACCATTTAGGTTACCACTATGTTGTATATACCTAGGAGAGTCATCACCCATTGGTCCAGAGTTGGTACGGGCTACCACCAAGAAGTTGTAGATCATCCAGCCGAAGATGAGAACTGCACAGAGCCGGAAGCATTCATATGCTAATTGGAGGCAGAGGCCTCTAGAGTTTGAGGAGGGAGACTATGCATTCTTTTAGGTATCAACTCGCTGGGGATTATAGAGATTTTTCCAGGGTGGAAAGTTATCTCTGAGTTATATCGACCCTTTTCAGATTTTTATTAGAGTTGGAGAGATGGCCCACCACCTAGCTCTACCCCTGCAATTGCACCGGGCGCATGATTTCTTCCACGTGTCGTAGATGAGGAGGTACATTCATGATCCATCACACATCATTGACTGGGGTGAGATGGACATTGATGATGGGGAGACTTTTGTGAAGTACTCGGTGGGTATATAGGACTGATAATATCAGATCCTTCATGGAAGGTCAATTCCTCTAGTGTGCGTTCAGTGGTAGCACAGGAATCTCCTAGAGAGCACTTGGGAGTGGGAGGCCCATATTCATGCTCAGTACCCTCACCTTTGTATTTAGAATCCCTTGTTTTGGATTTTAGGGACATAAATCCATAAATTGGGGAGAAAGTAATGAATCATATTTTCTCGATTTTATTTTTATAAATTATTTGAGAAAATTACAAGACCAGGTTCTAAGACAGCATGCGATTTCAAGGATCGGGGTGCCCAAAAAATTATTTAAAAAATATTGCGTTTTTAATAGAATATGCATATGTATTTTTTGAAAAAAATAGAAATAACTCCTAAATTAGTTCCCATATAATAAATATGAGGGAATAATTGAACTCAGAGCAATGGATTTACCCTATGAGGGACCTAACATTGGTCGGCGCGGGTCATCTATAGAAAAAGTCATCAGCGGTGTAACCGTAAATAAAATAATAAAATGAAAATTATTTTATTTTGAAATCTTAATAAATCATAAAAGGTAACATTTATTGGAAATCTAAGACCACTGTTGAGTTAGTAAGGGGTTGTTTTCCTTAGGTGGGGTCTAACCTTGATTAGTGCGGTTCGAGGGTGAAAGTTAGATTTTGGATGTAGACATCATTAAAATATCTAATAAAAATATTTTATTGAAAGTTTCATGTTAACGTAGTGGAATTTTTCCTTTTTACTAATCCATGCTCAAGGAATTCAAGGTTATCATCATAACCCTATAATTCCCCTGAGGTAAGGAGAAAGAAGTTATCTCCCGATGATGAATGTCGGTGAAGCGAGGATCGACGACGACACAAACCTTCATTCTTTATCAGTGAGTGATCCAAATTGAGGTAGGTTGTAGATTTCATTGTGATTTATTTTCCCCTTATTAGAATCAAATGATGAACACAGACCAACCCACAAAAAAGTTGATCTGTGATTCAATCATTTTTGTGGGAGGGATAATTCTTATGGGATGATATGGAATAGATCTTAGTGATTATTCTGTTGTTGGTTTCTTCATGATCCCTCTAACATGAATAGATCATGCCCAAATGAACAGAACCAAGATCCATTTTTTGGGTTTTAATCTACATAATCTCACCCCCTATAAATCTATCGCATTCTTTGTGCTTTCATCACACTTTGAAACCCTACGCGAGCAATCGATCGTTTCACCCATGATATATGGAGTAATGATATGAGATCTAAGGTCATGATATGCGATGGCATTGTGGAGGTGCAATAAGAGAACTGTAGGTAAGAGGTGGCTTATGGAAGAGGGATTTATGAATGTTGGGCCACTGGTAGGGAAATCGACAGCGAGGGTAGTGCCCGGCCAAATGGGAGGTTGGGTTTCGGTGGCGCGCACAGCTGTGGTCCAGGGGGACCATGGCAGCGTAAGCCACGGGAAGAGGATAGAAGCCATGGTAGGAGGCTATGGCGGTGGTTGTGGTGGGATGTGTCTCAGAGGCCACGTCGGCAGAATCCTGTGGCAATGGGGAGGCTTAGGGCTGTGATTGGGACATTGTGATAGGGGGTCATTGTGCTAATGGGGTCCATGTGGAACTCGTGTGGAAGGGGGTCAGGACATGGTTCCATTCGCATTGAACGTGGAGGATGTATTTACTGGGAGTGCATGGTCGAGTTGTGCAATGAAGGAGTTGGCCCGCATGCGGCGGGCTGGGTTGGAGAACCATGCCACTCTGAAGACCTAGTATGTTGAACAGTGTGGCCCAGCAGCCAATCGGGCTGGGCCGATTCGGGCTGGACCAGATTGATTGGTTCAGGTCGGGTTGGTCAAACTGGGTCAGGTTGGGACTAACCTAGACCGGATCAGACCCTTTTTACTAAATTGGTCATATATTTCAAATTATGTGTTAGTTTGATGAGTTGTTTTTAGCATTGGGACCCTTGTGATGAGGTGATCCTTTTGAGATACTCTAAGTGAGTTTTTGTGGAAGTTGGCATGCAACCTAGTCGATTGAGATGTAGGTTCTCCCAGAATAAGTGCTCTATGAGTGGAATCTTGTGGTTGGTTGTGACTATGTGACTGGGGGACTGCTTGACCGATTAATGGTATGTGCTCCATAAACGCTCTATGTTCCATCAATTCTATGTGTGCCATCGAAGCTCTGTGCTCCATCGACACCCTGTGCTCTATCGAAGCTTCGTATGCCATCGACGCCCTAGAATCCGTCACTTCTCTAAGTTCCACCAATGCTTCTTACACCAATGATTCTATTTATTCCACCAACACTCTGTATACCACTGATGCTCTATTTTCCATCAACTCTCCATACACAATCGATAATCCGTCCACCTCTGATGCTTATATTGTCATAGAGGCTGATGGATATATGGACTTTAACTAGAAATCCTTCTCTTTTTTCTTTAGACTTGTACCTGTATGATCTGATCATATTAACTATACATTGTGTGTTTCTTTTGTGGTGTACTTTTTGTGTTTCCTTTCTTGTGTACTTTAGGTGTTTCCTTTGTGGTCTACTTTATGTAATTATTAGTGGTGTACCTTTGTGGTTTCGAGGTCCCGACTGAGTATTGTTTTACTCACCCCTACACGGGACATTCCCAAACATGTTGGGTCTTATGAAGAAGATCGAAGCTTTGATGGATTACATGGTAGATCGGGGCCAGGTGGGGCTTAGAGAGAGTCCCAACAGATGATTTTTTCTTTACCGACTTCAAACAGTAGTTTTTATACCTACCCTTCAGGTAGGGTTTTCTGCGGACGATATTTAGGAGCATGTACTTTCCCTTTTGGTTGGGCTTGTATTTGAGCCTCATTTGCTTTTTAGTTTTGGTAATGTCGTACTATTTTGTTGGTATCTTAGAGGTATTCATGCATGTTTACCTAGTGTTTTTAGTTTAGCAGTTTTGGGAATGGAGATGGGTGTGTTTGTATATGTACTTAGTTAGATGTCTCCCATTTGTGGGATATTCCTACACGGTGCTAGTCTCCATCCCCTGACCTATTGGAGAAGGGTTGGGGTAGTCATGGAATGGGCCCCGAGGGACAGGTCATGACAATATATGAATATGTTTTCTATATAATGAAATCAATCATAATACATAAACTAAATAATTACCCATTAAAAAAACGGGTTTCCTAATCTTTCCTGGAATCGTAATAAAAATACATTTATTAAACAAGGAACTTGAAAATTGATCATAATGCATATAATACCCCCATAAAAGGAAAGAAGAGCGATCTAGGTATATATTTAAGAGACATATATACTAAATTTTGAAAAATTACTTAACAATATATAATTTATTTGTTGATGAAACTGTCTATAAACAATTTCATTTAATATTTCCAGAGAAAAATACACATTTCACATTTAAATCACTTCATAAAAATATAAAAAATTCCTAAATATTATAGAAAAAAAATTCCTTAAGAGGAACCATGGAAATTATAAAGTTAGATACAAATATTCGAGTCATCATGAGGGTGGTTAATTTGATACATTTAGTATAAGATAAAAGAAACATTCCTCTAACACTATCATAAAAAGGTCACAAAGGTTCCTCATTCAGAAAATGGATTGAATATTTATTTCAAACCATTTTTTAAAATTAAAATATTGGAAAATATATATATAATTAATCAATTGAGAAAAACTTTTCTTGAATTTTTTTTTAGAAAAGATCGATATGGAAGAAAATACACTTTTTACTATGGATAAAAATAAAGTGAATTTTTGTTAAAAACAATTCTCAAACATTTTAATGACCAAAAAGTAAAAAATGGTAATACTACATGCAAATTTCATGAATTACCAGAGGATACCAAATTGAAATTATTTTATTAATCAAAGATCATGTAATTTCCTATAATTGAAATTCAAACATAAAAAATCCGGAATAAAATGAGATTGATTCATAAATGCTTACCACTATGGGAACATTTGGATACTAACTCACATGAAATTAGTAGATCAATTGTAACTAAAAAATAATTATTTATAAATTATTTATTCTATAATATGTAAAGGGTATGTATATATAATATTTAAAATAAATTTTCTCCATAAAATAACATGTGTCTCAAAAAAGGATATTTGAGACAAAACCCATACCTCGAGTCCAGACACAATCATGTATGTGTTTTATCTCCTGGTTAATAATAATTTATCCATTATTTTATTTCTTCAGTACATATCCTAGGTTAAAATAGTTATACTTAAATAGTTTACTTCAATTATTTTACTGAATAGTTTAATTACATAATCAGGTCTGTGCACATTGGCTGTTTTGAGGACACTCAGTTCGTAATTTAAAAACGACATCGGTGAGTTGACCATGATCAAATGTGTAATTGTTAAATAATTTAATGAATAATAATAAATACATAATTATTATTTTTATACATAAATTATACCATTAAAATAACCATGGATTTTGGTTATGAAAAATGAAATATGTTACAATCATAGAGATTGTAGGCCTTATGCACACATGTGTATTATTTCAATTTTTCATCAATAATGATGGAAAGAAGGTCAGAGTCATTTAATAAATAAATAATGATAATAATATCATAACTTTCATATTATTTATTTAAATAAACTTATATATACTATAAATTTTATTCTGAAGAAAAAAAATCACATCATTTCATGAGGTGGTGTTCCGACACACACACTAATGATGCTACCATTTTCCGATAGATGTTAAAGTAAGATATTATTTGATATATTTTCTATCCATAATGATTAATATTTAATAATATATAAAATATAAATAATTAATTCTTAATCATGAATAGCCATTAGAGGTGATGATGGAAAACGATTTATATCAGTTCACAAGGCGGTAGTCTATTATACACATTAATGATGGTTTTGTTTCCCATTTTATTGAGATGAGAGGGATAAATTTTATTCCATAAACATAATAAAATATATGTTTATAAAAGATAATTTTGTAATTTTAATAAAATATATGTATATAGGAAATAATTTTGTTCCACCAACATAATACAATATTGTAATTTTTAAAACATAATTTATTGTTGAAAATATGATGTAAAAAAGAAGGACCTCGGTTATGACGATTACCTTCACTTAATAAGATACTCATTTTGAACTCTTATAAAATAACATAAGGTATAATTTTTGGAAAGAAAAAGATATATAAAATGTGTCTATGGATGTTGGAGAGTGATTTTGAATGTTTTTGGTAGATCTAAATTGGATTAAACGTTTTATCATGTGAGAGGAGTCGTTCCCATCTATAACTGAGGAGTGAGATTTTTGTAAATACCCAAAACTATTCAATAATGGGAAGTGACTATGGATCCACATGCTTAAAAAATTTACAAATAATTTATTAGAGGATAGATAAGGCCAATTGACACCTCGAAAACAAAAAAGAAACATTTTTTAGACATGTTATCCTTCTTTAACTATAAATTCAATCATGTTTTCCATTTTAATTTTTTTACCAGGGTAACAAAAAAAATTATTTTTATTACTATTCATTATGACCAAAAAATAAGATGTTCCTATTATATAACATAATTTATCCTGATCATAAATTTGGAATCCATTTTATCAAATTAAATTCATTTATGTGGAAGAATTTAATTTAAAATAAATCCCACAAGGACGATGAAAAGTGGTTTTCCAAAAAATGAATTTCTCAAAGAAACGATGACCTTATATTAACAGTATAAATTTAAATCATCATTATATGAATATGAATTAACAATATAGATATACAATCTATAAATTTGATTTAAATCATTCATATTTAGGGGTATTTTATTTAATTAAAATGGAGAATCATTATGCAATTTAGAATTGGTTTCAGAAAAATGTGTTTTTAAGCATAATAATTAACATACACTAAAATCCAAAAAAGGATGATTTAAATGTAAATTATTGAAATTAATATAAATAAAGTGTAATAATGTTAATTTTAAATTAAATTAAATGAATAATGATAAATCATAGAAAATAAATTTATTAAAATAAAATATTTTTTTACAACAAAACATTATTTTCACTATTAACTAAAAATCGATATTTTTAGGAAATAGCATAATTTCACAATATGTTAATATTGATATGATTATTTCAAATATTACTTTAACTTTATAAAATTTTATTAATAAATTTTAAAAAAATTAATTATAATATTTTCTTAGAGATAAATAAAGATATTTTTTGAAGTAACAATATTTTTTAAGAAAAAAATGACTTTACTAAAATATGTGTATTTATTTTCTATGAATTAAACAATTCATTTAGTTTATATGAAAAAATTAGATATAATTTTAATAATATAGTTATTTCTATTCATGCCACTAATTTTAATGTCTAGGTTATAATAGAGATGTTTAAATAATAATATTTTAATAATATATCATTGTTGGTTTAATATTAGTGTTTCATGGTGTATATGCTATAAAAAATAGGGGTTTTATATAATATATAGCTATTAAAATCATGTTATGATTATCTACCACAAGACTCATACCACTTCCACTTTCCTTCAAATTAAATAATATAATTTTCCTTGGGAGTAGGAGGAACTCCCAAAATCCCTGACTTACTGGCTAGTTCAAGTTCATCCATCAAATATCTCTCTAATACGTTCATAAAATTGGTGAGCCTCAACCTAAAAGCCTAAGATCAAATATCATATTAAAGACCCATCTCAAATAAGGATCCTTTATAATATCATTTGACACTACCTCAAGTGAAAAAATATCATGCTTAGAAAATCAATTGCCATACTAAGTCCTAGTTCTACCACATTGTTGGAGGTTGATAAGTTCTATATACATCATCAAATTCATCAATTTAAGATATAAATATTCAATAAAATGTTCTATGATTTCTTTTAAAATAAATATTTCATGTTTCTTCACCATAACCATCAAATCCCACCAACTTCTACAAGGACCATAATGCTTGAATATATCAAAAAACACCTTTATTGAATCTGATATTTTCCATGAAATCATACAGAATATCAATCTATTTTAACTAATACTCTAACTACCAAGGATTATTCAATACATGAAATACTTGCGGTATCTTCTAAGGAAAATATGGATTATGATTTGTAGCTTTTACCTTTTGGTTCCACTACTGGATCCTTTGCAATAACTGGTGTGGATACATTTCCCAGAGGGTGTACTGAACACACAACTATCTCAATAAGGTTAAGATCAGTTTGAGTGTTCACTGGTCATGGTTCAAGGATAGAACCCTCCCTTGTCCAGTTTAATCATCTTATTGGGGTCATGCTTTTATAAAAGATCAATTGGTAAATTTGAAAACATCAGTAAGAGTTATCATATCATCCAATCAATCATGATAAATAGGAATATCAATTTAATTAGATAGAATTGGTTTTTCTAGGATTTCAAAATACTCTAAATTTTTTGAGAAAAGACTAGGATCAGATCAATTCAATCCAATAATGAACTTCTAATAAACACCTAATGTAACTCAAGGATTGCTATTATGAGATATGGACAAGAAATCAACAATAAAATACATTTTATTTCCCAAAAATGCAACCTCAAGTCTTCTAGAACTACTACAAAAAAGGTCAAGGGAAGCGCCACCTTATATCAATGCTAATAAAAAAACGATAATAAAGAATACCTGTATCAGCGCTAAAATTTTAGCACTGATACATGCCTTCTTTATCAATGCTTTTCTATCACATATAAAGAAGGCATGTATCAGTGCTAAAATTTTAGTGCGGATACAGGTATTCTTTATCAGCGATTTTCTAGCATTGATAAAGAAGCCCTTTATCATTTCTAGAAATGCGATGATAAAGATTCCCTATATCAGCACTAAAATTTTAGTGCTTATAAAGGGTACCCTTTATCAGCGCTAAAATTTTAGTGCTGATAAAGGAAGGATTTATCAGCTCTCTTTTAGTGCTGATAAATGTAGCCTTTACCAACGCTTTTTTAGCACTGATAAAACCATAGTCCCATGTTTTATAAAATCGGTAGCACAGTGTCCTCTGTTCATCATGCCCTAAAGATCTCATGGTACTGTACCCCTACAAAAACTCCCCCCCCCCTCCCGAACTTCGCGTTGCTGGACCTCCACTGCCCCCCGATCTTCGCATTACTGGACCTCTGCTGCTATCCCTTCTCCTTATCCTCCCCCTCGACCCCCTTCGGCAGATCCTCCTCCCCGCAAACCCTACTTCTCCTCCTCTTTGATCGACCATACTCCCCGCGAACCCTATTCCTCCATTTCTCAATGGTTGGTGGCTCCTCCTGTGCACCTCCCCCTCTGGCGGTCGTGCCTTCCCCTCCTGACGTAGCGTAGAAGGTTCTCTACTTCTCCTCCTTTAAGGTGAATTTCTTTTCTATTGTTCTTGATTATCTTCTTGAACTTTCTTCTTTGGAAGGATGTGACAATAATGCTGATTCGGTTTTTGTGTTTTTTTGTAATGGTTTTAATGGTTAATTGTCATGCATAGGACTTTTATATTACCCTCATGTGTTAAGTCATGTTTTATTTGACTATTCTTCTCATTCTTATGAAATATTTGTTAAATATTTAGTTGAGGTTGGGGACATGAAATTTATCCTTCTTTATTATGTTTAAATTGTGGAATTATCATGTTATTTTTTTTCCATTGGATGGATAGTACTGATTATCCTAAATACTATAATGAATTATACTAAAGGAAATTAAAGTGAAGAGGGAGTTTTTCATGTGATTTTTGAAGTTCCACAATATTTCTTATATATTTATTGATTTATTATTGTTATTTCTAAGTGATTTATTCTTGATGTTGTGAAAGAAATTTATTACTACTAATAATATGTTATAATCACCTTTCATTATTTTCTAGTCACTTAACGTAGGTAATGAATTGGTTGTATGGAAATATGTAATTAAAGTGTTATATTTAAACTATAAATTCTACTTTAATATGATATAGTGTTTAAGGGGTAGTTTTTAGTGTTAATTGATTATATGTTTTACCTTTCATGCTACTATGTATGGGGTATTTATCACTATGATTATAAGGGTGATGGTTGATTGATGTGGTTGGGAGCATGTGTGGTGCTAATTAATACAGTAGTGATGGATGGATTATTTTGTGGTTATGATAGCAATAATATGTCTATTTAGGCAGAAATTAAGTGGTTTTATGGATTTTAGAATCTGTTTAGTTGTATTTTATGTTATTAAAATTTAGTCATTATTGGGTGGTGTTATAGTTTCCTTTTGGCATGGAATATGGTTAGAATAAATGAAAATAGTAATGGGTGATGGGATGGAAATGATAAATGATGGTTTGTTAAATTATTAATGATAATGATTGGAATAATTATGTTTAATAAATGGTTACATATAGAATAAATGTTATTAATGATTAATGAATGGATTATAGTGGGTAGTGATTTAATGATTGGTTTTACATTAAAATGGTTAACAATTGAAATGCATATGGTAATAAAAAATCCAATAAATTATAATGTTAAATGAAATGATAAGTTTCTAATGTTGATATGGATGCTTATGTGATTTTTTGGGGATTATTTTTGGCATTATAATGGAAGTGGTTATAAGAGGGTAGTAGTAACAAGGCAATGGTTGACGAGGGTGTTTCCAGTGTCAGTTTGGTTTAAACCCTTCGGAAAGATTTATGTGTGACTATATACTTATTATATTTTCTTATTATTTCTTTCACTCCACCACTTGAGTCAAGTAACTTGATTGAAATCTATATGGGTACTTTTGTTTTGAGTGTTTTTCTCAATATCTAGGTTATAGAAGGAACACATAGAGAACCACTCCCTCTTCCCTTATCCCCCTTCACACATAGTATGAGTTGTAATGGATCACAATGGGTGTATATATATGACCTATAATGATTTTAGGTTTTGTTGTATATATATTCTTGTTGACATGATTATGTGTGTTTGGGGTGGATACATAGTGGGGGTTGTGTATTGTAGGAGGAGAGTATGATGTTTATGTCTTTCATGTTCACGATATCATACTGTGATGAGTATGTGATGTGTAGTTGTGATGTGGATATGGTTTTTTATGCGTTTGTGACATGTTTATGTGTGGATATATGGTTATGAGATTATATAGAAGGGGTTGAAGCATAAGAAATATTCCATTAGAGTGTGAGAATGACCAGATTAGTGGGGAAGTGGATGTGGGGTAATTTATTAATATATATTCTTTTCATATTACACTTAAGATGGATTTTGGAATTAGACACTCATGAGGATTGAATGGGATGATGGGTCAATAATATTTGTTAAAATTTTCATATTTAATAACATGGGAGACCATCTATGACACAAGTTATTATCCCCCTTGTGATTTAAAGTAAGTAACTTGAGATTACCAAAAATATTAGGCATGGTGATATTTAATGTAGGGCAGAGACCTACGAGTGGTAGATGTATCATTATTGATTATTCTTGTGTTTGGACTGGTGTGATTTGAGGAAACTATAATGAATCTGAAGTAATTATATTTAATGAATTCCATATTGTAGAGAATATGATAATCCTTTCTTTACTTATAGAGTTGGCTACTAGTTTCCATCCATATGTATTTTAGGTTGGTGAGGTATAAAAGGATGGACTAGTTAACCATAGAAGGGTTGACCCGATAGAGGAGGATGATCCATAGAGGATGATGTCGTGTGAGTTTTACCATCTATGACACAAGTGATTATCCCCATGAACCCCTTCGTGTTTGGAAACTGTGTTTATTTTGATGGGAGGTATATCATGGTTCTGTTGATTTCCAAATATTTATTAGAAATAGTTAGGCTCTGTTAATCTTTATTTTTATAATGAAGTGGTTCTCTTATAATGTATTTGGAAGTTTTGTTTTTTGTATTTGAACCATAGATACTAATATTTGAGATTCAAATAGGATGGAGATGAATAAAGATTTTATGGATGCTAATAGTTTGACTATAGAGTATAAGAATGGAGTGAAAGAGTTCATTAAGCTTACAAAGGATCACGAAAAGGATCCTTCTCAAATCCTTTGTTCGTATAGACTACTTACTCTATATGAGTTTGAAGAACATTTGATATGTCATAGAACATATCAGAGTTATAAATTTTGGAATAAACATGGAGAAAAAGAGAATGTAGATATTGGTTGGGATAAAACTGCATTTTATGGATCATCAGATATGAATACAAATATGGATAATGAAGAAGACTGTATGGAGGATGTTATTACAGATGTCAATGATGATGAAGATCGTATTGAGGAAATGAAAAAGACAATTGAAGATGAACCCCATGAATTCCCAAAATTGTTTTAGTAGTTAAATAGTTGTGAAAAGATGCCATTGTATGCTGGTTGTACTAAATATACAGCATTGTCAGTTATACTAAAGTTGTATAAGTTGAAAGCAGGAAATGGATGGAGTGATGTCAGTTTTACGAAACTAATTGCTCTCTTGAATGACATGCTCCCAGAAGATAATGAGCTCCCAAGCCGGACATATGAAGCTAAACGAATGATATGCTCTATGGGTATGATTTCTGAAAGAATACATGTTTTCCCGAAAGACTGTATATTGTTTCTCAAGGAGAAAAAATCACTTATAGAATGCCTAAAGTGTGGTTCTTCTCGATACAAGAAAGATGAATCCAATCCTACAAAAGTTGTATGGTACTTTCCAATCATTCCAAGGATTATGTGTCTATATGGAAGTGAAGAAGCAACAAGACAATTCTTGTGTCATGTAGATAAAAGAAATAAAGATGGGAAATTATGTCATCTGGATGACTCTCCTCAATAGAAGAAAATTGATCATGAGTTTCCTGAATTTGGAAAAGATCCTAGAAACCTTCGTCTTGCATTATCTATAGATGGAGTGAATCCTTTTGGTTTTCAAACCAGTACTCATAGTACATGGTATGTTATGTTGGTAAATTATAACTTTCCACCCTGCTATGCATGAAGCAGAAATTCATCATGTTATCTATGCTTATATCAGGACCAAAACAACTAGGTAACTATATTGATGTTCATCTGACTCCTTTGATCAAGGATTTGAATTTATTGTGGGATTTAGTTGTTATGTTGTATGATGCTTATAAAAGTAAATACTTCAGGTTGAGAGTGATGTTGTATGGGAAAATAAATGATTTCCCTGCTTATGGAAATTTTTTAGGCTATAACATTAAAATAACTCAAGGGTGTCTCGTTTGCGAAGAAGATACAAAATTAATTAGGTTGAAGCATTCATCAAAATATGTTTTTCTAAGAAATCGTATATTTCTACCTCATCAGCATAAGTATCGATCTTGGACAACATCATTCAATGGAAGTTCCGAACAACATGAAGCACCGTATCCACTAACAGGTGATCAGCTGTTTGAGAAAGTAAAATATGTGAACACTATTTTTGGTAAACCATTATCGAAAAACCTTACGAAAGTCGGTTGGAAAAATAGATCACTTTTTTTTAATTACCATAATGGAATTGTTTGTACGTCAAAAATTTTTTGATGTGATGCATGTGGAAAAAAATGTATGTGATAGTGTTATTGGAACGTTGCTAAATGCCGCTAGCAAAACAAAGGATGGAGTTAAGGCAAGGTTGGACATGGTTGTCATGGGAATATGAGAAGATTTGGCTACCGTGAAGGGTGAAAATCTAATGTTTCTTCCTCCAGCTGCTTATACTCTTTCTAGGGAGAAGAGATATCAGTTTTTTAACTTCTTCAATGATGTAAAGGTTCCAAAGGGGTATTCATCAAATATCAAGAACATTGTTTCAATGAATTATTTGAAGTTAAAAGGTTTTAAATCACATGACTTCCATGTTATGATGAAAGATATAATTCTTATAGCATTACGTTGAATTTTTCCTAATAATGTCCGTCCTACATTAACCAAACTTTGTTTATTTTTCAAAGCTATATGTAGCAAAGTTTTAGACCCAGTGAAATTTCCAGCTATGGAAAAAGAAATTTTCATCATATTATGTGAATTAGAAATGTTCATCCCACCAACATTATTTGATATGATGGTTCATTTGATGATTCACGTGGTGAAAGAGATTCGACTTTGTGGTCCGGTTCACTATAGATGGATGTACCCCATTGAATGCTATATGAGGATTTTGAAAGGGTATGTCAAAAATTGAAGTTGATCAGAGGGTTGTATAGTGGAGTGATATATTGTTGAGGAAGCCATTGAATTTTGTACTGAATACCTATTTGATGTGGAAAGCATTGGTCTCCTGAAATCTCATCACACTAGACGCATTGAGGGTGAGGGAATTTCTAGAAGAGATGTTGTGACAATCAGTATTACAGATCAGGAGCTGGCCCACCTTTATGTTTTGCATAATATTTGGGAGGCTGTTCCATATATTGAAACTCACAAAGAAATTATTTGGTCGTTGAATCCATAAAGGTCTGAAAAATGGATATCAAATACACATAATCACCAGTTTATAGGATGGTTTCAAGACCATATTTTTAAGGAGTTGCATAAAAATCCGAATTCAATTTCAGAACGACTTCGATGGATATCTACTGGACCAAGTGTGCATGTATTATCTTACAATGGTTATGTAATTAATATTTATGCATTATATACAAATTAACATGATGAAGATATTACCATGAAAAATAGTGGAGTTACACTATTGGCTGAAGTGATGCATGTTTCTAGTAGTAATGAAAGAAATCCAATTTATGAAAATATGTCATACTTTGGCATTATCAAAAAAATATGGGAGTTGGATTATACGAAATTCCAATTGCCGAATTTTCAATGAAAATGGGTTGATAACAACACTGGTGTTAAAATAGATGAATAGGGATTTGTTAAAGTTGATTTTATTAAATAAGGGTACAAATATGAACTGTTTATAATGGCATCAGAAGCGATACATGTTTTTTATGTTCTAGATCCCACAAACTGAAATGGGTTGATTGTTCTGTTATCATCCAAAACTACTGAAGGGTCCAATGAAAATTTAGTTGAGGACGATCCTTTCAGTGGTATGTCGTAATAATTTCGCAGAGGTCCCAATGTATATGATGTTTTGTATGTTAGAGGAGACCACAATGAAGGGATTTGGATAATCGATAGAGGTGTAAAATCCCTTCATCCTTTGAAAAAAAGAAAGATACTTCAATAAAAATCTTATATTTTGTTTTTAATATAGATCTTGTTATCTCATGTTATTATATTATCATTACTAAATTTATATAATCTAAATTAATTGTTCAACCACTTTTGCAGATAATTACTTTTGTACGTTCTAGTGCTCTTAACCTTGAGGCTGAATAAGTATCTCAAGCTGTTGTTGCTGCTCCTGCTGCTCCTACTCACAGTACAGAGCAACAATAAGTTTTTGAACCTGTTGCTGCTCCTAGTTTTGAGGTCCAACAACCATTAGCACATTCCATTGCAACCATTTCATATGAACATATAGATGATTTTGATATCGATCAAATGGTCAGGGATGAAGGAATGACGTCGCAGAAAACATAGGTGTGTCATAGTCTGATGGTCTTAGCCAAAGTTCTTAAGGAGAAAAGAAAAGGCATCAAATTTTATGTCGAATGGAATGTATGAGGCCAACATGTGAATCCCAAAAAATATATTTTTAGTATTTATATTAGAGTTGTCACTCGGAAACATGTGCCGATTAACATAGATTCATGGCACCATGTTTCGTTCGGGCTGAAGGCTGTGATCTGGGAAGAAATTACGGTAACATTATGATATTATTTCTTTAATTTACTAGAAAATAAAATAATAAAACAGTGTCCTACTCTTCTCAATCTCTTTCAGAGTAAATTTATATTAGATGATTCACACAAGAGTTATGTACTACGTCTTATAAGAAGGATTCATCAAGGTTTTCGCACTATTTTAACAAAATGTCACCTAAAAGATTCCAAAGGTAAAATAAACCCACACCCACCCATTTTCTACGCTCACCGGATATCTCAAGAAGCATGGGATGCATTTATTGGTCGCTGTGAGGATGAGAAGTTTTAGGTACATTGTGGGTGATAATACGTTGTTTGAGGATACGTGTATTCATCACTTTGATTGTCAATATTTCATTTATGAAACAGCAAATCTGTATTAAAAATAAGGAACGTGCATCAAAACCAACATACCCATATTGTAAAGCAAGGATGGGGTATGCTTCACTATAAAATAAAATGGTACGTATTTTAAATTTACAGTAATATTGTTAGGTTCCAATAAACAACATCATAATTATCTTTCTATATTTCTATGTAGATTGATGAGTCTAAAACCAAAGACACTTCCATCCCATGACATGTGATATAGAAGGAGGCACGTGTGAATAAGGAAGGGAAGATAGTAGATTAGATCACACAAAAAGTGTGGGAAATATGTGTAAGTATGACATGAGGATAAAAAATATTTGTTTTAAATTTCTATTACATAAAAATAATTAGTTATTTTCCTATATCTGACAGTCACAGGAATCAGCTACTCCTGTAGCGGATGCAGACCTATTATCGATGGCTTTGAAGTAGCCAAAACAATACGGTCATGTCAGAGGTGCGGGGTTTGGGGTGATACCCTGAGTATATTTTGAGAAAAAAAAATGTATGATAGAGATGAAAAATTGAAACAAATGAGTGAAAGACTATCCACTCTTGAAGAACGATTGCAATGGAAGGGAGAGTTGCTAGAAACTTTTATTGGTGGGAAGCAAGGAGAAGACACAACTCAGGAACAGCCAGTGCGTGAAGATCCCGCCACACCCCCCACCATATTTGAGGTGAGCCATTCCCCTCATAGAGCAATCTTAGTTGTGGTAATAAATATTTTAATAATTGTTTCCATGAAATGTGAATCAGATAAACACTAATACTTTTCTTGTACTGATATTCTATAGGGTGATAATGACTGTGATTTATATCTGTCAATACCCACCTATCACCTTGTAGTGAGGGATACAATGTTCAACATCCCAGATGACAAGCTCCATAATAGACCACTTTCGAAAGATCATCTGAAAGTGATGATTAGTGTGGCTCATGATACAAATGCAGAGATACCTATTACACTTGATGATAATGATATTCATATGGTAGAAAAGGCTATTGGGACATTTATTACATGGACATCACAACTTGTAAGAGTAAATGCGGACAAAGAGGTATTTATTTCATTTTTTCAAGCTAAACATTTAAAAATTAATGAAAAAAGGTTCTGAACCGATGAATGTTGTTATAGACAGATAAAGTGAAGGGGGTGAAAAACATCGGCTCAAAACCATCTAAATGATCAACCAACCGATCCCAAGGAGCTACTGAAATCACAATAACACCACATGTTCTCTATCCACATTTACTAGCATTGAATACTCATGTGGATACGAATCTAAGAGGTGGTAGTAGTCATATAGTGGTTTTCGAAAAGAATATATATATAGAGGAAAGTCAATATTTCATTGCTACTGAAAATGTATATGAGATCCTTTAAAACGGTTGTCTAGGCGTCACAGTTATAAATATATATATAAGGATTGTTTTCCTGAATTTATTTTCTCAAAGTTGATCTAATGTGAAAATTATGACTAAACGCATTTTATATTGTTGACAAATGTATATATTAAAAACAATTGGAGGAATTTTCCCATGATCCAAAACTCAGACTCGTTAGTCCTCATACCACATCAACACATCTAACGAAATTAGAGCCATCAAAAAAAGATGAAATATAGAATGGATTGTTGAAAACATTTTAAAGCAAGATTATAGATGGCAGACTCTTCCTAATACCAACCATGCAGGGGTAAAACTCTACGATTAAAGCATATCAATTATATTTTCACTTATTTTATTACTTATTCATTTTTTTTAGGCAACATTGGCTGCTAATTGCGGTGAACTTTGATACTCCAAAGATTTATTTTCTAGATTCAAAGCAAGGATATCCATCAAACCGACCACACATGATGGAGTTTGTGAATCTGTAAGACACTACATCCTACGTTTTAGGTCTAAACATCAAGTAATATAACTTATATTATCTTTTACTAAGGATTCTATTATGATAGGGCGGTGTATCATTATCGTCTAAAAAAAGGAATGTGGACAGGGAATAAACATAAGGAGGAGAGAAAGTACTATGTCTGGACAAATATCAGGGTTTATATAATAAAATTCCACTATCCAAACACATATCAACACAAGTTACTTATTCTCCTAATGATAAAATTTTTTGCAGTGTCCAAAACAAACAAACGATAATGATTGCGGTTATTATGTTTGTAAATTTATGAAAGAGATCGTCTTTCATCAACAAACTAGCATCCCTAAAGAGGTATTTCCAAAAACAACTACTATTTCATTTAATTCATTTATTAAATATTTATTTTTATATTTTACAGTACTAATATGACTTCTGAAAAGCCTCATACTCAAAAGATGATATAGATATGTTCAAAAATGAATGGACCGCAAACCTGATGGCAGATTGTACACAAATGGCATGAAGATCTGACTTGGGGATGTGTACAATTGGCAGTCTTTTTTGAGAGGGGTAAGGGGATAAAAAGATGAAACATTGTTGTATGTAAATGTTTGTAGAAAGATTTTAATTGTTATTAAATAAAACATCATTTATCCAATGAGACATTTTCCCATTTTAATAGAGATGAAATTCACCAGAAACATGCAGGAATGATGAACCACTCAAAGGGTCTCTCTTTTGTTTAAAATGGACATAATTTTAAGTGGAAACAACAAATGACTTACACAAATCTGACCAAATGCATTCATATTGTGTTGATCCATTAGTATAATTATCCATGGGTGATTTGGTGATGTGTATCAGTCAACCCCGCCTCAATCCGAGGCACGGTGTGGCCGGTATCACTCAAAGTGTCTGTCTTTTGTTTAAAATGGACATAATTTTATGTGAAAACAACAACTGAACTACAGAATTTCCAACTAAAAACATTCGTATTGTGTGTATCCTTTATTATAAAGATCCATGGGTAATTTTTTACAAGTAAGAGTCAACCCCACATCAATATGAGGCACAGTGTGTCCAGTATCACTCAAAGGGTCTCTCTTTTGTTTAAAATGGACATAATTTTAAGTGAAAACAACAACTGACCTACAAAAATCTGACCAAATGAATTTGTATTGTGTTGATCCTTTAGGAGAAAGATCCATGTGTGCATTGGTGATTTTTATGAGTCAGCCTCACCTCAATCTGAGGCACGGTGTGGCCGGTATCACTCAAAGGGTCTCTCTTTTGTTTAAAATGGACACAATTTTAAGTGAAAACAACAACTGACCTACGTAAATCTGACCAAACGCATTAGGATTGTGTTTATCCTTCAGTATAATGATCCATGGTTCATTTTTGGCATGTAAGATTCAACCCCACCTCAATTCGAGGCACGATGTGGCCGATATCACTCAAGGGGTCTCTCTTTTGTTTAAAATGGACATAATTTTAAGTGAAAACAACAACTGGCCTAAGGAAATCTAACCAAACACATTAGTATTGTGTTTATCCTTTATAAGAACATCCATGGGTGCGTTGGTGATGTGTAAAAGTCAACCCCACCTCAATATAAGGCACGTTGTGGCCGGTATCTCTCAAAGTCTCTGTCTTTTGGTTAAAATGTACACAATTTTAAGTGAAAACAACAACTAACGTATGAAAATATGACCAAATGAATTTTTATTGTGTTGATCCTATAGTAGAATAATCCATGTGTCATTTGTGATGTGTACAATTCAACCCATCCTCAATCCGAGGAACGGTGTGGCCGGTATCACTCAAAGGGTCTATCTTTTGTTTAAAATGGACACAAGTTTAAGTGAAAACAAAAACTGACATATAGAAATCTGACCAATTGCATTTGGATTGTATTGATCCTTTAGGAGAAAGATCCATGGGTGTGTTTGTGACATGTAAAAGTCAAATCCACCTCAATAAAAGCCACGTTGTGGCTGGTATCACTCAAAGGGTCTCTCTTTTGTTTAAAATGGGCACAAGTTTAAGTGAAAAAAAAAACTGACGTACATAAATCTGACCAAACGCATTCAGATTGTGTTGATCCATTATTATAATGATCCATGGGTGCATTTGTGAAGTGTACGATTCAACCTTGCCTCAATCTGAGGCACGGTATGTCCGGTATCATGCAAAGGGTCTCTCTTTTGTTTAAAATGGACAGAATTTTAAGTGGAAACGAAAATTGTCCTACGCAAACCTGAACAAATGTATTCAGATTGTGTTGATCCTTTAGGATAACGATCCATGGGACATTTTTGACGTGTAAGAGTCAAATCCAGCTCAATCCAAGGCATGGTGTGGCCGGTATCACTCAAAGGTTCTCTCTTTTGTTTAAAATGGACAGAATTTTAAATGAAAACAACAAATGGACTATGAAAATCCGACCAAATGCATTAAGATTGTGTTTATACTTTAGTATAACGATCCATGGGTGAATTGGTGATGTGTACGAGTGAACCCCGCCTCAGTTTGAGGCACAGTGTGGCCGGTATCACTCAAAGTGTCTGTCTTTTGTTTAAAATGGTCACAATTTTAAGTGAACACAATAACTAACCTATGGAAATAGGACCAAATGCATTCATATTGTTTTGATCCTTTAGTAGAATTATCCATGGGTAATTTGTGACATGTATGAGTCAACCTTTCCTCAATATGAGGCACGGTGTGGCCGGTATCTCTCAAAGGGTCTCTCTTTTGTTTAAAATGGACAAAATTTTAAGTGAAAACAACAACTGACCTACGCAAATCTGGCCAAACACATTAATATTCTATTTATCCTTTAAGATAACGATCCACGGGTGTGTTGGTGACATGTAAGAGTCAACCCCACCTCAATATGAGGCACGGTGTGGCTGGTATCACTCAAAGTTTCTATCATTTGTTTAAAATGGAAACAATTTTAAGTGAAAACAATAACTGACCTATAGAAATCTTACCAAACACATTATGATTGTGTTTATCCTTTATTATAATGATCCATGTGTCATTTGTGATGTGTATGAGTCAACCCTACCTTAATCTGAGGCACGATGTGGCCGGTATCACTCAAAGGGTCTCTCTTTTGTTTAAAATTGACATAATTTTAAGTGAAAACAACAAATGACCTACGAAAAAATGACCAAATGCATTAGTATTGTGTTTATACTTTTTTAGAACGATTCATGTCTGGATTGGTGACATTCAAAAGTCAACCCCGTCTCAATCTGAGTCACGGTGTGGCCGGTATCACTCAAAGTGTCTGTCTTTTGTTTAAAATGGACATAATTTTAAGTGAAAACAACAACTGACATATGGGAATCCAACCAAATGTGTTTGGATTGTGTTGATACTTTAGGATAACGATCCATGGGTCTTTTTTAACATTTATGAGTCAACCCCACATCAATCTGAGGTATGGTGTGGCCAGTATCACTAAAATGGTCTGTCTTTTGTTTAAAATAAACACAAGTGTAAGTGAAAACAACAACTGACGTACGGAAATCTGACCAAATGAATTCATATTTTGTTGATACTTTTGGAGAAAAATCCATGGGTTCATTGGTGACGTGTACGAGTCAACCACACCTCAATCCGAGGCATAGTGTGCCTAGTATCACTCAAAGTGTCTGTCTTTTGTTTAAAATGGACACAATTTTAAGTGAAAACAACAACTGACCTACGGAAATCTGACCAAACACATTAGGATTATGTTTATCCTTTAGTAGAATGATCCATGGGTAATTTTTGACGTGTTCTAGTCAACCACGCTTCAATCCAAGGCATGGTGTGGCTAGTATCACTCAAAGGGTCTCTCTTTTGTTTAAAATGGACAGAATGTTAACTGAAAACAACAACTGAACTACAAAAATCTGATCAAATGCATTCATATTGTGTTGATCCTTTAGGATAACGATCCATGGGTGAATTGGTGATGTGTAAAAGTCAACCCCGCCTCAATCTGAGGCATGGTGTGGCCGATATCACTCAAAGTTTCTGTCTTTTGATTAAAATGGACAAAATTTTATGTGAAAACAACAACTAATGTATGGAAATCTGACCAAAAGCATTTGGATTGTCTTGATCCTTTAGAAGAACGATCCATGAGTGCATTGTTGAGGTGTAAGAGTCAACCCCATCTCAATCTAAGGCACGTTGTGGCCAGTATCACTCCAAGTGTCTATCTTTTGTTTAAAATGGACACAATTTTAAGTGAAAACAACAACTGGCCTACGAAAATCTGACCAAATGAATTCTGATTGTTTTGATCCTTTAGGAGAAAAATCCATGGGTGTGTTGATGATTTTTACGAGTCAACCTCGCCTCAATGTGAGGCATGGTGTGGTTGGTATCACTCAAAGGGTCTCTCTTTTGTTTCGCCTGAATGGCCTGAAGGCCTTCATTTTTATTGATTTTTGATAACCCCCTTTCAAGGGATGATGGGGAACTGTTACAAGGCCTGAAGGCTCAGATATTACAAGTCCCGTAGGCTTAGGAGATTACATGACCCAAAGGTCTTATGGAATTCAACCAGACTATCTACAAGGAACTGCCCCTCCCCAGCATATGTGTCATGATAGTAGCTCTCCACCTTTGCATGGCCGTCTGGCTAGGCTTCCCGTGAAAGCATATGATGGTACTGATGGAGAAAAATCCTTGGACGCCCCCCCCCAACACCCTGAAGAACAATCCATGAATGGCCCCCGCAACACCCTGGACGACCCCCCCAACCCCTGCATGCCCCCACCCCTCCACCTGGACACTCCCCCACCCCCCTGGACACCCCCACCTCCATGGAAAGCCACCCCCACCCCCTTAGACACAACCCCACCCCCCTGGGACAACCCCACCAACCCCCTAGACCGCCCCCACCCCCATGGACACAACCCCACCCCCTGGACACCCCCACCCCCTGGAAATCCCCCCCAACCCCCTGGACACCCCCACCCCCTGGACACTCCCATGGACACCCCCTCCCTCCCCCCCACCTCAGAGCCCCCCCCCCCCCCCGTCCCCCCCCGGATACCCACCAACCCCCTGGACGGCACCACCACCCCTTCTAGACACCACCCCACCACTTGGACACCCCCACCCCTGGACACCCCCCACCCATGGACGGCCACCCCCACCCTCCTGGACACCACCCCACCCCCTTGGACAGCCCCACCAACCCCCTGGACCTCCCCCCCCACCCCCCAGACACCCCCCACCCCACCCCTGGAAAGACCCCCCCCCCCCCTGACACCGTGGACACCCCCCCCCCCCCCCCCCGACCTAGACACCCCCCTCCTAGACATCACCCCACCCCCCTTGGACAGCCCCCCAACCTCTTGGACCCCCCCCCCACCCCCTGGACACCTCCACCCCCCCTAGACACCCCTATCCCCCAGACACCCCCATCCAACCCTCCGAGACACCACCCCACCCCCCTTGGACAACCCCACCACCCCCCTAGACCGCCCCCACCCCCCAGACACCCACCACCCCCGGGAAAGCCCCCCCCCCTCCGAGACCCTAGACACCAGCCCACCCCAATGGATAGCCCCCACCCCCCCCCCCCACTGGACACCCCCTCCTAGACACCACCCTACCACCTAAACACCCCCCCTGGACACCCCCACCCTCATAGACAGCCCCCACCACCCCCTGGACACCACCCCTCCCCCTTGGATATCCCCCCAACCTCCTACACCCCCCCCCACCCCCCCTGGACACCCATATCCCCCCAGACACCCCCATACCCCGGACACCCCCTACCCCCCCTTGGACAGCCACCCCAAACCCATGAACAGCCCCCCAACCCCCTGAATTCTGAATTGAATTCTTTATGTATTTAATTAACTTATGAATTATGTGTTAATGTTGTATGGGTATACTTGTTGTATGGGTATACTTGTTTTAATTACCTTGTGATTTATGTGTTAATTTTGTATGGGTATACTTACTTGTTGAGATGCAGATTTTTTTGCAGGTGTTGTTTGGGTGTGCTGCTACAAATTTTTTTGTTACAACAGATAGGGAATTTATCAGCGCTTTTTTAGCCCTGATAAAGGTTTCCTCTATCAGCTCTAAAAAAGCATTGATAAATGACCCCTTTATCAGCACTAAAAAGCGCTGATGAAAAGTCACATTTATCAGTGCTTTTTAGCGCTGATAAAGGGTTCCTTTATCAGCACCTTTTTAGCACAGATAAAGTCTCCCTTTATCAGTGCATTTTTAGTGCTGATAAAGGTATCCTTTATCATCACTTTTTGAGCATTGATAAAGGGGACCCCCCCCCCCCCCCCCTTATCAGCGCTGAGCTTTACAGTTCTTTTTTAGCGCTGATAAAGCCTGTTTTGGGAACTGATAAAGCCTATTTTTGTAGTAGTGTAGGACATCCCATACTGCATACCAACATCTTGGAGATACAAAAAAAATCCTTTGGTACTGATTTCTCAAAAAACAACTCGAATACCCTAGTACACCATTACCTAATCCAACACTAACATGAACCCAAGGGGTTTCTTGATGCCCATATTCCAAAAACTAGATCTAAGTTTTTAAAATGTGTTAGAGGGAATTATTTTTCCCAACTTGATCCACTAGAGCCTCTCTGGCCAAAGGAGAGTCGAGCAACAACTACCCTAATCCTGCCTCCATAGGAAATGCAATGTATACAAGAACCTAAAGACTTAAATAATATTGGATCCCATTTCCAAATGTACCTATACACCTGCACTAAACCATATCCATGAACAAGTTCATATAAATATATATAAATAAGGTAGTAACATCTATAGTAACAACCATGAACATGACATCCTCTAAGCTAGATGAAAGTAGTAATTTATTAATTTCAAGAGAAAGAAATAGAAAAAAAATCATCAGGGAGGGAGAAAAAAATTCAATCCAAGAGCATCCCCTCTCATAATGTTTACAGGCTCTAAGAAAAGGGAGCTGAATCATGAAAAAAGAGTATAATGAGAAGAAGTTCCATGATGAAAAAACCACGATTCCAAAAAGTATGTGACCTTGTTTCCTTCATGCCACGTGTAACTCACTTGAACCTTATTACTCAGGAGAATATTGATGCTTCAGATTTCATAAGAGATGTTCGAAGGGGTTGATTCCTTCTTATTAAGGGAGATAAATATGATCAAAGAGTCCATCTCCAACACTTCCAAATAAATATTATGTTCCAAACATATCTTTAAACCACTTAGGATCGCCTTTGATTCTACCATAAGAGAGTCACCGTAGACATAATCATTGGTGAAGGAAAACACAATTGAACCCTTAGCATCTCGAACCACACACCCTCCCCTAATGATACCATTATCATAGGATCCATCGGTGTTAAGATTCAAACCATTCAATATTGGATTCCATTTGACCCAGATCCCTTGATGATATGGCCTCTGAGGAAAAAGAGAAGGCACCCTACTAGCTATCAACACACTCATAGATGGTGATTTATCCTAGTTCTTCAGAAGATGGCCAAGCTCAACCACTATACACCGAGATCTTACCTCCATGGAAAGATGAGAGATACAGATTCCCTCATGTCGAAGCTTGTTCCTTGCCCTCCAAATGGTCCATAAACATGTTTCGAACATAACTAACCTTTCCTTATGATTGTATTTGTTGGTATCAGATCCGTTAAACCAATTGAGAAGAAAAGAATCATTACTATCATTATGGATACAGAATCCAAAAAAATATCCAAGCCTCTCCCATATTGTCTTCGCCCAACCTCCTTGGAAAAAAATACGATGATTTGATTCTTCGTTGGGAATGGAGAAGCACAGACACTTATAATCCAAATGGATACTCTTCCACTAAATCTATTTGTATATGAATATAGCATGAAAACTGATATTTCATACAAGGAAGTAGAATTTTGTGGGTATTTTGGAACACCAGATAATCCCACCCCACATATCACTATTATCCAGGCCATGCAGAATCGAACGATACTCTTTATTACTAAATACACAAGAGGGAGATCACATGAAAACCAACCCCTGACTATGGTACACAATAAAATGAACTCAGGTATCCCATATGCTCCTATACAATTTCCACTAACCTATCCATCGTCTATATAATACATGACATGTGATGGAAAAGCCTATGAGATGGAGAGTATATACATACCAGATAGGATCCCCCAAAACCTGAGGGTGTAAAACATTAGGATGCCTAATAGAAGTGGATAGATCAATCCATTTAAAGAAAGAAATTAAATCCAATATCATAGATACATATATATTTTCATAAATAAAACCTAAATGAGAGTTAAAGGGGGTCTCCATATCCCATCCAATCCCATTAAAATGGGATGCTAATAGTTTCAAGAGTCCATCATCAATGGCCAACATCTCACATCTCTTTCTGTAGAAGTAACTATGTGGAGGGCCCACATCTCTCCATCGTGAGTTACATTCAAGGGGGAACAATCTTCCAAGTACAATACACATTCCCTGGTTCATCAGGGGGTTCTACTGAGTGAATATAGGAACTATTCTCTAGTATTATTAAGCGGTACCACACAGTAGATTGAAGACTTTATCCCTAGTCCATCAGGGGTGTACCACTCCTCGAATGGAAGAATCGTGCCCAATTATGATATGGGGTTACCAATCAGTAGATATAAGACTTTTTTCATAGTCTATCAATGGGTACTAGTCTGCAAAATGGAGATAGAGGCCCTAGTGTGATAATGGTACCACTCAATAAATATAGGACCCGCAACATAGCATGTCACGGGGGTATAACTCGGTGTATTGAGGATCCACACCCTAGTAATATATGACATACCACTCAGTAGATATAGGAAAGTTTCCCTATTCCTTAAGCGGGGTACTACTCAATGTATATAGGATATGAACCCTAGTATGATAGGGGTACCACATAGTAGATAGAGGACCCAAATCCTAGTGTGTTAGGGGATACCACTCTAATGAACTGGAATGACCACTTTCATCATAAAACTCCTCCTAAATAAGTTCCACACTCGCAAAATTTCTCATCATATACCAAAACACACTAAACCTTCCACCATCATATTCTATGTAGATAAAAACTGAAGATTGGATACTAATGGCCATGATCAAAGTCTAAATGAATGAGATACATGAGATGGAAAACTTATCAAGATGTATATGTTATGTGAGTTTTTCCACATAGTATGTGACCTCACCTCATCACATGGCCATGTTTTCTCATAACATTGCTCACTATACATGTAGTATTAAATGAAGTTTAAGGTTACTACACAAAATTCCTTAACAACATGGGACCCTTCTTGTTATCCTTGTTATGCCCATGTCTCAGTACATGGTCATGTCTGTGACTATGTACCCTATCCATGTACTATCTGGTGTACTCCCATAGTTCGCACTGGGCCACCCATCTCTAGGTAATATGGAATTTTGGTGTCACACATGGTGTGTTATGTTTTTCTTCACTAGAAACCATAGCCACTACAAAAAAACGTACATGTTGTGTGTTCTTCCGCACTACAGGGTTTGTAGTATTTATTTTCACATAACCTTAATAATCCTCAAAAAAATTCATATTTATCTCCTCCACCATTGAAACTTCTCTTTTAAAAACTTAAAATGGTGGAACCTTCCCCTAGAAGTCTATTTTGGCCCACAGGTGGAGAAAAATCAAATCTTTAGAAATTCTGCATGAAGCCACAACCACCATGAGAGCCTCCAACTATTTTTATTTTGGATTCTAATATTTGGATCATTAAATAAATCACATACAACAAAAAACAATCCCAATAAATCCTCAAATCATCATACATAAATTTTACAAAAAAACATAGGGTCTGATCATGATTTATAATTCCTGATAATGTCGATATGAAACCCCATAGGCTAACAATGAAGATCATGAAGAACAATTGGGGAAAATCACATAAACTAAAGGTGAAAAAAGCGTTGGAGAAGTGTTATTAAAAAAATATAGATTGGGTATTTACATGGTGAGGAATATGGAACAAATGGGATAAAGAGAATAAAAAATCTAAATTAGATACATGGGATCATTAAAAGACTTAATTTAAATGCATATCAAAGAATAATGGTTTGATCTTGCTCAATATTTTAATCATTGGGTGGAATAAACAAATGATGATTCCTACCACTATATTGGGTATTTTTATTTTGATTAAAAAAGGTTCCAATGATGCAAAGAATATGTTTCATTCATTGTGCCTCGATTCACATTGATCCTATTGTCGATTCGATCACCAGATCTTCATTCGCCAAAATAGTGGAATTTTACTCTCAACAGTCCTAGGGATATGTGGCTAACCCTAAAAATTCTCTATAATGATGTACTTATAGAGGGAAAATATAGTTATTTAATAAAATGAAATAAATAATATATCTTATTTATCTTATTTAAATTCCCACACCAATGGCCTATTTATCTAAATGTCACATGTCAACCTGCTTTAGGCCACACCTAGGTTAAACCTCATGCTCCAAATTCAACTGTGGTGTCATATTTTTTATTTGTGACTCTATTTAGGGGATAATAAATTATGTATGAGTAATCATGAACATGAGATAAAAAATATATTTAACATTTTAATACAATTAGTTCTGAACACATCGAGCCTCGGAATTGGGAACTGTCTCAGTGGATGGATTTAAATATATACCTTGATATTTATATAAATTTTAAAAAGACAAAATGACCCCTAAATTATCCCCTATTTCGTTCTTTAAATCTTCAAAAACAAAAAACTAAACAAAAATCTAGGGATTCTGACCCTGAATCTGGCTCTCCTACTACCAAGAGATCTCATTGAGGCTCCAAAGTTGTCAGAGTGGATAAACCAATGGAATAGTCCATCCATGTAGGATCACCATTGATGATCCTATATTTCCACTTGGTGATCCATATAAATGGATCCATCCTCGATTTCTTTCTCACCCTATTCAATAAAGTGTGTGGGATCATGCACGTATCTCTTCAGTTGAGACACATTGAAGATTCCATGAACTCGCTCTAACAATGTTTTTAAGGTGGGGAGGTAGGAAACCTCTCTAACCCTCTGTAAGATATTCATTGGCCTAATTAACCTCTAGGATAGCTTGATTACTTTCCTGAATCTCTAAAATACTCATCATGAGGAGTCTCTCAGGAAAACATTATCTACCAAATCTAACTCCAATGGACTATGAAATCGGTATGCCTAATATTTCTTCCAGACCTAAGCTTTCCTCATCATCTCATATATCACCAGGACCTTATCCATAGTCACCTACACTGTATTCAACCAAACAAGAGATTCCTCACTAATCTCATTATAGGATAAGGCTGACATGTAGGGTATCCCATAGAGGGACTCAAAATATTAACTGAAGATAGTATAGTGGTAGTTATTATTATAATAAGTATCCAGTAAGGTAAAGTGAACCTACCATATCCAACCAAAATCTATCATGAAATCCCTCAATATATCATCCATCACCTGGATAATGTGCTTTATCTGGCCATCTTACTAGGGGTGAAAGGTTGTACTCATCATTATCTGGGTCCCTAATACCTTAGGAAGTCCTCTCTACAACCATGACATGAGACACACATCAAAGTTTGTGATAATCATTTAGGGAACCCCATGAGGGTGGACAATATTCCACTTGTACAGATCCCAAAAACCCTCAACCAAACTCATCTCTCTAAAATTAAGGATGTTTGTAGACTTCATAGGCCTGTCAACTATCATTAGATGGTGTCATGGATTCTTTCTTTCTATGGAATCAGTGTCTCAAAATTATATTTATATGTCATCCCATTTATAATCCTAGATCTCAATAGTTTTCAAAACCCATTCTATAACTTGGTGCTCAACCATGACCTTCTAACATGCGAGGCATCGAGAGAAGAACTCGTACATGATCCACCTCATGTCAGCCCACAAAAACTTCCACTTAAAGTATCTATACATCTCCCCTATACTGGGATGTAAACTCAAAGGATATTTTCTTAATTATCTCTTCTCCTGCTCCCTCATCGTAACTAGGACCACCATCCATCCCTAGATAAGGATGACATGATTACATCTTTCAAAAAATCTATATGGTGAATCTCTTAAGGATATCTGGTCACGTAAGAAATCATATACAATGTCTTCCAACTAGAACTATCCCACAAACTGGAGAATTGAAGGAGTCAACACAATCGACTGATGAAAATTTACACCCTCCTCCTCAACTAGGGTCAGTTATAAGGAATCATACTTCTCTGAATACTCATACAAAAAACTATCATGCGACTTCATGCTAAGGAAATATGCCACCACATTCTCCTTCCTAGGATTATAGATTATATCAAAGTCATAGTCCTATTTAAACTCTTACCAGCACCTCTATCTCAGGTTTAGTTCTCTCAGTGTGAAGACATAATTGAGACTCTAATGGTCTGAGTAAACAACAATGTTCTCTCCCATAAGATAGTTACTCCACATCTTTAAAGCGAATACTGTTGTTTCTAACTCCAATTCATGAGTCACGTAGTTCTTCTCATGGGGTGTCAACTTCCTCAGCCTATATGTGATCATCACATACCTCTTCATTAACACACATCTAAGACCTACTCTAGATTCATCATGATGTATTGCGTTCTCCATGACCTACTCCAGTAGTCTAAAAATAGGATTACTCTTTAGCCTCAACCTTGACTCCTCTAAATTTCTCTAGCATAGCATAATCAAGGTAATCATATTAAATTTCATCATTAGGGAGGTAAAAGGGATAAAATATTAGATAATTCTTCTATAAACCACTGTAATACCCTTCCAAGTCAAGGAAAATCAACAACTATGACATGCTATTAGGTGGATCCTAGGAAATCACTACATTAATATTCATCGAGACCATAGATAATCCATGCAAAAAAAATGACATGCTCTAGAAAGTAAATCATGTGGATCTGTAACTGGTACATCAAGAGCTTACTATAAAGTCGGTGCTCTCATGGCATGTATAGGACCATTCTCAATATCTAGAATTCTCCTCCTTTGATGCAAAGTACATGATCATGTCGTTAATGAAGAATAATTTTTTTTCAATTATGGATGGATGATACAGTTCATATAATCTATAAACATAGTGGTGGAATTCATCACACTGAAAGACATCACTAGGAACTCGTACTTTTCGTAGAGACATTGGAATTACAATGTCTGAATATTATCCTTGAGAACTCCCAACTGGTAGTAGTTGGATCTAATATCAATCTTCAAGATCCATCTTATGACTAAAAATTGATCAAAGAGCTCTTCAATACATAGGAAGGGGTAATTTTTATTTATTTTTCCTTGGTTTGGGAGATAATAATATATACAAATCAATAAAATCATGTATTAATTTTTCAAGAACAACACTACATATTATAGGGGGACATGATGGTTCTGCTAAAACACTTATCTCAAAAAGTCATCCAACTAAAACCATAGCTCCATGAGATTAGTATGGTCCATATGATATGACACAAAAGATATTAAAGCATTCAGGAGGTGCAAGTCGATAAAAAACTCAATCTCCCACCGTGGAGGTAGTCCAAGAATTTCTTATGGAAACTTGTCCATAAAATTATTCTTTCCTGATGAATTCAAAATGATTGAAGACCCTACTGTTCCAAGGGATACACTCACCAACTAGAGGTTTATGGGTTACAATCTCCTATTTTCAAAACCCGTTCATCCTTCCTTGGTATCTCTCTCACCCACAAAGGAGAATCATGTCCCATCAGTGAGAAGGAATCTGGATCATCTACGGTGATAGTCAATCTAGGATCATAATGTAGAAAACTAGTTCATACCCATGATGGAGTCATAAGATATCATCATTATTACCAAAAGGTCCCACCAGAATCTATATCCACCAATTTATATTTTTCAGTTTTGATAGATAAGATATATGTAAAAAGTGCTCCTCATAGGAACCTCAGTGAAAATCTTCAAGAATGAAGTCACAACTAAGAGCTCCATCTCCATAAACAAGAGTAATGAGATGAATAGATGACTCTCACTCATTTCTACAAATACTAAAGAATGAGTAGAATAAAAATAAGTCATAAGTATGACCATCTTGTGAGATGTTGGGTTATATTCCTAGATATCATGTAGCTTCCCATGGCCATGAATGCTATATCTCTGATCCTGGAGTGGGATTCCATGTGGTGGTGGTGGTAGTATATCATAATGTCATCCACCACTCGTAGCTCCTCCACATGGATCCCCATCTACTCTTATGATAACTCTATAACCTTGGGGACACCCAAGCCATGCCTAAGAGAACCATAATCATATTTCTTCATCCACCATGATGGTTTGTCTACTATATTCCTTCGCTACTCAGCACATCGAGTCAGGAAATCACATGACATGTGACCTCACCCATTAAATTCATAGCACCACCCCCCCTCCTTGAGGCCCGGACCCTCTACACGATCCACATTCCACATTACTATGTTTCTGATCCTAGTCATGGGGTGGTCTCATACGCTAAGACCCTACCAACTGGAACCTTCATGCTTATGTAGATGAATCGGTCCCATGACACCCACCACCATCTCTGACTGCATGGAATCCCTCTGACTGGAAGCTCTCCATCACCATCGCCCACTCCAACACCCTGACATAAGTGGTAATTCACAGGGGTACCACACTAGCATAATTGTATATTTAGATACCCTATTCAAACATCCACATATAGAAATAGAAACCATGAATCATTTCTGTAGAATATTGTGAGTTTAGTGAACCATGTTGCATTACCAACAATGATCGTCCCTCCCTTTTGCAGCTCTATAGGATCCCAAATACGAACTAAGCGTAGACACGAGGGATAGTAATATTAGGAATAATATTCTAGATGTCATTCCAAGAGAGTGTATTTTCATCATGAATCTATGTGAGTAGACTCCACCAGTGCCCATATGCTCCATGGAGATGGATGGATCCTAGATTAACCTCCTTTAATCAGTCTGTTTCTGGATAAGTATAAAAACTTGAATCATTGAATCTTTTCAATCCTATAATGCCTATGGATATGGATCACCATGGAACCTTAGTATCCAATAGTGCTGGAACTCATGAAGTACTCTAAGACTACGTACATCCTAATCATCCTATTCTTGTACTATATTCTTCTCTATAGGTTGGGTTCATTTAATTGTCTTCCTAGAGGAAAGTTATCATGTTATAGCCCCAGAACTGAGGCATCATCATGCTTCAGATCATTGTCATAATCATTAATCTGTAACCTGGATGGATGTATTCATAGTGGAATCTATAAAATTTAATCAATACATTCCATTCCCATATATATATATATATATATATGATTAGATGACTCAATAAAGTCTTTCAAAGACTCAATCCTATATGATTCATGTACCAATGTTCCCTGTAACCAATGTCTCGAGGTGCCGAGTCGACATGTCGGTGGTTGGTGTCCTGATGTATGGATATGTAGGTCGTCACACCATCACTCGGTTCCATGGTCAGATTTCCTCACATGAGAACCTTTTTCATTTTCCCTAAACCCCAACCAAATCCTCATAAAAGGAAAAATACAAACACCATAGTAAGGATTAAACTTTCTTTGATACCAATCTTTCATGACTTGACCCACCAGAGCCTGTCTGGCTAGGGAGAGTTGATCTAAAACTACCCCAATCTTGCCTCCATAGGCCAGGGGATGGAGAAAAGTGATGAAGGGAATAACTAATGTGAGATTCTTTTCACTAATGTACTTATATGCATGCACCAAACAATCTCCATATATAAGTGAAAATGAATAAATATAAAGTATTATAACATCATGAGTAATAGTCATATATGTAACAACCTCTAGGGAATATAAGTGAAAGTTAGTGTAATAAGAAATTAAAAAGGGGGAACTACACTCCCAACTAGAAATATGTCCAAACCTGATAATAAATGGAAAATTAAAGATTAGATATGGCTCAGATCTAGATATCCAATCCCCAACCATAGTTTAGGACAAAATGCACTTGGGTATCTCATATGATCCACTATAATCACCATTTACCTACTTGTCATCTTCACAGGACACCACATTTTGGGGAAATCCCATGCTGGTGTGAGTATATACATACCCAATAGGAAACCCCAAAAGCTAAGGGGGGAAACAATATGAGACACGATTTAAGTACGAATCTCAACCCATAGAAAGAGATAAGTGATATCCAATAAAAATTATTCATATATATATATATATGTGCTCATAATAGAAACCCCAACAATAGATAAAGGGGATCTATAGCTCACTGCCCAGGTTGGGAAAAGATTCTATGAAATGTTCCTAGAGTTTATCACCAATGACCAACATCTTGCATGTCTTTCCATATAAGTAACTGCATTAAGGGTCAATAACTCACCATCGTGATGTATAGTATTTGGGGAACAATCACCATGAAGAGTACAACCTCTATAGTGTTTCAGGGGGGTCCACTAAATTTATGAAGTGCCCACACCCTATTATGATAGAGGGGGAATCTTGGTAGATGGAGGATCCAAGACTTAGTCCATCAGGGGGTACCAATCAGTGTATGGAGAACCCACTCTTTGGTATGATAGGGGTACAACGTAGTAGATAAAGTACTCACACCCTAATTTTTCTGGGGGTACCACTCAGGGTATGGAGGACTCATGCCCTTGTACGATTGGGGGTACCACTCAATACATAGAGGACCCACACCCTAGTCCGTTGGGGGGGGGGGGTCCACTTAAAGGATGGAGGACCCACTCCCTAGTATTATAGGGCGTACCACTCGGTAGATATAGGACTAGATCCCTTTTCTATTATAGGGTACCACTCAATGTATGGAGGACCCATGTTATAGTACAATATGGGGTACCACTCTATTGATATTGGACTCGTTCCTTAGTCCTTTAGGGGCTACCACTCTAATGATCATGCTCATTCACTATAATCATCGAACTCCACCTAAAGAATTAACATGCTCAGAAAAAACACACATCATATCATAATATCTAGTATGAAGGCCACCATCACATTCTATGTAAAAAAACACTCAACATAGGATTCTCACGGCCAAAATCTGAGTCCAAATGAATGAAATATGGGAGATGGAAAACTCATCAATATGACACATCATGTGAGGGGGGAGACATGGTGTGTAACCACTCCTTTTCACCTGGATGTGTATTCTCAAAAAAAATTCTTCCTAGACATGTAGTATTACATGGATCGTAAGGGTACTACATGGAATACCTCATCCACATGAGGCCTCACCCATTGGGAACATAGTTATGTCTATGACCATGTATCTTGGTCATGTAGTATACCTTGTACTTACAGAGTACACGATGGGCCTGCCAGCTCTAGGTCACATGGTATGTGGGTAACCAACATGGAGTGTGATATTTATCTTCCATGGAAACCCTAGCCTCCACAAAAAAATGAAGAACACATTGTATGTTCTTCTGAACTGCATGGTTTTTATTCAGGATTTTCAATGATCCTGAAAAATAATCAATTGGTTCCAGATATGAATCCTCTACTACCAAAACTTAGATTTGACCATAAAAAATGGTGGAATTTTTCTATGTCCATCAATTCTAGCCCTACAGTGGCTGGAAATTGGATCTTCATCCCTTCTCCATGAAGTTTATAACACCATGAGCATCCCCCACTATTCCAATCATGGATATGGATCTTAGATCATAGAATCTATCACCACCACCTGTAAACCATCCCGAGACATCCTCGACTCATCAAACTGATCGTCACACATGAATCTGTTGTGATTTTGGGGGGTCCGACCATGCTCGATCTCACCCAGCAATGTCAAACCAAGATTACATAGGCCAGTGATGAATATTGCAAGGAATGATTGGGGAAAAACAAATACCATTGGTGAAAAGACATTTTCCAAAAATTATTTGAGAAATAATATATATTTTAGATTTTCAACGTGAGAAACATGGATCAACATGGATAAATCGAATAAAAAAATCGATACCAAAGCTCATGAAAAGGATAAATTTAAAGGCATGTCAATAAATAGATGTTTGATTGTGGTCAATAATTTATAATTACGGTGGAATATAGAAGCGGTGAGTTATACCTTGAGATTGGATCATTTGATGTTGAAGAAAGCTATTTTCAATGATCAACAGAAGATTTTTCATTCATTCTGCCTTGATCTGTCTCGATTTGATTGTTGATTCATTCCCATGATCTTGATTCACCAATGAAGGGTGAAATTATCATCTCATTGGTCCTAGGGTTATGAGGATAACCCTATATATTCTCAATAATGATGCATTTATTGATGGAAAATATATTTAAGTCATCTAATAATTAAAAAAAATAAAGTATTTACTTTATTTAAATGCAACTGCCACGACCGCATTATCTGAACATGTCATGTTGACCAACTTTAGGTCACCCCTTGGGTAAACCTTGTACTCTGGATTCAACTATTCTCTTAGATCTTTTATTTGAGACTCCTTTTAGGTGATACCTCATTAATTATGGATAACTATGAATGTGTCATATAAAATACATTTAATATTTTAATTAAATTAATTATGAGCACACCGGGCCTTAGAATCACTCATCGTATCAGCACCCAACTCTAAAACTATTTCTTCATATAGTTAAAATTCACACATGGAAATAATAGGGTCATTATTTTATTTCTCTATAATAACACTCAATCACGATAGAATAGTTTACAATAAATAGATGAACAATTGGTTTTCCAAATAATCCATAAGGTTAAAACTATCACAAGTAAAACGATGAATATCATAGTGGTGCATAATCCAAATAAAGACTCAATATACATCAGAATAAGTTCCCAGAATCATTGCGTAATAATTTGATAAAAAAATCCACCAGTCATAGACATCACCAATGAGTTTTCCAGTTGTGAACACCTACCACCTCTAATTGGATCATTTCATTTACCCATACCTGGCATAATATAATCTAAAAACAGCCAAAGGAAAAGGTAAGGTGTGAGAAAAATAACCTTGTATAATTTCACCAAATATTCCATATGTAATTTCCCAAAAATACCATTTATAATTCATATTCAATTAATACAATGTATGAAAACGAATATTCACGTTTTTAGTCAAACAAAATTCTGAATCAAATAGATGGAAAGTTTTTCAAAAAAAACATAAATTAAGAATATAATAAAACAAAAATCCATGATTAATACACATAAATAAAAATTTTCATGCAATAATCAAATAAAAACAAAGGACCATGTATAAATTTCATGGGGCTCTTTAGTTCCTGGCCCTACGACGCTTTCACTACTCTGTCAAACATTCATGGATCAATGTGTACACACTCCCCTAAGTATCACACCATTGAGATGGAATCATTTTACACCCAATCTGGGAAAATCATTTTGAAATTTTTTAGTTATACTTATCATTAACACTCTATTTCTAGGGATTTAGAGTTCTAGAATACTTTTTGAAGTCACCCACTAATTGTTTAGGAGGACATGTTTTTCGAATCAATAAATTAATAAATCATAGGAAAATAATTCTTTTTAATGAAATTCAACACTCAATTCCCAAATTCACGTTTCAACATTCTATTTAATTTTCAAAACCATACGATAATATCACAATACATTAAAATAATACTATGTTCTATATCATATACGACATACAATGTCAATCTTAAGCGAACTATAAGAAAATATTATTTAAATATGACTTGTATAACCTATATATTGAATTGGATTGTATCAATAGGAATAACCACATAATGGGATATATATTATGTCCATACTAAAAAAATATATTTAATAATCCTTATTAAATACGCACTCAAATTTATGTAACGACATTTTATTCTTCAAAAATATGTTTTCCTCAAAAATTATTTTTATTACTTTTTTGTGAGAAAATAATATAATATATTTTTAAAATATTAGGAAATTTATTTGATAAAGTGAAATTAATTTTTGAAAGCAGCATGTCAAATTTATCTTAAGTTGAATTTTTTGGATTTAGCTAAATAGAGTATTTTACAGTGAATTTTAAAAATACACCATTTGATTAAAAATTATTTTTTGTTTCTATAAATTAAAAAGTTAAATTTAGTTTTAAAATAGATGAAAATTAATATTTTATCTATTATATTTTAAATAACACAATTATGTTAATTAAATTAAATTTTATGGTTGAATTAGATATATAAATAGTTGTATACCTAAAGGGTTATATTTATGAAAAACTATTTTTTATTGCATTTTGGGATTTAATCATAAATTAATTTCTCACAATTATAGGAAATTAATACTAATAAATGTGTAACATATTTGGGATCAAGAGGTACAAATTTAGTAAATTGGTCATTAGGAATAATAACCAAAATAAATAATTTTCACCATTGTAAAAGTAAATTGGGTATTTTAGGTTAAAATAATACGATAAGGACTAAAATCACTATGAAACATGTATTAATTTTATTGGATGATTATATATCTCCCATAAACATCCAAATCTAAAATATATTACATTTTTTTTCATTTTCCCATGATTATTACATTTATAATATTTAAGTCATACATAAAGAGAAAAATGTTATTTTTCTCCTTTTAATATATTTATTATATTATGAATGGTATAAATAAAACTAACATTTAATTATAATTATAAATTATAAAAATAAATGATTTATTTATATCCTAGTAACTTATTTTTTATTTTTATTGATGATATACTTTCAATAAATTCTTGCACAATGATGACACTCCATTTTTTTATTTTGTAGAAAAATAAAATAAATGATTTTAAAATTAATAAAAATAATATAAATTTAATGAATTATTGTTTTCCATGATTTTTTCAGATAAATATAACATTTTATTATAATTTTAAATGATTATATTTCACTTACTTATTTTTCTTGGTGTATTTAATGTCAAAATAAATGAATTGTGTTAAAAATGAAATTAATGATATTTTTTAATAAATAATTCTTTATTAAATGATTTAAAATTATTAAAAATAATATATTCATTCAAATTAATAGGATATGGTTTTTAAAATAAAAAATGGACTGTTTATGGGTAATTTTTACTTTTATTGTATCATTATTAAACCTTAAAAGGTATACATATTTAATATTACGGTAAATGTCAAAAGTGTTAATGTGGGGTGAAAACTAAAAGATAAGTGTAAAAACATACCCAAAACATGTTAAACTTTTACTGCAAGAGAATATTTTGATATATCTTCAATTCATATTCTAATTATTACAATTTGGATCCATTTTGGCATGAAAAAGTAACATTAATTTAAAACTTCAAGAAAATCTATGAATTCCCCTCCAATCAATTATAAATGGACACCTCTCCTTTCCCTAATTGATGCCACTTTGAGAAAAATATATTTACCCAATTCTTACCATTACTACTCTATACATAATTATCAATGTTCTACAGGTTTGGAACTTTCCAATAGACCATATCTATATCCATAAGATGATATCTAAATGAAGTCTATGGAAGAAGAGGTAATCACCCTTATTGACACTTTCATGTTTATTTCTTATTCAACTTTCTATTAATGTGGGGTACCCATACATAAATAATAAATACTATATTATAAATATAAAAATATGTAATTACGATTATGGATTACCATATTCCATTTCTTTTACATCCTATGAAAAGTGAAAACATCGCTCTTACGTACGTACGACATACCATCTCTACATAGCAATGTAATTCCTTTTTTCATCACGAGTTTACATGGATGGTTATAAATATGGAACTACTGAGTATATATTATATATATGACATATATATTATTTTTTAACTATAATATCATATAAACATTCTTACCTTCCAATATGTTAGAAAATGATAACATTGCATGTACGTATGTATGGACTATCACCACCACGAAATGATGTGATATGTTTTTCATTTGAAGTTTACATGTGTGGTAATAAGGATAGATATAATGAATATATATATATATCATATAATAATGATTCAGGAATGTTTAGTTACTATGGACCTTTCTTTAATTCAACTCATCAAAAAGTGAAAGCAGTGTTCACATGTACTTATGGCCTACAGTCCGCATGAATGGTGCTGTTCAATTTTTTATATCTATATTTTATGGATGACTCTAAATAAATATATATTGAATATATATAATATTTTTACCATGAAAAATATTTTAGAGATGATTGAACAAGGACTAAAACAATCGAATTAAAACATACATGAAAAAACGAAGTTGTTGGCACCCAAAATAATGAAAAAAATAAAATATTTTGGACAAAAAGGAAATAAAATATTATAAATGGATCATATATGATAATATATATATATACATATATACATATAAATATATATATATATATATCAAAATGGTTCTTTTATGTAATTATTATAAATATATATTTATTATACATGATTTTAAAGAACATTCAATTAATGGAAAACATGAGGAAAGAGATTTCAACACAATTTCCACATTATTGAGTCATACTTGGTAATATGAACCTATTTACATTTATATGGTCTATACTAATCAAATCGTCTTCGAGAACATGAAAAAATTAATTATTTTAAAAACTATGAATAGTTTGAAAATCGATAAGTAATAGTATCAATTTCCATAGGGAAGGATAAGAGAAATTGTATGATCGAAAAACAAAAACAAAATGAACAAATTCTATATAAAAAGTAAAACAATAAAAAGGGACTGAAAAAATGGATGAGAAAGGTGATGAGAATTGTGAATATGAAGGAAAAGGGGCAATCAATTGATGGATTAGGGGATCAAAGTAATCTGCATTGATAAAAGAAATTTTCTTCTCAACAGCAATCTATTATTACTATGTTAGTGCAATAGAGAATGTGTGTTGAGCACCTAATTGTTGTTAAATGATTAGCATAGTAAGGAAAAGTATCCTTAGTATGATTTTCAATCAAAACTAAGGATATGATTTCTTTTTAATGAAGTAGATTATCTTCATCCTTTTCCTAATTTCGGTTCTTCGATTGATGAACAAAATAAATTTATCCCGTACAATCACTTGTCAATATGTAGAGTAGTGTAAAAATGATCTCATTAAAAATGAATATCAAAACATTGAATAAAAATGACACTAGCATAATGATGATGACAAGAGTCAAGCAGATGAAAAATTTCATTGCATTATAATCTGATAACCCTGAAAATTATTAGCCACTCATAATTGGAGGAAATAAAGAAAATATATTCAATAATTTCAACACAATAGGAGAATAAAGGAGAAAGGAATAACTAAAGGAATATTCAATGTTGAAGTTGATTTCCCCTCAGTCTTGAGCTTCTCCATCTCGTTATTGTCGTTTTGTTTCTCCTGGCCCACTATCGCTCTTGACTCCCATCTCTCCAAGAATAATGCATGTACCCACAGAATGCCTATTTAATATCTTCATAAAAAGCCATAAACTCCAAGAATAATGTCTCCAAGAATAATGTCTATACCCACAAAATGTCTGTTTAATATTTTCATAAAAAGTTAGACTCTAACACTGCATCCATCTGGGTACAGTCACATGAAAGAATTTTTTTTTTTGACATTGAGTTACTACCTCCATCAGTTAAGCACTCTCTCTCAGGATGCATTAATAGTTCTTGCAGTCAACCAATTTTTTGGTAGTTATTATTATTATTTTAAAAAAATTCTCTTTCCATGTTGTTTCCAACCCTCTTTCAGCGGAATCATCACCCAAGTTTCTAACAATAATTTGTGACATAACGGGAAACATCCTTTTCTTTCATAAAAAAATTCACATAATACTTGCCCATGGATCATTGGTTCTTCAACAACACTATTAGAATCCACTTCTCATGCCTTAATCTTTAATGTTTCTAATTTCATTTTTGTTCACACATATTAATCCATCTCAGCCATTCCACATTCAATTTTTTTCGCGAATATATCTCATCTATGCATCTAATCTAGTAGGCTGTGAACGAAGTCTTCTGAGATTGTGATCGAAGCGTTGAGGAACAAAAAATAATTATCGTCTTCCTCAAAACATCCATCTGTAAGAAAATATAGAACCAGTGAACACAAATCATTCAAATCACTCAGCGTCAGATGGTCTCTTAGCATTCGATCCCAGATGCTTGAACTCTGTGCCGGTAATCATCAAACATCGACAATCTCAAGTTGAACTGGCGTCATCCACAGTGAAAATCGGCCACAAAACTTCAACAGAATGCTCGATGGGGATCGTACCCTTCAAAATAATTGGAGGTGTCATGGTACAATAGATATGGTAGAAGATTCAGAATGACTCCCATAAGATGATTCATCAGATCCAGTGAGCTCATCTCGATTATCCTCTTCGTTCGTCGGTGCTCTGTCAACACATATATTCGGCTAATTTTTTTATTTGGGTTTTTAAAAAATTAAAATTTGATAAAAGGGTATAGGGTTCCAATATTTTTAAAAATTGGTCCGGGATGCGTGAACGGCGTTCACGCATCCCGGACCCGGGCGTGATGCGTGAACGGCGTTCACGCATCTTCCCGAGAGAAGGGATGCGTGAACGGCGTTCACGCATCTCACAGAATACCTAGTGAACATTTTTGAAAACTCCTTTGCACATTTTTTTCTATTTAAGATAATCTTAAATAATTCTCACTTTTAAAACATGGATAATTATCCAAATATGAAATTAAATTACATAAATGAAGAGATATTTGAAAAAAGTATAAATATATTATTTATATTTTTCATGAAGAATAAGGATTGGTATTTGGAGTGAATATGGAATTTGGTGGAATATTTTATCTAACACATATTTTTAACTTTATTTAAAAAGGAATCCATCCAACTAGCTACATAAGGGAATTAGGTGCAGCCACTTTTGAGGTGGGAACTGGAGTTGACTATTGTATGGGAAGAAATGGTAGGCGAGCATGAATTCACATGAGGCACATGGTATTAGAGTGGTGGTTCAATCATGTGCAGTGGAATGGTGTTAGAGAAGACAACATGGGTCGATGCCAGTGAGGATTTGAGAGCGTACCCCAGTAATCACTTCTACCAAGCTGAAGGAATGATAAAATAAATAAGGAAGCACTCAACCGAGTGATATTATTATATGGGAAAATGGTGACACAATCATTGTCTCTCCACTAAAAACATGCAGACATTTACACAACAGTTTGATCTAACTTTTTCAAGTTGTCTAATTAGTGAGAACCTTCTTCCCTTTCTCAAGGGTTTTATAGAGCATTGGTTATCTACCATTGATGAGTCACAAAGATCATGGTTGGGAATCCTTGGATAAAACCAAGGACCCTTCCATATTAAGAAGTCCATGATGAACTTATAATATCCAAGCATGATCCAAGAACAAGTCATGTTCAATATTCATGCATTGTCGTGCATGAACTGAAGGATCCCAAGACTTTTGATGAAATAGAGTCTTCAAATGAAGTAAGATGTAGATTTAATGCCAAGGTACAATCATGATAATATATTCATGAAGTTACAATTTCATTAATATAATTTAAATAATAAAATGAATAGTTCATGTGATGAGAGTAAAAATTTATTCTAAAATGAATATCCTATGTGATGAAATGTGAAACATAAGTATTCGGGTGATTAGAAGATCATATTTTGATGAATCCACGTGAATCAGATTCCTACATGAGTTGTAACATTTATGTGAAGAATGGAGAAGACCCGAGCATTGGGTATTTTTGATGAGTTTTTGTATTTTATTATGTAATTAAATATGAGTTACATGTATGAATATAGATAATGATTCATAGAGATAGACACCGCATTAAGAAGAAAGAGGGGAACCTTAATCCTTCTAGTATTCTTTATGAGTTGCATGAAACAAAATACCCACAGAAACTAATGGGGCATTCAATATGAGGAAAATATGATACCACTACTGATGAGTATTCATATATAAATGTGTAATTAAATGTGTTATTACGAAACAAATTTAAATAAGGATTTAAATGATTGATTTTAAATCATGTAATAATGATATATTACCCATGAACAATTATTGTTTGTTTTGTGAATAAAGTGTGTATGAAGGTGATGAAGACTCTGTGTTGAATTGAAATATTATTTCTGATAACTCGATACAATAATGTATCAGGTAAATACAGAAAGATGAATTGATGAGTTCTTGATTATTTGAATATTGAGGAGAATCTAGATTGCACAAAATCTGAAAAGAGTCTTAATATAATAATTTCTAAAATTATTGATAAAGTACACAAGGTAGGAGTGACTAGATTTCTTATAGAGTAAGTCTATTTGAAGAAGAACTTCTTCCTAAATTTGGAAGTAGATGTATCTTTTGGATTATAGAGTAGAATGAATCTCCAATGTATTATGGAGAAAGAGAGTGTATAGTGGATTATTTTTTGTTATAGAGAGGAAAAATGGATTGTATGTCATTGTATTAACTTGTGGAGATAGTGAATAATACATGTTGGGGGGTATAACCAATATAGAAATGAGTAGTATTTTCAAAATAACCCTGTAAATAACATGTGATTCTCCCTATTTCATTACAACTACACTTGAGGAATGATTGAGAGTTTATATTGAGTGGATCAAAAACCTAAACAAATTTCAATAGGTTGAATTTAAAAAAAGAATTAGTAAAATAAGGCTACCACTGATTCACCTCCCTCTCATTACCACCTAATTGATCCTTGGCCACTAAAAATATCTCTTTGTATCAATAGATCTTGGTGAAATAGGTTTACACACATCAATTTGCATTAGTTCAATCACTCTTATTGACCATTGATCTTTAACCTTTTATATATTTCAAATAATCTTCCCTTGTTAGAAAGAATCGCATGTATGAGTATGATCACATGATAAATTAGAGAGATCTTGAGCAGTGTCACATTTCAACAAATCTTCCATGTATGATTGGCTCATATAAACAATAAATTTATACCACAACCTATTTTCTTCTTCCTTGGATATAAAATACATATCTTCTTGTCCACTCAGAAGATATAGATTCCCCTTTGTGTGTTTTCCTTACAAAACAACTCCGCTATATTTTCCCTTGATAATACACACCTTATTTGTAAATATTATAGTGTGTCCCAAGTCACATAGTGACCCTCAAGGCTATGAAATGAGCATTCTAAGAATTCCCCATATTTCCACAAAAATAATATTTGATAAATGGTTTATACATGTGCATCACTAATACACCACTCATTATTCCTTAAGATCAATAAATATTCTGATTCTAATTCATACCAAAATAAATCTTTATCCACATAACAGGCTCTTGTGTTCTGACACCAATCATTACTGCTTTCTGTTTATGAACAATAACCATACCATTTGTGGCATTACGATGTATCATTTTCTTCCCTAAACATTTTTTAACTATTTTTTGGACCTATGAACCATAATTTCCCTTTTTTCCATCACTTGTGTGACCTAATTTCCTAATATCATATTAGGAGTCAAGAGTTTCTCTTGATCCTATATTTAATTGTAGGCCAACAAAATCCTCCTAAAGTTCTTCAAAACATTTTACTTGGTCTTTTAATATGTTATTCATAAAATAAATAGCCTTGGATTATTATTTAACCTTTATGTTGAACTTATTGAATTTATATGAGTATTATGGAATTTCTAATCATATTATTTATTATACACATATATATATACATATATACATTGGTAGATAATTTGATAACAGTAAGACACTTATTAAAGGTATAACAGAAGTCTAGATAACAGTAATACACATACAAAACGTATCATAAATCAAATGTCAACCTAATCTACGCCTCCGGTGTGGATGCTCCTCTGTCCCACAGTCAGGCGTATACTGGATGCGTCCACGCCGTGTCTGTCTACGTCTGTGCTCTGGCGTACGCTGCGCATCCTCATCGACAGCCACCTCCACATCCTCCTGTGTGACAGACGGTGGATGTACAGTCTCACCGCCTGTACCCTGGCCTGCATCTAAGGATAGTGGAAGCTGGCTGGAACTCTCACCAATATAGGAAGTAGATGGCTGCTCTGCTGTGGATGACTGCAATAAAACATCGAACTCAATCCAGTCAGCGTCTGTAAGTACCTGTGGCTGTGCCTGAGAAGCTGGAGGAGCATATGACTGGTCATGCTGAACACCCTCCTCCAGTGGAATAATATCATGTGGCTGAGCAAGCTGAGCAGCCTCATCCTGTGGAACAACAGCAGGCTCCGCGGCCTCCGCAGCAGGCTCCGCGGCCTCCGCAGCAGGTGGTGGATCAAAGAAAATGCCATGATAAATCTCGTCCATCGACGGTAGCATCTGTCGTACAAGGCTGTGAAAATATGCTGGGTCAAAGGCAGCTCTCTCCACTGGATCAGACATATGCAGTAGATGACAAATACGAGCATCCTGCGAAAACAAATTCTGTTATTAACTAATTTGAATAAAAAATATGTTGAACTGTGAAAGAAAGAATGCATACCAAGTCATGGAAGCCCCGTCCGTGTCGTGTCAGAAATCTGACGGGAGACCTGATGTACCAGCCTGCATAATCCATCTGATCCATCAAATGAAAGCGTACTGTCCCTGCCCCTCGCAACTGGGACTCTCGTCGCCTGTCCCATAACGCTACATATCTCGCATGGTAGCTCCTCCAATCAAAATCTCTCTTCCCTGACATCTTCAGGGAAAGCAATGAATCCAACTGACTGGGCGGGTCAGGAACTGGCTGAAGGAAGCCAAACTGTCTCATAACCCTATCTGTCTGATGCCACTCGACTATATGAAAATGAATCAGTGGAACCATGCAAGAGCCGATATCAAGCATCACTGTACAGTATGGGGGCAGACTCTGAAGGATAGCATCTGTATATGGCATCCATGTAATCTGAAAGAAAAAATGAATAATCAATTAATAAATGAATAGATTTACAGTAAAGAGTAAAGATTTAACAATATAAATAATAACCACTTACATCGTCTGGTCGAATGCTGTCTAGCATAAGTCTGTAGGCGTGAACATCATGTCTGGGAGAATCTGAATGTCGATGCGCCTGACTCCACCTGTAGATAACATTTTTTTTACATTTCATAAAAGAATTTTATACAAGTAAGTTAGATATTAGAAAGAAATAATAACATACCAACGTCCACGTGGAGCCTCTGCTACAATATCTACGGGTAATGGCGCACGAGCATGTGGAGCTAAACGAGGTATGTGCTCCCATACCCACATCTGTAGAAGAACCATGCATCATGTGATCTGCATCTTCTCGATGCGACATGCGCTGCATAGGGCTCTGTATGTATATGCTAGGCAGGCAGACCCCCAACTATATCGACCTGCCTGGTCCAAATCCTCTAAAAAAGATAGATACATCAGGTGTACAAAAGTAGTAGAGTGGTCAACAAAAAGCGTGCCACCGATCAGCCTCAAAATATATGCCCGTGCAAAGCGCAGCACGGTGACGTCATCAGCATCATCTGGTAAATGTGTGAAGTGCTGGTCTAACCAAGGCATCCGCAATCTACCACCGACGATGGTCCTTCCATCATCCTGGACCTCTATGCCCAGAAGTCTATGAACAAGCTCAGGCAAATCTGATGGAACTCGGCCTGTCAAAGCATGTCCGTCGATAGGGAGGCCCAACATAATAGCCACATCCTGCAATGTAATAGTCATCTCTCCCTCACTGAAATGGAAAGTATGCGACTCTGGTCTCCATCTCTTGACAAGTGCGGCAATGAGCTGATGATCAAGAAACGTGAAGTCGCACATCGCTACGCCATAAAATCCAGCTCGACGAAGATGTGGGACGATAGCGGGAGGTGGTGCAGTATGATGGAAATGGTGAGATCTACGTACACTCAAGGGAGCCACAGGACGTCCCTCTAAAAGCAGTCGTGATACATGAGTAGCCTGAGATGTAAGCAATGGAAAACCTTCCATCTGCACACATGATATCATCGTTACTTATTAATAGTGGAATCATGATATATTCATTTTTATTTGGTGTCACAATCAATATTAGCCTAGTCTCACAATCAACATTAGTTAAGGATGCTCAGACACTCAGATGCCATTACTAAAACTAGACATCTTATAAGAAAACCATAATTTAAAAGTGAAAAATTAATTATTCCTTCTTATTTGTGAAATTACGTTTGTTAATTTATCAATTATCCATTAAATAACCATCAACATTATTCCACATTAAAAATTAACAGGAAAAAGTGAAAAATTAATAATTTCTTTTTATATGTGAAATTAGGTTTGTTAATTCATCCATTATCCATTAAACAACCATCAACATTATTCCACATTAAAAATTAACAGGAAAAACTGAAAAATTAATTATTTCTTCTTATTTGTGAAATTACATTTGTTAATTTATCCATTATCCATTAAATAACCATTAACATTATTCCACATTAAAAATTAAGAGGAAAAAGTAAAAAATTAATTATTTCTTCTTATTTGTGAAATTACGTTTGTTAATTTATCCATTATCCATTAGATAACCATTAACATTATTCCAAATAGATCAAGTTCCTAAGTAACTATAGAAACTTCCACAATATGTTATTCAACCACAACCTCTTCCTCTTAGAGCAGGTACACAGACTCGATCATGGATGATGAGATTTGGAACTCTGTCCTGCCACTTGGGGACATCTCTTACGAGTATGTCCTTCTGCGTGGCAGATACTGCATCGTATTCTCCCTCCTCGTTGCCGAGGCCAATCCATCTCATTTCTGATGCGAGTTGACTTCGGTCTTCCTCGAGGCCGCAACCTAGAAGCATGAAGCCAATAATTTTAAAAATGACACACATTGAAAAAATTATAAATGATACCAAAACCGACTTATGAAAACCTGGAAATATCAGGGACAATGGTCGGTTGATCAGCAGGCAATGTGATAGAATGGAAGTCACCAACAGGCATCCTAGCAGCACTATAACAGTTAACCAAAGTGCTCATGTGATACACCGGGTCAACATATGGCTCCCACGATATATTTACCGAAGCGCAAGCTGTAATAACATGTACACATGGATATCTCAATGCCTGAAAGCTGCCACAATCACAGTACCTGTTATCCAACATCACGACAAACACTCCACCATTAGTGCATGCACCCTGGTCGTAGCACTTTCTTACCCGAAAACTCCTCTTTTCCCTGTCAAAAGCTATAACATTCCATCGTGAAGCCTCATTCCGTATCCGGTCAATATCAGTTTGAAAATGCTGAGTAAAAAGCATTCCATTTTCCATCCTCTGGTAGGCCTTTTGGGACCGGTCAACAAAGTAGTGAACACATCTAAAAAATGTCTCTTGCACTAACCCTGTGATTGGGAGTTTACGCACACCCTTGAGGACCCCATTTACGCACTCCACTATATTAGTGGTCATATGCCCATATCTCATGCCACCATCGTATGCTAATGACCATTTTTCCTTTGAAATTTGTACCATATATTCATATACCTCCTCATTAACTGTTCGGATCTCTTCAAGACGCCGATCAAACCTTTCTTGTTGGGGTTCATATGCTGAAAGCATAACATAATAATGTATTAAAATGGATAGTAAATTTTGTTAAAAAAAGAAAGTTTAGAAAACCATACCCAATTTGAGGATCGCCTTCTTTATGGCCTCATCTCTAAACTGCTTATGCACATTACTTGCAATATGTCTAATGCAATAACGGTGATAAGCATTCGGCTCAGTCCAAGAAACCCCATCACTACTCACGGCCTCTATAATCGCTCGATGACGATCAGATATCAGACACACGCCCTGTTTCTGCGTGACATGAACACGTACACATGCCAAGAACCAGCTCCAGCATTCAAAATTTTCTTTTTCAACAACAGCAAAAGCAAGTGGCAGAGGAGCGCGATTACCATCCTGTGTGGCAGCAATGAGTAGAACACCTGTATACTTTCCATAAAGGAATGTGCCATCTACCTGAATAAATTGTTTACAAAAGGGAAATGCAGCAATGCACGGTCTGAATGCCCAAAAAATCCTCTTGAACTTCACCTTTGACCGATCAACTAGATGATTTTGGGATACATACTCAACAGTGTCCAACTGATAAACAATCTGATTATTGAGAGACAACAATTCCATAAGCTGTGGCAACAACGCATAAGACTCATCCCAATCACCATACACTTTTACAATGGCTTTCTGTTTTGCATTCCAAGCTTTGTTGTATGATACCTTATAGTTATACAACTGTTGAATTCTTTCCTGAATAAGGGCAACAGGAACATCCTGACTTGTTCGTATCATCTCACAAATAACAGTAGATATAAACTCTGCATCAAGAGAAGAGTGATCTTGTGCCAAGCTGGGATGCAGACAAGTGTGTGGGCCTTCTAATTTGGTTATCTTCCAACATCCATAACATTTATCAAATACTGCTCTTAATCGAAATTTACATTCTGACCCATATTTTTCACAACGAATGAGATATTTGGTCTTCTTTGACTCATAAACCACAAATGTGAAATGTCGCTCAATGTGGTATTGCTTTATCACATTTTTCATTACCTGTTTAGTTTCGAACTCCTGCCCAACATATATGGCATTATCATTTGATGCAGGCATATTCCCTATAATGCCAGGGAATTCAGAAGCTGGTGTAATGACATCCCAATCAAAAAGTTGTTCACGAGACATTCCTCCAACTAAGGAACTCAAAAATGAAGGCTGATTACCACTAACTGGTGGATGTAGTGGATGTCTGTCTCTCAAAGGAACCTCAGAAGGTTCATTTCCAACCACATCATCTCCTGCTGACTCCCCAGATTCTTCTTCCTCAGATAAACTTTCTTGCACTATATCAGCACAGAAAGGGATGTCATCTACATTTCCTTCCAAATTTTGATGATCTTCCTCATTACATTCTTCCACAGGAGTCGAATGAGAAGGAGGCAATAAAGAAGACTGTTGTGAAGGACCAACTTCTATAGCGGTCACAAAGCATGGTTCTGTAGTAATCGATTGCACCACATCAATATCAGAAATGACAATAAATAATTCCATCAAACCATTAATACACTGTTGCCTGAATAACTGAGAAGCCTCCATCCAATCCTCATCATCGACTATAGGGTAGTCGCTGTGCCACATACGCTCAGGATATTGAAGATGTCGGTATCTAATTGAAGTGATTGTTTGTCCTCCACTCAATTTTAACCGACTATGAATCTTATTACGAACTGCATCCAATGTCATACAACCATGGAGATTTACCACTTTGACAGGTGGCACACTGTAGCTAAAACCCTGCTCGGTACAAATTACCTCACCGTTGCAATATATTTGAGCAGACATAATTACCTATTAAAAAAAATTTAAAAATATTATACACTACATTAAAATTTTAAATTATTTATTTTGGTTTTCAATAATTGATTATCTTGAGACTTTTTTATGTATTGATTTATCACTGTTAAGGTATAGTGATTGTGATTTTAGCACAAAAGCAAATTTAATATAATGTTTCATAAAGTTTGATTACTTATGAATATATAATCATGACTTGATCTTGAGACTTGCGATTAGTTTATCATTATCTGATAAACTAACCACAATTTATATGAGTAAACTCCTATCTCTATTATCAAATATTGCAGCGACCGCCAATCTCCTGTCAAATAGCAACGCCACCTCTCGAACGAGTTCTCAAATGCCTCTTCGTCGACACCTCTTCGGGGATGCCTCTTCGTCGACACCTCTTTGGGGCGTCAGTCTTTTATTTACAAATTTACTCACATGCATGTGAGGGGGTCTAGGGGTATGAAATACATAAATTAATTTAAACGGACACGCAGGTCCTTACACTTACTGAGAGATGACTCGCAGGTCATCAATACCGAAAAAATGCAATTATTACAAATTGAATAACAACATACACAAAATAAAACATGCAATTTCAATTATGCATGGTCGGTCGTCTCAAGATCAGTCATCACTCATACCGTGTTTTTTGGTATATTTATTATATTATCCGTATTATATAAAATCTATATTAAATACTACACCTATTTTACAAAAATTTAACTTCATGTGTATATATATATATATATATTTATATTTATTAAAAACATTAAATAAATTTTATTATAACTGATCTAATTGAGATTTACATAATAAAAACTTTTGTTATTTTAAATTTTATGAAATTGTAATGTTTTTTGGCCATTCTTCTACTTTTCAAAATATAAGTAAATATATTTTATACTTTATTGATTAAAAATATTATTACTAGTAAATAAAAGTAATTTAATTTACACTTACATCAAAACCATCCATTAAAATAAATTTCTCCAACATAAATTACTTTTTCTAAACATTAAAAAGTTTAGACATAACATAAAACATTCAATATTTAGACAACAGACATTCAAAAAATTAAATCATACGAACATTCAACATCAAGAAAATTAAATCATACAAAACATTTCATGCATAACATATGAAATAAATAAATCATACACACAATTACACATAAAAATGAAATAAATAAATACAATTAAACATACAAATGAAATAAATAAATACAATTAAACATACAAATTATTAAATAGAAATTTTACCTCAATAAAAGCAGCAAATATTTGTTGAGAAAGAATTTCTGCAGGGCTTCGCAACGAAAATCAGAGGAGAACAATGGATATTGGGGGGGGGACCCCTCCTTTTATAACTTCTCTCGGCCAGATGCGTGAACGCCGTTCACGCATCCTTCAGCTCGTCCGCGAAGGATGCGTGAACGGCGTTCACGCATCCTTCGCCGCGGAGAGAAGCGTGAACGCCGTTCACGCATCTTTTCCCGCGCAAGGATGCGTGAACGGCGTTCACGCTTCCTTCAGCTGGTCAGCAAAGGAAGCGTGAACGCCGTTCACGCATTACCGTCGGGGTCCGGGATGCGTGAACGCCGTTCACGCATCCTTCGCCGCGGAAGGATGCGTGAACGCCGTTCACGCATCCTGGACCCAATTTTAAAATTATCCGAACCCTAGCCCCTTTTAGCATATTTTAAATTTTTTAAAACCCAGAAAAAAAAATTACTCCATATATTCGTTAAAAAACCATAAAACCCTCTTGATCGATGATGGCTTCAGGGAGTTTCAATGGAAGATGCTCAGTGATATGCAGATAATCCTTCGGCTTCAGCTGTGCCTTATTATTTATCATCCTTCCCCATATACGAACCCTAGCACTCAGTCACGACTTTAGTTGGAAACTAAAAAGCGGGATCGGTTCGGCGGTCGGCGTCAGTGTAATCGAGAGCTCGGATTGGATATCCATTCACGAACCCTAACTCATTTTCATCACCCACATAAGGATGAACTCGGCCTCATACCATTTTCTCCCTTGGCTCGATTCTTCTTCAAATCATAATGGGTCAGTCTTCCACAACACGAGCAGAACGCATACTCGAGACCACTTCAATTGGTTCACAAACAGTTAATGTGGGGCCACTCCCAATGCGGGTGGGTTTTTCCAAGAGATGAAGTCTCTACCGTCAAGGAGAAGGAGTCTTTTTTGGTGGGGGAGCACCCGGCTCGGAGGACTATTTTCTTGGGTAGATGAACAACCCAAGGAAATTGTTGGTTTTACTTCTCTATAAAACGGGATAAAAATCCCAAGGGTGTCTGTGGTGTAATCTGTGTATTTGTGTGATCCTCCGTGATTATCCGGGGAGAGTGATAATAGAGAATAGCCCCTATTTTCTCCTGTGGATGTAGCCAACTCGCCGAATCACGTCAAATCTCTTGTGTTGCTCCGTTTAATCAGGTTTTTGTGTGTTTTTTGTACCGCGTACCTCTGCTGCGCCCCAACAAGTGGTATCAGAGGCGAGTCGGATCGAACAGAGGTGAACCGGCGAGGGGACGACGAGTTTTCCGGTGGCTGGAAAATTGAAATTGGTCAAAAAAAATTCTGAGGCCAGATCCGTGAAGAGAACGGCAAGATGATTCCAACGGCGCTAGCGGCAATAAAAACACAGTTGAAACGAGCCTGATAAGCTCGATCAAAGTTTGGTCAAACTCGCGGGTGAACAGTACCCCGTGTCGGAGAAGACGGCACTGTTCATGCCGTCGGCAAAAATCCGGCGAGATTCCGGCAGGAACTCCGGCATGCCACGTCATCGGACGATCTGGACCGTTGAACGTGTTTTGACCATATCTCGGTCAATTGGTGTTCGATTTTGGCGATCCAGGAGTCAATTCCGACTATTTCGACCGTTCCAGATGCATCCATATGGTTCGTTTTTCAAAATTCGCACTTCATCAGGTGGTGACTAAGAGACGCGACATCGACGGTGGTGATCGCGTTTTGTGACAATGACGATGGCCGGTGGCAGAGCACTTCCAAGATTTGATATCGAGAAGTTCGATGGTCGAAACAATTTTGGCTTGTGGCAAAGCACGGTGAAAGATCTTTTGGTGTAGCAGGGCATGGTCAGACCGTTGATCAGAGAAAAGTCTGAGACAACTAGTGCTGATGATTGAGAAGAGCTCGAGATGCGGGTTGTCAGCACAATTCGACTATGTCTGACGAATGAGGTAAAATACTCGGTGTTGGACGAGACCTCACCGAAAGAGATCTGGAATAAGTTGGATCAGCGGTATATGGCGAAGTTGCTGACCCCCAAGTTGTTCTTAAAGAAGAAACTCTACCAGTTGTGCATGGATGAGAGAACAAATTTGTTGGATCACACCAATGAATTCAACAAGATCTTGACGCAGTTATTGGAGCTCGGTGTGAAAGTTGGAGAGGAAGATAAAGTGTTTTTGCTTTTATCATCCCCACCAAGCTCATTTGATGGGCTCGTGACTGCATTGCTCGTGGGGAAGGAGACATTGAAGCTGGACGATGTGATGACGTTGCTTCAAGATTAGGAGGAATTTCGAAGACCCGTGATGCATTCAGGTGAGAAAATCATGGCGATGCGAGATAATCAACGTGAGAGGAGCCGAAATCGGGAGTCAGGAGGTAAATAATGGCGGCCAAAATCAAGTGGGAGTGATCCGAGTGAAATCACGTGTTTCTAGTGCGAGAAGAACGGTCATTGTAAAAGTGATTGTGGAGAGTGAAAACGGTACGTTGCTGGGAAGAAGAAATTTGAAGAGGAGGATGTGAACATCACAGGTTTATCAGCAGATGATGAAATTTGCGTGAAAATGGGAAGCTCATACTCAGATGGGAGAGTTGAACGGGGAGAAGTGGAGTGTCACTACTGTAAAAGATTCGGGCACATGAAGCGGGAATGCCATTTTCTGAGAAGGAAGAACGAGCGAGCTCAAAATCCAAAGGAAGACAGATGGGTTCTGGATTCGGGGAGCTCGACACACATATGTATGACGAGAGGTACATTTGATATTTTTTAGCAGGTGCGAGACTCGGTGAGACTTGGTGATGGGTCAACATGCGAGGTTCGAGGAGTCGGGACGGTGAAATTGAAGACACCTGATGGAGGAGTTCATAAACTAGCTGACGTGAAATTCAGTCTGAGGATGAGGCGGAACATGATATCATTAAGTAGGCTCAATACAAAAGGGTTCAAAATTCCTATAGCAGGTGGAGTGTTGGAAGTCTCACGTGGGGATGCGGCGATGTTTACAGGGAAGAAGTCTCAAGGGTTGTATCATTTGAAGGGGACCACAGTCAGCCCGAGATCGAGTGAAGACGGTGGAAGTGCCATGTCATCTGGTGTGAAAAAGCGTGTTCGATTTGCTGATGATGTTTTCGACACCAGCAAGGAGACTGCAGGTCAAGCTTCAACCCCAAATTGGTCGTGATGGGGAGATTTGTGGGGGTCACTCCTAATGTGGGGTGGGTTTTTTCAGCGGATGAAGTCTCCATCGGAAAGGAGGAGTCTCCTTTAGTGGGCGGTCAAGGTGGGTGAGCAGCCGGCAGGGATGACCTTTTTCTTGGGTAGATGAACAACCGAAGGAAATTGTTGGTTTTACTTCTCTATAAAACGGGATGAAAATCCCAATGTTGTATGTGGTGTAATCTGTGTATTTGTGTGATCCTCCGTGATTATCCGGAGAGAGAGATAATAGATAAGAGCCCCTATTTTCTCCCGTGGATGTAGGCAACTCGCCAAACCACGTTAAATCTCTTGTGTTGCTCTGCTTACTCCTGTTTTTGTGTGTTTTTGGTACCACGTACCTCTGCTACGCCCCAACAGTTAATTCCCCTCTCTGGTAACTATAATTAGTATATCGGATTTGAGAATAGGACTACATAAGAAATATTATCTTATGAAGTACCTTCATTTTGAATTTTGTTACCTATCCAATTTATCTTATGTGATGGTGAAATTTAACTTATGTCTATGTGATGGGACCATAAATGATTGGCCCACCGGTGCAACGTTAATCACGAGATAAAATAAAGTGAAAAATGCGGAAATAAAATGGGCACCAGATGTAACGCGGAAAACCCCCAAATGGAAGCAGTAAAAAACCACGAGCAAATAGAATGATCACTATGGGGTAAAAGTGGGTACACACTCCCTCACTTATTACACGGAGAAAACACTTGTAAAATCTCTCTTGAATATGATGAGGAAACTGCCTCACAAAAATACCACAAAATGGGATCTGATAATGCTGAAGAGGTGAGATGGTGAAGGTGATGAGATGCTAAAAGCAGAGGATGATCGTGCCTTTTATAGGTTGTTGTCATCTCCTCCTTATGCCTCTCCTGCTGATGGGTTTGGTGGGGGGGGGGGGGGGGGTTTGGCCACCCACCACCCACCACCACCATCCCCCTTTGACAAATCAAGTGGAGGTTGTGCCATACAGGGAAAAAAACTACCAACACATCTCCCACTTGGATATTTGATTGAGAACTAATCACATCCCCACACATCCTTTCTATCTGCCAAACATGCTGCTCAAGTCTCTGTGAGGCCACTCGAGGATCTGTACTATCTGAACTTATCAGAGTCAGTTTCCTTCGTTAGAAAATCTGCCAAATTTTCTATAGTATGAATTTTCTTCATATCCACACTTCCTTCCTCCACCACATCTCGGAAAAAGTGACACTGTACCCCAATGTGATTTGTCCTGGAATGAAAAGATGGATTCCTTACAATGTGCAAGACGCTCTGACTGTCACAAAACAATGGAATTTGCTCTTGTCTGTGACCAAGATCCTCCAACAACCTTCTCATCTAAATAGTCTCTTTGCAAACCTGTGTAGCTGCCATGTACTCTGCCTTTGTCGTGGATAAAGCAATAAGTGACTGTAACTTCAAAATCCAGCTCATAGCTCCTCCTACAAGAGTAAACACATAACCAGTAGTGGATTTTCTCCGATCAGAATCACCTGCAAAATCTGAATCAACATATCATCTGACAGTGAAATCTGATCCTCTATAACATAATGCAATATTTGAGGTCTCCATTATGTATCTCAGGAACCTCTTCACTCTGCTCCAATGCTCCCATCCTGGATTTTCTATGTACCGATTAACTACTCCCACTGCATGTGCAATTTCTGGACTAGTACAAACCATATCGAATATTAGACTACCCACTGTTGATGCATACAGTACTTGAGACATTTCCATCCTCTCTAATTCACTTCTAGGACTCATTGTGGAGGATAACTTGAAATTAACGGGGAAAGGGGTAGAGATTGGCTTACAGTCTTGCACGTTAAATCGTTTCAAGACTCTCTATAAGTAACTCTTCTATGATAGCCAAATATTCCCATTATTTCTATCTTGGTAAATATGCATCCCAAGAATCTTTTTTGTTTGTCCCAAGTCCTTCATATCAAACTCCCTAGCCAACTGTGCTTTCATCTCCTGGATATGATCATTGTTGGGGCCCGCAACCAACATGTCATCCAAATACAACAGAATAATGATGAAATCATTACCATCCAAACCCTTGAAATATGCACAAGGATCAGAATGAAGTCTATCGTATCCAAGGCTCATGACATATGAATCAAATATCTTGTACCAACACATTAGTGCCTGTTTGAGACCGTACATAAATTTGTTCAACCTGAAAACCATGTTCTCTTTTCCTTCTTCTAAAAAACCTTCTAGATGGAGGATATAGATCTCTTCATCAAGGTCACCATGGAGAAAATCACTCTTCACATCGAGCTGCTCTAGATGTAAGCTCTATGTAGCCGACATCGCCAAAACTAACTGAATAGTCCTCAGTCTAACAACAGGAGAAAATATTTCATTGAAATCAATAGATTCCTTATGAGTAAATCCTTTGAACACCAATCTTGCACAATATCTTTCCACCTGGTCCTTTCAATACCACTTGATCTTAAAGACCCATTTGTTTCCGATATCCTTCCTTCCATGAGGTAATGAAACAAGATCCCAAGTCTTGTTCCGGTGCAGGGCTTCAAGTTCTTCCTGCATCTCCACCATCCATGAGGATACATTTGGACTCTGGGTATCCTCCACAAAAGAAGATGGCTCCCCATCCAATGTTAATAAGAAGTATGAAATATTGCTCTTAGTGACATAGTCTGAGTGCCATACTGGTTCTCTATTCTCCCGAGTTGACCATCGTGGTCCATACTCAACCGGTTTTTGATCATCGTGCTCTGGTAATACCTCATAGGAAACCAGTTCTTCCTTAGATTTGTCCTCTACTTTGATTGTTTTAGTTTCTGTATTCTCCTTAACCTTGTCTCGATCAGTTGTCATTTTCACCTTATCTTCTACAAAAATGACATCTCTGCTGATGATAAATTTGTGGGCAGTGGGATCCCACAAACGATACCCCTTCACTCCATCAATGTACCCCAAGAAGATACATTTCCTGGATCTCGAATCCAACTTTTATCTTTCATAGTCATTAAACATTGCATATACAGAACTTCCAAAAGTATGTAACCGAGAATAGTGAGCGGGTTTACCAGTCCACATCTCCATTGTTGTCTTTAGATCAATTGCCTTTGAAGGAGATCGATTTATCACAAAACAGGCGGTATTCACTACTTCTGCCCAAAAAGTTTTTGCAATTCCTGCAGTCTTCAACATTTCCCTTATTCTATCCAATAGGGTTCTATTCATCCACTCTTCCACTTTATTCTACTAAGGAGTGTACGCCACCATGAACTGTCTCTTGATTCCTTCCTATTGAAAAAATTTTATCAAACTCCTCACTTGTATATTCTCCACCATTGTCAGTTCTCAGACACTTGATCTTATTTCCAGAGTCAATCTCCTTCCGCACATTGAATGTTTTGAAGAATTTAAAAACATCCACCTTCCTCTTGATTGGGTACACCCAAAATCTCCTTGAATAATCATCAATGAATGATACAAAGTACTGTTCTCATCCTAGGGATATAACTGGTGCTTTCCAAGCGTCAGAATGGATCAACTCTAAGATATCCTAATTGCTCACTGTTGGCATCCCAAACTTTAACCTGTGCTGCTTGCTCAAAACAAAATGCTCACAAAATGGTAAAGATACTTTTTTCAGCCCAGGCAGTAACTTCTGATCCGCAAGAATCTTCATGCCTTGTTCTGACATATGGCCAAGCTTCTGATGCCATAACGTCGTCAACACTTCCGTCGAGGTAGTTGATGCAACAACTATCTCTTCCTCCTTATACGTTTCACCTATAAGCACATACATGTTCTTTGAGATCTTCTCCTCCTTCATTACCAAAAGAGTGCCCTTCACGATTCTCATCACTACATTCTTGGTGTGAGTCTTGCATCTGATGTCATCAAATTGTCCCAAAGACAATATGTTCTTCTTTAGGCCCTTCACATGATGTACTCCTTGGATGGTCCATACTATGCCATCATGCATCTTCAGTTTGATGGTACCGACTCTAGTGATGTTCAGAGTGTGATCATTCCCCATGTACACAAGTCCTTTTGGGATGGTTTCATATTGGTCAAACCATTCCCATCGAGGCGTCATGTTTCATGTTGCTCCTGAGTCAATAATCCATGCATCGTCGAGATGCTGCCGACTTCCAGTAGTCGTTTCCGCTTAACTGACTAGTATATCTCCTTTTCCAGAAGTACTCGCCACATTCCCCTGAGAGTTTTTTCACCACTCTTATTATTCTAAAAATCCTTCTTGATATTCCCCTTCTTACCATAATTAAAACATGTGAAATTCTTCTTCTTACTCCTCAATTTGGACCTGCAATGATTTTGACTCCAACTAGAACTACACTCCATCATCCTTTCTCTCTCCATTGACAAAGCCCCTACATGGTGAGAAGTTGTCAGTCTGTCCTCCTTGTTCTTGGACGTATTTTCTTCTTTAATAACCGCGGCTGCAACATCATTAAATAGCAGCATATTCATCAGGATATTGTTGGTGAGGTTGATAATGAGTTGGTCATACGAATCTGGAAAACTATGGAGTAGAATATCTGCATGTTCAGTATCCAAAATCTTATAGCCCAATACCATGAGCTGAGCGAACAGAGTATTGAGGTTGTTGATATGGTCGGTCACTGATGATGACTCCACCATCTGAAGAGTGTGAAATTTTCTCTTCAGGAAAATTTTGTTGTGTAGTGACTTGGCCTCATATAACTTCGTCATAGTATCCCATATTTCATTTGCCGTCTTTTTCTCCGAAATGATCAATAGGATATCATATTCTAAAACCAAATGGATGTTGTATATAGCATTTCTATATATATCATTCCATTTCTCCTTCGTCACACCCTCCAGTTTTTCACCAATTTCCAGTAGGAAATTATCCTTCTGCAACACTGCCTGAATCTTCATTTTCCATAATGAAAAATTATTTCCGTTGAATTTTTTGATCTTGAATTTCACCTCCATTTGGACACACCGTCTGTCCATAACCTCTTCCATTGAACAAATATTTGTTTAATAATATCAATAATTTTTTTTCGAATGAGACATATCAAACAAAGTTGTAATTACAGATCATACTCAAATTTACGAAAATTATTAACTCTCAAAAATGTGAACAACACCGGGCCAAAACCTTTCCTATGATACCACTTATTAGGACCGTAAATGATTGTCCCACCAGTGTAGCAATAATCACGAGATAAAATAAAGTGAAAAATATGGAAATAAAAGGGACACCAGATGTAACATGGAAAAAACCACAAACGAAAGGGGTAAAAAAGCACAGGAAAATAGAAGGATCACTATTGGGTAAAAGTGGGTACATAATCCCTCACTTATTATAAAGAGAAAACTCTGGTAAAATATCTCTTGAATATGATGGGCAAACCACCTCACAAAAATACCATAAAATTGGATCTGATAATACTGATGAGGTGAGATGGTGAAGGTGAGGAGATGCTAAAAGTAGAGGATGATCGTGCATTTTAAAGGCTACTGCCAGCCCCTTCTTATGCCTCTCCCACTGATGGGTTTGGTAAGGGTTTGGCCACCCACCACCTACCACCTCTAACCCCTTTGACAAATCAATGGGGGGCAGTTCCATCCAGGGAAAAAAAATATCAACACTCTGGGGTGTAAAAACGATACTTAGCATTGTCTATGTGGGAATCACTATTGAGGGAATGGAGCTTCATGGTGACGAAAAGAATAGATAATGAAAATGAATGATCATGAGAGATTTACGTGGTTCGATATTTTTCCTACATCCACAAAAGAAACGGGGGCCTGCTTTTATATTTTTTCTCTCTAGATCAAACGTTGGAGGATGCACAGAGTTACAAAGGATTTTTTCTAGTTGTAATTTCATGGGATTTAAATCCCATTTTAATGATGCAGTGGAATCATAGATGTCAAGGGTTTGTTTTCCAACCCTTGAATTCTTCCACCTCTGACTATTGCATGTTCGTTGTGTCGAATTCCAACCATTGAAGACACCCACCATAGGAGACTCATCCCGTCGATAGAAGACTCCCATAATTGGGAGTGACCCCAAAAAATCTCCCCCTCTTGACCAATTTTGGATAGAAGCTAGATCTATAGTCTCCTTACAGACATCCAACTTCTCTTTTGGTAGAACCTTCATCATCATGTCTTCCCTATTATCATTGGTGTAGAGTTTTTCAAATTTCAATAATCATTCTTCCAACACATTACAGATCCAGTGATATCACACGTCGATGTGTTTGGACCTGGAATGAAATGTCGGGTTTTTTCTGAGATGAATAACACTTTGACTATCGTAATAGAGAATAAAATTTTCCTAACTCTGTCCTAACTCTTGTAAAAATTTCTTCATCCCCAAAATCTCCTTACATCCTTCAGTGACGGCGATATATTCTCTTTATGAGGTGGATAAGGCAACACACTTCTGAAGTCATGATTTCCATGAGAATGCTCCCCCTACAAATGATATCAGGTACCCAGATATAGATTTCCACGTGTCTACATCTCTAGTCATATCTACATCTGTGTATCCTTCTAAAATAGGTTTATCACTTCCAAAACATACAAAATGACTAGATATACCTTAGAGATACCTCAATATCCATTTGACCACTGTTTGAAGCTATTTTCCTAGATATAATAAGAATATACTCACAACTACAATAATGTGAGAAATGTATGGTCTGGTGCACACCATGACATACATAAGACTACCAACTACTGATTCATAAATAACCTTTTCTATCTCCACTCTTTCCTCCTTAGTTGATGGACTCTGACATGTTGTATGCCTGAAATGACTCACAAGTGGAGTGCTAACAGGTTTTAACTTACTCATGTTGAATCTTTTAATAACCTTCTCAATGTACCGCTCCTGAGATAGTCAAATCTTGTGCTTCCTCCTGTGACGAGTAGTCATCATCCCAAGAATCTGAGTAGCATCTACCAAGTCCATCATTTCAAAAGACATGTTCAACTCTTTCTTCAAACTATCAATATTGGTGGTATCTCTACCAATTATCAACATATCTTAAACAAAAATCAACAAGGTAATGAAATCACCATCAACAAACTGTTTGATGAAAACACAGTGATCATCAGTCATCCTCATGTACTCATTTTTCTCCACGAATGAGTCGAATTTTTTGTACCATTTCCTCGATACCTATTTAAAATCATATAAAAATTTTGTAATCTTGCATAACTGGTTTTATTTTCCTTTAACCTAAAATCCCTCTAGCTACTCCATGTATATCTCCTCATTAAGATCACTATGTAAGAATTCTATCTTTAAACCCAGTTGTTGAACCTCCGGGTTCAGACTGGCCTCCAATCCAAGAACAACTCTAATAGATGAAATTTTAACCACAAGAGAAAAAATTTCATCAAATTCAATACCTTTTTTCTGACTAAATACCTTCACAACCATTAAGCCTTTGTAGCATGGTTTTGAGCTGTCATCTTCTCCTTTGATTCTGTACACCCACTTGTTCTTGAGCACCTTATTTCCATGTGGTAACTCTAATAAATCAAATGTGTGGTTCTTGTGAAAGGATCTCATATACTCTTACATGGCATTTTTCCATTCCATTTTCTGCTGACTCATGATCGCATCATCATAACTATCTATCTCTCCCCCATTAGTGAGCATCACATACTCATGCAGTGAGTATCTACGACATAGTTTTCATTCTCTGGTGGATCTACTCAACTACGCCTTGGGGGGAATCTTTTCTGGAATATCATATGATGGAGAAATATCATCATATAAAGACATATTACCTAGTAGTGATGTATCATCAGTGTAACATATCTCTCTTGCAATTACTGGTACGGATGGTGGTGATATTGGTTCCAGACTGACTGGAATTTCATCAGGGAGTGACTTCTCTACGTTTTTTGGCTTATTAAAATCTTCAATCGTCTGATCCTTAAGAAACACCCCATATATTCTTTTGATGACCCTCCTACTAAAAGGATCCCATAGTCAGTATCCAAACTCTTCATAAGTGTATCCCAAAAAGATAAATATATTTCCTTTTCCATCCAAACTTCGCCCGCTCATCTTTCGAGATGTGTTCAAATACCCTGCAGTAAAATACTCTCAGGTTATTATATGAAACATCTTTACCTATCTAGACACTTTTTGGAACATCGTAATTAAATGGAACTAATGGAGAAAGGTCAATAAGATCATTTTTGATCCTCATTGCCTCCCCCCAAAAGGCATTATACAACTTTTCATTTAAGAGCATACACCTAAATCTACTATAAATTGTTCTATTCATCCTCTCAGTGGGATTGTTATGCTGAGGCATCTTCAGTTCTGAATTTTTGTCCTGATGCTGAAACTCCTACAGTAATCCTAAAATGGACCATGGTACTCTCCTCCATTGTCTACCCACACACACTTTAACTGTCTTCCTGTTTCTCTTTCCGCCTTCACATGAAACTTATTCTAAATATCATGCACTTGATCTTTTGTTTTTAATGAAAAGGAACAGACTTTTCTAGAATGATCATCTATGAAAGTAACAAAATAAATATCACCTCCCATTTACTTAGTGTTCATCATGCAAAAATCAATGTGAATAAAATATAATACATTTTCTTTTCTGGACGGTATATAATCATGAAATGATACTCTATGTTGTTCTCCCATGATGCAATCAATATAGGTATCCAAATGTGTCCCTTTTTTTCCTGGTAAGATATCCTTCTTGGAGAGCATTATGATTCCTCTCTCATTCATGTGCCCAAGTTTCATGTGCGAAGCTTCTATAGGAACATCTTTTCTAGCTGCATTGAAGTCTACTTCGCACTATCTTTCATCTATGAGATAAAGAGAAGTATCTTTCATACCTATAGAAATTACCATGTTACCTTTGGTAATCTTTCATTTACTATCACAAAAGGAACTCACATATCCATCATCATCAAGAACCCCAGTGGATATCAAATTGAGGTTAATATTAGGAATATGCATCACATCATTCAATAATAAACTGCGTCCAATATCAGTCTCCAGAAAAATATTACCGATACTAGTAATTTTAGATGCTCCATCATTTCCCTTATTCACATGTATGAAAGTACCTGAACTATAAATGATAAGAAATCTCTTCTAGTAGTGACATGGTAGGAGGAACCAGAATCGATCACCCATATCGAATCTTGGCCTCCAAGACTGACCTGATTATTTTCCTCAACAATAAATATTTTTTCATTGGAAACTGCAGCATCATTATTTCACGTCTTACCTTCTGGATTCCTCTACTCTACTTTCAGCCTCCTGCACTCTGGTATGAAGTGTATGGGCTTTCCATAGTGGTAGAACTTCATGTCATATCTCGACTGAGATTTTGATCACCTCCTCATTTGTAGAATTTGGTCACTGGGTTCTCTTCCTTTGCTTCTTCCATATCATTTATTATTCCCTTATCTTTTAGTGAAAAGTTCCTCTGATTCATGTGTATGTACATCATATTTTCTTCTGTATTATTCATTTATAATTGTTCCTTTTACCATCTCCACAACGAGAGTTCCATACAAAGTTGAATTGCTGACTGAAACAACTAGTTTGTCCACGTCTTTGGTAAAGAACTCAACATTAACAGTGCCTTCAACTCTTCATCAATCATCATTTTCATGGAATTAAACTGATCAATAGTACCTTAGAACTCACTCATTTGCTCTGATACATTGGTCCCATATTTTTATTTCAAGTTGACAAGATGGGGTATCAGGTTTTATTTTTTCTACATGGTTGTCCTCACATATAACTTTTCCAATTTTCACTAAAGAATGGATGCATCGTATTCATTGGAAATTTTTTTGGAAGATGATCTTGTTGATCCATTGTCTGATGTGGGAATCACACATTCCATTGAGAAAGACCCACTCCACATCAACTAGTGGGGTACTCATTGATCTCTTCTCACCGAGTATACTTTTTATTGACGATTCCACCCTTTTCACTACAATAGACTTAGTGGTTTTCACTATTGGTTTCCACAAATATTTAATATATAAAAGGTCCTCTATTTTGGGTTTCCAGATAGCATAATTAAAAGTAGTAAGCTTAATCATGTTACAATTATTTTATTATATTTATTATATCATAATTTTGAAAATATAACCATACATATGTGTCCGTAATGGTTGAAATAGATGGAATCAACTCTTGGATCACTGAAAATAGACTCTGATTGGCCATGCTATTTCCAAACATATTTCAATAGCCGGGATCGACCATTGATATGTGGCTCGTAGGAATAGTTGTCAAAAGGTTTCTAGAAAGTCACCACTGATGTAAACAATGGCATCTTCTCTGGAAAGGGGGTACTGTATCACCCACAGTTTGACCAAAACTTTGATCAGTTCTACTGGCTTCGTTTCAGCTCCGTTTTTGACACCACTTGAAACATTGGAATCATCTCACCAAGATCTTCATAGATCTAGCCTCAAAATCATTTTTCAAGAAAATTCATATTTCCATTCACCAGAAAACATTGATGCTGCTTCACCATTTCAAACCTGAACCCTTTGATACCACTTTTATGGGGCATCAGAGCTTTATGGAAACAAAAAAAACCAACAGTTGAAGAAAACAGATGAACAAGATAGATTTACATGGTTCGGTAGTGTTCTTATGTACATAGTAGAAGGGGGTGGGTTTCTCTATTTCTTCTCTTCAGATCAAATGTATGATGATGTATAGTGTTACATCAGATTTTTTATGGTTACAATATCAGGGGATCTTAATCCCATTTTAAAGATGCAGTGGAATCATAAATCCCAAGGGTTTGTTTTTTCAACCCTTGAATTATTCCACCTCCAGTTGCTGCGTGTCCATTGTATTGGTTTCCAACCATTTAAGATGCCTACCAAAGGAGATTCATCCTACTGACAGAAGACTCTCATAATTGGGGGTGGCCCCCACAAGCACAACATTAAAATTTATCATATGGAGATAATAAAATATCATTCATTAGTTATATAAAAAATATAAAATAAAACAAAATTAATTTTCAGGAGATTAAAGTAAATTCAAAATAAATATTTGAATTTTTGAAATAACACATAATTAAAAATAAAAAACAATACACATAAAATAATAAAATCATTAATTAATAAATAAAAATAAAAATTATGAAAGAATGAATTATAAAAAATAGATTAAATAAATTAAAGATTTATTTAAATGAAATTAAATTAAAAATTTAACAAGAAATAATTAATCAATATATAAAAGCAACAAAAACTCAAGAAAAATAAAATTTAAGTACGCTGAACCAAAAATTAAATAAATCTCAAAAAATTAATTAAAAACAATAATTAGACAATTAATAATTCAAAAAAATTATTAAATAATAAAAATAATGAGAAATTTATGTATTAAATGATAATATTTTATTAATAACAATTTAATTAATTTATTGAAACCACTATAAATTAACAAAAATGTAATCATTCACTATTTTTTTTTATTTTATCTTTAAATACATATAGAGACCCACCAAAAAATATTTGAAGTAATGTAATGAATATATGCCACATTAAATTCTCCCATACATAAGATGTGTATTTTTTTATAGAACCACTTTGTAAACTATAATAGTAGAAGATAAATCTCAAGATGGGAGAATTAAAATTCCATTAATAATGAATTTTCAAATTTATTTCCCCTCAAGGATTCATCCAAGTAGTAAATAATAAATTCACTCTCAAATTAAATTCTTTTTATCACAAAATCTTTAAATTTTTTTACAAAAAAATGATTTAATTATAAATTTATAAAGGTAATTTAACAAGAATCAATTTAAATATATCTGAAAGCCCAAAAAAATCATTACATCTAGGTGAACATACTCAAATAATTTAAGAGTTCACAATAAAAAAACACCATTTTATGGGGTGGGGTTAAAATTTATGCATGGAATAAATTACCCATCCAAAAATATGATGAATAAAGAATAAATAATGAAAGATGATGAATGAATGAGTTCAACCTAGTTTAGGTTTTTTATTTCATAATCCATTTGGATGCATATCATATAAGTTCAATTCAAAATAAAAGGTTAAAAGTAAATAATATTTGTATGATATTTTCATAATATTTTACCAAAATTCATTATTTATAAGAGGGAATGATAAAATATATACCCAATTTAATCATAGTGGTATTAAATATTAATTTCCTCAAAGTGGATTCACAACACATAGTTTTTATGAAACAATTTCATCCAGTGAAAATTCCTAAGTGATGCTTAAAAACATACAATTTCAAATAATTCTATGTTTTTTATTGGTTCTCAATAAATTAAGTATTATAACAAAAGAGGCCCTTCCCCAACACATAAAACCTAAAAATGTCTTAATTGTTTAACAATAAGGCTAGAGAATCAATTTTGAAAGTAATTATTGAAAATGATATTTTAATGAGTAGTCAAAAATCATGTAGTGTCACAATTAAGTTAAAAATTATTCTTCTACATCAAATCATGCAAAAAAGGAAAAAAATCCTACTAGTTATTAATTCAAATCTTGCACACTAATAGATAGTTTTAGAAAGGTTGGATGCTAAAACATTTAATTTCAAAAAGATAACCATTAAAGGAACAAAATGTGCATGCAATGTATGAAATTCAGTATTCACAAATTTTAAAATAGTGTAAATGACTATAATCTTTTACACAATTAATTTAGCATGTAAAATTACTTAAATAAGAACTTTAAATTAACTATTACACTCTAATTAGCAAGCATAATATAGAGTAAAATGAGTAATTTAAGTGAATTATTTGAGTATTATCTCCCCATGAATAAATATTAAATAGTATATTCTCTACAAAAGACACTTACAATTTTCTATAGTTTAATAAGTCGTAGAGAAGAATACAATTTAGTCTCCTAAAAATGAAGAATATAAACTTAAATTTCATGAATATAATTTTCAAACAAAAATTAAACCACAAAGAAGAGTTAGGGATGTGTTATCCAATTTTCATAAAAAATGATGCATGTTGAACATTGTTTCGAAAAAAACCTCTTCCATTGAAGTGTCAAAAATAATAAAAGGTCATCATTAAATCTATCCTTGAGAAGTCATAAAAGCTAGGCCATGAAAAATGTGGGAGTATTGTGAAAATGGAGAGCGTCACACAATAGATCATAATATATTTTATTCAAATAAATAGAAAAATAAAAACCAGGAAGGAAAATCATGGGTAAGATCCCCATGAAGTGATAAAATTAAAGATGTTAGCTTGACTTCATCCCATAATATTTTATATCTATTATCATTAAAAGGGTATTATTAATTTTCAAATATTAGTTCAATTATTGTTTTGAAAATTTTTCCTTGTTCTCTTAATGAATTAAACACTCGATCTTCCCATAACATTCCTCCTAAATAGTACAAGGTTATCTCATTTATCCTCCTTCCACAACCATATTTATAGTTTATAACTCCAAAAAGTTATTGAAACATATCAATACAAAGCTTAGTATTATCATCATAAGTAACAACTTCTCTTTCCATATGTTCCCCCACACTTGAGGGATTTAACAACTCAGAACCAGGCACAATTTTTTTTATAACTAACTCAAAATTATCCTCATGATGACACCTAGAAAAAACATAACTAGGTGATGTTAATAAATTTTAATCATGATCATCAATGAAATTTTCAATGTTATGAACAATGATCCCATCATCTAGGTTTTGAAATGAAACATACCCATAAAATGACTCAACAGTTTCAGCTGATTTCTCACTATAGAAAGTATTTTTAGATTGTTATCCCTTTTGTGATACAAGGTAAACCTCCTCATGATTCTATAATAATTCTTTTATCTCTTTAATATAAAATTATTCATTTAAATAATTTATATCAAATGTAATTTAATTTATATCTTGATCTATAAAACATCACATATTCTCACTGTCTTCACTTTGAACAAGTTGGTATGACTCATTATTAGTAACTAAAGGATTGTAAATATCCCAAAAAAATTACACCTCCTTAAAAAACTAAATTTTAGCATAATAAATACTATAAACAGTCTAAAATATTCCTATTTGATGGAAAAATATTTTTTTCCATATTGGAAATAGGAGAGGGATGAAAACATTGAACATCGACATGAGAAACCCTTTTTAAATAAATGTTGGGGCGTGGGTGGGTCACATCATGGTCTTGAGAAAATATATTTCTTAATTTGGTTCTCAAGTTTCTCTAGAAATTCCAAATCAATTGGGTATTTAAATTTATCAAAGTTCACCTAAAAATGATCACTAATGCATCTTTCAATTATTTCATCAAAAGGAAAATCAATATCTTTACTAATATCTTATCTAAACCCTTCCACTTTGACATCAATAAATTTTCAGCTAACCACAAGAGGTGACTATTCAAAAACATGGAACTCCTATTGATCATCACTAGCCTAAAGGTTCACTTTAGCCTTTGAAACATCAATCACATATCCCTCTATGGATAAAAAAATCTTCCTAAAATTATTAGAACATTATTATCACTCTCTATGTTAATAAAAAGAAAATTAGTATGGATTTTTAGCTTTCCTATATCAACTAACATGTCATATAACCTTCTTGAATGAAAAACATGTGACCTGTATACCAATTGTAGTGAAATTGGAGTCAGTTTCAATTCCCTGAGTCCTAAATTTATTAATAATCAGTAAGTAATAAGGTTAATGAAAGAACCTAAATCACATAGAAACCTAATCTCCTCACTAACTCCAATTTTACAAGAGATAAAAAATGAACACAATTATTTTAATTTTGGGTGAATATTATTTTGAACAATGAAACTATAATCCTCATTGAAATTATCCATTCTACACTCATAATTAACAATTTTACACTCATCACAATCCCTATTATTTCATATAAATTATTTTAGGAATTTAAACTAATAAGAAACATTATTAAATGACACAAAAATGGAAATTGACATTAAATCTCCAAATTAATTATAGAAATTTCAAGAAATTTAGTTCATTTTTCATTTTAAGTATTTTTGGAAAAGGGATGGGAGGAACTTAATTCTTCAAGATCAGTAGTTCACTCTTCTCATCACCAGAACTATCCTTTTTCATTTCCTCCTTAAATAGTTCCTACTTAATCTTTCTTTTATCATTGGGTTTTTACTTTAAGATTCATAATTTTTATGATTCTGGGGATTGTTGTCAAGATTTCTAGATTTGATAATTTTGAAGTTTTATTTTTCTGGTTCAACTAAAATATTTGGTTAATATTTCACAGGTTTTTAAGTAACTTCTTCATGATTATTAAAACATTATCTAGAAGTTATATCCATAAAATTTCTTTTGGTAATCATCACTGTTATTCTTGGTAAATTTATCTTGTATCATCCTCATATTTTTCAAGAAATATGACCCATTTATAAATCAATATTATAAATTACATATATATTTTAATCCCTGTACAAATCAAGTAAAAAAATTTAGGAATCAAATTTTAATTTTAACTGTTCAAATATACCCCAAACATCCACTTGAAAATTCTATAATTCAACATTCAAATGGTTTTGAAATGATTATATAGATTCTTGTGTGTAAATAAGAGAATCATATTGTTTCAACACACCTTGTTTTATCCACTAATTATTGGGTTGATTTCTATATCTACAATTAAATTGAATAAATATTGGAGTATTGAGATCTTGGTTTATATCCCTATAGACAAAATATTGGTAACTCTCTCTAGGCTACACAGAGAGATCAAAATATGAAAAAAAAGAATTACCATACATCCCATAATGAGTACAAAAATCCCTAATAGATTTTCATTAAATATGGTAGCCTAGGAATTAGGTTCATCCATATTGATAAATCTATTCCTTGTAATTTTATGTTATCACTTTTGTGAATGCTTGTTAAATTTTTTTTTGAGTTTTTCTGTAATCATATCTAAGAAATCACGACCACAGAATTGATCAAAAAGTTTTTTATTATAAGGACAGATCCAATTATAAAAAGTATCTATGAGGATATGAGGGGAAGGATTGTGATTATGATATTTTATAAGGATACCCCTAAACCCATCCCATGTTTCATGAAATATTTTATACTCATCCTGAATAAATCCATTGATTTTATGTCTCACTTCATTGGTGGTGCTCCAAAGTTAAAACATGGAAGTTAAAGAATTTAAAAGATGGTCTCATGTGTCCAAAATTCCTTTATAAAAATTTCGGAACCAATATAAAGTCTTGTTCTTTAAAAAAATTGAAATAATATCAAACTAATATCATCCTCATTCAACCCACAAAAATTTAATTGTTGAGCTACACCATAAAATTATCTAATGAACTATAAATAATCATAATTATTATGTACATTGAAGTAGGGTATCATTGTCCTGTGGGATTATTTCAATTAATAGATCCCAAACCACTGGGATAACCATATACAAAAAGGATGAATTGATATAGTATAAAGATTGAAATACCTAAGACAAGCCCCCTCAACATTTTAATTTATATATTTAGGTACAACTAGTATTTGATTATGATATATAGTATATCTATGAATTTTACAATTTCAATTTTATATTTTACATTTTTTCTTATTAAGGGAAGAAAAATGTTTGTTAAATTCTTGAATTAATGATTCATGTTCATAATTATCACTTTCCCTAGTGTGATTAAAATTTCAAGTTCAAACACATGAAAATTAGTATGCTGCAATGACAAACAAATAGGTTTTTTGAAAAAAAAATTGACGCTTTTTAGAAATTTATTTACATATAATTTTAAATTAAATTATTTAATGTTATTAAATTATTTTTTTTGTGTGCCCTACTGGTTACTTCCTTAAAAATATCTCATAAATTTGATCACATCATCCAGGAGAACAGGAGGAAATTAATTATTTTATAACCTATGAAAAACTAGAATAGTGGTAAGTATGAGTATTGATTTCCATAGGGATGGATGAGGAAAATTATGGAACCAAACAAAAAAATCAAAAGGATCAACTTCTAAAAAACGTATTCAAATAAAAAAGGATAGAAACGATGGATGAGAAAGGTGATAAAAATTATGAAAAATCTGAAAGAGAGGCAACCAAATGAAGCATTAGAGAATCCGACTACTCTGCATTAATAAAATTAATTTTTACTCAAATTCAAGATATCTTTTATACTTTAGTGATATAGGGAATGTGTGTTGATCACATAACAATCATTCAATTTTTATCACAGTCCATCTAATTATACTAGGTAAAATTTTTCAATAAAAAATGAGGATACAGTTATTTCTTTAATAGAGAAGAGTATCAACAAACTCTTAAAATTGTCATTAAATTGGTTGAAAAAAGGAAATGTATCCACTACCATCACTTATCTAAACACGATGTAGTGTAAAAATTATTCTCATTAAGAATGAATATGAACACACTAAATGAAAATTACACTGACATATAGATGAAAACAACAGTTGAGAAGATGAAAAATTTCAATGCTTTAAAAACTGATAACTGTAAAAATAATTACCCACTCATAATTGGTTAAAATAAAGAATATATATTCAATAAATTAATCACAAAAATAGAATAATAGAGAAGGAATGAAATAAAGGAATAAAACGTCTTCGAATTTGATTTACCATCTATCTTTAGCATCACCTTCTCATCATCATCGTTCTTATTCTCCTAGTTCGCTTCCGCTCTTGAATCCTATGTCTCCTAGAATAATATCTATCCCCACAAAAATATTATTTAATATTTTCATCCAGAATCACATCTAAAAACACTGCTTCCATTTAGTGATAATAATAAGAATAAATAAATTTTATAACATTGATTCACCGCCTTTGTCACTTAATCACTCTCTCTCTTCAATTGTTTCTGACAAGGTTAGAATAAAGTCATAGTTTTGGAAGTCAATCAATTTTTTATTTGTTATTATTATTATTTTAATATTTATTTTTCTATTTCAGAAAATCTTGAGATTATATGTGACAATATCTTTCAAATATAATTCAATTATATCTACACCCAAGCTCCTGACAAGATTTTTTCACATGACTAGAAACATCATCTTCCTGTATCAAAAAATTCAATTAATACTTGGCCACTGATAATAAGTTATTAAAAAAATAATGAGAAACCACTACTAATGTCATAATCATGAAAGCTTCTAATTTAATTTGTGTTCTCATAGATTAATCCATATCAGTCATGCCAGATTCAACACATAATCTAACACATTCTATGAAACCATAGTAATGAAGAAACACATCCCTTCAAACTCACCATTATGGGACTCTGTTGAGATTGTTAGAACAAAATCATATTTCCTTGATTGGAACTTGATATTTGTTATGAAAATACCACATTTAGGAACTTAATCAATAATTTTGTGTGATAAGTCTTCCATGATTGTGATCGAAGAAACAAAGAGCAAAGATGAGTTTGAATCTTCCTAAAAAATTGATCTTCAATAAAAAACTAACTAATGAACCCAAATCATTCAAAAAATACCCGATTATATCATAATTATCAGGATATCTATTAGTTTTTGATCCCAGATGTTCGATTTTAGTGCTAATAATCTTCAAACATCGATAGTCTCAATGTTGGGTGACCTTAGTAGGGTCCTTAGTAATAAATCTTCTAAATTTATTTTTTCATATTCTTATAATCATGATATTTTTTAACTTTACATTCATCTTATTTTGATTTCACTGGTCCTGGGATTCATTACTGGCTTGTCATCTCCTTTGAATCATAATAAAATTCTACATCTCATATCCTAGGTTACTCTTATCCCTGGTGAAAATCAATCTCAAAATATCATAAACAAACTAGATGGGGACCATCTCCATAAAAATAATCAACACAATATAGGTACAACATATCCAGAAGAGTATTTAGAAGAACTCTCATAGTTCGACTCATCAAATATTTTGATCTAACTCAGTTCTCCTTTTTTTAATTAGTGCATAGTAAACATGAATATTCAATGGGAAAATAGGAAAACCATCTCAATTGATGATGGATTCTAAGAGTTTCGATGGTGGATTATTAGTGAAACTTGGATCCAAATTTGTATTAATAAATTCTACATTATTTAGTATCTTTACCTATATATGAACCCTAACTCTTGGCCTTAGATTTAGTCAGAACCTCATATGTGGAAGTAGCTCAACGACCAGCATTAGTGTTCTCATGATCTCAAATAGGATCTCCATGCACAATCCCAAAATAATTTTCATCACTAGTAGAAGGATGAGCTCTACCTTATCTTGTTTTCTCAATTGTATAAATTCTTATTCAAATCATAATGTGTAATTCTTAATCAATGTAGCCATACCACAAGCTCAAGACTCCATTATTAGATGCCTTCAACCAACTCAGAGATAGCTGATTCCCCCTCCTTAATAACTATAATCTGTATAAGGGCATTGATAACAGAACTGGGTAAAAATGTTACTAAACATTTTCATATGGGAAGAAAAAATAAAAATTTATTATATGGAAATAATAAAATATCTTATACCTTTATATAATAAATAAAAAATAAAAAAATTTAAATATCAAAGGATTGAAATAAATTCAAAATAACTATTTAAATTGTTGAAAAAACATAGAATTAAAAATTAAAAAACTATACTTAAAATAATAAACTGATTAATTAGTTAAGATAAGATAAAAATTATGTAAGAATTAATTATAAATAAATGTAAAAATATAAAAATTAATTATTTAAATAAAATTGATTTAGAAGATAAACATTAATTTATTAATAAATATATTAAGACTACAAAACTCAATGAGAATAAAAACTAAGCACGTAGAACAAAAAATTAATAAAAACTAAAATAAATAATTAACAACAACAATTAAACTATTAATAATTCAAAAAATAAATAAATAATACTAATAATGAAATATTGATGAATTAAACAATAAAAAATAATATCATTAAAAATTTCATTAGTTTACCAAAACTAATATAAATTACCCAAAAATTAATTATTAACTAAATTAGTATTATTTCATCATTAAATACATATAAAACCCCCCAAAAAGTTGTAAAAAATTTTAATGAAAAAAGGATACTCCATATAAACTTCCCCTAAGGGGTATTGAATGTGAATATATATTTATTAATAATTATTACTAATTCAATTATTATTACTCATTTAAGATGAATATTTAGAAGAAAAGTTGACCATATTTCTCTTCTTGATCGAGTATATTATTCTTCCATTTCAAAATCATTCAAATTGTTTTATGAAAATAATTTTTTTTATAAAAATGAATTATAATGGATATATTAAGTTATATTTTTTTTACAAAGTATGAAAGGAATATTTTTAATGTTTTCCCAAAAGGGGTAGTTTTTTACTTTCATTACAAAAACATAAATGGAATGTCGTTTAACATATATGAAGTTAACGGACATTATGCCTCTATAACCATTTTGTTCCCTTTATCCTCTTATATATGTTTTCATTTATGTTTCAATGGAAAGTATTTATGAAAACGTATTTTAATTGTTTCCAATTAATTTACATCTATTATTTAAAATAATTGATTTTACTATAATATCTACTTTTTCTAATGTCCATCTCTCATATCTTAATGCTATAAGAATTAAGTATATCCATGATAAGAATTAAGTATATCTACTTTTATAATGACCATCTCTCATCTCTTGATTAATTTTTTTGAGATTAATATTCCCCTGAAACATTATCTTTATTTTGATCACTAGAAATTACTTTTTTCATAAATATACATATTCTTTATCATGGATATACTTAATTATTATACCATATAACGTTCTACATAAAATAGTTTACTATTAATGTTATTTTATTGACTAGGGAAAACATGATTAATACTTATTATTCACTCAATAAAAATCTTTGATGATAAGGCATAATATTTATGAATTGAAATGGTTATTCAATATATGAGGAATTAATTGGATATGCATTGATGGGTGGGGCCTTAAATTATATTTCTCCTTAATGAATCTAAAGGTCACACAATACAAATAAAAAACATTGTATCAAATGGTTTTATTGTGTATACATACACATGAATTAAACTATTATTTGAAAAAGGTTTTGATAATATATATATCGTGATGCATAAGATCATGAAATCCAATATTATTAATTTCCTTAATTGAGAAATCATTAAATGATATTAATGACTTTACTGAATTAATATTATCCATGGATGCATTTTATACTCAATTTACTAATTAAATGGAACCTATTTTCAGTTATTTACCATGCTGTATAGATTATGTCTTATTTCATCATGATAAATACTGATGTATGTAACCCTTACCAAGAATCTAATCTCTCTCTTTAATTTAATTTATTTTCCATATGATATGACGACTAATATTTCAAATAATATCAGCGATTAAGGAATGGTAGCATACTATGTATTTTATATTTCCAATGTAACATTGGAATCATGTATATATATGGCTCTTCAAGACTACAAAACTATTCATTTCATTGGGACATGATTAATTATATATTATTCCAATACAATAAAAAAGAAAGATGCTCCGGTTTACTATATTTTTAGTGTTAAAGTTGGTATTAGAGAAAGTTTAGTAGAAGCCTAGAGAACTAGATTTTAAATAATCAAATCTAACATGATAATTATTATAATCCCTTATAGTATTTGAGAAAATTTACCATTATGGGGATTTTAAGTTATGTATCAATATTTGTAATGATAATGAGTAAAATTATTGTGTACCATTATTATGTGATGGATCATAATGAATGAAAGGGAATAAACACACATATACAATGAAGATATTTTCATATAGAGAAATCCAATAAAATTAGTATTATAACTGAGTAGATCGTAAGACTATTTGGGAATCATACTCAGGTAATGTTGAATTATGTTTCTTGAATTGAGAAACATGTTTTTCTATAGTTATATTCTTCTATGTTAGATAGTTTCATGCGATATAAGCCTCCATATTTTAGTAGATCTACTAATCCATTAGAAGTTACATAATTGATTATGTATCATGAAAAGTTATTCAGTACATTGGGATGTGATGAAAGTGAATTGTTTATTCTGATAGTGTATTTTTTGAATTGATATATAGATTAATGGTGGTTATTAATCCAAAATAATAATGAGGGGTGAAATATAAATCATGTAATGAATAGAATTTAAGGTGATTTTATATAATAAATACTTCCCTTAGGAATAATGAGATTAAATGGAGAGGAACTTCATCACTTTAATGTAGAAGGAAGAATAAAGTGTGGCATATTTATAGGAAAAATCACAAGATTATACAAGAATGATTTATACTACATTAACAATCCCGGAATAAATATTGTCTATTTTATTAATGGGTTTAAGAGGAGTCTCTAAAGAGAAATAATTAATCATTAATTTTCATCATATGATGATATAGTATCATGTTCCATTAATTCATTGAGGGAATGTTCTCAAACCTAAATATTTTATGAAATTAATAAAAATGGAGGACAACCAAACACTAAGACAAATGGAAGGGTTCAAATAAAATGAATTGAAGAAAGAAATTACCATGATGTGAAAACTGTGGAAAGTAACATCAAGGAAAATGATTCAAGTGCATGGGAGTCTATTAAAAGTGTGGATATAAGGGTCATTATACTAATGAATGTAAGGGGAAGAATGTGATCACCGCTATCAATTTCTTAAAATATAATTATGAGGTGAATTATTCAAACTAATATCCCAAGTGTTACGTGAATAAACTATAAAAGAGGCTAAGTGGATAAGTCCATGATTACTTTATCACTATAGTTGAGGTTTAAATACCCAAGGATGTCATGGAAGGTATATTAATCATACCCTCTAATTTAACCAATTCCTTAATTAATTCTTGATTTTTTTACTCATTTATATCAACCATATTTTCAAATAAAATTTGATATTTCCCAATCACTTTATGAGGGGATTTTTTAGTCATAATTCTTACCAGAAATATCACTCGAAGAAGGATGTTTCAATTAGTTCCCATTATGAAACATAAACAGGGCTTATTTGTAGATTTGATTATTATAAAAATGGTTTATTTTGATATAATACATGGTATGAATTGGATTTAAAAATATGATGAAAAATTTTATTATAAAAATACGAAAGTAATGATTCATGATGTGGATATAGAAATCCTTATCTTTAGAGGGGGGAATTAATCATCTGAGTGATTTTTAGATCCACCCCTTATAAATCTTTTGAATAATATTATTTGGGAAGAAGAGAAAACACTATCTATAGATTGAAAATGTGATCTTAAAATTTACATTGTGCATATTCTGAAGGGATAAATTGATGTATTTCTCGATTAATATCCTAAATACCCACCAAAAAATGTTGTTGTCATGATCTGTCCCGGTGGGACACATGCCGCAACTCCCTAAGTCCGCCTCTAGTAGGCTAGGGGCTGATGACTAGCATCGAGTAGCCATATCACTAACATGATAGGCATTTCCTAAATACCATTACACATGTACACATTTTCCAAGACCATAAATTCTGAAATGTAAAAACCACTAAGGGACAAAAAATGCATGCATACAGCTAAAGACAACCAGTAGAGTATAATGGGAAGTAAAGTTTGGAAAAATAGATGGTCCAGAATACAAGACTGCCAAAAGGAAGAGTCTACAAACTACAAATTACATCATGTAAACAAGAAAGGTACTAGGATTGATGATAAATGCCAAAGGAACACCTCAGTCTGTAGGTAAATTCACAAAGTTCTATCCGATCCTGGTATGCCCTGGACTCCGTCAAAAGGTTTCCTATCTGCACCAAACACGACACGCATAGGAAAATCCTGTGTAGGGGTGTGTATAACAATACTCATTAGGAAACCCTAAAAACCACAAAGTAATACAAAAATTAAATTTACAATCATCTCTACATATTATATGTATACATAACATATGATAATAGAAATATCCAAATATACTCAAAACCCAGACCCATAGTTTAGAGGTAAATCACAACGACCCGCATACCTACATTAGGGATTTAGTTTGAAGATTAATGAATCACTCATTTGGGAGAACTCACTCCTGAGTATGATAACCTTGATGAAATCTATCTGAGAAGTACTGTTTATCAATAATTTTCATGATAGAGAGAGATAAAGAGATATAGATAGACTGATTCTGGAATAAATCACTCCTGAGTCAGGAAGTTCATGATACACTCATTCTGGGGGAACTCACTCTTAAGTGGGAAAGATTAAAATACATAGATGAGGATCACCACCAAGGCCTTGGATTATACCATGACTCATTTAGATTCCCCTACTAAGTTGAGGATCGAAATCTGGTAGGATTGGTTGTGCCGATAATTGACTCTACCTAAGGTGAAGAATGGATAAAGGATCCTGCTCCGGGGCCTCTTAGAGAGGATTATCGACTCTATCTAGAAAGTCCTACTGAAGGGATCATACTTATTCAGATAGAAAAAAATACCAGAAATTCAAGGGAATGGGAAAGGGGCACTAACCCAAATGAAACCTGTCCAAGATTTGGTGGGAAAAGAGATCAAGCCATGTACATTAAAGTATACGATGTGTAGAAGTGTAACATGCTGTGTCCTATGACCCTGACTACTGCCCATGTACAATGGACCATGTCCAAAAGAGCATGTCGTGTAGAATAAGATATACATGGTGTGTGGAAGAGTGCAATGCTGTGTCATACTATCTGAGGGCCTCTCTGTGTACACTGGCCATGTGTGCGTACATGGATTCAACCTGTATCTGCCTACCCGTGTACTGATACACGGGGTAACCCACGTAACCAGCCTGGTCTAGTCGTGTGGTGGAGTAAATTCCATGTAATCCAACCTGTGTTTGTTTATCTACCATGATACACACCGAGTCCTACATAAGGACCCATATGCTATGTGACCGGTGTCACACGCCATGTCATCCTCCTATGTAGCCCTAAACCCTAGCCGCCATTGAGCCAGCCCCACATGGCATGATCTTCGGGATACATGTCACGTTCTTTGGGAAAATATAGTAACACTATTCTTCACCAACATTACTCAATTTCTCCTCCGATTCTCAATCTATCTGTTCAATTGCCTCTAAACTCAAGATCCTGGGTCATCCCATCAAAGCAATGTTGATTCGGTAAGTTTTGGGTGTCCGATCAACCTTGAAAATTCATTTCAATCATCCTCATGATGAATGGTCGAAGAGAGATTTATTTTGAACTATGTTAATTTATCTACTTCCATCATCTTCTCACCTCCACTAGGTCATCATGATGTCAGATCAATGATTTTGGATCTTTATTCCATGAAAATAATGCACAACAATCCTTAGTTCATATTCCCATGAAGAACGATGAACACGTGGGGAAAAGGGTGAAGAAACATGGAAAAAACTCAAGGAACAAACCTCAGTAATTGTTTCTTACTGCCTTGATCCATTCCTATTAGAAGGATCAAGAACTAAATCAGAAAAAAAATCAAATTATCCAAAAACAAAACCCACAATAGAATCCCTCCTATAAGAACGAGAGACCAGTGGGTCAACCTATTCATGGGTTGATCTGAATTCATTGTTTAATTAAATAATGGGGTAAGAATGAAATAAAAAACACACATCCTACCTCAAGTGAGGATTTTTTGCTGAAGAAGTGGGATTGTGCTTCCATCATCGACGAGATCATCTAACTCCATTGGCTCCACGATTGATGAACGATCAATTCATCATTGTTCATTGTCGAGAGGTTTCTTTAAGTGATATCTTATCCATGCCTCTATAGAATTATAGGTTTATGTAGCTGACCCTATAAATTATTATTAATATCTTATTTAAAAGATTCCATCACTTATTTGACGTAATGTTAATAAAATAAATATTTTAATTTATTTTATTTCCTTAAATGTCCAAAAACCAACGTTCACATCTGACCCGTGCCGAAAAATGTTAGGTATCACCTAAGGTAAACCCGATGCTTTGAATGCAATGGTTCCATCAAATTTATGATTTCGGTACCAGTTTATATGTTATTTCACGATTTTAGGAATACCACACATGCATTCTATTTAATATATTTAATATATTTCAAACATTTATTACAGACACACTGGGCCTTATTATCACATTCCATCAAAACACCTGACCTCATATTAATCCCATATAATATTTAAAAATAATACACGGAAAATCCAAGTCATTAAATTCTCCCCACCTTAGGGATTTATGTCCTCAAAAGTAAAAAAAGGCTATTCAAGAATATGTGGGTACTGTGCATGAATTTGACCCTCCCACTCCCATGTGCTCTCTTGAAGATTATCATGATGCCTCCAGACACACATCAATGGAATCAATCACCCATGAAGGATCCTATCATACTGATCCTCGATCTCCATTGGGTTCTTAACAAAAGTCACTCCACCCTTGATGTCCATCTCACCAAAGATGATAACGTGCAATGGGTCAGGCATGTACCTCCTCAACTACGACTTGCGGAAGAAATCATGTACCCAAAGCAACTATGGGGGTAGTTCTTGGAAGTATGAAGAATCTACAACTCTACATAGTTTTTGAAAAAATCCTGATGAACCCCATAGATGACTTACATCCCCATCCAATTCTCCGCAACCCACATTGAGGTGAGACTCAAAGAAACACACGATCTCCTTCCTCAAACTTCAATGGCCTCTATTTGTGGGTGGAACACTATGATTCAGTGTAGTTGAGTCCCAACCATATCCTATAATCGACTTCCACAACTGAGATGTAAAAAGAGCATCATGATCTGAAACAATCATTGATGCCACCCCGAGAAGCTGCACTATCTCCTACACGTAAAGGCATCCCAATCCCTCTACTAAACTCAGTTTTTGGATAACTAGAAAGTAGGATGACTTAGAGTGTGGATCAAAAACCACCCTGAAAAAATTATGTATCCTAGACGTTCATGTTAAACCATCATTAATTCCACTTAAATCCCACCCCACTTCCACTTCGACACTTCGAGGGTTTGATTCAACCCCATTGGAACTTGGTTCTCAGCCTTCAACTGCTGGCACGTAAGACATTGAGAAATTAATTCTTCTACTACCTTATTCATCCCTGGCCACTAGAACTATTGTCAGAGGTCTTAGTACATCTTCGCCACACCTAAATGAATTACTAGAAAGGGTATGTATGAAACTCCCACCGAACCACCTTCTGAAACACCATTGTTATAACTATGCATCTACTGAAAAGAAAAACATGCTCCCCACCATTTGAATATCCATAAGTAGCATGTCATGCAGATAAATGAGCACATAGGGGTATTGAAGTTGGTATCCCCATGTTGTGCCTTCTTGAGTCGTATTATGAGTGGAGGCGTGACAACCACCGACTCTAGGTAAGCTGTATCATCTCCATCCATGAAGGATAATTGTAATAAGGCCAACTTATCTGTCACCGCAATCTGCAATTGCGAACTCGATCTCTTGACAATAGAATCTACCACCCTAATGCGGTGGGCCTTGAGATGACTCTCATTCCTCCCATTAATCCACTTGTGGATCCTTTTCCAATACCTAATATGGGTGATAAAACCAATTTTTGAGAGGGTTTCCTACATATGTTTCAGAACATGTAAGGAAGAGTGCGACCTGAATTGAGTATTCCAGAGTTGACTAATAAGTTTCAGCAGTAGCATCCTTTCAATTTCTCAAGGGATGGTGGCCTGAATGTTGCAAGGTCTTGGATTGAGGAAATATTTTCAATATTTGAACAACTAGAGATCCCTCAAGAGTGGATGGTTAATATGTCTACTTATATTCTTTAATATTCAACTAAGAGGCGGTGGGATGTGATCACCCATGCAGGTCGACATAGATAGATGGTTTGGGTGGATTTTTAGACCGTCTTCTATGACTAATTCATTCACCAGACTCTAAGGGATAATAGGTCTAGAGAGTTCTTGAACCTATAGTATGGAACCATGTCAGTTATTGAATAATCATATCATTTTACCGAGCTAAAGTGGTTTGCTCACTCATTAGCTACTGATGATATGATGGATGCTTGGTGATTTGAGGATGGGTTGTGTTATACCTCAGATTTCAGGTCAACGTCTTCAAGCTAACGATCCTATCAAAAATCATCATCCATGACCTAATTATAGATATGAATATGAGGGATATTCAAGGTTCAATCTAGGGAATTTTGAAACCTATAGTCTCCAATGGATCTTCCTCTAGGATAAAGAGGTGCTTTAAGACAACTCGAAAATTTATCAGTTTCCAGGATCCTACTATTGATAGTTCTCTTATATTCCCCCAGTAAAAAAAGATATGACACTTCATAGCACAATGTCCATAGGATATAGTTGTGTGTAGAGGTTGGGGAAGGATGAGTCATCTCCATCATTTTTATAGAACTTTACCTCATGTGCTTATAGGGAAGGTATCTACACCAACTCCTCATTCAAGAGATGCGTTAGACGGATCACGAAAGTCATGCATCTAGAAGACCACTGATCATTCAAGATGAGGTGGTGATCAAGGTAGAGGAAAACAGACATATGATTCTCAGTGCCAACAAAGCGGTCTGATCATGGTAGTTAGACATTGACTCAACTCTGAGGTACATGCCAGTTTCATATAGTACAACCTACATCATAGGAGAAAAGCACCAAAAAATCTACTATATGAGGTACTGTTAGAGTTATCTCCAATTTAGTGTATTCATTATTTGATACAGCTACATCTCACTCATTTATATCTGAGGAAATCACTCAGAGTTTGGGCCTTGATATCTAATACTATCTTGGTGTCATAAATATAGATACACCCTTATGTATTTTTTTGAGGGAATTCTCTACTGTTAGAATTCCCCCATGAGAAAGGAAATTACCTATTTGTGTGGAATATGTACATTCTTGACATGTCAAGTTTTGATGTAATCATTGGGATGGATAGGTTAGTTTCCTACAGATCCCATATTGACTTATATTTCTGAATGGCGATGTTTACATCACCATAGGGAGTTATGCATGGGACAAAGGGAGAATGGGATGTTCAAGATTCTTGATCAAGACCCGAGCAGTAGAGGATAGATAACGTGATAACATAGGTTGCTATTATTTATCTTGATGATCAAGGGTTACAAACCATTGAATTTCTTCCTGTAGTGGAGCTTGAAAGAGAGGTATTTCCTGAAAACTTCTTTGTTCTACCTCTAGTGTGATAGGTAGAGTTTACTATTGAGATCATTATAGGAGAAGAACCTATGACCACTCCTCCATATAGGATTGAACCTAAGGAGATTCTGGAGGTCATAAATCTGCTGGAGGATCTAGAGGTGAAAGGATTTATATGCCGCAATACTTCACCTTGGGGTTATCCATTACTCTTTTCCAAGAAAAAGGATGGTACCCTTAGGATTTTTGTGGATTACCGTTGGTTGAATCCATTGAATATCAAAAATCGGTATGCATTTCCTATAATATACGACCTCTTTAATTAACTCCAAGGATAGAAGGTGTTTTCAAAGATAGATATGAGTTTGTAATATCATCAGGTGTGTGTCAAAACTTCATACATACTTCGAAAAACTTTTAAGAGACGTTATGGTCTCTATGAGTACCAGGTTATGCCGTTCAGACTCATGAATGAACCTACAGTCTTCATGGCTCTTATTAATCAGGTCTTCCACCTGTATCTACAATCAATTTTGGTTTTATTCATTGAAGATATCTTGGTGTATTCATGCTCCAAACGCAACCATGAGAATCATCTTGATATCATGCTGAATATATTGAGAGATAATCATCTCTTTTCTAAGCTTAGTAAATTCCAATTCAAAATCATCAAAGTCAACTTACTAGGTCATATCATCTCATAGTCAGGAGTTTCTATTGAGATTGAGAATAAAAGATATGTGGATTCTTGGGGAAACCCAAGATCATCTTTCATATTTTATGTTTCTTAGATATTTATGGATATTAAATATGCTTCATCTAAGATTTATCATTCCTTATAGTGCCTCTTATAGGGTTGAAAAAGAAGGTTGTGAATTTAAATTTGTCTAAATCTTGTGAAGAAGCCTTTTAGGAGTTGAAGTGAAAATTGACTTCTGAGCTAATATTGATCTTATCGGAGCTATTCAGGGCTTATAAAGTCTATTATGAAACATTAGGTGACGGTCTGGAGGTGTTCTAATGTAGGATGAGAGATTCATTGTGTATGGTTCCCATCAGTTGAGGCCTCACAAACATAATTACCGTACACATGAACTCAAGCTCACTGTAGTTGTTCATCCTTTATGATGTTGAAGAAACTATTTTAGTAGAGTGTTTTGCATTTTACACTTACCAAAAGCCTTAAATACAACTTAACTTATTGGGATCTGAATATTAGGTATCAAAGGAGGTTCAATTACCTACAATCATTTGATTTCAAACTTTCCTACATTCTAGGAAAATAGATTTCGGTAGCCGATGCTTTGATCAGGAAGACTTAGACACGAGGGTTCAATAATCCAGTGATGAATGGAAGCTTATGGACTTATTATCAAGGATTCATGTTGAGGTGTAAGAGTACCATGGTCAGACTATTCTATGAGCCTTATTAGTGAAATATACTCTTCTAGAATAGGTAAGTTCGAGATAGCCATCTAATATGGAAGGACTTTTCCTATGGGAATGTGTATCATATAATAAATATGATGGTTAGACAGTCGATGCAGAAGTAAATCTATTACTCTGTGGGTGTGTATGGGTCCCTATATACATCAAAGAGTAGATGATGTATGATTTTTATACCTCAACATGGGAAATTAACCCTAGTGTCACCAAATGTATCAAGATCTACGACACCAATACTAGTGGACCAAAATGAAACATGAGAAAGCTAGTTTCATCACTCGATGGTCCAACAGTTAGTAGGTGAAGTTGGAACAACAAAATCTGGTAGGAATTCTTCAACTATTTCCCATTCATGAGTGAAAATGGAAATATGATTCTATGGGCTTCATGACTGGTCTACCCATATCACTTCATGGCTACGACACAATGTGGGTTGTTTTTGAATGTTTAATGAATACCACACAATTATTACCAATGAGAGATACCTTTTTGGTGGATTATATAGGAAAGTTATACATCAATGAGGTAGTACATCTACATGGAGATCCTCATTATATCATTTCTGAAAGATACAATTGTTTCACATCATGATTATGGAATGGGTTATAGATGGACTTTGGTACATACGTAATTTTGAGTATGAACTATCTCCAATAGACTGATGGATAGACATAGTGGAAAATTTAGGTTATAGAGGTCATGCTTTGATCATGTTTCCTTGACCATGGAGGTTCAAATAAAATACACATACCTATCATCACATTTTCTTATAATAATAGCTTTCAGGCTATCAGTGTGATGGATCCCAATGAAGACCAATATGGTTGGCCTTGTTTCTCACCACTATTCTAGATAGAGGTAGGGTAGGTAGCTATGCTTGGACCATGTCTCATGCAAGAGACTATAGAGAAGGTCCAGCTAATCAGAAAGAGTATATTGGTAGCACAGTCTGGATAAAAGTCTTATTCTAATAGATGCCAGTGAACTCTTGAGTTTGAGGTTGGAGATTGGGTTTTCGTTAAAGTCTCACATAGGTTATGGTATAGATGTATTTGGAATCATGATAATCTATCACAGATATTCGTTGTGCTCTTCGAGGATGTGAAGTAGATTGGACAAGTGGATTACTATTTGGATCTTCCTTAAAGATATAGGTCTCTGCTTGATGTTTTTCATGTATCTTTTCTGCACTGTTACTATCCATTACCTTCAATCATATTTCAACCTAATGATGTATAATAGGATATGGATGCTTCCTTCAAGGGGTATCTGGTGTGTATTGTTAACCGTAGCATGAAGACACTCTAAGGTATGTTTTTCTCTCATGTATGGGTGCTATGGAAGCATGAATGAGTTTAGGATGAGACCAAGGAATGGAATGTTGATATACTTTCTCAATGTCTTGAACTCTTTGCTGAAAATACCTCTTTAACCTTATAAGTCCAACATAAGGATGAATTACATTAAGGATCCAATTTTTTAATGACCCTCTTTTTTAATGAAGATAAAGATCATTATATTTTCATTTTGAATATTTTCATTAATCATGGTAAAGGTATACTATAGACTAGGTAAGGTTTAAGGATCACCTAGGGATTGTATGGATCCTGAGGTTCAAGAAAAGTGGGTTGTAGGATGGGCCTCACGGTTAGGGGAAGCCATGTGACCAAGGATACATGGTTTGTTTAAACTATACTACTGCAAACATGGGAACTTGCAGGCACACACAACTTGTTTGCAACCTTGTGGGATTTGGCACACAGTCACGTGGCCTTCTGAAGATGGAGTGTAGATACATTAATCATAGTTTTCACATGTTTTTTAAACTATGTGCATAAATTATGCACAGTGGGTATTCTTGGGAAAAGTTACCATTTACCCATCTTTAATTAAAAAACCTATTTCAATTTTTTACCTTACCTCTAATGGATATGCAATGTGTTCCTACACCCATAGGTCTTACTCCTTCTATATGGTTGGATCTTATACTTCTGCTTCATCTGGTATTTGATCACTGATCTATCAGAAGTGTTGGATATCCCAAGGTAAGGATAACCTCATGAAACTCTCTTTCTTTAGTTAATATTTCCATCTATTGTGCTATTTGAATACCATCCCATTCACCCTATTCTCTGGGTATTATAATGAAAATCATATATCTTCCAACCTACTTATAATATTGGGTTGATATAAATTGAGGATTCATCTATTACCCTAAGGTAGGTGGTTACATAGTTTCCCATTTTAGTTTTGGTCGTTTCGTATTTGTTCCATCATGCAATTTGTCATCCTTTTCTAAAATTCTAAATTGAGAAGGTACCTTCATGTCTAAATGAACATAGTTCCTTGATATAGGTGAATTGAATATTTTTTAAGGATTTTTACATCACTTGAACTCTTTATGGACACATATTGGTGTAAAACCTTGAAAATGCCCATTTTTTCCAAATGGTCCAAAATCTTAGGAACAAAATTTGACTCATAGCTTGGATTTTGTATGTAATAACCTTTATATAAAGTGTGTTCAATTTAATCCAAGAGACCCCATGGGTGTTTGGCATTTATAGACATGTAATTCTCCTCTTGGGAATTTGATTTGTTGCCTATGTCATCCTCATTGACACTAGAACCTTTAAATTGTAAATGGCCACATCTCATGAATTAAATACCTTGATTGTGGTAAATTAGCTTGGATAGGATGTATTAAATTGGAAAGTTTCATCCTTAAAATGATATGTCCATGACACTTGTACCTTATGAACCAATTTTCCATGCTTAGGAAAATTGGATGAGATGACCTTGGATGGGATGGCTTACTCTATAGTAATTCTTTTCATTAAATGATTTAATGGTAAAATCATGATGGTTACTTCCTTTATAATTATTTTTTTTAAAGGGGATGTTTTCATGGGATGGAATAACCTTACCTATGTTCTTGTTTAATCAAAAGGCATCATATGAAATAATTTTTTATAGTTATATATGAACTTGATTAGTGGATAGTGAACCCATGCCTATGTTCATGCATTGTTAATTGATTAATGTCAAATGTGATGCCTTGAATGACATGAATATGTATGATTGAATACATGAGAGGTTTGTTCTAATGTTTCATGTGGTATATTTATTCAATCCTTGGTTTCATGTGAAAGTATTTAGGACATGACATGAGAGGTAATGACTTGTGGTCATCTTATTAATGTGAACATGCTTATGAAGTATAATGAGATGCATGAGAGGTTTTATTCTATTAGATTTGGTTCTCTAGAATTATCTTATTTTATACTTTATGATAAATTCTATTCATGGATTTGAATATTAATAAATTCCATATCACATCATGATTTTTCTTCTGTATGACATTGAATGTGATAATGTCTTAAGAGTAACTGTTCCACTAAAAGTTCATAGCAGATCCCTACTATGATGAGAACCCAAAAGTGGTATGACACTATTCTTGAATATATGTTCTATAGCTGGATGATATCATTTATGGGACGTAAACTATATAGGCTATCATGGGTGGAGACTCATAGGGCTTTGAGGAACCTTATCATGGTGTACTGACTTAGTAATGTCTAGGATGATATTATGAGAACAAGATCCACCAGTAGGAAATACACATTTAACTATGTCCCTGGAAGTTCCTATCTATAGATGCGTGTATTGGTCCTTAGGCTTTAAGATTATTATTAACGAGTATTATGAGTCAAACACTTAGATGTATTAATGAAATCCATGATGATATATATTTGTGAAAGGGTAAGATATGTTGGGTGCGTCCTATGTAATATTACATTAATGAATAATGAAAGAAAGGATTTATCCCCTTTGTTATTAAATGGAAGATAATATCTCATGCCCTTTTATGGAAATGATATACCCCAAATAAATCAATGTCCATGGTGATCAATGGGAAAGTAATATTTCATGAAAGTCAAAGAAAGATATGTCGAGTATATAGGTTGAAGTCACTGGCATACAACCTGCTCTATTTGAGATATTGTGACAAAGAGACTAAATTACATGGTAAAAATTCATATAAGGTGACATTTCATTGCAGTATTTACTTATTTCACTATGGGTTACTTGGAAAGTTTCTAGACACTAACCTTGGAATTCAGGCTGCTCCACCTAATGCAACTTAGAAAGAGGCCTAGAGGTTCACACACTAAGTGTATCCAGTATCTCAGTAAAATAATATATTTTTTATTATTTAAAAATTTGAATAAATATTATTCTTGGTTGTGTTTTAATAACTATTCATGGATGCCTGATCACATTTATTCTGACTCTAGTTATTTGAGAGAATATATTAAGAGCAGAACATTTAATAAATATTTATTTTCTATTTAGTGAATAATATATATATATATATATATATGTTGGAAAATAATGAAGTTATATTTATTTAATAAATAAATAGACAATATTCATGGTCCAATAAATATGGTGGAGGATTCGTAGACCGAGTTCAAGGGTCTCAAGAGAAATAATAATGTTGAATATTATTTTATTAAATAATATTTAATTATAATTTTCAAGTTAGGTGTATGTTAAGAAATAATAATAATACTATTAATATTTGACATGGTGTTTTTCTAGGAGTAATAAAATAAATAATGGAGCTTGTGAAATTATGTAATATTAACCCTAGTGATATAAATACCGAATTATTATTATTTTCTCATAACCCTTTCCTAGAAAATCGTTGTGCACAATGGATTGGAGAAAAGATCTCAAGCTTAGAGAGTGTATCCCTATCCAAAAATACTCTCAATAATGAGAGGGATACTCCTCCACCGGATGAAGGATAATGATTTGGAAGTGGTTCTCAGGGAGATCAAATGCTGACATCATAAGCGCAAGGATCTTCCATACTAGCACATGAAGGCTCCTTCATCAACATCCTGAGATTTTTGGAGCATGTCTGGATCACTGCTAAAGGAATCTTATGCTTGGATTATACAAATCAATGGTGGAGTACTACAGATCTGTGGCTGGATGCATCAACTAAGAAATAATAACCATGGAGATTGTTGTTATTGTAGTAAACTAATTATAAAAAACTTGTGTTGATCTCCTTTCTCTTTATTCCGAGTTAAAAACCCTTTCTTGTTCTTTGATTCAAATCTATTGATCATGGTGTTCATCATTGCTTGATCTTGGATTAATCATTGATAATGGAAAAAGGAATGTTGGGATCCGTCCCACCTATGCTTCCAATGCGTCTAGAACTTACAAGTGGTATTAGAGTAGACATACCATTTTTTATAATTATTTTGTTTTTTTGGTGTTTTACGCATTCATAATTTATTTTTTTTCCATTAGAGTTTAATTTTTATTTAAATCTCAATTATGAGATCTATTTCTTCCTCTATAATTTCTCATGGATCTAATAGGAACCATTAATTTTATGATTAAAATAAAAATGAGGAACTCATCTGGAGGTGCCTAGGATCCTGGAAATATAACACCAGACTACAAACCGTGTAATCACCATTACACTCTGTGTAGTCATGTTAAATGCATCACGATTGATTCATAAATCAATTTGAGATTTTTAATTTATTAGGGAATTATTTACACCATTAATTCACAGTTTTTTGACCATGATTATTTAGTGAAAGGTTAGCCGGGCAACATGCCTTATATTCCACTAGACACAGTGTGTAGTCCCTTCGGGTTAGGGCCGAGCCATGTATTCCATACATGTCCTACTTGACTGGTGAACATGTATCACAGAGTCATCATAGCATGTGACCCACTAGACATGCTCTGTACTTCAAGATTTCTAAAGTAATCCTCACACAATGAGTCCCTAGATGTGTACTTTATATAGACCATGAAGGGTGTACATGCCATGTAGATTGGATCTAAATGACGTTTACTTTTACTATATTACACAGATTTAAAATTTATTTATTTTACTATGTAAACCTTGAGAAAAGTACTTGAGTTTTTTCATAAATATAGGACACACCATGTGATAGGTTTTAAAATATATAAATTTATAAATTTTTAATTAAGATATACACAATTTTTTAGATTTTCATATCATGTATGAGTTGTATTACAAGTTGTTACTCTGTGTGCATTGAAGCATAACACGTGACTGAAAAATCATGTAATTCATGCAATCATCCATGAAGTTCACATCATGAAAGTAAACAATAAGTTTTGAATTCTATATGTCACAAGAGTGAAATAATTTATGAGTATAATATATATTGGGTAGAATCAGACATGTATTCACCAAGTTTCTTTCAAGGTCCAAGTTATGTACATAGTTAATTTTAAATGAATTTATTTAATTTGTTTGAAATTATAAAAGGATAATAATCTCGAGGAAATTTAGATAAGGATTAAGATAAAATGATTTATTAATTAAATATAATTTTTAATCGATTTAATCGTGATTTATCTTAAATAAGAATGATTATGAATTGAATGCTATTTTTATTAAATGTGTAATTCATTACGTGATAGTGGATGATCTTGAGCTAGACCGGAACTTTGTATGTAATTGGTTTCATTTTAATTTATTATTAAATTAAATTATTTTCCTATGTGAGTTCTCTTCTCAATAATATGTAGGGCCTACGCGCCCGTGGTATCTTTTATATAAACCCCCCTTTACCCCTCACCCGTGTGTGAGTAAAAGCATATATAATGGATGAGGATCCTAAGATAGTGTAGGCGGTTTAGGTTCAGTGCTAATGCGAAACCAATCTAAGGAGATACGAATGTGGATAGATGGAAAGCTGTAAACACAAACATAATTGTTTCAAGGTGTTTCTCCCCCAGGTTAGCGGTTAGCTTATCAACTTCTAGATAAACTAACCCTTAGAAAAAGATCATGATAAAACCATTTATTTTTTTATCAGTTTCAGGGTTATTCATTATGGATGTTTTTTCTCTATCACATAATTAATGAATTATAATGCATACAAGATGGAACTAAAATAAACTGGATTATGTGTAAATATTATCTAAAGACATAGTTAATCACTTAAGTAATCCCACTTAATATAAACAAGAATGTGATAAAGATAATAATTGGAAATTTATACATAAAGGATAAAATACCTCAATAAAATATTAAGTCGGTATGACCGTCCATTACTTCTGTTAGCATTGACCCATAGTTAAAAGTGATTGAACAACCAAAGTTGCGGTTCTTTCAATTATCTGGGAATTATAACATGAGGTTTTGGGTTAAATTGACTTGGTTCACATCAAGGGTTGACTGCCACATAAGGAATTGGTGTAATTGAGAGTCAAAGGTTGAGGAAATCCGATTATAGGATTTCAGGATTAGAGAGTACACTCAACGGATCAAGGAACTATGAGTTAATGCAGTTTGAATTTTCAATTCCTACCTAAAATCTTTCAACATTCTTGACCAACCAAAGTTGGGGTAATGAGAAGGGAAATATGGATCCTTGCCTCTAGAATATCCAAGAAACATGATATTCTAAAGCCAATGTTGGGGGCTATTGGGTTTTAAAAAAAATAATGGGAGACTAATAAATATAATGTTTATTTATTTTTCTAAATTTATTAGATAAAGTAATGAATATTTTCTTATCTAATTCATATATAGGGAATTAAAAATGACATAAAAAATATTTCTGTAATCTATACTCGAGAAGGAAAACATTCTCCCTAAAACAAATTTCGAAGAATGGAAGAGGCATTTACACATAATACTTCATCATGAAAGGAAAATATATGTTCTGGAAGAACCTTTACCAGTTTCTCATGTAAATGAGGAAAGTGATGAAGAGATATCTCTCTATGAGAAACATATGAATAATGCTACATATGTTCATTGATTCATGCTAACATCAATGTCCAATGATCTCTTTAAGAAACACGAGGATATAGATTCAAATAACATGATGTCTCACCTTCGTGATCTCTGTCAAGAAAAGGCGAGACAAGAGAGGTTTGAGATCTCCAATTCTTTGTTTACCACTAATATTTGAGACTCTATACTAGCTGGGCCTCATTTAGTCAAGATTATTGCCTACATTGAACACCTGGACATCTTAGGGATTAGATTCCCAAGTGAGTTATGTACAGATCTCATACTATTATCACTTACCAAGACCTTATCTAGTTTTATTGTGAATTATAATATGAGAAATAATGAGAAGAGTCTATTTGAACTTCTAGCACTAATTTTCCAAGTGGATAAAGACAGAAGGAATGACAAACCCACAATCCTTATGGTGAATAAAAAGAGGGAGGACAAGGAAAAGGGGACCAAGACTAATAAACAGTCTAAATATACTAAGAACCGTACTACCAAGAAGAAGAAGATCCAGATGCATGGTAAAGAAAAGGAAGTAGTATGTTTTGTGTGTGGAAATCTAGGACATTGGAAGAAGAACTGCACCAAAAAGCATGGGGAAGATAAAGTTTCATTCGTTATCAAGTGTAATTTTTCCATATCTACACATTGGGTATTAGGTGCAGCCTGTGGTGCTCACATCTATATCCAAATGTAGGAAGAAAGTAGATTCCAGAAGATTTCCAGAGGAAAGGTGGATATGTGAGCTACCAATGGTGTAAGGCTGGTTGCTCTATCCATTGGTGACTACCAACTTTAATTTCCAATGGGAATGATTTTGGTTTTACAAGATTGTTATTATGTACCTACTATTACAAAAACATAATTTATGTATCTAGTTTAGATAAAGATGTGTTTATTTCCATGTTTGAAAATAAAATTTGTTTCTTTTATAAGGAAAAATATTTTATGGTATGAAACATTTAAATAATGTCATGTATGTATTAAATTATGATTTTTTTTTGGAAATTGATAACAAATCAAGTTCTCAGGGCTCATATAACACCCAATTATGGAATCCCCATCTCATTCATGTAAAAAATAATCATTTGAAAAATCTATGTCAAGATGGTTATTTAGACTCTTCTGAGATAAAACCACATGATAAATGCCAAGATTGTTTAAAAATGAAAATGAACAAACTACCATTTGGTGGCCAGGGTGAAAGGGCTATAAATATTCTAGGATTGGTACACACTGATTTGTGTAGACCATTTCCAGTAGAATCCAGAGTTTGATATTCTTACTTCATAACATTTACTGATGACTTGAGTAGATATGGCTATATCTACTAAATGAGGTATAAGTCTGAGTCCTTTGAGAAATTCAAGGAATTTAAGAATGAATCAGAGAATTATCTTGGTAAGAAGATAAAGAAGATTCTATCAGATCAAGGTGGAGAATATATTAATCCAAAATTCATCGACTTTCTATGGAAGTTTGGGATTCTATCTCAACTCACTTCACCTTATACACCACTATGAAATGGTGTTATTGAAATAAAAAACCATACCTTGTTTGAAATGGTAAGGTCGATGATGAGTCATGTATATATTCCACTATACTTATGGGAATATGCATTAAAACTTGTGGAATACACTTTAAACTGAGAACCAACTAAAGCAAAAAATGGAATTCCATTTGAGCTATAGAATGGAAAGAAACACAATTTATTGCATACATGTGTATGGTGATGTGAGACATTTGTTAAGGATTTATCATGAAACAAACTATCACCTCAGGGCATGAGGTGTATATTTATATGTTATCCCAAGGAAAAAAGGGATACTACCTATAAAAATCCTCAGGAAACAAAGTGACTATCACCAGACAAGATATCTTTCTTGACAGGGAGCACATCCACAAAAAGGATAGTGGGAGAAAGGTTGAATTCAATGAAGTTGATGCTCAATATACAAAAGTGATTGTATAAAAAGAGGTTCAATTGGTCCCCATGGAAGAATTAGTCCCTGAAACACAAGTACTGCATAAGAGTATAAGTGAGGTAAGGGAACCAGAGAGATATGGTTTTCTAGTCACTGAGGATGGTGACTCATTATTGTTGGAAAATAATGAACCTATCTCCTACAAGAAGGCAGTGGAGAGATCATAAGATACAAGATGGATAGAAGCTATGAATTCTAAAATAGTGAAGGACCCCAGGACACCCTGAGAGGGGAGGGGTGAATCAGGGTGACAACTTTTTCTTTTAAAGTGATGGATCTTGTTCCCATGTTGGTAGGAACTTGTTGAACCTGTATGATGAAAAAGATCAGAAAGAAAACATGCACATGCACAGAGAAGACACAACCCTCTTTACTTGGTTCACCACTAAGGGCTACGTCCAAGGAGCATACGCCGACAAGTTGTCGGTCGTACCAAAATTCACTATGCTTCACTAGTTGGAGATTGCAATTGTTCGGGCACAGTCACTCTGTCCCAGGATCACTGCCTTTACAAAGGTTCAGGGATATCTCACTGCTTCCATCGGGTCACTCCCGTTGACTCTCCCTGGTTCACTACCATTGGTGAAGTCACACTCAGTTTATAGATGTGAAGGTCTCTTCAATTTATAGACATGAAGTTTATTGTCTCCTGTTCAGCATGAGACATTGCTTGCATCAAAGTCTTGAGTTAATGCTCTGTTAAAGTCCAAATTCCAACCACTGATGAAAACCCCCTTTTCCCTTGTCCACTAGGCAAACAACCTTTGGAAAAGGTCTTCACAAAGTACCCTACTTCGCAAGGCTCCCAATTTTGCAAAGCTCAAACAAGCCTTCGCAGAGTCCCTGCCTTTTCGCGAAGCTCAATCGCGAAGCACACTCGCGATGATCCAGCCTTTGCAATGATTGGCTATCGCGGAGCTCCTACCTCTTTGCAAAGATCACCAAGCCAACGTGGGGCGCACGACTTTCGCGGAGCTAGAATAGCCGCCGCAAAGCTGCTCTTTCGTGAAGCACACTGCCTTCGTGAGAGACCTTTGCGAAACAAGAGTAAAGGATTTACTCTGAAATTCTGTCTACTTCTCTTGAGGGGGTCGGCCTCTATTTATAGGAGATTCCACCGACCCTCAAACTTTCCGCGCGAAGTCAATGCCACGTCATCTCAAATCGCGAAGCTCCGAAGTCTCCACCGAAATTCTGTCCAAATCGCGAAGTACCTCTGAAATTTTCGGATCGCGGAGCTCGTCGTAATCTTGGAGTATCACCATCATCATTCCTTCACGCCTTTGCCGCGAAGATCCCTCGTAATTCCCTTTACCGCCGCGATGCGCTTCAACTCCGTCGTTCGCGATGCTTTGATGTAATCGTGAAGCCTCACCGCCTCCATTTTTCTCGTCTTCGCGATTTCCAAACCATTCATCCTTTCTTCTCAAAATTCATGCCTTTTCAATATTTAATTATTATCTTCACGGAAATCCACTTTTTGCGATGCTCAGCAACTTCCAGATTTTGGACCCCAAGAATTTGGCAAACACAGGGAAACGACGCCACCTTCAATACTGTTGTCTGCTTGAACGGTATGATCTCTTTGCTATTACACGATCCAAACATCCATTGCTGATAGACAACAAACAAAAACTATACTCCAAATCATGCATAGAAGACCATGGTTCCAACAATCTCCCCCTTTGGGTTTGTTGGCAAGCAGAAAATAAATTCAATAGATCTCCATCTATGTGAAAACCAAAAACATAGGAATCAACTCAGCCAACACTCTAAGTCTACGTGAGCAATGCTCGGTGTAGAAAACAAGAGAGGAGGCTTGAATTGGGTTCCACTGTTTTCCTTCCCATTGTTCTCATCACATAAGTTTCCTGAATTTATTCCTTTCTCATTTCTCCCCCATTGACAATAAATCCAAAGACCAGTAAATTAAATTTTTCACTTTCATCTCAAACCATACTCCCCCTGGATAGTATCTTCCCCATAAACCTGCATCACATCCATAAACAGATTAAAACATTTATAAAAAATGGGGAGAGGGGAATTCCATATCCTCCTTATGCACTGGGAGGTGGCCGAACACCGAGGTTCAACCGATGCTTCTCAAACACAGCCGCTGACAGTGGCTTTGTCAGGATATCAGCCACTTGCTCATCTGTTCCCACATGATCTAATCTAATCACGCTTTGCTCAACTTTCTCTTTGATAAATTGATACCTGATTTCAATGTGTTTTATACGAGAATGATGAAAAGGATTCTTCGTAAGATCAATTGCACTCTTATTGTCACAGTAAATCACCATTGGTTGCTTCACCTCATCGCCGATATCAGTTAATTGCTGCTTCATCCATAGCAGCTGTGTGCATGCCTTTGTGGCAGAGATATACTCAGCTTCAGCAGTACTAAGAGAAGTACTTTCTTGTTTCTTGCTCAACCAGCCAACACATTTATTCCCAATATAGAAATCTCCACCACTAGTGGACTTTCTGTCTACTACATCACCAGCCCATTCAGCATCAGAAAACGCTGATAATTCACTGTCCCCGCCTACAACAAAAAATACCCCAAAGTTATGTGTACCTTGAATGTACCTCATGATTATTTTTACTGCTGCCATATGTTCCTCCTTTGGATTACTCTGAAAGCGGGCCGCAAGGCATGTTGTAAAGACAATATCTGGCCTTGTCACTGTCAGGTATAGTAGGCTTCCAATGATCCTCCTGTACATGGTGGGATTAATAGAGTTCCCATCCTCATGCTTTCCAAGTTTAGTTCCAACTTCAATCGGAGTTGACATTGGTTTGGAGTCTTTTATATTGAACTTCTTCAGCAGCTATCTTGCATATTTTTCCTGAGAAATTAAGGTGTATTCCTTATTTTAAATCACTTGCAGCCCCAATAAATATGTGAGCTCTCCAATCATAGACATTTCAAATTCTGATTTCATGTGGTTGGCAAATTCATCCACTGATTTTTACCTGTTGCCACCAAATATGATATCATCAATGTAGACAAGAACCATGAATTGATCTTTTGGAGAATTCTTTACATAGAGATTGTGATCAACTCCTACTATTTTGAATTCCAACTTCTTGAGATATGAATCTAGTCGTGAGTACCATGACCGTGGTGCCTGCTTCAAACCATATAGAGCATTCTTCAGTTTGCAGACCTTTGTTTCATCAGTACCCAAAACAAGGCCCACTAGTTGTTCATTGTAGACTTATTCTTCGAGTACACCATTCAAGAATGCTGTCTTGACATCCATTTGATAAACTTTATATCCTCTTTGGAGTGCCATGTCAAGGAAAATCCCGATTGACTCCAGTCTAGCCACTGGAGAAAAGGTTTCTTCAACATCAATACCTTCAATCTGGGATTATCCTTTTCATACCAGTCGTGCCTTGTTTCTGATGACACTTCCATGATCATCAAACTTATTTTTGAAGACCCATTTGGTACCAATCACATTGTGACCTTTGGGTATCTGGACAAGATCCCATGTCTGATTCTTGTCAATCTGATTTAATTCATCATTCATGGATTTCACCCAAGATTTATCTTTTGTAGCTTCTTCGAATGAGGATGGCTCTACAACTGATAGAAATTCATATTGCGTGGTATTCCTCATCCTTCTTGTTTGAGTGGGTGCACTCCTGTCCCCAATTATGTTGGATGGATCAATCTCAGCTCTTCGATTTCTCCTACGAGGTTCAGTAGTATTCTCTTCAGCCATAGTTTCTTCTTCAGGCTCTTCTTCTGAGTAAACATCATAATGTGACTGCTGAGTGTTTTGAACATCTTTCTCTATTTCTGCATTTGTATTTTCTTCACATTCACATTCTTCCTGACTTTCTATCACATCAGCATATGACGTCCTTGAAGCATTTTTGGTTTTCTCTTCAATTATCTTAACATCACTGCTTTCCACAATCCTTCCCAAATGCTTGTTGAAGCATTTGTAGGCTTTGATGTTCATTGAGTAACCGAGGAAAATTCCTTCATCTGCATTGTCACCATATTTCCCTTGATTTCCTTCTTTGTTCCTGATAAAGAATTTACTTCCAAAAACACGAAAGTATTTTATAGAAGGATTCTGTCTGTGCCACAATTCATATGGTGTCTTCGTCTCACCCATATCAAGTCTATTTCGATTCTGAATGTACACTGCAGCTTGAACAGCCTCTTTCCAGTAATGTTGTGGAATACGACTCTCAATCAGCATAGTTCGTGTCACATTGTTCACCTGTCGATTCCTATGTTCAACAACTCCATTTTGTTGTGGAGTTCTCACAGCAGCTACCTCATGCTGTATCCCATGATTCTCCAGATAATTCTCAAATTCAATGGACTTGTATTCTCCTCCATTGTCAGATCGCAACACTTTGATTGTTCATCCAGTATCATTCTCGGCGATTCACCGATATGTTTTCATGTAGCCAAGGACTTGTCGTTTCCTGTGAATGACCATCACACATGCCATTATACTGTAATCATCTATGAAAAGGACAAAGTACCTTTCTCCATGAGTTCAGGAAACATTTATTGGCCCACAAACATCTGTATGAATCAGATCATTAAGGTGAGACACCCTTTTCTTAATTTGGCCGATGTGAACTGCAGACTAGCTTCCCACGAATACAAGCATCACAAGATTTTGCACGCTCATGCTTTAGGTTGGGAATGTCCATGACAATTTTCAATTTCGATATTTTCTCCATGTCTTGTTGATTAATGTGTCACAGTCTTCGATGCCACAAACTGTTTTCTTCTTCAACAGTCATGTAACATACATTTTCTTCACTATCATCCTAATACATGTTGCCTTCTGTTCTGCATCCCTTCATAAGTGAATTGCCAGTCTTTCCCTTGATAGTGCAACCTTTCTGAATAAACGTAACTATAAGTATTGATTCACAGAGTTGACTCACGCTTAGGAGATTATGACATAGGCCATCTACGTAAAGGACTTCAATCTTCTTTAGTTCTCCATTAGCTAATTCAGTACTTCCAATCCCTTTGATTTTCAGAGCCCCATCATTACCAAATATTAATGTACCATCGACATTCCTTATGATATTCGTTAGTAGGCCGACATTACCTATCATATGAGATGAACAACCGCTATCTAGAATCTAGGTACTATTGTTCTTTGTAGATTTTAGGTCCACCTCTGAAAGGTTGGATTTCTCAATCTTCTTCCTTTCCTTCCATGAGACATTAGATCGAGTATGAAAAACTGATGTCCTTTCAATTATCTCTTCCGCATACCCAGGTTCTTCATAGTTAAAGTCTTCTTTGAGAGGTGAAAACCTGTTTGAAAGAGCAACACTATCTTAATAATGAGACTTGACTTGTCTTGAACTTAGGTATGAGGTGTCCATGTCCCTTCTCTGCCTTCAATTAGCGGCCTTATGACCAAATTTAGAACAAAAAAAACAATATCCATAGAAATTATTTCTTCTATAAGAATTAGGATATGAAATTGTTCTCCTTTGTTGAGCTTCTATATCTTCTCCATTCAGATAGCTTCTTGCCTCTTCACAATATGACATGGTATGGCCCAGATAGCCATAAAAATGACACTTCATGAGAGGAAATGTCTTCTCACTTGAATTTCTCCTCAGACCTTATTCCTTGGGAGAATTGTAAGACTGTCTATCATTTCTGAATGTTTGAGGATAATTTTTAGGTCTCCTTTGACTTTGGATTGAGGGTTCCTTTTTCGCCACTCTAGGCAATGTTTCAACATGTTCAAATTTTACCTTATCTTTCTTTTGGATCTTTTCACTTCCAGTAGTTGATGTATCATCCTCACACCAATTACACTCTTTCCCATGCAAGCGGGTATTTGATCACTCAAGATTTTTCCAACCCCATATGAACCACACTTGGCTCTTGCTAGTAATTCTGAATCTGAGAATCTTCCAAACTGTATTTTATTCCTCGATTCTTTTGGAACTGATTCAGTCTCCAGTTTACTCCTTAGAGTAACTACTTCCTCCTCAATACCATCAGTAGTCTTGGATTTTTCATCCAGTATGGAGGTGAGGTCATTGATGAACTTTTCCTGCTCTTCAATTCTCAGCTTTAGATCTACTACATCATCATTACTTTCAATTATTTTAGACTGTACCTTCAAAAATTCTTCCAGTCATTCAATTTCAGCTTCAAGTTGATCAACGTATTCAGTTGATTCTTCTACAATTGATTTCCACTTATTGCAGGTCTTACATTTAATCTTGATATTACTAACCGCATCCTTAAGTTGCATCTCAGGATCTACACAACTTCTCAGTTGTTTTTCTCCATCAGTATCTTCTGGCTTTTCAACAGTGGCCATCATAGAAGCATGGTTCCCAGTTTTGAATTCCGGTTCTTCTTCATCACAGAATTCATTATCATCTTTTTCCTTTTCACATACAAAACTCTTCCTTTGCATTTTCTTACCAGATTTGAAGTCTCCTTTTTGAAGAACGTTCTCTAAGGCTTCTTGAAGTTTTCATCCTCACTATCTTCACCATTGATCGTTTTTAAGCACTAAGAGGCAATGTGACCAACTTTTCCACAACGGAAACACGCGAGAGGTGACATCCCTTTGAATTTCCCTTTCCCCTTATGGAACTTCTTTTCAATGAGAGAAAGAATTTCTTTTTCTTCGCCATCTTCACCACTACTATCCTTTGATATTTTCAGTTTATTCATGGCCTTGAATGCCATTTCCTTTCTCACCCGAGTCATAGCATCTTCTGGTTTGACTCTCATTTCATATGCTACCAAGCTGCTCAGAAGATCATCTAGAGAAAATTTTGAAAGATCTCTTTCCTCAAGGGCTGACACCTTTTCATTATACATAGGTGGAAGTCTTCTCAATATTTTTTTAGAATATCAATGTCTTTTATTTCTTCACCTAGACCCCAAATTGCTCCAACCACTTCAGTAATTAGATTGAAGAAAGAGTCTGCATTCTCATCTAGATGCATCTTCAGATCATCAAACCGATTGTGCATCACTTGTAGTTTCGCCTCCTTCACTTTGGTATCACCTTCATAAATATTCTCAAGTTTATCCCACATGGATTTTGCTGAGGTTCAATTCATCACCTTTAGGTAGATCTGATCAGAAAGGGCTGCAGTGAGTGCATTCTGTGCTTTAGCATCTGCATCAAGAAGTTTCCTGTCTGTTTCAGTCATAGCTAGGCCTGTTGGATCAGTGACTTGTATTCCATGCATAGTAGAAAATAGAACTTCCATTCCAAGAGATCTTAGATGAGATCTCATTCTGTTCTTCCAGATCTAGGAATTTCTTCCATCGAAGGGAGGGACTCCCCTAACATTGACCGCGTTTTCCATGATGAAAAAAGGTCAGATTCAACACTAGCAGCCTCGCTCTGATACCACTTGAAGGACCTCGGGACACCCTGAGATGGGAGGGGTGAATCAGGGTGACAACTTTTTATTTTAAAGTGATGGATCTTGTTCCCACATTGGTAGGAACTTGTTGAACCTGTATGATGAAAAAGATCAGAAAGAAAACATGCACATGCAAAGAGAAGGCACAACCCTTTTTACTTGGTTAACCACTAAGGGCTATGTCCAAGGAGCATACGCCAACAAGTTGTCGGTCATACCGAAATCCACTATGCTTCACTAGCTGGAGATTATAATTGTTCGGGCACTGTCACTCTATCCCAGGACCACTTCCTTTACAAAGGTTCAGGGATAGCTCATTGCTTCCCTCGGGTCACTCCCGTTGACTCCCCCTGGTTCAGTACCATTGGTGAAGTCACACTCAGTTTATAGACGTGAAGGTCTCTTCAATTGATATAAATAAAGTTTATTGTCTCCTTTTCAGCATGAGACATTGCTTGCATCAGAGTCATGAGTTAATGCTCTATTAAAGTCCAAATTCCAACCACTGATGAAAACCCCCTTTTCCCTTGTCCACTGGGAAAACAACATTTGGAAAAGGACTTCACAAAGTACCCTACTTCGCAAGGCTCCCAATTTTGCAAAGCTCAAACAAGCCTTCGCAGTGTCCCTTCCTTTTCGCGAAGCTCAATCGCGAAGCACTATCGCGATGCTACAGCCTTCGCAATGCTTGGCTGTCACGGAGCTCCTGCCTCTTTGCGAATCCCACTGAGCCAACGCGGTGCGCATGACTTTTGCGGAGCTAGAATAGCCACCGCGAAGCTGCTCTTTCACGAAGCACACTGCCTTCGCGAGAGACCTTTGCGAAACGAGAGAAAAGGATTTAATCTAAAATTCTCTCTACTTCTCTTGAGGGGGTTGGCCTCTATTTATAGGCTATTCCACCGACCCTCGAACTTTCTGCGTGAAGTCAATGCCACGTCATCTCAAATTGTGAAGCTCCGAAGTTTCCGCCAGAATTCTGTCCAAATCGCAAAGCACGTCGGCAATTTTCGGATCGTGGATCTTGTCATAATCGCGGAGTATCACCATCATCATTCCTTCGCGCCTTCGCCGCGAAGCTCCCTCGCAATGCCCTTTACCACCGCGATGCGCTTCAACTCCGTCATTTGTGATGCTTTGACGTAATCGCGAAGCCTCACCGCCTCCATTTTTCTCGTCTTCGCGATTTCCAAACCATGCATCCTTTCTTCGCGAAATTCATTCCTTTGACATATTTAATTATTATCTTCATGGAAATCCACTTTTCGCGATGCTCAGTAACTTCTAGATTTTGGACACCAAAAATTTGGCAAACACAGGGAAACGACGCCACCTTCAATACTGTTGTCTGCTTGAACGGTATGATCTCTTTGCTGGTACACGATCCAAACTTCCATTGATGATAGACAACAAACACAAACCATACTCCAAATCATGCATAGAAGACCATGGTTCCAACAAATAGATTCCATGTATTATTATTAATTTTGTATTCTGGTCGATGTGCTTGTTGATGTACAGCCTGTTGGGTGTAAATGGGTATTCAATAGAAAACTAGAAATGGAAGGTAAATAAAATACCTATAAAGAAAGGATAGTGGCTAAAGGTTTTAATCATCATCAAGGTATTGAATATGATGAAAAATTTTCACTAGTTTCCATGTTTAAATAAATGAGAATAATACATTCCATAGTAGCTTACCATGACTATGAGATTAGGTAGATGGATGTCAAAATGTATTCCTTAATAAGAACCATTAGGAAGATGTCTATATAAAACAACCAGAAGGTTTTGTGACACCAGGTGATGCCAAAAGGGTTTTAAAGTTGTAGATATCCATTTATGGATGGAATAAAGAATCCAGGTCATGGAATATTCAATTTGATGAATCCATAAGAGAATTTGTTTTCATTAAGAATGAATGTGAGCCATTTATTTACAAAAGGTTTAATGGGAATGAAATAGTTATCATAGTAGTGTATGTTGATGAAATATTAATTATTGGAAATGACATAAAAGCCATTCTATTATTTAAGGACTCATTAAACAACTATTTTTCATTAAGGACTTATGCAAAGTAGCTTACTTTCTATGGATCAAGATCATTCGTGATAGATCTAAGAGTCTACTTAGACTAAGTCAAAGTACATATATTGAATAGATACTAAAGATATTTAGTATGGAACAATTCAATATGGGATTGGTTCTAGTTTCACATCGTTTAAATCTTTCTAAGAAAATGTGTCCCTAGAAAAAACAAGAGAAAGATAGATTTATTAAGATCCTATACACTTTAGCTATAGGATAAATCATGTATGCCATGTTTTGTACTAGACTTGATGTTTTATATACAATGAGAATGGTAGGAAGATATCAATAAGATCCCAGAGAATAACATTAGGCCACAGCTAAGACTATCCTTAAGTATCTAAGAAGAACTAAGGATATGTTCCTGATGTATGGAGGAGATGAGGATCTTTTCATCAGAGGGAATGCTGATGTTAGTTTTCAAATAGATCAGAATGATCAGAAGTTGCAATTAGGATATGTTTTCTACATCAATAGAGGAGCTGTGAGCTGGAAGTGTTCAAAGAAGCTATTTATATTTGATTATACAATAGATTCTGATTATATAGAGGCTTATAATGTATTCAAGGAAGCTGTATAGATTTAGAACATTGTCCTGGAGCTTGAAGTGAATCCTTGCAGTAAAGACCCTATCACATTGTATTGTGATAATACTGTAGTAGTGGATCTTTCAAAAGATCCAAGGTCACATCAATAGAAATAGAACATACTTCAGAAGTAACACATATTGAGGGATTTTTATCATAGGGATGAAGTTGCATTGAGTAGAGTACCCACAAAAGAGAACATGGAAGACCCCTTAACAACTAAATGTCTATATCATTAGAAGCATGAATATAATGTGAGATCTAGCAGACTACAGGTTGTTAGCAGTTGGCACTAGTGAAAGTGGGTGTCTGTTGAGTTGGTGCCCTAAAACAAACTTATTTTTTACTTTTTGATAACTTTTATTCATGTTTTTGAATATTAATAAATTCCTAATCACATCACGATTGTTCTTCTATGTGACATTGAATTTGATAATTTCCTAGGAGTAACTATCAAACTAAAAGGATAGAGTATATCCCTGATATGATGTGAACTCAAAAGCACTATGAAAGTATTCTTGAATATATTTTATATATCTGAATGATATCATTTGAGGGGTACAAATGATACAGGATATCATGGGTGGAGACTCATATGACTTTGAGGAACCTTCTCATGGTGTACACCCTTGGTAATGTCCAAGAAGATATTGTGAGAACAAGACCCGCTAGTAGAAAATATACCTTTATATATGTTGTTGTCTGTTCCTATATTCAGATGTAAATATTGGTCCTTAGACTATAAGATTATTATTAATGAGTATTGTGAGTCACACACTTAAATGTATTGACAAAAAATTGTGACAACAGATGTTCACGGAGAGGTAGGATATGTTGGGTGTGTAATGAGTAATACTGTATTAATGAATAATAGGAAAAGGACTTATCCATTATGTTCTTAAATGGAAGATAATATCTCAGGACCGTTGATAGTAATGATATAGCCTAAATAAATCCATGACCATGGTGATCAATAAGCAAGTTCTATTTCTGTAAAGTCAAAGAAAGAGATATCGAGAATATAGGTTTATGTAACTAACATGAAACCTGCTCGATTTGAGATATTTTTATAAAGGTGTTACATTACATGGTAAAATTGTGTATGATGCGACATGTAGTGGCGACATTAACTTCTTTCCCTATGGGTGTCTTTCCATGTTGCTTGATACTAACCATGTAATTTAGGTTGTTATGCCTCATGCCACTGAGAATGAGGCCTAGAGGGTCACACACTATGTGTATCCAGTATCATAGATAAATAATATATTATTTATTATTTAATAAATTTCATAAATATTATTCTCGATTTATGTTTAATAATTGTTCAAGGATGCCTGAACACATTTATTCCGACACTAGTTATTCAAGAGAATATATTGTGTGTAGAATATTTAATAAATATTTATTTTCTATTCAGTGAATATAATATTTATATATTTATTGGAAAATAATGTAGTGATATTTATTTAATAAATAAACAGACATTATTTAAGGTCTAATAAATATGCCGGAGGATTGGTGGACCGAGTTCAAGAGTCTAGTGAGAAATAATAATGTTGAATATTATTTTATAAAATAATATTTAATTACAATTCGCAAGTTAGGAATGTGTCAAGAAATAATAATAATACTATTATTATGTGATATGGGGTTTTCCTAGGATTTATAAAATAAATAAGGGCACTTGGGAAATTATGTTATTTTAACCCTAGCAATATAAATACCCAATTGTGATTATTTTCTCATAACCCTAGCCAAGAAAATTGTTGACCGCAATGGATTGGAGAAAATATTGCAAGCCTAGAGAGTCCACCCCTCTTCAAGAATGCTCTTAAGAATGAGAGTGATCCTTCTGCTTGGATCAAGGAGAATTATTTAGAAACAGTTCTCAAAGAGATCGAAGGTGGACATCACAAGAGAAATGATCTCCCATGCTAGCAACCGAAGACTCTTTCAACGACGTACAAAGATTCATGGACACATGTGTATGACCACTAGAGGAATTATATGGTTTTATTCTATAATGAAATGATGGTGCACTGCAGATCTATGGTTGGACACATCAATGAAAAAAGAATAACCTTGGAGGTAGTTCTTATTTAATTAAATTAATTATAAAAAACATGTGTTGATCTCCTATCTCTTGGTTTTGGGTTAATATCCCTTTCTTGTTCTTTGATTAAAATTCATTGATCATGACATTCATCGTCGATTTATCTCAGATTAAACATTGATAATAGAAAAATGGAAAGTTGGGGACCATCCCTCCCATGCTTCCACTGCGCCCAGAACCTACAAATGCCACATGTATTATATTTATGATAAATCATTATGAAATATAGGTTGTGGAGCCAAGGAACCATGAGAGTCCTTGGGAGGGGAGACTATGGGAGCTTCCTAGATGGAGTTAGGGGATAGACTATGAGATCTCCCATGGTGATGGATTCCTTTGGGTATATACTAGTCCTTCCAGTAGCTGGAGATAAGGGATAGACAGTGAGACCTCCCTTGGTGATGGATGATAGTGGGTACATCCTAGTCTTTCTAGTACTTGCATGCCAAGAGACTGTGTGGGTTCTTGTATTTGTGTTAGGGGATAGATCTTATGTGCTTCTCCTAATATTAGAAGGTGGTGGTACATCCCAATACTTCCCAACATAAACTTATATATATATATATACATAACGTGACATGGTCAGTCATACCCGCCTTGGGATGAAGCATGTAGACCCACCTGGTATCTTTTAAGAACCTGAGCAGGAGGTTGTTTACTTTTTTAGTGTTGTTTTACTTTAAATTTATTATTTACACACTATTTACTTATGATAACCTACTCAAATTACACATAGACACCATTGGTGGTTTCCTATAGAGATTTTATCTCACACCCTAATCAGGCCGCCCCTGGCACCTAAGAATATTATGTTGCCACAGGAACTAGAAAGGGTAAATCCACAAGTACAGGTTGTTGAATTGTACTTATTATCTGGAGATTAAGAGGCAAGGATCAGAATTAGGGTCGAGATAATCATGGAGCTATTTTTACCCTTTTTTTCTTTTGTACTATTGTGTTCCATTATCGTATCTTTTTATTCATTTCTACATTATCAGCATGCTAGGAATTATTGTTTCAGATAATGCTTATGAGGATTTTTGTTATTTTATTCAGTAATTCATTCCTCCATTGTAGTCTATTTATGTTTAATATGTTTACTGCATCTATATATTGTATTTCTCTTCTGATATTATTTACTATTTGTTGTATCCATTATGTTACTCTGAAATGGGGGTATAGTCTCCCTTATATACTGCCTATAAAACCATTCTTCTAGCCGGCAACCCCTAGAATTTGGGGAGACACAGTAGGGGTTATGTGGCAAACTAGACATGGGGCATGGGTTAAGTTGAATCCTAGTATGAGACATCACATAAATTATATTTACTGAAAAACGAAAAAGTTTTTATCATGGTGATATAATTTTTCTAAAGATAATTAAATCCATAAATGATGGGAAATTAGATTACATCATATATGAAAATTATATTCTAAAATTTGTATTGAGGTTATGTTTTATAACTATAATAAAGGGTAAAATATAATTTTTATATGATTTTTATAGCTTAAATTTCTCGATAGACCATGGTAACACCATTATTTATAGATATTTGAAGATCCATTTCTGGTTGGATAATATGAAGTAAAAAATTACAAATCATGTGACCATATGTTTAATTTTTCAATAAGTTAAGTATGAGATATAACACCCTAGAGGGGTCATTAACCACCTCTCATTTCTATGTTTAAAAGGGATAAAATTACTTTGATGTTTGTCACTTGAAAACTAAAGAATACAAGAATGAGTGATGCGATATAGGTTATTATTGGTCTCCTTACCAAATTTACATAATTACACAATATAAAAGTATATTACCTCTTGATAACCTCCCAAAAATCTATAATAATGAAGATGAATGACTTCATGGTGTACCTTTTTTAGTTGTGTATGATCACGATCCTTGATGTACATTTAAATTATAGAAAATTCATTATAAGTATATTGATAATAAGCATAATTTCAAAACCTCCTATAAGTATGAAAATGATGGGATTTTATAAAGTATTATTGAAAACTTTATAAAACATATTGGGTCATGATAACATGAATTTCAAGGTATGTGGGATCATTATTTAGCTATGGTAGTGTTTTATTATAAAAATATCTTCCATTCAAGTATTCGAATAGCTCCATATGAAGTATTATATGGAAAGTGATGTTTCACTCAAACTTGTTTGGATGATGTTTTTGAAATAATTCTTTTTGGACCACATAATGTTTAAATGGAAAAAATAAAGATAATTACTACTCAGACTCACATTAGAACAACTAAAAGTATAAAAAATATTTATGCTGATAATTGTAGGAAAGATTTGGAATTTTAAGTGGGAGATCATGTTTTATTATATATACCTTCATGGAATGGTGTTATAAGATTTATTATGAAAACAAATATAATCCCCAGATACATCGTGGTTTTGGAAAATATGGAATGAATTGGAGTTGTGGATTACTTATGGGAAATACCACTAAGCCTCTATAAATTAAGTGATGTGTTCCATATCTATTTGTTAAGAAATTATATTGCAGACCCAATGAATTTACTCAAATCTAAAGAATTAGAAATTGAATGAGAGATATATATAATTAATATCCTATCTATATTCTTATTTTTAGAGAGAAATTACTGAGCAATCAGATGACTTGACTTGTACGGTTACTTTAGAAAAATTATAAAATATAGGACGCAATATAGGAACTTGATGATATTATGAAGAAGAACCACTATCATTTTATTATAATGTAATATCTATGATAATTTCAAGGATGAAGTTTTTGAATGAGGTAATAATGTAATATCTCCAGAATTTAACATAATACTATATTCGATATCATATATAAAATGCAACCACAAGCATATGTGAACCATTACAAATTATTTTTTAAATATCATCATTATAACATAGAAATTTAATTTGTTGGTATGAGTTGGATTAAAAATATTATGAAATATATATTAATTTCATGATTAATCAAAATTAATTTATTAATTATTAGAAAATAATCATTAAAATTATAGTAGAGTCATTTTTTCATCAAAAATATATTTTCTTGAAAAATTAATTTTACTGATTTTTGTGAGAAAATTATATTAATAATTTTTCCAGTTTCATAAAAAGTATTTCAAAAGATGAAAATAATTTTTTAAATAATCATATAAAAATTAAAATAAAGGTAATTTTTTCAATTTATTTGAAATGATTGATTTTCTAGTGAATAGTAGAAAATGCTTCTTTTTATTGAAAATGTTGTTTTTATTCAATCATGTATGAGGTTCCGTTTTTTATAAAATGGTTTGAAATTAAAATTAGATAAATTATATTAAAAATAATATTTTATAGTTTATTGGAAGGAATTTTATTATTGAATTCATTATAAAAACATTTTTATTCATAAAAGAGAATTTTCTTAGAAAAACATGCATTTTGTGTTTAAATATTAAATGAATTATTCTACCTCTAGGGATTGAATAATGAAAAATGGATAATTGTTTTTTGAATCATGAGGTCCAAAATTTATAAATTGTTACCTTTTACCTTTGATCATTGTAATAGAAATCATAGTAAATAATTACCATGATGGTACGAGTAAATTGGGTAATTTATGTTAAAAGTAATATGATAAAGAATAAAAGAAACCTTAAAACTTGCCTTAATTTTATTCTATGAGTATATATAATATATTAAAATCCAAATTCTTCATATATTACCTTCATTTCCATTATTCCAGGATTCTGACCATTATTATATTTAAGTGAGACATAAGGAAAAAATGTCACTTTTCTTCTTTAGATATATATAATATATTATGATATGTATAAATACAAAAATAAATTAATTATAAATATTCATTTGAAATATAAACGATTAATTTTTGTTATGGAAATCAATTTATAATTTTTAGTGATGATATAATTACATTAAATTCTTGTGCAATGGTGAGAGAACATTTATTTAATTGATAGAAAAATAAAATAAATGAATTTAAAATGATAAAAAATAAAATAATTTAAAATACTTTTTACATTCCATTAATTTTTTAGATAATTACTTTTTATTAATGTTTAAAAGTATTATATTTAATATAACTCTTTTTCTTAATGTATTTAATGTCAAATTAAATGAGAACTATTAAAAATGTTATTAATGATATTTTATAAAAAATAATATTTTATTATATGATTTGAAATTCATAAAAATATTATATTTAAAAAAAATGGGATACTGTTTTTAAAATCACCCATGGTCTATTTATGGTTCTTTTTTCATGTTATGGTTATACTATTAACCGTTTAAGGGTAGAAAACCCCAATATTACGTTAATTGTTGAAAGGGTTAATAGTGGATTAAAACTAAACTATAATGGTTAAAAAAATACCTATAACTTGAAAAAACATTATTTTATAAAATTATTTTGACTTAATATCATACTATATTATAATTATATGAATTGTTATCTATTTGGGAATGAAACATAATTTATATTAACATAATTATTTAAGAAATTAGAATAATGACCCTCCACCTATTATAAAAGGACACCTCTCATTTATTTTATTTAAACCATGTTAAGAATTATATCCTAACAATATTATTACCATTAATATTATTAAAACCCTTATACATGTTTAATATGTTTTATACCATCTAAATTACCAAAACTTGGTCCCTTAGGAAGAGATCTGAAGGATATCTACTGAAAAATAGGTAATCATATTTACCAAATATTTCAAGTATATTTCATCTTCTACTTCCTATAAATGTGTTTTACCAATAATAAAATAATTAATATAATATCAAAAATATGATGAGGTGTTATTATTGTAATGGTAAAACTATATTCCATACAATTTCCATCCTAATAAAATAAAAAATATCGCTCGTGCCTATGTACACCTTATCATCTCCGCATAGCGATGTAATTTTATTTTCATCAAGAATTTACATGGATGGTTATAATGAGGGAAATAATTATTATATATGATATTTATGACATAAATTTATTTTTTAACTATAATATCATATATAGCCTCTTAGATTCCTATAAATTAGAAGACGATAATGTCACTTGTGCGTACATGTGGACTACCTTGTCCATGAAGCGATGTGATCCATTTTTTATTTAAAATTTATTTGGAAGTTAATAAGGTTGGATTGTATGGATATATATGATAAATATGATCTAAAAATTATTCTATAAATATTCATTATTATACACCTTTCATTCGTTCCATCATTTGAAAAGTGAAAAAATCATTCATGCATACGTACGACCAACCGTCTCCATGAATAATGTAATTAATTTATATATATATATATATATATATTATATGTATGAATATGAATATATATATTTATTATAAATAATATTTACACCATGGATAATATTCTGGAAATTATAGAATAAATTTCATAACTACCGAATCAAAACATACATTAAAAATGAACCAATCAACACCTGAAATAATGATAGTAAAAAAATATTGTTAACAAAAAGAGACATAATGTTATAAATGTATCACATATAATATTATATATATTTATATGGTTATTATATTCAAATATAATAAAATAAATTTACTATATATAGATTTAATAATTTTCAACTAAAGAGAAACGTAAGGTAAGGGATTTCATCTCAATTTCCATTCTATTGAGACATATTTTGTAATATGAACCTATTTACTATTATGTGGTGTTTATAATACAATATTGAGGTATTTAAAATGTATATATACATATTAATAATTATTAATGATTCAATTAAATATACTCTATCAAGAGGAATATTTAAAAGAAAATTATATCTTATTTATCTTCATGATCGGGTATATATTTCTTCTATTTCTATTTTTTTAGGATTGTTTTTTGAAAAACCTATCAATTAAATTTTTTTTATAGAATATATATTTATGTTATCCTCCAATATTAATTTTTTTAAATGAATATTTATAATGATTTCGCAAAATGGATTATTTTGAACTTTCTTCTAAAAAAGATAAAGAAATGTTTTTAACGTATACGACATTAACAACCATTCCGCCGTCATAGCCATTTTATGCCCTTTAGATTTTCAACAAGTTTATAATGATTTATAAAGGAAATATATTTATCAAAATGAACATTAAATTTTTTTTATTATCATTTATTATTTAAAATAATTTATTTTATTATAAAATAAGTTTTTTAATGGTCATATCTCTTCAATTGATTAATTTTTGAACATTAACATTCCATTAAAATTTTCACATTCATATGATAAATGGAAATTACTTTAATAATATATATATATATTACCATGGATATGTATATTTCATAAATAATATATCATTTCATTATATTGTGTTTTAATATGAATTTTTTCTAATTGACTTGCGTATCAGGATTAATCCATATTCATTACTCAATTTGGATATTTGTTGATAACACATATTATTTATGAATTGAATTGATCTTTTAATATATAAGTAATGATTTGGACATGTAGTGGTGGTTAGTACCCAGATTTTATAGCCCCTTGATGCATTGAATGATATCAAGAGAGAAATCAGTAATCTATCATTAAATGTGTTCCTGGTGTATACCAACCCATCGATTAAACTATCTTTGAACAAGGCCTTAAAAATATTAATATCATGATGTCTGAGATCATGTCATCCAAGAGTATAGATTTTATTCATATAAAAAATTAATTTATTATTAGTTATGAGATTATTGGATTAATTTTACCAATGAATGAATTTTATACTCAATTTATTAATTAAACGACATGTGTTTTTAGTTATTTACACTTTTTTATTTATTATTACTTATTTGGTTATGATATATTTCAATGTAAGTAACCATTACTAAGAATATTATCTTACCCTTTTAATTTTTTTCTTTTCAAAAGTATATGAAGAAGAATATTATAAATAATATCATGAATCTAAGAATTATTTCATTCTATGTATTTTATATTTCCAATATATTATAGGAATTATGTATATATCTAGATCTAAGAAACTAATGAACTATTCGGTCAATTTTAATGAAATTACATGCATATAGTACCATTATAACAAACAAGATACAAAATTTTTGTTACTGGACTTGGGGTGTTATGGTTGGTATCTAAGAATTTTTAGTAGAAAAAAATAGAAGCATATTTTAAATAAATAAAGCTAACATGAGAATTATGATAATACCTTATAGTATTTTATAACTTTTACCCTTATTGGGATTTTACCTCATGGATCAGTATTCAAGATAATAAGGATATAAGTTAGTGGGGACCACTATTCAGTAATGACAACTAACAGAAGAAAGGGAATCAACACCAGAAGTCAATATAGTTATTGTATTGTTGAAATATCAAATACAGATGGTATTGGAATTATGAATATCATTTCATGAATAGAGAAACCTATTGGTCCATGGTATTATTATTCTATACTGGATAATTTTATTTGATAGAAGCCTCAATCATTAATCAGAACAACTGATTTATTAGTATATGGGAAATGGTTTAAGTATCTAAAAATGATATTCCATGATTTGGTATGATATGAAATTGAAAATTTTATTCTTATAGTGTATATTTTAAAAGGAGATACGGATAAATGGTGTAACAACCTGAGTTTTGATGAATTATTATTATTTTTAAATAAATTGAAATTATTTGATGGATTGTGTTGCACGCTACACAATGTTAATATTTACCTACACACAATACTAATTTTATCATGAGTTAAAAGAAAAAATAAGTTTTTTATTGTGTTACACACAATACTGAGTTCCTTTGATAGCTTGGATTACACACAAGACTGAGTTTTACCGAACTTCAATGTACTATTAATATTAATATTTGATATGATAGTTATCAACAAAAAAATTAAAACAGTGGGGCTGAATAATATTAACTTACTCGTGAAAATATATATATTTTCAAATATTTATTAGTTATTTACTTATTATAAACAAATTAAAAATCATTGAAAATAAAAAGAAATGTTTTTGAAAGATAATATCTTTTTAAAAGATGGTTTGATAATGCTTGGCACAAATAATTTAAAATTAAAATTTTCCAATTTTAGAAAAAATATTTTAAAAAATGAAATTAATTTTGTAAATAGTGTTATCTAAATTATATTGGGGTAAATTTTTTGAACTTTTCTAAACAGTTTCATTTCTTGATGAATAGTGGAAAATATTTAATTTTAAATGAAAACTGAATTTTCGTTTAAATGATTTATAGTGTTAAACTATATTATAAAATGGGATTAAAGTCATAAGATTTCAAATATACATATATTAATATAATTTAATTAATTGGACTCATTTCATATTAAAATTCGATATAAAAATTTTGGAAACTTTTGAACATTTTCATTTTAAAAACCTCCATTCTTATCATGTCTTTGGGATGAAATATAAATTTAAAATTTACCTGTATATGAATTTAATTTGAAAAAATGGATTTCATATTTGGAATCATCATAATTTATAATTTATAATTTATAATAAGTTTAACATAAATTTTGAAAAACATGATTAGTAAAAACAATTAAAATCAATTATAGGGACTAAAGTAAAAAAAATGCTTACTTAGTTGTTAAAAATTGAATATATGGTGTAAAATGACCTAAAAACTTGGTCAAAACCAATGTTTAGGAAATATTTCTACCATTACAAACATTGGATTTATTTTTATGAGTTATTGGATGAATGTAAACTATATACTATGATAAGTGATGTAAAAGACAAAGAATAAACCTTCCCTACCTTTAATATTTATAAATATTTGGGATAGAGATAAAAACATCATATGTTCAGTTATTAATATTGTTTGTAATGATACATATTTTTTTATCATGATAATTTATTTTAATTTTTTAGAGAGAAAATAATCACAGTACAGTCTTAATAAATGCCAACACATGAATTATTTAATTAATATTTAACTAAAATTATTAATAATAAAAATATTTAAAATGTGGTAAATTTAATGAATTATTATATTAAATTAATTTTTTATATTCATATATCATGTTAACACGGTGTGAAATAAATATATTAAAATTATAATATCTTCATGAGATTTTATAAATTCCAATTAAATAAATAATTTCAAAATTGACATTAATGTTATTTTATAATAAATGATATTTTATTAAATGATTTAAAATTACTTAAAATAATTTCATATTAAAATTTATTTTTAAATTATAATAAATATTGTATATGCTACAGTTATGGAAAAATTTATATTTTATGAGGAACATATTTACACCTAAATATTAAATACATCGTCAACCTAGTTATGGTTAAAGTAGTGTTTTGCGCATTAAATGTGCATCTGTTAAAATTAATTTCAAACACATATGAGATTTCTATTTTATAAAATAGATATAATATTTTATAATAATTTTTTATGAATTTGATAATAATTCTCACATTAATTTATTCTTAATGGATAAATTACCCATGTTAGAAAATTATTTACCTTAATAAAAACCAAAATGGTAGAAATAGGGAAACTTAGATGTTAAGGAAGAACATTATAAAAAATGAATTCAATTTTTTGTGGTGGAGGGGTTTATAAACCAAATAAACCATAACATAAATTATTATCTATTTTTTATCAACATGTGGTAAGGAATACCTCCCAATAGTAAATACATTCAACTATTTATAAAAATGTCACCCCTCCTTAACTATAAAAGGGAACTCAATCTCCCAATTTATTCACACATATCATGGAATTTTTCCTGAAAATATCTAAAAAAATCAATTCCCAAATTCCACCCATCATACTATAAGCCTTGTTTTTGGTTGAAACACTTCCCTGGAAGGCTTGTGGTGAAATCCTAAGGAGGGTAACCGTAGAACAAGTAACGTTCATCAAATTTCATTTTTGTTTTATATCATTATCCACACCATTTAATTATTTTTATATCATGATTATATAATATCATTAGTTTCTTATATATATATATATATATATATTCATGATAATGGTTTGAAATAAAAACAGACACACTTCCATCAAATTGGTTATGAAATAATCATTCTTGTGTATGATAGAATACCGCCTCACAAACTAATGTCATTAATTTTTTCATTACCAACTTTCATGGTTGGGAATAATGATCTACATACTATTTATATATGATATATATTATATTTATCAAGTTATAATATATATGTAATTTCTATATCAAACATACCATCATGCTTTCTATTTTATGGGAATAAGATAACTTCCTTCATGTGTACAACAGACTACCACATTACAAAGCGATGTTATTCATTCACACTATACATGGAATATAATAAGGATGGGTTTAATAATTTTTATGATATATATGATTAAAATATGATTATTTAATAATAATATATTCCATTATTTTTATTTCATTCAAACCAAGATAAAAAATTAAGAAAGAAGAGTTCATGTCTATGTATGACCTATCATCACCATGAATGATGTATTTGTTTTCCTATCAATAAATTTCAAGAGTTAATATAAATTCATATATAATGAATATATATTTTATTTATAAAATTTTTATTATTCTAGAGATTATGTAACCACTACCAAAGTAAGATGACTAAAATTATATCAAAACAAAACATAGAATAAAAACAAATCAATTATTACCTGAATCGTAACTTTAACATGGAATTGTTAATAAATGGGTAATAAAACATCATAAGAAAATAATATATGACATGATATATTTGAATATGTTTTTTAATATGTTTATAATAAACATATATTTATTATACAAGATGTTTGAACTAGTACGATGAGATTAAATACTTGAGATAAGTGATTTATATCTCCCATTTTACTTTTGTGAGACACATTTAATATTCCCCAGCTATTTCATCTATGTGGTGTATATAATTCCCATAAATTTATATTATTATGATTATAATAATAAATATTTTAATTTAATCATCAATTTTAGGATATCTCATTCATGGGTTTCATAGTTCAAAAGTCACCAAATCAGTAATGGATTTTTGCCTCAATTGCCATCTTTGAGATATATGTTATGTTATGAACCTATATTCTTTAATGATTCATATATATAGAACCTTTTCATGTAATATAAAGAAATTATACAACCTAATGATATATTATGTTCCATTTTTCATGGTTCTTAGGATTTAAGGTTACCAATGTGGTACTGCTTTTATGTTACAACCTTAGTGTTTATCATGATGGTTATTGATTTGGATTCCAATGAAATAATATTATGATATATATATCAATAATTCCTTTAAATTTCTTACTCATCTAGTTATTCATTATATCATCACATAATTTTACCCTTCTCCACTATATTTTATTAGTAATATTAATAATGTGTTTTTTAAAAAATTCCATTATTTATCTCTTTGGTTGGAAATCTATTTTATTAAAAAACCATATTTTCTATAAATCTTTTCAAACATGGTTTAAAATTAACTTTTAAGGTAATTTTTGGAGAAAATACATTTAAAACAATTTTATGTTTTAAAAATTGATTTAAATTATTTTCAAATTTTCTATTATGAGATTTCATGGTTACTTTTAGAGGAAAATGTTTTCCAAATGTTTTAGGTTTTTAAAATAATTTTTCAAAGAAAAAAAAGGATATTTTCATCAATAAATGATTAAATATTCATTTAAAAATTATTTTCTATCTAATATGAAATTATTTTAGATTTCATATTCATTCATGAGGATATGATCCAAGGATACCATTTTTATTCATTCTATGAATGGTTGATGTTTTTTACATGTTTCTTATGGAACCTGATTCTTTTCATGGGTTATACTATGATTAAATGATTATGAAAGCTATCTATTTTCCATAGGTTATGAGGTGATGAATTTTTAATTATACATATCTTTTCATTTGTTATGATATTAAAATTACTTGTTATCTTGTGGAAAACATAAATATTGTTTTCATTATATGATGGGTGGGACCTATAACTCCCATAAATTCATTGGGTAAAAATAAATTCTCTATTAGATATGAGGGTATGCATTTGTTCATCACAACCAAATAAGGGAGGTTACATGGGTGAAAAACCCATTCCTAAAGTAGGTATATGGGTGGATATGCCCAGCCCATCATGTTATGAATGTATTGGTGGGTAGAACTGACATAAGATTTTCTATTCTTGGGTGTATACAATAAATCCATGTCTTATTTTAATGTAATGATATCATGACTCATGTTATTTGATTCCCTTATGATTAATATCTTATGAACTACAAATCATTATTGTAGGATTCATGTTTATGATATTTGATATGAATGTTATGGTTTTGTAAATTTTTATCAGGTTATCATAACCTTATGGTCATTTTATGCTTATGTATCTTCCTATATTACCCTTAATGAGAATTTAAGCTCACACATTCTTATATTTCATTTCCCTATATTATAAAAAAGGGGTTCAATCAGGGTAGGTTTGTGAATATTACTAATGGGGGTGACCATTATGGGAGGTGTTGAAGGTCATTTATCAAATTAAAAGATTGTGTTACATGTTTCCAAAGGAACTAAACTATTATGTTCCTCCAACACGTGTTTGTGTAATGTAATAAATGTTCATATAAAAACATATAATATACATGTATGATAAGAATATGTCACTATATTTGGTATCATAGGAAAGGTCTAATTAACCTTTGGAAAATAGTCTCAAGAAACTTTTGTGATATCCCTAGGGATATTTCTAAAAATATGTCTAGGGATTTCACTTAGGATAATTCTAATTATGATTCAATGTTAATGAAAATATCATATATTTTTGGTAAATTATTGAGAGAATGGATTCCATGAAATTTAATCCATGTCTAGATACAAAAATTAGATATGAATCTGGAACATATGTACATAAGTGTAACGTCCCTGAGGAAACTATATTGAGCAAGAATCGATTGGGAACTAGTGAAAAAATACGCCTTTATGCACACCTAGATTGGTACTCTTGGGGGATATGCTTTGGAAATTCACAAAATCTTTATAATACATCAAGATGGATTTAAATAAATAATGACTATAAATGACCTTGGGTAAACCTAAGGTGTCAAAGATTAAAAAGTTATTATGATATATACATCATCTAAGTGCGTTTTAATGATTATGTGGGTTTTAATTTTGATTATTATTTCTTATGTTATGCTTTTGGTTTTAGAAAATGGATAAAACCCGAAGGAACCGTGCTAATAATGAGTGTGACAGATTCTGTAATAATTTTCCTCATGATAATCAAAATTTTATGGGATATGAAATGAAAAATATCATTTCTATGATCACACAACTTTCTCCAGCTATGAATCATGCTGGGCTTCCAAAAATTAATTAAGGGAACAACATTACATTGATTCCTTCCTGAGACAATTTCCACCATACATATATTGATCTAATGATCCACTAGCTACTGAGAAAAGGATCATTACTAATAAAAAGTTATTTTACTTTATATAGTGATCAGGACATGAAAATTTCATTTTGTATGTCTACAAGTTGGAAGATGAAGTAGATCAATGTTGGAATCTAATCAAGAATATGATGTAATGAGATGATATTGACTCCATGGATTGGGACGTGTTCAAGAACCTATTTTTCAATAAGCAATTTCATCGTATTTTTCCTAATAAGATGGAGTAGGAGTTCCTTAATCTAAAGAAAAATGATGATGAATCTTTGGGTACATATGAGTAAAATTTTATAAGACTTGTGAGTTACACTTCTATTATTATCATCCAACCTGAAAGTAAAGTTTATTGATTCCTTAGTGGATTAAAACCAAGTCTCAAAAGTTTTTTAAACATAAGAGACATCATTAGATATGAAAATATTTTTTGATGTTCTATCAAGGTGGTAATGTATTTTATAGTTTAATACCAATATCAAGGTTTAGAAAAGAAATGTAATATGGTGTTCGAAGGAAAATCTAATAACCTCAATGAAAAAAGAAAATATTTATTTATACACAATGTGTCTGAAGAAACATGGAGGGAATTTTCATAAGGGGAACACTAAATGTTTTTATTATAAAGGGAAGTTCATTGAGTGGTTTAATGATGATGTGATAGGCAGAAGTTAGGTAATTATTTGAATAATAATAAATCCCCACATAATGAACCCACCACACTTCAGTGTTCCAATTGTAAGTATTTTTTGGAATTATTCTAACAAGTGACCCAATCGAAGGACTAATGTGTATAATAATACAAATAAACATCTTAAGACAAAAGGAAAAGGGATATATTATGCAATCATAATGGATGGAGTAAAAAATTATAATTAATGAATATTTATCCTCTTCTCCTTAGTTGAGAATTTCATTTTTTATTTTATATGAATATACCTATGAAAATATACTTGTTCATATATTAGTGAAATTTTATTTTATTATCAAATTGGATTTTGGAATAATGATATCAAATATTCTATTGGTACAAGGATGAACCCATGCCTCGAATGAAAATATTTTTGTATAAGATAAGAGCTTATGTAAGGAATTAAGAACTATTTATTTTTTCAATACGGTTGTATGATTATTCATGTCATTAAAATGTTTCAATAGAATACATGATGAAGGTATTTTAATTATTGGTATGTGACAATCGAGATATAATTTATGATATATGGGGGATTAATTCTATGTTGATTTTTAGTAATTTTGCAACCATATTTATAAATTTGGAATGTTGAATGGGCTACATAATTTAATATTTATAAAACGGTTTATGTTGATCTTTATAACACCAGAATATTTTATGCTATGAATAATTTCAATTAATTATGTAACATATAATACATGCAACATTGTGTCTCTATAAAATAACACTTTGTTATTGGAGATAGTTATAGCCTATCCATTAGACATAATTTTTTCGCTTCTATGATTTGAATTTCCAAAAAATGACATACACGGTTGCATTCAGTAAGATATTTACAGTCAAATAGGATCAACATAATTTTTTCTGATTATTAATGTACCCTTATAAATAGTAACTTGACCCTTATTAATAGTAATGTACCCTTATGAATAGTAATTTGACCCTAATGAATAGTAATGGACCCTAAGGAATAGTAACACGACCATTACAAATAATAATATACCCTTATGAATAGTAAATTGACTCTTATGTATAGAAATGTACCCTTATGAATTGTAACCTCACTCATGTAAGTACAAATAGAATCTAGCAGTGTATAAATGAGAGTGAATATTTAAAAAATTAATAATTAAGTGTAGATATTTTTATGAGCAATAAATAATGAATTAAAATTTTATGATTAATAGATTAATTTAAAAAACTAATTCATTTTAATAAAACATATTAATGAGAAAATATTTTGTTGTCCTATGATTTTGGGATAATTTAATAAGACCTTAGTTAAATTTTCAGTGTATTATAAAATCAGTTATAATTATAAAATATGTGATTTTCAAGTAAATAATGATTTTATGTAAAAATTAAATTTCTCTTATTTAGAAAATTATTTTCATAAAATGGAGTTCATTTATGAATAATACACCTCTAAAAATAATTTGTATTAATTTTTTGGTATTTTTTTGAAATATTTTAATTTTTCGGTAAATAGTAAAAAATATTTTTTTTATAAAATACGGTATTTTTTGTGGCATCACCATGAAATTATTATGATATAAAATTTTATTTAAACTATTAAATAAATAAATAATTGTAATACAATTGTAATATTCAACATAATTAATTTAGAAAATTAAAATTATGTTTTTTCACGATTAGTATAAAAATCATTGTCAATGCCGACGAAGTACCTGCGCAGCGCTGACAAAGTCAAAATTGATAAATTATATATAATAATTGAGTGATAAAAATTATTTTCATGACTTATTTATTAATTATTATATATTATTGTTTTTATTTTTTTGTCAGTTTCTAATTATAGTGTTATATTACAAGAGTATTAACCAAATGTCCATGAAATTCATGTAGAGGGCAGGAAAAGAAAAAATAGAAAATTTAAGATGATGTCTTGTTATGTATAAGGGTGAATATACATAATTAAGGAATTTAGAATTTTATTTTGAACCTAATTGATTTATTTTTATGATAGTAGTTTATTTTTTATTTTTATGTATGATATAATTAACATTAATTTTTATGCAATCCTAATGCAGTGTCTGTGCAAGCATAAGAAAATTAAATAAAATGTTTTTAATTAAAATTCAATGAATTATTAAATAAACCATATTTTGGATAATTTTTAATATATGTATGTCTAAACCATTATATATTTTTTATTTTATTTTGGGACACTTTGGACCCATAATAATTACTTTAAGACCTTTAGAATATTTTATTTAAAATTAAGACAAGGTGTTCACACTATAAAGGTTAGTTTGTATAACATTTTTAATTTATGGTTTTACTTGAGTTTTATTCGAAAAAGAATAATATTTAGTAAGATAATAAAATTATATTTCTCATGGAATTTAATTTTTAATTTTTAGACAACAAATAAATACTATAATGTCTTCTAAAAAATGATGCAGTATTAATTTAATTAATTAATAAATCAAATAAACGATATTAAAAAAATAAAATAAATATAATTTTATATATTTAACTAAATTAACGAATTACCTAAATGAATATAAAATTTATATTATATAATACAAAATTTTATTCTATTTTTAAATTTTTTTTGATTTGTTTAATGTCATAGTTATGATAGTTTTTATCTTGAAAAAATTGTTTTCCATGAATAAAATATTTTATTAACTTATTTAAAAATACAAAAATTATTGAAAAATGCAAGAAAATGATTATATTTAATCAAAAATGTAATCCAAATTTTGTTTTAGGAATTTTTGAGCATATTAAATCCTATAATATATTTATTATATGTTAATAAGTTTTGTGATTCCTAAGTTACCCCTCACCTCACTTATAAAAGGAGGTTCCTTCCTTCAAAAATTTCCTAACCATAAACCTCATTTTTCAGCCAAAAATTGATAAATTCAATTATAGTCATCCCATGAAATATTAGTGTGCTTATGGTCTCACAAAAAGGCTACTTCTAAGAGTCGTAAGGTGGTTTCAAAAGAGAAATATTCCAGAAGAAAATTCCTCTTTTCAATTCTTTTGTTTTCTTTTCAAGCTACTTTATTATCTTTTATATTCACACCTCTTCTCATCAAAATGTTATGGAAAATATAGTACCATATATGTACTGTAATTGTTTTTATGATAATGTAATATTCAATCATCATTTCTTCTTTTCCCTCCTTTAATGCAATAAATGAGAACACTATCCGAGATGTATTAATTATCACGTTCAAGAAGACGATTTTTCAATTTGCATTAATATCTTCAATACTGGTCATGAAACCTTTATAATGGCTGAAATAGATCATAATATATTTATTTTATCTTATTTAATGTTTTATAATCCTTATATATTCATAATATAAAATAATAATACAAAACAAGTTCATTGTGCACCAAACAACCAAGTTAATGCAAGCGTTTAACATTAACTTTTATCTAATGAGTCATCCTCAAGGTATATAAAAAAATCATTATAAGATCATATATATCTATTTAATGTCACTAATAATATATATTAACAATTATGTATGTTAAACTATATTTAAAACAAACTTTCATTCATGAATACAAGTAAACCGATAATGAAAACCAAGGAAGAAAATGCTTTCAAAACAATTAAATTGAACCTCTTAAACCCATCAAAAAGGCCATGAATGAACCTAAAATGATCAAAATAAATAAATTATATGTATATTAGGTGATGGAATCATTAATTAATTAAGATAAATTTTATTATTCAGGTCATTAAGATCAATTGAAGAACACATTCAGGCATAAGGTAAAGGTTTTTTGATCTCACTTTTAATTCTGTGATATTTTCATTATTCGACACTTATTTCTTGCATGTGGTGTATGTGTACTGCCATTTGAAATATAATATCATGATAATATTGCTATTCATGGTATTATATGATTCATTAGGTGATTATTAATTTTTGGTCATACGACTCGATTGATTACAATGAGGTAAGGGACTTTGTCTCAATTTTCATTTTAATTCAGACTTAATTGATATTGTGCACTTAATCATTCTTATGTGGTGTATCTATTGAGACTTTGAGATAATTTGTATTTTGAAATGCTAATTCTATTAAATATCCATTTTCTTTCATCATAGATATTATTATTTCCTTAATCCATATACTATTTCACACACGATGTTTATTTTGAATGCTACTTCGACTATGAAAATATTGATGAATATGTATCCTCTACTCAATACGGATATTTAAAAGGAATATTTTTTTCTTATATTAAATATTTTTATAAATAATTATTTGGATTTATAGTGATAGGTGGGGCCCCCTATAGCCCCTCAATGTATCCAAAGGTCCGATGAGGCAAACTAGTTAGCGACAAACCCTTTGAGTTTGTTTCCAAAAATCAGACGGGTTTATACCCATAGACTTAAATTATTTCAATGGTATGATGGTTCATGTTCCAGATAAATGAAATAAAAATAATAATAATACTCTTTATATAGAATCCAATTGTTACAATCAATGAGGGTTTCACTATGATAAAACCTATGGATGCACTTTCATTCTATGTTTACTAATAGAGTGTATTTTTCAACTATTCACCATGCCATATTTATTATGTCTAAATTGTTATGATTAAAATATTATTTCATCTTGATTCCATTATATGTGACCCTTAATAAGAATTTGAGCTCACCCCTTTCATTCATTTTACTTCCCCAGGTTATGAAGAAGAGATCATTTATTGAGTTCTCATGGATACAATTTATTAGTTTTTCTTATGTATTATATTTTTTTTCCTTCACAAATGTGAAAGGGGTTACATGTATGTATTTAGTTTCTTCAAGACTACTAAATTGATTTTTACTTTGGGATTTTATTCTTTACAATCATGCCAATGTAATAAACTAATTCATCATCCCTGAGCTTTGGGGTTCGTGGTATTACAGTTGATATTAGAGGAAGTTTAATAGAAACCTTAGAAACTAGATTTATAAAACATAGTTTAGTGTACATAACCTTAAGATAAACTATCAGGAAAAGTATATAAGGAACCACCCACATCTATCTTGAGGGAATTATATATGAAAAATTTTGAGGATGAAATTTCTAAATGTGGGAAGAATATAACACCCCAATATTTTATGGTATGAATAATTTCAATTCATTAGATAACTTATAATATATAAAACATTGAGTATCTATGAAAAAAAACTTTGTGATAGGAAATGGTTATAACCTATCCATTAAACATAATTTTTCTTCTTTTGTGATTGTAATTTCGAAAAATAGCCATACAAGGTTCTATTCAGTAAGATATATAATATCTGATATGATAAACTTAATTTTTGGTGAATAGTAATGTACCCTTATGAATATTAACACGACCATTATGAATAGTAATCTAACCTTATGAAAAGTAACGTGACTCTTATGAATAGTAATGGACTCTTATGAATAGTAACATGACCCTTATGAATACCAATGCACCCTTATAAATAGTAACTTGCCCCTTATGAATAGAAATGTACCCTTATGAATTGTAACCTCACCCATGTAAGTATAAATAGAATCTAGTAATTGTATAAATTAGAGTGAATATTTTAAAAAATAACAATTAAGTGTTGTTATTTTTATGAGCAATAAGTAATGAATTATAATTTTATAATTATTATATTAATTTAAAAACTTAATTAATTTTCATAAAGTGTATTCATGAGACAATATTTTGTTTTCCTATGATTTTGGGATAATTTAATAAGACCTTAGTTAATTTTTCAGTTTATTATAAAATCAGTTATAATTTTAAAATATGTATTCTTCAAGTAAATTATTATTTTATGTAAAAATTAATTTTATCTTATTTAGAAAATTATTTTTATAAACTATAGCTCATTAATGAATTCTATAGATCAAAAAATGGTTCGCTTTAATTTTTTGGTATTTTTATGAAATGGTTTAATTTTTGATAAATAGTAAAAAATAGAGTTTTTATAAAATACAATATTTTTCATGACATCGTACTGAAATTATTATGATATAAAAATTTATTTAAAATATTTAATAACTAAATAATTATATTACAAGTGTAATATTGTAGATAATTAATTTATAACATGAAAATTATGTTTTTTTCATGATAAGTATAAAAATCATTGTCAATACCGACGTAATGCCTGCGCACCGCTGACAAAGTCAAAATTAGCAACTTATATATAATAATTGAGTGCTAAAAATTATATTCATGAATTATTTATTAATTATTATTTATTATTGATTTCTTTGATTGTTCATTTATAATTATAGTGTTATATTACATGAGTATTATCCAAATGTCCATGTAATGCATGCACTGGGCAAGAAAAGACAAAATAGAAAATTCAAGAAGATGTCTTGTCATGCATAAGATTGAATATATACAATGAATGAATTTAGAATTTTATTTTGAACCTAATTAATTTATTTTTTTGATAGTAATTTATTTTTAATTTTTATATATGAAATAATTAACATTAATTCTTATTCAATCGTAATGCAGTGTTTGTGCAAGCATAATAAAATTAAATAAAATGTTTTTAATTAAAATTATAAGAATTATTAAATGACCCATATTTTTAATAAAACATTTTATATTTTTAAGGTTTGACCATTATATATTTTTAATTTTATTTTGGGACACTTTGGACCCACAAGAATCACTTTAAGACCTTTAGAATATTTTATTTAAAAGTAATGAAGTGCATTGTGTTGCATTTGTTGTCAATGAGGCATGAAGTTGTCTTGGAATGAATGGAAGTCAGGGAATGTCAAGATGTGAATGAAAAAGGTTGTGATGGTGTTGGTGGTGAAGGAGAATGGCCATGGACCTTAGAGGAATGTCACATAGGAGATTCACTAAGTGGCATTGGAGAATATGGTTGAAACATTCTCCATGCACATCTGACGATTGCTGAGCTGATCCTTAAGTTCAAAGAACTTGTATCAACTGGATACAAAGTCACAACAAAGTTAGAAGACCATGCATTGTATTGACAATGCATGAGGAGATGAGAAGAAGATCCATCCACAAGTACTAAGTGGATGAAGTGAGCTGAAGAAGACCATGCATTGACACTTAGTGCATGTGAATTAGAAGAAGATCCAACTTGATCTCTGAGATCTCTGATTAAGATCAATGAATCACATTGAAGAAATTATGTGATTCAAGAGCTCGGTTGATGAAGAACCTTCAAGAATTCACTCCTAAGTGAAGATTAAATGTTTAAGAGGAATGGAGGAATTCTTAAGAAGAAGATGAGAAGAAATGAAGAGGAAGAAGTGGCTTGTCACTTGGCATGTTTTATATGGAGGAGAACTTTGTTTTTAACAAAGTCTTTATTCTGTCCTTTGCCAAAAAATTAGGCCAGCCAAGGCACCTTGGGGGTTCAACCCCAAGGCATGGGCGCTAGGGCACCACGCCCGGGGGAACCCGTGGGGCGAGCCAGGGCGGCAGGGCGCACCCATAGGACACCGCATGGGCGCCTGGGGCACGCCCGGAGGAGCGCAGTGTGCATAGTGGGCGCCAGTGGCGCGCCCGCAGAGAGAACACGGTGCGGGGCGGCACCGTGGAGGGAGAGAATTCAACTGAGCCGGTTGGGGGAGCGCTTTGTTAATAAGCCGCGTGAAAAATGGCCGGCGTTTCGATGTGGGACGCGGGATTTTCCCGCGGAAGAGATCCTGGCCGTCCGAGCCATCGCGCGCTTGATCTGCGCCGCACGATCCATCCGCGGTGCCGCGATCTAATCCACGCCGTTGAAGATCTGATCCGACGGCCCCGGCTTCGTCCTCAACCTCGAGCTCGGCCGAGGCATCTCCCGCGACGCTGCTGAACCAGAGGCCATCCGACCACCCGTTTTCGAGTTCCCGGCCACCTTTGCCGAAGCCGAAGGCTCCAATGAGATCGTCTGGCTCTACTGATCACATTCACGCTTCAAAATACATTTGCATGCAACGCATGGTAGATTTCGAGGTAAGCCGAAGCAAACCGAAGGTGCGAGGCTTCGGTGAGTTCGTGCCTTTGCATGGATTGGGTTTCAACAGAGGTCGTGCATGCGTTATAAATCGCATGCACGTGAAGGAGAAAAATAAAGAAGGAACCCACATGCACCGAATAGAAACACAAAGATTTGAAGGATTTTTAAAGATCCGAAACTTTCGGGAACTTGAGTTATTATCACGCCGATGTTTAGAAGCCCTCCTCTGCCTATAAAAGGAGCTCCCGAGCATCATATCCTATTGCTGAAAAACTTGAAAGAAGTCCCGTGAGTGTGCCACTGTGCCTCACGAAGTTTGGAGCCCCGCGCAAACCACTTGCGCGACGAAGCAGTCCGAAGCCACCCTTGGCTTCGTGAGTTCCTTTTGCGCACTCCTTGCGTGAAAGAAGAAGAAGGAGTTCCCTGCGCGTCTTTCTTTTGCGCGACAGGAAGTACCCGAGGCCGCAAGCACCTTGCGCGCCCTTGAGGTTTGTTGAGACATGCGCACCTTGTCCTTTGTTGAGGCTTGCACGACAGTGTTGAGGAGGAGAGGCCGCGGCTCATACCTTGTGCAGCTGTTGGAGAAGAAGTTGGCCGCGGCTCAAGTACACCCCCTTGCACGACTAGTTTGAGTTCGGGTGTGTGCAAGTAGAGGCCGAGACCACACCTTGTGTGTGTGTGCAAAGAAGTTGTGTGAAGTGAAAGAACACACCCTTTGGGTGTATGTGCAAACAAGAACAAAGAAGGGGCCGTGGGCAGTGTGTGTGCAAAAAGGAGAGAAAGGCCGTAGCCTTGTGCAAACAAAGGAGACCACACCATTGTGTGTGTGTGTGCTAAAGTGAAGGAAGACCCGAGGCCATGTGTGTGCACAAAGAACAACACCAAGTGCTGTGTGCCAAGTAAAGTGGAAGACCACACTTTGTGTGTGTGTAAGAATTGAATAATCCGTAGTCTTGGTTGTGCATTTGAACAAAGAAGAACACACTTTAAGTGTGTGCATTTGAAGAGGCCGAGGGCTGTGACCTTGTGTGTGCATACCTTGAAGAACAAACTAAAAGAACACTAAAGTGTGTGTGTGCAACAAGAAGAGGAGGAGGCCAACTCATGTGTGTGCTAAAGTGAAACAATTGTGTGCAAATTAAAGAAGTGGCCGAACCTAGGTGTGTGCACTAAAAGTGTATACACATTAGAAGAAGAAGAAGGAGTGACCCACACTAAAGTAGAACACACTCTAAGTGTGTAAACAAATTGGATAAAGTGTGTGAAGTTCAGTGAAGGTGTGTGCTTAAAGATACTACACCCTTTGTGGGTCTACTGCACCAAGAAGAGGAAAGGAGGAGTGCATGCATGCATGCATGCATGTGCACACGTGAACAGTGCTAAATCAGTGGTGTGCAACTGAGACTGAGCCAGACTAAAGTGAAAGATATTGTTTGTCTGAGTTTGCAGTATTTGAGAAGACCCTGATCATCACAAGTGATCAGAGGTACAGAGCAAGGCCAGCAGTCTTTATCCCAGACTTCTGAAGATACTTGAAGACCTTAAAGTGAAGAAGAGCTACTCGTGCGACTCGAGGAGCCAAGAGAAGACCCTGTGGGACTCAGGGAGAAGAAGTCTTCAGTGGGATTCTGGAGCAGGCCAGTGGGACTCTGGTAACACTGTGGGACGCAGTATAAAGACCCTCCTGTGGGACTCAGGAGAGATACGGTGGGAAGCTGTATCGACCATTGTAATACTAACAGATTATAATGGGAGAATCCATGCTGGGAGAGCATGGCAAGGATGTAGGCCTTTGGTGCCGAACCTTGTAAATCCTTGTGTCCTGTGCCTTTTCATTACTGCATTATCCGGGAAAGGTTGAGAGATACAAGAAGAGTGGATCGAGGCTTTAACCAGCCATAGATGTTTAATTGATAAAGAATCAATTAGTAAAAAGTTTTAAGGGATCACTGATTCACCCCCTCCCCCTCTCAGTGATTCACACTGATCTGGGCACTTCAATTGGTATCAGAGCGAGGTTCCCTCTAAAAGATCCAAGGGAGTCTTTACGAAGTGCATATTTGAGGAAATGAGTGACCAGCCTCAAATGGAGATATCTGCCAAGACTCGGAAAAACAGAATGAAGAAACATGCAAAGAAGATGAAGAAGAAGGCTGGTGCAATCAGAGAAACTCCTTCTATGTAAAGAAATGTGAAAGTCACATCAGATGACAATTCCTTTTATCATTCTTCTGATGAAGCCTGTCCTAGCTGTGATGAAGATGGAAGAAACAATGATCTTCTCAATGCTATCAAATATCTTCAGAAGACAGTCCCCAAGGAAGTGGCAATGTGTATACCTACAGGCATCCTTGATCTTCAAGAAGAAAAATCACAGTTAGAAGAAGAAGCCAATGCAATGGAAGATCAATTGGCTAAAAGAGTTGGCATTACCAACACTCTCAGAAAGCTGGTGAAGGCTAAAGATGAAACCGTTTCTCTTTGCAATGAAAGATATGAAGACACTGCTGAAGAATTGCAGAGAAGCCTTTCTGAGAAAGAATTCTTCAAAGTAATGATCAAAGATGTTTTCCATGCACTGGAAAAGAGGCAAAGAGTATCAATGGTTGTTAAAGATGCTCAACTAGAAGACAAAGTCAAAAGGGTGAAGGAGCTTGACAACTCATTGCTTGAAATGAAGCAGGTGCATGAAGACCAGATAAAACAGCTGGAAGAGAAATGGGAAGGTAGGCTAAGAACTATTGAGGATGAGAAGAACTCCCTCAATATGAAATGCTTCGAACTAGAGGTGATATTGAAAAATCAGCAATCACCCAAAGCCAAAACCTCCCAGCCAGCTGATAGAAGAAATGTTGCTACACAAGTGTGCATTGAGCAGGATGATTCTAAGAGAAAGACATCCTCTAATAAAAGTGCAACATCTTCTAGAAAGAAGGTACCATCCATACCATCTTGTACTGATGCTTCTAATTGTGTTTCCACAAAAAGTGCAGGATGGAAAAATAATTCCAAACAAGTATGGATGAAGGCAGTAAAGAAGCAGAGCTCTCCTGAAACAGCACAACAGGTCAAGAAAAGTACCCTACAATCAGAAGGACTGAAGAGGTCAAGATTCGTGGGTCAATGTTGGTGTTGTAACAAGTATGGGCATTGTGCAAAGGATTGTTGGAACAATACACTGAATGATAAAGCACAGAGGAAGCCCATGCCTAGGGGGAGCAAGCCAGAGGAAAAGAAGCAGCATCCAAAGGTCCAGAGACATCTGTTTACTGCAAATAGATTTGGATTACTTGACAACATCTGGGATGGTTGCAAAAGTGGTAAAAAAGATACATGTCAATCTCCAACTGTATCCAGAGCTCAAAAGAAGAGAAGATCACAGAACCTGGCTCAGAAAGAATCCTTGGGAAGCAAGAAGAAGAAAGCTGAAAAAGCTCCCAAGAAGGTTTTGAAAAAGGAAAAGAAGACCTTGGAGTCTAAGTCCAAGAAGGGTGAGTCATCCAGTAGGACCACAAAGAAGACATGCTTCTACTGTGGAAAGAAGGGACACATCATGGACCTTTGTAAAGAACCCGTGAAACTAAATAGAAGCAGACTAAACTCCAAAAGACAATCAATCCAGAAGAAGAAGGGATTGATTGAAAATAAGTTGCCTAAAAAAGGTGGCTTAACAGTATCAAAAGAACCATGTGGAACTTCCAGAACTGAGACCACTCTTCCAAATGATTTACTTGTCATATGGCCACATCAGTTGCAACTTGCCAGAGAACTAAAAAGAGCTGAAGATGAAGCTCTGGCATTTGCTAAAGCAAAAGGGAAGAAAAATATTTCACATGAAGATGGGTTGAGAACCACACCAGCACAATCATCAATGAAGATCAAATGTGCAAGTGTGAAGACTGGTGAAAATGGGACATCTCGGTTGAGAGAATCTTCTCAACCTTGTTGTTCACATTGATGAACCAAGGAGGTTCCATCTTATTCCCTTATACATTGGTATTTACATGTGCTAACATTGCAGGGAATTGAAGATGATGATCATTTCTCAGCTGGAGAATGGATTGGATTGAATGGAGTGCACCCCTTGAGGGGGAGCCAATCTGGAGAAGATGATGTTCTGAAATTAATATCATCTTGAGAAAATGGATGAATGGGGGAGCTTTATCTTTGCACTTGAACTTTCTAATGTGTTTGGTGAAGTATGTGCAGGATTTAGCAATTCATTGAATATCTGAAAAATTTCAAACCCCTAAGCATGATCTCACATGTGTAGAGAATTATGGACAGCTTTGAATTCCTTGGTCATATCACTCTTGTTTTCAACACCGGGTTTTCCCAAGTAGACTTAGAGCTTATTTACTAAAGGTTCATTGCTCATGTGAACATGTGACATCATCCCTCTCTTAGTGCTTTTCAAGAAAATGCTTTTATAAGGGAGGAAGAGATTTTTGAAAGTGAACCACACCACACCTTTGCATTTGATTGCCAGTAAGGGGGAGAAAAGATTGGGCACACATATTGACCCATTCATATGTGCTAAAGGAGTGTATTGCCAACAAATACAAAGGGGGAGATTGAAGTGCATTGTGTTGCATTTGTTGTCAATGAGGCATGAAGTTGTCTTGGAATGAATGGAAGTCAGGGAATGTCATGATGTGAATGACAAAGGTTGTGATGGTGTTGGTGGTGAAGGAGAATGGCCATGGACCTTAGAGGAATGTCACTTAGGAGATTCACTAAGTGGCATTGGAGAATATGGTTGAAACATTCTCCATGCACATCTGACGATTGCTGAGCTGATCCTTAAGTTCAAAGAACTTGTATCAACTGGATACAAAGTCACAACAAAGTTAGAAGACCATGCATTGTATTGACAATGCATGAGGAGATGAGAAGAATATCCATCCACAAGTACTAAGTGGATGAAGTGAGCTGAAGAAGACCATGCATTGACACTTAGTGCATGTGAATTAGAAGAAGATCCAACTTGATCTCTGAGATCTCTGATTAAGATCAATGAAGCACATTGAAGAAATTATGTGATTCAAGAGCTCGGTTGATGAAGAACCTTCAAGAATTCACTCCTAGGTGAAGATTAAATGTTTAAGAGGAATGGAGGAATTCTTAAGAAGAAGATGAGAAGAAATGAAGAGGAAGAAGTGGCTTGGCACTTGGAATGTTTTATATGGAGGAGAACTTTGTTTTTAACAAAGTCTTTATTCTGTCCTTTGCCAAAAAATTAGGCCAGCCAAGGCACCTTGGGGGTTCAACCCCAAGGCATGGGCGCTAGGGAACCACGCCCGGGGGAACCCGTGGGGTGAGCCAGGGCGGCAGGGCGCACCCATAGGACACCGCATGGGCGCCTGGGGCACGCCCGGAGGAGCGCAGTGTGCATAGTGGGCGCCAGTGGCGCGCCCGCAGGAAGCATAGTGGGCGCTAGAGCGCGCCCGCAGGAGGCAGAGTGGGCGCAGAGCGCGCCCGCAGAGAGAACACGGTGCGGGGCTGCACCGTGGAGGGAGAGAATTCAACTGAGCCAGTTGGGGGAGCGCTTTGTTAATAAGCCGCGTGAAAAATGGCCGGCGTTTCGATGTGGGACGCGGGATTTTCCCGCGGAAGAGATCCTGGCCATCCGAGCCATCGCGCGCTTGATCTGCGCCGCACGATCCATCCACGGTGCCGCGATCTAATCCACGCCGTTGAAGATCTGATCCGACGGCCCCAGATTCGTCCTCAACCTCGAGCTCGGCCGAGGCATCTCCCGCGACGCCGCTGAACCAGAGGCCATCCGACCACCCGTTTTCGAGTTCCCGGCCACCTTTGCCGAAGCCGAAGGCTCCAATGAGATCGTCTGGCTCTACTGATCACATTCACGCTTCAAAATACATTTGCATGCAACGCATGGGAGATTTCGAGGTAAGCCGAAGCAAACCGAAGGTGCGAGGCTTCGGTGAGTTCGTGCCTTTGAATGGATTGGGTTTCAACAGAGGCCGTGCATGCGTTATAAATCGCATGCACGTGAAGGAGAAAAATAAAGAAGGAACCCGCGTGCACCGAATAGAAACACAAAGATTTGAAGGATTTTTAAAGATCCGAAACTTTCGGGAACTTGAGTTATTATCACGCGGATGTTTAGAAGCCCTCCTCTGCCTATAAAAGGAGCTCCCGAGCATCATAGCCTATTGCTGAAAAACTTGAAAGAAGTCCCGTGAGTGTGCCTCTGTGCCTCACGAAGTTTGGAGCCCCGCGCAACCCACTTGCGCGACGAAGCAGTCCGAAGCCACCCTTGGCTTCGTGAGTTCCTTTTGCGCACTCCTTGCACGAAAGAAGAAGAAGGAGTTCCCTGCGCGTCTTTGTTTTGCGCGACAGGAAGTACCCGAGGCCGCAAGCACCTTGCGCGCCCTCGAGGTTTGTTGAGACCTGCGCGCTTTGTCCTTTGTTGAGGCTTGCGCGGCAGTGTTGAGGAGGAGAGGCCGCGGCTCATACCTTGTGCAGCTGTTGGAGAAGAAGTTGGCCGCGGCTCAAGTACACCCCCTTGCGCGACTAGTTTGAGTTCGGGTGTGTGCAAGTAGAGGCCGAGACCACACCTTGTGTGTGTGTGCAAAGAAGTTGTGTGAAGTGAAAGAACACACCCTTTGGGTGTATGTGCAAACAAGAACAAAGAAGGGGCCGTGGGCAGTGTGTGTGCAAAAAGGAGAGAAAGGCCGTAGCCTTGTGCAAACAAAGGAGACCACACCATTGTGTGTGTGTGTGCTAAAGTGAAGGAAGACCCAAGGCCATGTGTGTGCACAAAGAACAACACCAAGTGGTGTGTGCCAAGTAAAGTGGAAGACCACACTATGTGTGTGTGTAAGAATTGAATAATCCGTAGTCTTGGTTGTGCATTTGAACAAAGAAGAACACACTTTAAGTGTGTGCATTTGAAGAGGCCGAGGGCTGTGACCTTGTGTGTGCATACCTTGAAGAACAAACTAAAAGAAAACTAAAGTGTGTGTGTGCAACAAGAAGAGGAGGAGGCCAACTCATGTGTGTGCTAAAGTGAAACAATTGTGTGAAAATTAAAGAAGTGTCCGAACCTAGGTGTGTGCACTAAAAGTGTATACACATTAGAAGAAGAAGAAGGAGTGACCCACACTAAAGTAGAACACACTCTAAGTGTGTAAACAAATTGGATAAAGTGTGTGAAGTTCAGTGAAGGTGTGTGCTTAAAGATACTACACCCTTTGTGGGTCTACTGCACCAAGAAGAGGAAAGGAGGAGTGCATGCATGCATGCATGCATGTGCAAACGTGAACAGTGCTAAATCAGTGGTGTGCAACTGAGACTGAGCCAGACTAAAGTGAAAGATATTGTTTGTCTGAGTTTGCAGTATTTGAGAAGACCCTGATCATCACAAGTGATCAGAGGTACAGAGCAAGGCCAGCAGTCTTTATCCCAGACTTCTGAAGATACTTGAAGACCTTAAAGTGAAGAAGAGCTACTCGTGCGACTCGAGGAGCCAAGAGAAGACCCTGTGGGACTCAGGGAGAAGAAGTCTTCAGTGGGATTCTGGAGCAGGCCAGTGGGACTCTGGTAACACTGTGGGACGCAGTATAAAGACCCTCCTGTGGGACTCAGGAGAGATACGGTGGGAAGCTGTATCGACCATTGTAATACTAACAGATTATAATGGGAGAATCCATGCTGGGAGAGCATGGCAAGGATGTAGGCCTTTGGTGCCGAACCTTGTAAATCCTTGTGTCCTGTGCCTTTTCATTACTGCATTATCCGGGAAAGGTTGAGAGATACAAGAAGAGTGGATCGAGGCTTTAACCAGCCATAGATGTTTAATTGATAAAGAATCAATTAGTAAAAAGTTTTAAGGGATCACTGATTCACCCCCTCCCCCTCTCAGTGATTCACACTGATCTGGGCACTTCAATTGGTATCAGAGCGAGGTTCCCTCTAAAAGATCCAAGGGAGTCTTTACGAAGTGCATATTTGAGGAAATGAGTGACCAGCCTCAAATGGAGATATCTGCCAAGACTCGGAAAAACAGAATGAAGAAACATGCAAAGAAGATGAAGAAGAAGGCTGGTGCAATCAGAGAAACTCCTTCTATGTAAAGAAATGTGAAAGTCACATCAGATGACAATTCCTTTTATCATTCTTCTGATGAAGCCTGTCCTAGCTGTGATGAAGATGGAAGAAACAATGATCTTCTCAATGCTATCAAATATCTTCAGAAGACAGTCCCCAAGGAAGTGGCAATGTGTATACCTACAGGCATCCTTGATCTTCAAGAAGAAAAATCACAGTTAGAAGAAGAAGCCAATGCAATGGAAGATCAATTGGCTAAAAGAGTTGGCATTACCAACACTCTCAGAAAGCTGGTGAAGGCTAAAGATGAAACCGTTTCTCTTTGCAATGAAAGATATGAAGACACTGCTGAAGAATTGCAGAGAAGCCTTTCTGAGAAAGAATTCTTCAAAGTAATGATCAAAGATGTTTTCCATGCACTGGAAAAGAGGCAAAGAGTATCAATGGTTGTTAAAGATGCTCAACTAGAAGACAAAGTCAAAAGGGTGAAGGAGCTTGACAACTCATTGCTTGAAATGAAGCAGGTGCATGAAGACCAGATAAAACAGCTGGAAGAGAAATGGGAAGGTAGGCTAAGAACTATTGAGGATGAGAAGAACTCCCTCAATATGAAATGCTTCGAACTAGAGGTGATATTGAAAAATCAGCAATCACCCAAAGCCAAAACCTCCCAGCCAGCTGATAGAAGAAATGTTGCTACACAAGTGTGCATTGAGCAGGATGATTCTAAGAGAAAGACATCCTCTAATAAAAGTGCAACATCTTCTAGAAAGAAGGTACCATCCATACCATCTTGTACTGATGCTTCTAATTGTGTTTCCACAAAAAGTGCAGGATGGAAAAATAATTCCAAACAAGTATGGATGAAGGCAGTAAAGAAGCAGAGCTCTCCTGAAACAGCACAACAGGTCAAGAAAAGTACCCTACAATCAGAAGGACTGAAGAGGTCAAGATTCGTGGGTCAATGTTGGTGTTGTAACAAGTATGGGCATTGTGCAAAGGATTGTTGGAACAATACACTGAATGATAAAGCACAGAGGAAGCCCATGCCTAGGGGGAGCAAGCCAGAGGAAAAGAAGCAGCATCCAAAGGTCCAGAGACATCTGTTTACTGCAAATAGATTTGGATTACTTGACAACATCTGGGATGGTTGCAAAAGTGGTAAAAAAGATACATGTCAATCTCCAACTGTATCCAGAGCTCAAAAGAAGAGAAGATCACAGAACCTGGCTCAGAAAGAATCCTTGGGAAGCAAGAAGAAGAAAGCTGAAAAAGCTCCCAAGAAGGTTTTGAAAAAGGAAAAGAAGACCTTGGAGTCTAAGTCCAAGAAGGGTGAGTCATCCAGTAGGACCACAAAGAATACATGCTTCTACTGTGGAAAGAAGGGACACATCATGGACCTTTGTAAAGAACCCGTGAAACTAAATAGAAGCAGACTAAACTCCAAAAGACAATCAATCCAGAAGAAGAAGGGATTGATTGAAAATAAGTTGCCTAAAAAAGGTGGCTTAACAGTATCAAAAGAACCATGTGGAACTTCCAGAACTGAGACCACTCTTCCAAATGATTTACTTGTCATATGGCCACATCAGTTGCAACTTGCCAGAGAACTACAAAGAGCTGAAGATGAAGCTCTGGCATTTGCTAAAGAAAAAGGGAAGAAAAATATTTCACATGAAGATGGGTTGAGAACCACACCAGCACAATCATCAATGAAGATCAAATGTGCAAGTGTGAAGACTGGTGAAAATGGGACATCTCGGTTGAGAGAATCTTCTCAACCTTGTTGTTCACATTGATGAACCAAGGAGGTTCCATCTTATTCCCTTATACATTGGTATTTACATGTGCTAACATTGCAGGGAATTGACGATGATGATCATTTCTCAGCTGGAGAATGGATTGGATTGAATGGAGTGCACCCCTTGAGGGGGAGCCAATCTGGAGAAGATGATGTTCTGAAATTAATATCATCTTGAGAAAATGGATGAATGGGGGAGCTTTATCTTTGCACTTGAACTTTCTAATGTGTTTGGTGAAGTATGTGCAGGATTTAGCAATTCATTGAATATCTGAAAAATTTCAAACCCCTAAGCATGATCTCACATGTGTAGAGAATTATGGACAGCTTTGAATTCCTTGGTCATATCACTCTTGTTTTCTACACCGGGTTTTCCCAAGTAGACTTAGAGCTGATTTACTAAAGGTTCATTGCTCATGTGAACATGTGACATCATCCCTCTCTTAGTGCTTTTCAAGAAAATGCTTTTATAAGGGAGGAAGAGATTTTTGAAAGTGAACCACACCACACCTTTGCATTTGATTGCCAATAAGGGGGAGAAAAGATTGGGCACACATATTGACCCATTCATATGTGCTAAAGGAGTGTATTGCCAACAAATACAAAGGGGGAGATTGAAGTGCATTGTGTTGCATTTGTTGTCAATGAGGCATGAAGTTGTCTTGGAATGAATGGAAGTCAGGGAATGTCATGATGTGAATGACAAAGGTTGTGATGGTGTTGGTGGTGAAGGAGAATGGCCATGGACCTTAGAGGAATGTCACTTAGGAGATTCACTAAGTGGCATTGGAGAATATGGTTGAAACATTCTCCATGCACATCTGACGATTGCTGAGCTGATCCTTAAGTTCAAAGAACTTGTATCAACTGGATACAAAGTCACAACAAAGTTAGAAGACCATGCATTGTATTGACAATTCATGAGGAGATGAGAAGAAGATCCATCCACAAGTACTAAGTGGATGAAGTGAGCTGAAGAAGACCATGCATTGACACTTAGTGCATGTGAATTAGAAGAAGATCCAACTTGATCTCTGAGATCTCTGATTAAGATCAATGAAGCACATTGAAGAAATTATGTGATTCAAGAGCTCGGTTGATGAAGAACCTTCAAGAATTCACTCCTAGGTGAAGATTAAATGTTTAAGAGGAATGGAGGAATTCTTAAGAAGAAGATGAGAAGAAATGAAGAGGAAGAAGTGGCTTGGCACTTGGAATGTTTTATATGGAGGAGAACTTTGTTTTTAACAAAGTCTTTATTCTGTCCTTTGCCAAAAAATTAGGCCAGCCAAGGCACCTTGGGGGTTCAACCCCAAGGCATGGGCGCTAGGGAACCACGCCCGGGGGAACCCGTGGGGTGAGCCAGGGCGGCAGGGCGCACCCATAGGACACCGCATGGGCGCCTGGGGCACGCCCGGAGGAGCGCAGTGTGCATAGTGGGCGCCAGTGGCGCGCCCGCAGGAAGCATAGTGGGCGCTAGAGCGCGCCCGCAGGAGGCAGAGTGGGCGCAGAGCGCGCCCGCAGAGAGAACACGGTGCGGGGCTGCACCGTGGAGGGAGAGAATTCAACTGAGCCAGTTGGGGGAGCGCTTTGTTAATAAGCCGCGTGAAAAATGGCCGGCGTTTCGATGTGGGACGCGGGATTTTCCCGCGGAAGAGATCCTGGCCATCCGAGCCATCGCGCGCTTGATCTGCGCCGCACGATCCATCCACGGTGCCGCGATCTAATCCACGCCGTTGAAGATCTGATCCGACGGCCCCAGATTCGTCCTCAACCTCGAGCTCGGCCGAGGCATCTCCCGCGACGCCGCTGAACCAGAGGCCATCCGACCACCCGTTTTCGAGTTCCCGGCCACCTTTGCCGAAGCCGAAGGCTCCAATGAGATCGTCTGGCTCTACTGATCACATTCACGCTTCAAAATACATTTGCATGCAACGCATGGGAGATTTCGAGGTAAGCCGAAGCAAACCGAAGGTGCGAGGCTTCGGTGAGTTCGTGCCTTTGAATGGATTGGGTTTCAACAGAGGCCGTGCATGCGTTATAAATCGCATGCACGTGAAGGAGAAAAATAAAGAAGGAACCCGCGTGCACCGAATAGAAACACAAAGATTTGAAGGATTTTTAAAGATCCGAAACTTTCGGGAACTTGAGTTATTATCACGCGGATGTTTAGAAGCCCTCCTCTGCCTATAAAAGGAGCTCCCGAGCATCATAGCCTATTGCTGAAAAACTTGAAAGAAGTCCCGTGAGTCTGCCTCTGTGCCTCACGAAGTTTGGAGCCCCGCGCAACCCACTTGCGCGACGAAGCAGTCCGAAGCCACCCTTGGCTTCGTGAGTTCCTTTTGCGCACTCCTTGCACGAAAGAAGAAGAAGGAGTTCCCTGCGCGTCTTTGTTTTGCGCGACAGGAAGTACCCGAGGCCGCAAGCACCTTGCGCGCCCTCGAGGTTTGTTGAGACCTGCGCGCTTTGTCCTTTGTTGAGGCTTGCGCGGCAGTGTTGAGGAGGAGAGGCCGCGGCTCATACCTTGTGCAGCTGTTGGAGAAGAAGTTGGCCGCGGCTCAAGTACACCCCCTTGCGCGACTAGTTTGAGTTCGGGTGTGTGCAAGTAGAGGCCGAGACCACACCTTGTGTGTGTGTGCAAAGAAGTTGTGTGAAGTGAAAGAACACACCCTTTGGGTGTATGTGCAAACAAGAACAAAGAAGGGGCCGTGGGCAGTGTGTGTGCAAAAAGGAGAGAAAGGCCGTAGCCTTGTGCAAACAAAGGAGACCACACCATTGTGTGTGTGTGTGCTAAAGTGAAGGAAGACCCAAGGCCATGTGTGTGCACAAAGAACAACACCAAGTGGTGTGTTCCAAGTAAAGTGGAAGACCACACTATGTGTGTGTGTAAGAATTGAATAATCCGTAGTCTTGGTTGTGCATTTGAACAAAGAAGAACACACTTTAAGTGTGTGCATTTGAAGAGGCCGAGGGCTGTGACCTTGTGTGTGCATACCTTGAAGAACAAACTAAAAGAACACTAAAGTGTGTGTGTGCAACATGAAGAGGAGGAGGCCAACTCATGTGTGTGCTAAAGTGAAACAATTGTGTGAAAATTAAAGAAGTGTCCGAACCTAGGTGTGTGCACTAAAAGTGTATACACATTAGAAGAAGAAGAAGGAGTGACCCACACTAAAGTAGAACACACTCTAAGTGTGTAAACAAATTGGATAAAGTGTGTGAAGTTCAGTGAAGGTGTGTGCTTAAAGATACTACACCCTTTGTGGGTCTACTGCACCAAGAAGAGGAAAGGAGGAGTGCATGCATGCATGCATGCACGTGCACACGTGAACAGTGCTAAATCAGTGGTGTGCAACTGAGACTGAGCCAGACTAAAGTGAAAGATATTGTTTGTCTGAGTTTGCAGTATTTGAGAAGACCCTGATCATCACAAGTGATCAGAGGTACAGAGCAAGGCCAGCAGTCTTTATCCCAGACTGCTGAAGATACTTGAAGACCTTAAAGTGAAGAAGAGCTACTCGTGCGACTCGAGGAGCCAAGAGAAGACCCTGTGGGACTCAGGGAGAAGAAGTCTTCAGTGGGATTCTGGAGCAGGCCAGTGGGACTCTGGTAACACTGTGGGACGCAGTATAAAGACCCTCCTGTGGGACTCAGGAGAGATACGGTGGGAAGCTGTATCGACCATTGTAATACTAACAGATTATAATGGGAGAATCCATGCTGGGAGAGCATGGCAAGGATGTAGGCCTTTGGTGCCGAACCTTGTAAATCCTTGTGTCCTGTGCCTTTTCATTACTGCATTATCCGGGAAAGGTTGAGAGATACAAGAAGAGTGGATCGAGGCTTTAACCAGCCATAGAGGTTTAATTGATAAAGAATCAATTAGTAAAAAGTTTTAAGGGATCACTGATTCACCCCCTCCCCCTCTCAGTGATTCACACTGATCTGGGCACTTCAAGTAAGAGAAGGTGTTCACACTATAAATATTAGTTTTTATAACATTTTTAATATAAGTTTTTTACTTGATTTTTATTTGAAAAAGTATAGTATTTGGAAATATATTATAATTATATTTTTCATGAAATTTTATTTTATATTTTTAGACAACAAATAAATACCATAATGGATTCTACAATGGTGACGCAATATTAATTTAACTAATGAATAAATAAAATAAAATATATTAAAAATAATAAAAATAATATAATTATATATTCTTAACCTAATTAAAAGATTACATAGATTAATATGACATTTATATCATATAATATAAATTTTTATTCGTTTTTTAAACATTTTTTATGTGTTCAATGTCATAGTAATGAAAAAGTTTATCCTAACAAAATTATTTTTCAGGAATAAAATATTTTATTAAATTATATAAAAATCCAAAAATTATTAAAAAAGTAAAAAAATGAGAAGATTAATTCTAAAATGTAATCCAAATTTAGTTTTAGTCCTTTTTAGAGTCTTAAACCCTATAATATATTTATTATATTTTAATATTTTTTTGTGATTCCTAAGTTACCCCTCCCCTCACTTATAAAAGATGGTATGTTCACAAATTTCATAACCATTAGCCTTATCATTCAACTAATTTTGCTAAATTACATCATCATCATCCCTTGAAACATTATTGTGCTTCTGGTATCACAAAAAGACAACTTCCAAGAGCATTAAGGTGGTTTCAGAAGAGAAATATTCAAGAGGTAAATTCCTCTTTTCAGTTATTTTGTTTTCTTTTCCAGCTCCTTTGTTACCTTTTATATTCTCATCTATTCAAATAAAAATGTTATGAAAACTCCATTAACTTAAATCTTTTGGAATTTTGTTAGGATATTTGGAATAATCCATCATCGTCTCTTATTTTCTCTCCTTTAATACTATAAATTAGAACACCGTTCGAGATGTGTTAATTATCACTTTTATGGAAGATGGGTTTTCAATTTGCAATATTATCTTAAAGACTGGTCATGAAACCTTTATAATGGTTGAACTAGATTATAATGTATTTATTTTATCATATTTAACAATCTTTTGTCCTTATAGACTCATAATATAAAATAATAATACAAAACAAGTTCATTGTACACAAAACTGCCAAGTTAATGAAAGCGTTTATCATTAACTTTTATCTAATGAGTCCTACTCGTGGTATACAAAAAAAATAATTATAAGATAATTTATATATACTTAATGTCACAAAAAAATATACATTAACAATTCTGGATGTTTAACCATATTTAAAACAAACTTCCATTCATGAATATATGTAAACTGAGAATGAAAACCAAGGAAGAAAATGCTTCCAAAACAATAAAATTGAACCTCTTAAACCCATAAAAAGGTAATGAATGAACCTAAAAAGGTAAAAATAAATCAATTAAATGATTATGAGTTTATTTAATTGTTTATTAATGAAGATAGATTTTATTATTTAGGTCATTATGATCATTCTAGGAATACATTCAGGCATAATGTAAGGGTTTTCTCATCTCACTTTTAATTATGTGAGATTTCCAATGTTCACCACTTATTTATTTCATGTGGTGTATGAGTAATTTAATTTTATATATAATATAATGATTCTATTTATATTCATGGTATTCTATGTTTCATTATGTTATTATTAATATTTGGTCATATGACTCGATTGATTACAATTTGGTAAGGGACTTTGTCTCAATTTCAATTTTCATTGAGACTTACTTGGTATTATGCACCTAATATTTCTTATGTGGTGTATATACTTGGACTCTGAGATCATTTTTCATTTGAAATTATAATTCTGTTAAATATCCATTTTCTTGTATCATGGATATTATTATTTCCTTAAGTTGTATACCATTTCACATACGATGTTTATTTTGAATGCTACATTGACTATGGAAATATTGATGAATCTGTATCATATACTCAATATGGATATTTGAAAAGCATATTTTCCTTATATTAATTCATTGTATAAAGAATTATTTAGACTGGATGTGATGTGTGCGGCCCACTATATCCCTTCAATGCATCGATGTAAAGACATGTAAAATTCAAGGGAAAATTTTTCTTAATTTGCATTGGGATTTTACGTGTTCGCAGTTTCTGACGGTACCTGATTCCGAGGCCTGGTGTGCCCAAAATCATTTTTCCCAAGTTTAGCTTGGGTCAGTCCAGTGAACGAACGAGCGGATTTTTCTATCTTTTGAACAGGTGCTTGGAATCGAATTCTGTGGGCACTGATGAAATCGCAGTGCCGGTAATTGTTTAGGAACACCTTTTTCGGAGTTGCGTTTGCTCGCGTGAGGTTATTAATTAAATGGGTTAACTAAAGAATAAAATTAAATATTTGTGATACAAATTTTATTTCTATTCTAAGTAGTTAAACCTATTCTTGGTGGTTGGAGTGAGACCCACTAATATCCTAACTCCACTAGGTAGGATATTAGGGAAGTGGGGCCCACACGATCCCCACCCCTTCAAATCCCTTTTAACCTCCCTCTCGTGCATTTAATATGTAACTCACCCGAACCCCTTTTAAATACCAAGTCAACTCTATTAATTAATGAATTTAATTAAGTTATTCAAAGTAATCAATTATTGAATTCATTTTGAATTTCGAATTGAATGTTGGCTTGCGTGTGTTAATTAAATAAGACAAAGTCTTATTTCTTTAAGGGTTTTTTCGTTGTGCGATAAGGTTGTAGAAGAATTGCTCAAGCCTGGGAATCTTCATATTCCTCATTTAAGAACGCGAAGAACACACTGTCACCGATGAAGAATGCCGACATCCGACGAAGGACGATGAATAACGCTGATTCCTCAGAGATCGACGATGCGATGCCGTGTACCGCGACGCCGACCGTCCTCTTCTCCGCGATGCCGTGGACCGCGACACCGTGTACCACGATGCTGTGTACCGTGACGCCGACGATCCTCCTTCTACAACGTCGTCTTCCGTGATGTCCCTTTCCCACGACAAGCCTCATCCGACGACTTCATCGAGGAAGGGGGTTTGATTTAGTTCACGAATATTCGTTGCTGTCCAAATGTATTTTTTTTATTTAGACGCTTGATATTGGATTAACGGGAGGAGGTCGGACCGCACGAACATTGAAGACCCTCCTCCCCTTTGATGTTGTGTTTGTCGCGGCATTATTATAGGCAGTGCGGTGCAATGACACCGCACGGAAACAAAGAAGAAGCGCAGTGCCGTCGCGTCATGCTGTTGAGGCCGAACAAAGCCGCAGCGCCGTCGCGCCGTGCCAGAAAACCACGAAGGGCCGCGGTGGAGGGGCGCGGCGCTGGCACGCTGCGCCGGTCGAATGAAAGGTGTAGCCTTTGGTCACGACAGAGCAAGAGAGGGCGGCTGGAGCCGCCGGACACCGGTGTAGAGGGGGCGGGACTGGTTGGTCCCGCGGTGATTCACCGGCCGGTCGAACCGGCCGGTTTCCGAGAAGCCCGGGGGTCGTAACCCCCTGTTTGAAAAAGGGAGAGGCCCCCACGTGGGGGCCGCAGTTCCAATCAGGGGGGAAGTATGCCCCCCACCACTTTCCGCTCTGCTCGACCAGCACCGAGATGGCCACACCGGGCCGCGCCCACGCTAGGCCAACCGGCCGCCCAGGCCAGACCGGCCACATCGGGCCACGCCAGAGGGGCCGGGCCGTGCCAGATAGGCCGGGCTGTTCCCACCGGGCTGGGCCGTGCCCTAATGGGCCAGACCTGGACCTGGTTCGAGTCGATCCGGTTCGGGCCGACCCAGGGGGTCTGGGCCAGGTCGGTTCGGGCCCAAAACCCCCTAAAACCGGAGAGGTTCGTTCTTTTACCCATATCATGGGCTATGGACCTCCGGTATACACACCGTCAATTGTTATGCGATCCTTGGATCGAGACGGTCGTTTTGGTATATTACACTTAAGGTTTCAGAGAATTTTGGGTACGAACGAGTTGGTTCGAACACGAAACTAACCGGGACCTCGGAGCGGAAACACTTATAACTTGAGCTCCGGACGTTCGATTGACATGCCATCAACATTGTTGGATTCCTCTTAGTGAGATAGACATTTTGACTTACTCTGCTCAAGGTTTGGACGCAGTTGGTTTGCGATTCTGTTGGTTTTGACTTAAAAACCAACTGTGCCCCTAGAACGAAAAAGCCAATAACTCTCAGACCGGGCGTCCGATTGACACGCCATATGGAACGTTGAGTTCCTCTTGTCGAGACAGAACCTTTGTATACATAAAATCCAGACTACGTGTCAGTTGATGTATTGACCCCTTTGGCTCGTGGAGCGGACCCTCCCGGAAATGAGCATGCTGTGTGCAGGAACCCTAGAGCTGGTTGTGACTGTGACGATGATGATGACTGCACTGAAATCCTCTGTGGGTTCGGCAGCGACGGAGACTGCACTGAAATCCTCCGTGGGTTCGGCAGTGATGAAGACTGCACTGAAATCCTTCGTGGGTTTTGGCAGCGATGAAGACCGTACTAAAATCCTCCGTGGGTTCGACGAAGATGGAGACTGCACTGAAATCCTTCGTGGGTTCGGCAGCGATGAAGACCGTACTGAAATCCTCTGTGGGTTCGACGACGATGACTTCTGTTCTTGTATCCTACGTGGGTCTGGCAATGTTTAACTCTATTCATGCTATCTTGTGTGGGTCTGGCAGAGTAGATGGTCTGTATCCTATGTGGGTCCGACAACTTAACTGGTTTAGTATCCTATGTGGGTCCCTGATTAGATGAATCAGTAGCTATATCTGATCATCTCTATCACCTTAAGAAGAAGTATACCTGTGTGAGATAAGTCTTGATTTTCAATCAATATATTCGATATGATTGAATTGCTTTCCTATGTGGGTTGGGTTATGTTATCCTGTGCGGATTGGGTTGTACTTCTATGTGGACGTGATTGAACTCGGGCTCAGATGTTGGAGCCTAACGGGAATTGATGACGTAGTTTTATGTATGGGAATATACCTAAGTTGTGTTGTTTGTTACTTCGTGATTTTATCTTTCCTTTGTGGATTATCCTTTGTGGATTCTGGGAGACCTTCGGCGGTCTCGGGGTCCCTACTAAGTAGCATATACTCACCCCTGCATGGGCTATGCCTGCACTATGTTGTGTTGGATGCAGAAGATGGACAACGCTGATCGTGGCTGAGGCTTGTGGAGCAAGTTGGTACCTGGAGGTGGACCACTAGGCGAGACGTACATGGAGCGGACGGCTGGACCTAAGGAGCTGAGGAGGCTATCTGTACCCACCCTTCAGGTGGGACTTCCAGTGGACGGCTCGACGTTGTTTCTTTACTATCAGTTTCTGTACTTCTTTCCAGTTGTACCTTACTTTCAGTTTGGGTTTGTATTCTGGCCCATTTACTTTCCGTACTTACTATTGTACCCAGTTTTACTTAGTGTTTACTTCTTCTTGCTTACTCTGTGGTGTTTGTTTACTTTATAAAGGCAATACCTTCCCCTTTTTGTCAGGATTCACGCCTTAGTGCTAGTCGCCTGCCCCTGGCCTATGGGAGGAGGGCTTGGGGTAGTCATGATACAGGTCCCGAGGACGGTTCGAGACAATCGATAGGTCTTATGATACAAACTAGATGGCGACATGCCCTTTGAGTTTGTTTCCAAAAATCAAATGGGTTTCTACCCAGAGAATTAAACTGTTTAGATTGTATGATGGTTCATGTGCTAGATAAATGACATCCAAATAATAAACATTCTCTTTATTTATAATTTAGTTGTTACTATCCATGAGGTTTTCACTATGATAAATCCTATGGATGCACTTTCATTCATTTTTTCCCCAGGTTTTGAAGAAGAGATCATTTATTGAGTTCTCATGGATGCAATTTATAAGTTTTTCTTATGTATCATATTTTCTTTCTTTTATAAATATAAAAGGGGTTCCATGTATGTATCTAGTTTCTTCAAGACTATAAAAATGATTGGTCTTTCGGGATTTGATTCTTTTTAATCACACCAAAGTAATAAACTAATGCACTGGATGAGGGCTTCGGGGTTTGGGGCATTAGAGTTGGTGTCAGAGGAATTTTAGTATAAAACTTGGGAACTGGATTTAGAAAACATAGTTTAGTGTACATAACCCTAAGATAGACTTTGAGAACAAGAATATGAAGACCCACCCACATCTATCTTGATGGCATTATACATGAAAAATTTTGAGGATGAAATTTTCGAATGTGGGAAGAATATCGCACCCCAATATTTTATGGTATGAATAATTTCAATTCATTAGATAACTCATAATACATACAACATTGAGTCTCGGTGAAATAACACTTTTCTATTGGAGATAGTTATAAACCATCAATTACAAATAATTTTTCCATTTTTTGATTTGAAATTTGAATAACTGACATAAATAGTTGCATTCGGTAAGATAGTTAGAGTCAGATAGGATAAACATAATTTTTTATGAATAGTAATGTACCCTTATGAATAGTAAATTAACCCTTATGAATAGTAATGTACCCCTATTAATAGTAACTTAATCCTTATAAATAGAAATGGACCCTTATGAATAGTAACTTGACCCTTATGAATAGTAATGTGCCCTTATGAATGGTGACTTGACCTTTATGAATAGTAATGTACCCTTTTGAATTGTAATCTCACCCTTGTAAGTATAAATAGAATTTAAGCACCTTATAAATGATAGTGAATATTTTAAAAATTAATAATTAAGTATTGGTATTTTTATGAGCAATAAATAATGAATTACAATTTTATAATTAATAGATTAATTTAAAAAAAATAATTCATTTTCTTAAAATGTATACACGATATAATATTTTGTGGTCCTATGATTTTGGGATAATTTAATAAGACCTTAGTTAATTTTCAAGGGTATTATAAAATCAGTTACAAATTTAAAATCAGTATTTTCAAGTAAATAATGATTTTATGTAAAAATGAAATTTATCTTATTTAGAAAATTATTTTATTAAAATTGAGTTAATTTTTGAATTTTAAACATCAAAAAATGGTTTGGATTAATTATTTTTTATTTTTATGAAATAGTTTAATTTTTGGTAAATAGTAATGAAATACAATTTTTATAAAATACTATATTTTTCGTGACATCATCATGAAATTATTATGATATAAAAATATATTTAAACTATGTAATAACTAAATAATTATATTAAAAGTTTAATATTTTACATAATTAATTTAGAACATGAAAATTATGTTTTTTGATGATAAGTATAAAAATCATTGTCAATGCTGACGCAGTGTCTGTGCAGCGCTGAAAAAGTCAAAATTGGTAAATTATATATAATAATTGAGTGATAAAAAATATTTTTCGGAATTATTAATTTTTAATTATATCTTTTATTGTTAATTTCTAATTATAATGTTATATTACCTGAGTATTATTAAAATTTACGTGCAATGCATGCGTAGGGAATGAAAAGACAAAATAGAAAATTTAAGATGATGTATTATTATGTATGAGAGTGAATATACATAATGAACGAATTTAGAAATGTCACGACCCGTCCTCGGGGCCCGTGCCGTGACTACCCCAAGCCCGCCTCCCATAGGCCAGGGGCTGGCGACTAGCACCAAGGCGTAAAATCCCAGTAAACAGGGAAGGCATTGCCTTTATAAGTAACAACCACACAGAGTCAGCAAGCGGAAAGTAAAGTGCAGAAAGGTAAAGGGGCCGGAAATACAAGCCCAACTGTAAAGTACAACTGAAAAGTAAAGCAACTGAAGAAAAGACGGCGGCCTCGTGTCGTCCACTGGCAATCCCACCTGAAGGGTGGGTACAGATAGCCTCCAGGCTCCTCGGGTCCCACGTCCGCTCCGAGCACGTCCCGCCCAGTGGTCCACCTCCAGGTACCGTCCTGCTCCACGCCCCAACCGCGATCAACGCTGTCCGTCGTCTGCAACCAACACCACGAAGTGCGGGCATAGCCCGTGCAGGGGTGAGTACAACTACTCAGTAAGGACCCCGAGACCCCCGAAGGTCTCCCGAAATCCACAAAGGATATAGCACAAAAGAAAGATGCAATCACGAAGTAACATCTGACTCGACTTAGGTATATGCCCATACATATACCTAAGTCCCCAATTCTAGCTCTGCTCACGAGCCCAAGAACAACTCAATCCACAAAGGAAAGCAAGACTCAAATCCACAAGGAGAGTAAACAGTAAATCCACAAAGGATAGTTCAACACAATCCACAAAGGAGAGTAACATAAGATTCAGCTCAACCAGGTATACTTTTTCAGATGACGTCAAAGACGATCACTGATCCGTCTAAGTCGTCGGACCCACGAAGGATCGATAGGTACTAACCCCCGCAGAAGACCCACACAGGATCGGGCTCACACAGAACCTGTAGGCAGTGGCTCACACAGAACCGGTAGGCAGTGGCTCACACAGAACCGGTAGTAGGACCCACACAGGATCGGGCACTGATCCGCGTAGGATCGCTGAGTGCAGTAGTCGACGCAGTCCACTGAGGTCCCTGCACAGTCGTCGCCGTAGTCCACGAAGGATCTCTGCTCTGCCGTCGTCGCAGTCCACGGAGGATCTCTGCTCTGCCGTCGTCGCAGTCCACGGAGGATCTCTGCTCTGCCGTCGTCGCAGTCCACGGAGGATCTCTGCTCTGTCGCCGAGGTCACAGCCAGCGCTAGGGTTCCCGCACGTAGCGAGCTCGTTTAGGAGGGTCCGCTCCACGAGCCGAGGGGCTGATACATCAACTGACACGTAGTCCGAAGTTGATGTATCCAAAAGTTCCGTATCGACAACAGGATCTCAACGCGACAGACGGCGCGTCAATCGGACGCCCGGTCTGAGAGTTATTGGCATTTTCGTCCCAGGGGCCCGGTTGGTTTTTAGGGCAAAACCAACCCAACCGTACTCCGCCTGTATCCGATCCTCGGGCGGAGTATGCCAAAAGTTCCGTCTCACTTAGAGGAAACTACCACAGCTGACGGTACGTCGATCGGACGTCCGTAGCTCAAGATATGAGCGTTTCCGCTCCGAGGGCCCGGTTGGCTTCGTGTACGAACCAACCCGGCCGAACCCAAAGTCTTCCGAAACCTTGAGTATAGTATACCGAAACGACCGTCTCGATCCAAGGACCGCGTAGCCGCTGACGGTTCGTCAATCGGAGGTCCCAGGCCCAAGATATGGGCGAAAGACCGTAGAGGGCCCGAAACGGGGGTACTGGGCCCGGGGCGACCCGGCCCGAACCCCCCCCTGGGGTCGGCCGAACCGGGTCGGCCCGACCCGGCCCGAACCGGCTCGGCCGGGTCCGGTCCGGCCTGGGCGCGGCCCAGCCGACCGGACCGGCCGGCTCGGCCTCGGCCGAGCGGCCGAACTGCCGCCGCCGCGGGTTGATCCCGCGGCTTGAGGGAACCGCGGCCCCGCGGGGGGCCGCCTGTCACGCGGACGCGGCCGGGCCGCCGCGTCCGTCCCGGTTCCGCGCGGCCGCGGAACCGGCCGCCCTTGCCGCCGCGGCTTCAGCCGCGGCGGGCTTCCTCCACGGCGGCGCGCCGGGCGCCGCCGCCTCCGGTCGCCGGCGCCGCCGCGCCGGCGACCCGCGCCGCCGCCGCCTTTCGCGGGCCGCCGGAGATGCTCCGGTGGCCCGATTTCTTTCCCGTCTGCGCCAATGCTCCTCCCGGGGGACGATCTTCACTGCGGAGCCAACAAATTTCCCTTGCCGCACGGTTCGTCGTCGTCCGCCAAATCCGCACAACAAAATAGATCGGCGGAGGGTTGCCGGGTCTTGTTCGTTAGACCCGCACCCTCCGCGTTAGTCATAATCCACGGGAGGAACAATAAAACAATCAACAACAATTTTAAATGTTAAAATTGTTCGAAGATCAAGTTCTTTACTTTAAAAGAAATAAAATCACGGGAAGGAAAATATTCTAATCAACCCTTACCTTGTCGTCGTCGTCGGACGAGGGGTCGTCGCGGGATTGCTCGTCGCGGAAGATGGAGATCGTCGCGTCGTCGCGGTATCCGGCGTCGCGTCGCCAAACTCCGGATCAAGAACAAACGGATTTAATTAGTTTAAATCCGTTGATATTGAAATTAAAAAGGGAGAAGAAAAGATCCGATTCTCACCTTTGTTGCCGAACGAGGGTCGGCCGCGGAAGAAAGACGTCGCCGAAGAACGTCGCGGGTAGATCTCGTCGACGTCGCAGATCTTGGTGTGCGTCGTCGAATTCCGTTCGCCGGAGTTCTTCGCGTTCTTCGCGTTCTTCGCGTTCTTCGCGTTCTTCGCGTTCTTCGCGGAGAGGGTGGAGGAACGAAGATTCTTTCAAATCCTTTCCAAGGATTTTTGGGTTGGTCTTATTTTATAAACATGCCAACACGAAACCGGTTAAGAAACGATCCATCAATTCGTTGAATTAATTCAACGAAAGAAACGACCCATTTAATTCACGAAGAAACAGTCCATTTAATTCACGAAATAAACCGCCCAATTAAATGGTCTGTTAAGAATTAAAGAAAACGCGTCGGTTGACTTTTCAGTTACTTTGACGGGTTTTCGCGGGTGCGTTACTTAGCGAAAGAAACGGCGGGGCTCGTGCGGGTCCCACCGCACAAATATCCTACCAAGGGGTAGGATATTTCTGGATAGCATCCTATCCAGTTCAACTCAGTTCAAGCCGTCTTTAAGTGACTTCAAGTGGCTTCCAAGCAGCTTAAGTGAAATAAAATAAAGTTGTCGCACAAACTTTATTTTATTTCTGACTTAAAGCCGCAAAATTTAAAAACCACGTCTGAGCAAACGCAACTCCGGAAGAGGCGTTTCTAAGCAAATACCGGCGCTGCGATTTCATCGGTGCCCTCAGAATTTGATTCCGGGCACCGGTTCAAAAGATAGAAAAACCCGCTCGTCCGTTCACTGAACGTACCCGAGCCAAACTTCGGAAATTGATTCCGGGCACACCGGGCCTCGGAATCAGGTGCCGTCTGAAGCTGCGTTCTTGTAAAATTCCAAAGAAAATTAAGAAAAAAAAATTTCCTTGAAATTTGCGGGTCTTTACATTACTCCCACCTCAGGGCTTTACGTCCCCGTAAAGATACATCAAAACTAGGGGAACAAATGGGGGTACTGAGCACGCATCTGAGCCTCCCGCTCCCAAGTGCTCTCCTGGAGGTTCCCGTGCTGCCATCTGACGCGCACAAGAGGAATCGACCGCCCACGTAGGACCCGCTCCTGTCGATCCTCGATCTCCACTGGAACCTCCGCAAAAGTCGCCCCATCGTCCACGTCCAGCTCCCCAAAGTCGATGATGTGCGTCGGGTCGTGCACGTATCTCCTCAGCTGAGACACGTGGAAGACGTCGTGCACCCGGTGCAACTGAGGTGGTAGAGCCAGGCGATAAGCCACCTCTCCTATCCTGCTGAGGACCTGGAAAGGCCCGATGAAGCGGGGAGACAGCTTGCCGCCTCGGCCAAATCTCCGTAAACCACGTCGAGGTGAGACACGCAAAAAGACGTGGTCGCCATCCTCGAACTCTAGTGGCCTCCGCCTCCTGTCAGCATATGACTTCTGCCGGCTCTGAGCTGTCCTCATCCTCTCCTGGATGATCTGGACCTTCTCTGTCGTGGCTCGGACCATCTCTGGTCCCACGAGTGCTGACTCCCCAGGGTCTGTCCAGCACAACGGTGATCTGCAGGGTCTGCCGTACAACGCCTCGTATGGTGCCATCCCGATGGTGGAGTGGTAGCTGTTGTTGTACGCGAACTCCACCAAGGGTAGGTGGTCCTCCCAGCTGCGACCAAAGTCGAGAACACATGCACGGAGCATGTCCTCGAGTGTCTGTATGGTCCTCTCCGTCTGACCATCCGTCTGAGGGTGGAAGGCTGTGCTCAGATGGAGCCGCGTCCCGAACGCCTCCTGCAACCCCTTCCAAAGCCGGGAAGTGAAACGAGCATCTCGATCGGAGACGATAGATGATGGCACACCGTGAAGCCGTACGATCTCCTGGACGTAAAGACGTCCCAAGCTCTCCACTGAGCCCTGCTCTCTGATGGGTAAGAAGTGTGCCGACTTGGTGAGTCGGTCGACAATCACCCAAATGGAGTCGTGACCTCTGGAAGTACGTGGAAGTCCAGTCACGAAGTCCATAGATATGCCGTCCCACTTCCACTCCGGGACCTCCAAGGGCTGTACCAAGCCTGCTGGTACCTGATGCTCTGCCTTCACCTGCTGGCAGGTGAGGCATCGTGAAACGAACTCTGCCACAGCTTTCTTCATGCCCGGCCACCAGTGCTGTCGTCTGAGATCCTGGTACATCTTCGCCACTCCGGGATGCACCGCCAAGGGAGAAGTGTGAAACTCTCTCAGCACCTCCTCTCGTAGAGCGACTGGTACGAAGGTACGTCCTCTGAAAAGGATGTCATGCTCTGCTCCAAGGGAGAAACCATCAGGCGCCTGACCTGAGGATATCAGTGCACGCCGGGTCTCACAGTCGGCGTCCTCACGCTGAGCCTCTCTGATCCGCTGTAGAAGTGGAGGAGAGACTGTGAGAGACTGAAGAAAGGCTGCTCCGTCTCTATCCACGAAGGATATCTGCAAGGAGGCTAACTGCTCTGTCGCCTCCTCAAGTAGCTGAATGCCCATCCTCCTGCTGAGGGCATCGGCTACCACGTTCCCCTTCCCAGGAGTATAGACTATCTCAAAGTCATAGTCCTGGAGGAACTCGAGCCATCTCCGCTGTCTCAGGTTCAGGTCCTTCTGAGAGAAGATATACCTGAGACTCTGGTGGTCAGAAAAGACTGTGAAGCGCTCGCCCATCAGATAGTGCCGCCAAGTCTTCAGAGCGAAGACCACTGCTGCTAACTCCAGGTCATGAGTGGCGTAGTTCTGCTCATGCGGCCTCAACTGACGTGATCCGTAGGCGATCACGGCCCGCTCCTGCATCAGGACGCACCCGAGTCCAGTCCCTGATGCATCGCAGTAAACTACGTACCCAACTCCCTCCTCAGGCAACCTCAAGATAGGTGCGCTGGTCAATCTCTGTCTCAGCTCCTGGAAGCTCTGCTGACATCTGTCTGACCACACGAAGGGTTTCCCCTTCTTCGTCAAGGCTGAGAGTGGTGCTGCAACTCTGGAGAAGTCTGGCACGAATCTCCGATAGTATCCCGCTAGGCCCAAGAAGCTCCGCACCTCTGTCACGCTCTTGGGTGGCTCCCAAGCTAGCACTGCCTCGATCTTCGCGGGATCCACTGCAACTCCCGCCTCAGAAATGACGTGCCCCAAGAAATGGACCTCACGTAACCAGAACTGGCATTTTGAGAGCTTGCCATAAAGCTGGTGCTCTCGGAGTGTGTCTAGCACAACTCGCAGGTGGTAGGCATGCTCCTCCTCAGTCGTCGAGTATACCAAAATGTCGTCAATGAAGACAACGACAAATCGGTCGAGGTATGGCTGGAAGATCCTGTTCATGAGGCTCATGAACACCGCTGGAGCATTGGTTACGCCGAACGGCATAACCAAGAACTCATAATGGCCATACCGACACCTGAAGGCCGTCTTCTGCACGTCCTCGTCTCGAACTCTGAGCTGATGATAGCCTGACCGGAGGTCTATCTTCGAGAACCACCGCGCTCCCTTGAGCTGATCGAAGAGGTCATCAATCCGTGGCAGCGGATACTTGTTCCTCACTGTCACCTGGTTCAGGCGACGATAGTCGACACAAAGTCGCAAGCTCCCGTCCGCCTTCTTGGCGAACAAAATCGGGGAAGCCCAGGGTGAAACACTGGGTCGGATAAACCCCTTGCTCTGCAAGTCCTCCAACTGTACCTGCAGCTCTCGAAGCTCGGCGGGGGCCATCCGATATGCTGGAGTAGATATCGGGGCTGTCCCGGGGTACAAGTCGATGTAAAAGTCTACCTCTCTACGAGGAGGTAGCCCTGGAACGTCGTCGGGAAAGACGTCCACGTACTGGTCCACCACTGCAGGAAAAGCCGGACTCCGCACGTCCACTGCTCCTAGGATGAGGCTAGCCAACTGATGTGAGATGGGCTGCACTCTCCTCCGCGGAAGTCCATCCTGTGCTGCAAAGGTTCCCTTCTCGCCGGTGAAGGTAAACCTGCTCCCGTCGGTACGAACACATCGCACCTTGCGCCTAAAACAGTCTATCTGGGCATGAACCGTGGATAGCCAATCCATGCCCAAGATGACGTCGTAAGGCCTCGACGCCGCTACAAGGAGATCCCAGCCGAAGCTCTCGCCTCCTAGAGTAAGCTCACACTGCCGGCACCAGTGCGTAATCGTCGAGTCCGCTCCCGTAGGAGTCTCTAGCCGTAAGGATCGAGCCAACGGCTCAGTCGGAATCTCCGAGCTCCGAACAAGGGCAGAGGCTATGAAAGAGTGACTCGCTCCTGTGTCTATAAGTACTGCAACAAGGGTGGAATAGACACAGATCGTACCTCGAATCATCTCTGGCATGTCGGGGTCGTAGGCCTCCACTGCCTGGAGCTGGGCCTGTCTCTGCCCGCCAGCTCCCTGTGGTCGAGGTGGCCCTCCTGGTGGTGGTGGGGGTAGAGCCTGGAAGCGTCGCCCACCACCCGCTGCTCGGCCAGCTCCTCTGCCTCGTCCGCCTCCTCCCTGCGGACCGCCACGGTCGACCCTCTGCCTCTGCCTGGGTGGCCCCTCCACCGTCTGCTGCTCCTCTGGTCGGCGAGTCGGGCAGTCACGAGCCATGTGACCCTGCCCGCCGCAAGAGTAGCACAGCCTGCCTCTCGAAAGGCTGGCACTCCGCTGTGTGCCTCGTACTGCTGATCCGGTGTCCTGAGGCCGTCTGCGAGGGGGTCTGGTCTGCCTGGACCCGTGAGTCATCCGTCGGCTACCTGCTGCCGAAGACTCAGCTACCTGCCGCCCTGCGCTAGGTCTCGCCGCTGAAGAAGGCTCTGCCAGGAAGCTCTCGATCAGGAGGGCTCGCTCCAGCACTCCCGCCTGGGTCGGAATGCTGAGGGAGATCAGCGACGCCCGAATCTCCTGTCGCAAGCCCTGCTCGAAGGTCCGGGCCCGGAAGAAGGGGTCCCGTACCATGTCGGTCGAGTAGCGAGATAGGTCCGTGAACCTCGCCGCGTACTGAGCGACCGTCATGCTGCCCTGGCGCAGCTGGAGAAGCTCCTGGATGCGCACCGCTCGGAGGGTGGCCGGGACGAACTCAGAGCGGAAGAGGCTCTCGAAGTCCGTCCAGAGCAGGGATGCCTCATCGTGAACCTGGAGCATCAGGCTCCACCATCGTCCTGCCGCCGCCTGCAGGAGGCTCGCTGCGAGAATCACCATGAGATCCGCTGGTGTCCTCACTAGCCTGAAGATCCGTACCACCGCCTCTAGCCAGTCCTCGGCGGCCTGGGGGTCCGCCTCACCGCGAAACCTGGGCGGTCGCTGGCTCTGAAACTCGTGCAGTGCCCTGAGGCGACGTGCATCGTCGGCGTCTGGTACTGGAAGCATCGGTGGCTCGGCGGGTAAGGCTACCGCCGGTGCCACTGCTGGCAAAGGGCCCTACACCGAGGCCTCGTCGCTCGGTGGGCTGCCATCGCGCCCTACACTCGGAACCCTAGCTGGCAGTCGTCGCGGGGCCATCCTGAAAAGGAGAACAAGAGCACCACAGTCAGAACAGTATACCTGGTGAGCTGGCACAAGTAATCACAAAGAAAACTTGAAACACACACGCAATCAATGTTTTCATGCATTAAGTCGGAAATCAGGAGTCAGGGTCCTGGTGTACGGATACGTCGGCCGCCGCACCAACACTGGGCTCCCTGAACTGATAACCACACTCAATACACTAAACACTATTGCTTCACATAGAAAGAAAGGACGATCAGAGTCTGCGGTAGAACCGACCGCCTCTGATACCAATTTGTCACGACCCGTCCTCGGGGCCCGTGCCGTGACTACCCCAAGCCCGCCTCCCATAGGCCAGGGGCTGGCGACTAGCACCAAGGCGTAAAATCCCAGTAAACAGGGAAGGCATTGCCTTTATAAGTAACAACCACACAGAGTCAGCAAGCGGAAAGTAAAGTGCAGAAAGGTAAAGGGGCCGGAAATACAAGCCCAACTGTAAAGTACAACTGAAAAGTAAAGCAACTGAAGAAAAGACGGCGGCCTCGTGTCGTCCACTGGCAATCCCACCTGAAGGGTGGGTACAGATAGCCTCCAGGCTCCTCGGGTCCCACGTCCGCTCCGAGCACGTCCCGCCCAGTGGTCCACCTCCAGGTACCGTCCTGCTCCACGCCCCAACCGCGATCAACGCTGTCCGTCGTCTGCAACCAACACCACGAAGTGCGGGCATAGCCCGTGCAGGGGTGAGTACAACTACTCAGTAAGGACCCCGAGACCCCCGAAGGTCTCCCGAAATCCACAAAGGATATAGCACAAAAGAAAGATGCAATCACGAAGTAACATCTGACTCGACTTAGGTATATGCCCATACATATACCTAAGTCCCCAATTCTAGCTCTGCTCACGAGCCCAAGAACAACTCAATCCACAAAGGAAAGCAAGACTCAAATCCACAAGGAGAGTAAACAGTAAATCCACAAAGGATAGTTCAACACAATCCACAAAGGAGAGTAACATAAGATTCAGCTCAACCAGGTATACTTTTTCAGATGACGTCAAAGACGATCACTGATCCGTCTAAGTCGTCGGACCCACGAAGGATCGATAGGTACTAACCCCCGCAGAAGACCCACACAGGATCGGGCTCACACAGAACCTGTAGGCAGTGGCTCACACAGAACCGGTAGGCAGTGGCTCACACAGAACCGGTAGTAGGACCCACACAGGATCGGGCACTGATCCGCGTAGGATCGCTGAGTGCAGTAGTCGACGCAGTCCACTGAGGTCCCTGCACAGTCGTCGCCGTAGTCCACGAAGGATCTCTGCTCTGCCGTCGTCGCAGTCCACGGAGGATCTCTGCTCTGCCGTCGTCGCAGTCCACGGAGGATCTCTGCTCTGCCGTCGTCGCAGTCCACGGAGGATCTCTGCTCTGTCGTCGAGGTCACAGCCAGCGCTAGGGTTCCCGCACGTAGCGAGCTCGTTTAGGAGGGTCCGCTCCACGAGCCGAGGGGCTGATACATCAACTGACACGTAGTCCGAAGTTGATGTATCCAAAAGTTCCGTATCGACAACAGGATCTCAACGCGACAGACGGCGCGTCAATCGGACGCCCGGTCTGAGAGTTATTGGCATTTTCGTCCCAGGGGCCCGGTTGGTTTTTAGGGCAAAACCAACCCAACCGTACTCCGCCTGTATCCGATCCTCGGGCGGAGTATGCCAAAAGTTCCGTCTCACTTAGAGGAAACTACCACAGCTGACGGTACGTCGATCGGACGTCCGTAGCTCAAGATATGAGCGTTTCCGCTCCGAGGGCCCGGTTGGCTTCGTGTACGAACCAACCCGGCCGAACCCAAAGTCTTCCGAAACCTTGAGTATAGTATACCGAAACGACCGTCTCGATCCAAGGACCGCGTAGCCGCTGACGGTTCGTCAATCGGAGGTCCCAGGCCCAAGATATGGGCGAAAGACCGTAGAGGGCCCGAAACGGGGGTACTGGGCCCGGGGCGACCCGGCCCGAACCCCCCCCCTGGGGTCGGCCGAACCGGGTCGGCCCGACCCGGCCCGAACCGGCTCGGCCGGGTCCGGTCCGGCCTGGGCGCGGCCCAGCCGACCGGACCGGCCGGCTCGGCCTCGGCCGAGCGGCCGAACTGCCGCCGCCGCGGGTTGATCCCGCGGCTTGAGGGAACCGCGGCCCCGCGGGGGGCCGCCTGTCACGCGGACGCGGCCGGGCCGCCGCGTCCGTCCCGGTTCCGCGCGGCCGCGGAACCGGCCGCCCTTGCCGCCGCGGCTTCAGCCGCGGCGGGCTTCCTCCACGGCGGCGCGCCGGGCGCCGCCGCCTCCGGTCGCCGGCGCCGCCGCGCCGGCGACCCGCGCCGCCGCCGCCTTTCGCGGGCCGCCGGAGATGCTCCGGTGGCCCGATTTCTTTCCCGTCTGCGCCAATGCTCCTCCCGGGGGACGATCTTCACTGCGGAGCCAACAAATTTCCCTTGCCGCACGGTTCGTCGTCGTCCGCCAAATCCGCACAACAAAATAGATCGGCGGAGGGTTGCCGGGTCTTGTTCGTTAGACCCGCACCCTCCGCGTTAGTCATAATCCACGGGAGGAACAATAAAACAATCAACAACAATTTTAAATGTTAAAATTGTTCGAAGATCAAGTTCTTTACTTTAAAAGAAATAAAATCACGGGAAGGAAAATATTCTAATCAACCCTTACCTTGTCGTCGTCGTCGGACGAGGGGTCGTCGCGGGATTGCTCGTCGCGGAAGATGGAGATCGTCGCGTCGTCGCGGTATCCGGCGTCGCGTCGCCAAACTCCGGATCAAGAACAAACGGATTTAATTAGTTTAAATCCGTTGATATTGAAATTAAAAAGGGAGAAGAAAAGATCCGATTCTCACCTTTGTTGCCGAACGAGGGTCGGCCGCGGAAGAAAGACGTCGCCGAAGAACGTCGCGGGTAGATCTCGTCGACGTCGCAGATCTTGGTGTGCGTCGTCGAATTCCGTTTGCCGGAGTTCTTCGCGTTCTTCGCGTTCTTCGCGTTCTTCGCGTTCTTCGCGTTCTTCGCGTTCTTCGCGGAGAGGGTGGAGGAACGAAGATTCTTTCAAATCCTTTCCAAGGATTTTTGGGTTGGTCTTATTTTATAAACATGCCAACACGAAACCGGTTAAGAAACGATCCATCAATTCGTTGAATTAATTCAACGAAAGAAACGACCCATTTAATTCACGAAGAAACAGTCCATTTAATTCACGAAATAAACCGCCCAATTAAATGGTCTGTTAAGAATTAAAGAAAACGCGTCGGTTGACTTTTCAGTTACTTTGACGGGTTTTCGCGGGTGCGTTACTTAGCGAAAGAAACGGCGGGGCTCGTGCGGGTCCCACCGCACAAATATCCTACCAAGGGGTAGGATATTTCTGGATAGCATCCTATCCAGTTCAACTCAGTTCAAGCCGTCTTTAAGTGACTTCAAGTGGCTTCCAAGCAGCTTAAGTGAAATAAAATAAAGTTGTCGCACAAACTTTATTTTATTTCTGACTTAAAGCCGCAAAATTTAAAAACCACGTCTGAGCAAACGCAACTCCGGAAGAGGCGTTTCTAAGCAAATACCGGCGCTGCGATTTCATCGGTGCCCTCAGAATTTGATTCCGGGCACCGGTTCAAAAGATAGAAAAACCCGCTCGTCCGTTCACTGAACGTACCCGAGCCAAACTTCGGAAATTGATTCCGGGCACACCGGGCCTCGGAATCAGGTGCCGTCTGAAGCTGCGTTCTTGTAAAATTCCAAAGAAAATTAAGAAAAAAAAATTTCCTTGAAATTTGCGGGTCTTTACAAGAAATTTATTTTGAACCTAATTAAATTATTTTTATTATGGGAATTTTGTTTTAATTTTTATATATGAAATAATTAACATTACTTATTATTCAATCCTAATGCAATGTTTGTGCAAGCATAACAAAATTAAATAAAGGATTTTAAATTAAAATTATAAGAATTATTAAATGACCAATATTTTGAATAAAAAATTTTCTATATTTATGTTTCTACCATTATATATTTTTGATTTTATTTTTAGAAACTTTGGACCTGCAAAAATTACTTTAAGAACTTTAGAATATTTTATTTAAAAGTAAGAGAAGGTGTTCACACTATACAGTTTAGTTGGTATAATATTTTTAATTTAAGGTTTTACTTGACTTTTATTCAAAAATGAATAGTATTTGGAAATATAATAAAATTATATTTTTCATGGAATTATATTTTTAATATTTATTCAACAAATAAATACCATAATGACTTCCACAGAGATAATTCAGTATTAATTTAATTAAAGAATAAATCAAATTAACCATATTAAAAATACTAGAGTAAATATAATTTAATATTTTTAAGCTAATTAATAGATGAACTATATGAATATGAAATCTATATCATATAATATAAAGTTTTTATTCTATTTTTAAAACTTTTTTAAGTGTTTAATTTCATAGTTATGAATAGTTTTTATCTTTAAAAAATTGATTTTCATGAATACAATATGTTATTAAATTATTTAAAAATTCAAAAAATATTGAAAAAAATACAAAAATTATAATATTACTTCTACAATGTAATAAAAATTTATTTTTAGGCCTTTTTGAGAGTCTTAAACACTATAATAAATTTAAAATATTTTAATAATTTTTGTGATTCCTAAGTTATCTCTCACCTCACTTATAAAAGGAGGTTCATTCCTTCACAAATTTCATGAACATAAGCCTTCTTGTTTGGAAATAATTTTCTAAAATTACCTCATAATAATCACTTAAAACAACCATGTGCTTCTTGTATCACAAAAATACACCTTTTAAGAACCTTAAGGTGGTTTCAAAATAGAAATATTTAAGAGGTAAATTCCTCTTTTAAATTCTTTTTTTTTATTTTTAAGCTCTTTTTTTATCTTTTATATTGTAACTTATTCTCATAAAAATGTTATGAAAAATAAATTACCTTATATGTACTATATTTCTATTATGATAATGGAATATTCCATCATCATCTATTCTTTTCCATCCTTTAATACTATAAATGAGAACACCGTCCAAGATGTGCTAATTATCACGTTCAAGGAAGACGAGTTTTCAATTTGAATTACTATCTTCAAGACTTATCATAAAAACATTATAATGGTTGAAATAGAATATAATATATGTATTTTATTTTATGTAACGTTCTATAATATTTATAGACTCATAACATAAAATAATAATACAAATTAATTTCATTGTGCACAAAACCGCCAAGTTAATGCAAGCGTTTATCATTAACTTTTAACAAATAGTCATCCTAATAGTTTATTAAAAAAAATAATTATAAGATCATTTATATCAATTTAATGTAACTAATAATATATATTAACAATTCTGTATTTTTAACCACATTTAAAATTAACTTCCATTTATAAATACTAGTAAACTGATAATGAAAACCAAGGAAGAAAATTCTTCAAAAAATAAAATAAAATTGAACCTCTTAAACCCATCAAAAAGGTCATGAATAAACCTAAAAAGGTACAAATAAATCAATTAAATATAGATATTGTTCTTTAATTATTAATTAATGAAGCTAAATTTTATTATTCAGTTCATTAGGATCAATTGGAGAACACATTTGGGCATAAGGTAAGGGTTTTCTCATCTCACATTTTATTCAGGGATATTTCCATTGTTCACCACTTATTTCTTGAATGTGGTGTATGTGGACTTCTAGTTGATATATAATATCATTATTATCTTTATATTCATGGTATTCTATGATTCAATGGGTGATTATTAATTTTTGGCATATGACTCGATTGATTACAATTTTGTAAGGGACTTTTTCTCAATTTCTATTTTCATTGAGAATTACTTGGTATTGTGCACCTAATATTTCTTATATGGTGTATATAAAACACCTTTGAGATAATTTTTCATTTGAAATTATAATTTTTTTAAATATCCATTTTCTTGTACCATGGATATTATTATTTCCTCAATCTGTATACCGTTTCGTGAACAATGATTATTTTGAATGCTACTTTGACTATGGAAATATTGATGAATATGTATCCTATACTCAATAAGGATATTTGAAATAGATACTCTTATGGTATTAAATCATTGTATAAAGAATTAATTGGGCTATAAGTAATGGGTGGGGCCTGATATTTCCCCTAGATGCATCGACATGTCTCGTGAGGCAAACTAGTTGGCGACAAACCCTTAAAATTTGTTTCCAAAAATCAAATGGATTTCTTCCCACAGACATAAACTATTTCGATGGTATGATGGTTCATGTGCCAGATACATGACATCTAAATAATAATAATTCTCTTTATTTAGAATTTAGTTTTTACTATCCATGAGGTTTTCACTATGAAAAAACCTATAAATGCACTTTCATTCTCAGTTTACCGATGGTGTGTGTTTTTAACTATTCACCATGCCATATTGATTATGTATAATTGATTATGATTCAAATATTATTGTTTCTTTCTTCCATTATATGTGTCCCTTACTGATCATTTGAGCTCACCCCTTTAATTCATTTTTCTTCCCCAGGTTATAAAGAAGAGATCATTTACTGAGTTCTCATGGATGTAGTTTATTATTTTCTCTTATGTATTATATTTGTTTCCTCCCAAAATGTAAAAGGAGTTCCACATATGTATCTAGTTTCTTCAATAATAATATACTAATCAGTCCTTTGTGATTTAATTCTTTGTAATCATTCCAATGTAATAAATTAATGCACCAACTCCGTGTTTCAGGGTTTCGAGGTGTTACTGTTTGTATCAGATGATGTTTAATAAAAACCTTGGGAAATAGATTTAGAAAACATATTTTAGTGCACATATCCCTAAGATATATTTGAGGACAAGAATATGAAGAAACACCCATATCTATCTTGAGGGAATTATACTTGAAAAATTACAACTATGAAATTTCTGATGGTGGGAAGAATAATACATGCAACATTGAGTCTCTGAAAAATAGAAATTTGTTATAGGAGATAGTTATAACCTATCAATTAAACATTATTTTGTCTCTTCTATGATTTTAACATCAAATAATTGACATACAATGTTGCGTTCAGTAAGATATTTAGATTTGGATAAGATTAACTTAATTTTTGTAGAATATTAATGTACCCTTATGAATATTAACTTGAACCTTATGAAAAGTAATGGACCCTTATGAATTGTAACATGACCCTTATAAATAGTAATGTACCCTTATGAATAGTAACATGACCCTTATGAATAGTATATACCCTTATGAATTGTAACCTCACCCATGTAAGTATAAATATAATTTAGGTAACTTATAAATGAGAGGGATTATTTTAAAAATATAAAATTAAGTGTCGGTATTTTTATGAGCAATAAATAATGAATTAAAATTTTATAATAAATAGTTTAATTTAATAAAATAATCCAATTTCATAAAATGTATTCATGATAAAATATTCTGTTGTTTTATCATTTTGGGATAATTTAATAAGACCTTAGTTAATTTTTCAGGGTATTATAAAATTAATTATAATGTTAAAATATATATTTTTTAAGAAAGTAATGATTTCAGGTATAAATTAAATTTATATTATTTATAAAATAATTTTCATAAAATGGAGTTAATTTATTAATTCTACACATCAAAAAATGGTTTGGATTAATTTTATCATATTTTTTATGAAAAAATTTAATTTTTGATAAATAGTAAAAAAATACAGTTTTTATAAAATATGGTATTTTTCATGACATCATTATGAAATTATTATGATATAAAAACTTATTTAAACTATTTAATAACTAAATAATTATAGTACAAGTGTAAAATTTTATATAATTAATTTATAACATGAAAAGTATGTATTTTTATGTTGAGTATAAAAATCATTGTTAATGCTGACGCAGTGCCTGCACAATGTTGAAAATGTCAAAATTGGTAACTTATATATAATAATTGAGTGATAAAAATTATTTTTATGAAATAGATATTATCTATTTATTTCATTTTTAATTTTTAATTATATTATTATATTAAATTATTATTATCCAAATGTATGTGCAATGCATGCACATGGCATGAAAAGAAAAAATAGAAAATTTAAGAAGATGTCTTGTTATGTATAAGAGTGAATATACATAATGAAAGAATTTTGAATTTTATTTATAATTTACTTAATTTATTTTTTATGATATTAATTTATTTTTAAATTTTAAATATGATATAATTAACAATAATGCTTATGAAATCCTAATGTTGTGTTTGTGAAAGCAAAAGAAAATTAAATAAAATGTTTTTAATTAAAATTGTAAGAATTATTAAATGACCCATATTTCATATAAAACAACTGATATATGTATTTTTTGACCATTATATATTTTCTATTTTATTTGGGGACACTTTGGACCCACAAGAATCATTTTAAGATCATTAGAATATTTTATTTGAATGTAAGACACGGTGTTCACACTATAATGTTTAATTTTTATAACATTTTTAATATATTTTATTCCATGAGTTTTATTCAAAAAATTATAGTCTATAAAACTATAATAAAATAATATTTCTCATGAAATTTTATTTTTAATTTTTAGACAAAAAATAAATACCTTAATGGCTTCAACAAAGATGATGAGAAATTAATTTAATTAATTAATAAATCCAATAAATAATATTTAAAATAATAAAATAAATATAATTATATATTTCTAAGATAATTCACAGATTCCATAGATGAATATGACATTTAAATCATATAATATAAAATTTTATTTGATTTTTAGACTTTTTTATGTGTTTAGAGTCATATTTATGAATAGTTTTTATTTTGACCAAATTGTTTTTCATGAGTAAATTATTTAATTAAATTATTTAAAAATCTAAAAATTATTTATAATTTCCAAAACTGATAATATTACTTAGAAAATGTAATAAAAATTTATTTTTATTCCTTTTACGAGTCTTAAAACCTATAATATATTTATTATATTTTAATAATTTTGGTGATTCCTAAGTTACCCCTCACCTTACTTAAAAAGGAGGTTAATTCCTTCACAAATTTCATAACCATAAGCCTTATTGTTCGGACATACTTTTCAAAATTCCACCATCCTCATCCCTTTACACACTCTTGTGATTCTGGTATAACAAAAATACCACTTCAATGATCCTTAAGGTGGTTTCAAAAGAGAAATATTCAAGTTGTAAATTCCTCTTTTCAATTCTTATGTTTTCTTTTCAAGCTTCTTTGTTATCTTTTATATTCTCACCTATTCTCATAAAAATGTTATTAAAACTCTAGTACCATATATCTAATGAAATACTATTATTATATTGGAATATTCCATCATCATCTCTTCTTTTCCTTTCTTTAATACTATACATGAGAACACCGTCTGAGATGTGTTAATTATTACATTCAAGGAAGAAGGGTTTTCAATTTTCATCACTATCTTCAAGAATAATCATAAAACCTTTATAATGGTTTAACTAGATCAAAATATATGTATTTTATCATATTTAATGTTATATTATCCTTATATAATCATAATATAAAATAATAATACAAAACAAGTTCATTATGCACAAAACCGCCACGTTAATGCAAGCGTTTATCGTAAAATATTATCTAATGAGTCATCCTCATGCTATATAACAAAAATCATTATAAGATAATTTATATCTCTAAAATTTCACTAATAATATATATTAACAATTATGGATTTTTTTAACCACATTTAAAATGAAATTCCATTCATGAACATAAGTAAACCGATCATGAAAACCAAGGAAGAAAATGCTTCCAAAATAATAAAATTGAACCTCTTAAACAAATAAAAAAGTTCATTAATATACCTAAAAAGGTTAAAATAAATTAATTAAAAGTATTATAGGTTATTAAATTATTAATTAATGATGATAAATTTTATTATTCAGGTCATTAAGATCAATTGAAGAACATATTTGTGCATAAGGTAAGGGTTTTCTTATCTCACTTTAAATTTAGTGAGATTTCCATTGTTGGACACTTATTTCTTGCATGTGGTGTATGTGTACTAAAAATTGATATATAATATAATTATTATCTTTATATTCATGGTATTCTATGATTAATTTTTTTAATATTAATTTTTGGTCATAGGGCTCGACTGATTACAATGTGGTAAGGGACTTTGTCTCAATTTTCATTTACATTGATACTTACATGGTAATGTGCACCTAATATTTCTTATGTGGTGTATCTAATTACCATTTGAGATCCTTTTTCATTTAAAATTTTTATTCTCTTAAATATAGATTTTCTTTTATCATGGATATTATTATTTCATTAAGTCATATACCATTTCACACATAGTGTTTATTTTGAATGCTACTTTGACTGTGGAAATATTGATGAATGTGTATCCTCTACTCAATAAGGATATTTAAAAGCCATATTTTTCTTGTATTAAATCTTTTTATAAATAATTATTTGGACTATTAGTGATGGGTGGGGCCCTTTATAGCCCCTCAACACATCGACATCTCTCATGAGGCAAACTAGTTGGCGAAAACCCTTCGAGTTTGTTTCTAAAAATCAGACAGGTTTATACCCACAGACATAAACCATTTTGATAGTATGATGGTTAATGTTCTAGACACATTATGTACAAATAATAATTCTCTTTATTTAGAATTCATTTGGTACTATCCATGAGGTTTTCACTATGAAAAACCTTTGGATGCACTTTCATTCCCAATTTATTGATGGTGTCTATTTTCAACTATTCAACATGCCATATTGATTATGTCTAATTGATTATGATTAAAATATTATTATTCTTGATTCCACTATATATGACCCTTAATGTGCATTTGATCTCACCCTTTTCATTGTTTTTTCTTCCCTAGGTTATAAAGAATTGATTATTTATTGAGTTCTCATGGATGTAGTTTATTAGTTTTTTTCTTATGTATTATATTCTGTTTCATTTACAAATGTAAAAGTGGTTCCATGTATGTATCTAGTTTCTTCAAGATTACTAAACTGATCATTCCTTCATGACTTGATTCCTTGTAATCATGAAAATGTAATAAATTAAAGCACTGGCTCTAGGCTTCAGGGTTTAGGATGTTACAATATTTGGTTGAGGTTTTAGATATTAATGTATTAAATAACCATATTTTGACTTATGAGTATTTGATAACCCTTATAAACCATTTTTTGTTATGATAACTAATAACAAATAAAATGAAATATCATTCTATTTATGGATTATATGATCCATTAGTGCATCATGCATAAAAAATTGACATTCATTTCATAGAGTAAGAGATGAAGTGGATGTTAATCAAGGAATTACCATAGGGTGGGATTTTTCTTTAAAAATGGAACGAAATCAAATAATTTTATCTTTTCATGAAAATTATTCAATATTAGGAAAATTTCCTTAAAATAAAATGTTTTCCTATTATTATCAATTTTTTTATATCAGTTACCTTTTTCAAGCCTCTTTGTTTTATGGATTTGTGATAATTATCATTCACCTGACCATGTTCTCATTCTCTCTTTAATTGTGTATAGGTGTCAATTTTCCCCTCCATGCCCATGTTTTCAATTCCCATTTGTGTTCTTCTATTTGGAAACCTATTATGTGTTATTCTAGATAACCTTCTTACTTCCATTTATCTTGTTCAGGAGGATGTTTTATTAACACTTTTATGATGTGTGTTTCTATGATTTAATTTTCAAATGTTAAAACATTGATGTACAAGAAAAATTTTGAAGACAAAATTCATTTTATGGGGGGTATAATGTAACACCTTGAGTTTATATGAATTAATTTTTTGGAAAAAATTAAAATTAATTTAGGGATTTAAATGAAAACTAGACAAAGATAATATTGCCATCCATGAAACATTAAATTTATAATTTAATACATGAAACACTACGATTAACTTTTTTTACACATAGTAACGAGTTCCTTTGATAGCTTGAGTTTCATGAATTACTGAGTGTTACTGAACATCAATATACTATTAATATTATTATTTAATATGATAGATATAGCCTAGAAGTTGGAATGGAAGAAATAAATATGATTAAATAACTTATTAATATATATATTTTCACATGTATATTAGTTATCTATTTATTATAAATAAATTAAGAATCATTTAAAAGAATAATTATTATTATTGAAAAATAATATTTTTTCAAAATGATAGTTTAATAATGCATGGAAAAAATTATTTGAAATTAAAATTTAACACTTTTAAAAATATTATTTGGAAAAATGAACTTCATTTTTGAATATATTACATAAATATTATCATAGGGTAATGTTTTAGGTATTTTTCTATGAAATTTAATTTTTTGATGAATAGTGAACAAACTGAATTTTAATTGAAAATTGTCTTTTTTTTAAATATTTTATAGTGTTAATGTGTATTTTTAATTGGTATAAAATTCATAATAATTAAATTATACATATATTAATCTAATTTAGTTCACTATAAACATTTTAATAATGAATTTTGATATAAAAATATTGTAAACCTTTGAACATTTTCACTTAAAAAACCCTCTTTCTTATCACGTTTGTTGGATTTTTATTAAATTAGATTCGTACACTTCTATGAATTGAATTTGAAAAAATTGATTCCATATTTTGAATCAAAAAAATATATAATTATCAATAAATACAAATTAATTTTTCACTAAAATTATAGGTTGAAACAGTTAAAATTAATTACGATGATTAAGGTAAAAACGAGCTTACCTAGTGGTTAAACTTAGAATTTTATTTCTAAAGTGACCTAAACATTTATCCATCACAAATTTTACAGAAATATTTATAACCTTATCACATTATTTTATATTTTTATGAGTTATTCAGATACTATTCCTCAAAATGGACCTATGTAATATGTTAATTAACAAAAAAGAAAATAAAGGAGCTTTCCTTGCCATTATTATTTATAATTCTTTGGGATAGAAAAAAATCTTAATATTTTCATCAGTAAATATTAATTATAATGATAAATATGTTTTTCTATCATGGTATTTTATTTTAATTTTTTAATGATAAAATATTTACTATAAATTATTATTAAATGCCAACACATGAATTATTTAGTTAATAATCAACTAAAGTAAATTATACAAAAAATATTAAATGTTAGGTAATTTGAATGAATTATTATATAAATGTTATTTTTATATGAATATAAGATGTTAAAAATGTTTTAAAATTAATATATTTAAATGATATTATTATTTTTGTTATTTTTAAATTTCAATTTAAATAATTACTGTCAAAATTGGCATTAAAGTGAATTTATAATAAATTATATTTTATAAAATGATTTAAAATCACTAAAAACATTATCCTCTTCCAAGTTATTTTTAATTTTTTCTCAAAATTATCAATGGTTCATCAATGTACTAATGGATATTTTAGAACAAAAATTTTGACCCTTGAATAGTAAAAACATTGGTATCACGGTTAGGGTTAAAGTAGTGTTTTTGAACGTTACATGTGCTTATGTTAAAAATAATTTCCAACAGATATGATAAATTTATTTTAAAATTTTCATATAATAAATAATAATAAAAAGGTATAAATTTTCTAATAATTTCCACATTAATTTAGTCTCGATGAATATATTACCCAGGTTAGAAAATTAGTTTCCATAATAAAAAACCAAAATAATAAAAATATGGAAAATTAGATGTCAAGGAAGGAAAGTATAAAAATTATTTTTTGTATTTATGAGGTTTTTATCAACAATATAAACCACCCCCTACATTATTATCCTATTTTGAGCCACATGATGTAAGGGAGACCTCCTAATAGAAACTAATTTTGATTATTAACAAAAATGCCACTACTCCTTAACTATAAAAGGGAAGTCACTCTCACAAATTATTCACACCTATATAGAAATTTGGATAAAAAAAATCTGAAAAAATAAATTCCTAAATTACCAGTCAAAATCCTTGAAGATGTGGTTTTGGATGAAAGCCTTCTTAGGAAGGAATTTAGTGAAAACCTATAGAGGATTTTTGAAGAAGAGGTAGCATTCATCAACCAGAATTTATATTTTATATCATTTCCCTCACCCTTAAATTATTTTTATATATTTAATATATATTAAACAAATTATGTAATATATAATAAGATTTTTTATGCATAGTTTATGATAAGAAAAACACATCCATCAAATGTGTTATAGAATCATCATTCATGTGTACGGAAGACTACCGCCAGACGAACCAATGATGTTCTTTTTTCCATTAACACCATTCGACCTTGAGAATAATGATGGAAATTATATTTATATAATATGTATGCATATATATATATATATATTATATTTATGATTTTATCATGATTCTGGAATTTTTATATCAAACATACCTTCATGTTGTCCATTTTGGAGGAATACAATGACATCGTTCATATATACGTTGGAATACCACATCGAGAAGTGATCTGATTCATTCACACTATAAATGGAATATATTAAGGATGGTTTAAATAAATATTTTTTTACATATATAAATTAAATATGTTTTTATAATAATAATAAATTTTATTTAGTTTTTTTTCTTTCAACACAATAAGAAAATGAAGAAAAAAACAGTATTCATGCATGCGTATGGCCTACCATCTCCATGAACGGTATATTTCATTTCATATTAATAAATTTAATTAGTTACTATATATAAATATATAATAAATATATATTATATTTATATAATTTTAATTATTCTGGAGATGATGGAACAATGAACAATCTAAGAGGATACAAAATATATAAAATTAAAACTTATACGAAAGACAAAGAGGTTATTTCCTGAAACATATCTTTAACATATGAATTATAATAAAAGGATAATAAGATGACATAATAAAATCATATATTATATGATATATATGAATGTTTTTATGTAAGAGAAGTATAAAAACATTATTTTTGACGCTCTCACTAGGGCATTCTGCCTTCGCATGTTCACGTTCACTGACTGCGCATTGTACCCCATGTTCCTACTTTTTAAAGAAAAGAGGTATTCATCACTTCTTTAGTGATGTCTTATCGTTGATCAATATGGGATGAAGAGATTTTGGTTCCTCCTTACATGGATTCCTCATTTCAATTCATTGCCTAGTCTGGTTCTCCCTTATAGATTTCACATTGTTCACGAAACTCGCTCCCTCTGCCATCTCTTCATTGATGCTGGTTAATTATGCTACTTCTATCTATAAATTTAAAGGGGTCTATACAAGTTATAAACCTTTGGTTAGTAGAGTAATCACATTGGGTATCAATGGCATGTCTAGATGCTAAAAAAATAGAGAACCTATATTCTTCCTCATAAGAGGGATTCTCAAGGGAATGAAAACTCGAGGCATACCATATTGATCTTGGGGTATCTAATGATTGAGGCATGTATTATGTGATTTTGCATAGGCATAATATGTTTAACATGGAGTAGGACACAAGTTTAACATCCAATGGATATGGAGGACCATGATTTTAACATATTGCAGAGATAGAACAGATCGATTAGAACACTTGTGAAGGTGGATAAGATAGGTACATACCTAGGAGTGAGCACCTGTAAGGTTTACTATATGGATGGATTAGTATGCCTAATGATATCAGACCTGAGATGGTGTGTCTTGTAAAGAGAAGGTTTCACACCATAAAGGGATACATCCCTAGAAGGGAGGCACCATGGTTTACCATTAGATGGGTGGGAATGCCTTTAACAACGAACCTAGGTGATGTTTACCCTAAAGGGAAGAGGTATCATCATGAATACTGATCTAGACACCACTAAGGATAAATTAGGGAGGTGGAATAGAATTAGGGGGACACCAAGGTTTACTATTGTCTGGGATTTAACCTCATGGTGACATCTTATGTAACATGTTTAGAAGACATGGATCAAATCCATGTAGTTTGATCGGGATGATGTGTAGGGATAACACATCGTTAGTTTCCCTTCATAAGAGGATATCTCTTGTTTGTATTAATATGTATTGTGTGGGGATTATGCACAATTATATTCTTGGGTGATTCTTGGATCATTGATGATGTCTATATCATGACCTCACTGAGATGTGTCGACCCGAGTAAGAATCAAGATTGAAATGAAGTATTTGTTGGAATTAAGTGAATATAATTGATATAGTATGAGTGGTGGATGGGGTTTTTATGTTTAAACCTCAATGAGGATTCCTACATACCATTTTTAGAACATAGGATCAAATTCCATGTAGTTATGGTTTCCTATGTAGTTTGATGTCATACGATAAGGATGAGAGTGAACATATGTGAATATAGAGATATCATGATTGAACCTTGGGGAGGTTTCCTATATATCCCACTTTATGGAAAATCAATGTCTATGTATTAATTATGTGATATTTGGGGTATACACATGGTTAGTAGCACAAGCCTGTGGTACAATGCTTACGTATTGAAGCTTCCAGGTGGACCCAAAGGAGATGTGACATTCAGGTGGGGCATGATCCTCCCAAGATATAGTGGCTTGAAGGAAATATTAGGATGAGAGTGGATGATGGTGGATTATGAAATCCATTAGGTACACCACTAGGAGGAGGTAATCAAGGTTTTACTAATGTTTAGCATTGAAACTCACGGAGGCTTCCTAAGTACCATGTTTAGAAGAAAAGAATCAAAACCCATGTAGTTAAGAGGTCTGAGGATTAAAAATGGTTAGCGGCCCATTGAGGTGGAATATGGTGATTACTCTAGGATGGATTCCCATAATAAGGGTATCATGGTCACTACTAATCGCTAATCTCACTTGATTCATGATAAGTGTGATAAATAAGATGAATAATTAGACCAGATGATCGCGTTGCGAAAGACGTGTCAGTAATTGGTGGTGTGGGGCTTATGCATAGAAGCGGCCCACAGAGACAAAGAAAAAAGGGATATGGATGGGGTGTTGAGATTCTTTGATGAAAATACCCTCTATGGTATTCATATCTAAAGGAGGAAAGGAGGAGAAAGTGTGATACCTCTAGGAAGAAAGGACAGGGTCTTACACCGGGATGGCTGCCCTTCCCCATGGGGCAAATGTTATTCCATGTGAGGAGGATCTCATTCTGCATGAGGAAGATCCCAATATTGTGGAGATGAGTTGGTGTGGAAAATTCCTGAGGTAGGGATCCCCATGTGCATGGAATAGGTGATAATATAGTTTAATGTCATGTGCTGACGATGTTGCCGCATGGCAGTTTAATGTCTTGCAGCATGGATGGGGATGGCTCATACCTCACCCCTTGAACATACATGACTGATACCCAACCACACCTGGGGAAGGGAAGGAATCATCAATTCATGTTAGTAGTGGGGTGGAGGGGTGGTCAGTCATAAGGTCTATATTTGCATGGTTATGCCAAAAAGAAAGCTCCATTAGCATACATATGCCAAAAACCAAGTTGCAGGACAATATAACATGGGACACAACATGAGGGACCAGGAAATCACTACGCACAAGCTTGGCGGGTCGCATGGAGTATTTGAATGAAAGATGTCTGATTTTTGTGAAATAAGAAATCAAACATGGTGTTTTTGGGTAAAGACCACCTATGGAGCATTAGGTGAGGGGTGCACTTAAGAATGGAGGCTTATGTGAAAAAGGAAGTGGCTTATAAGAAGAGATGATAGCCAAGGGAAAGTGTTTCATGAAATAAAGGTATTTTTGGATAACTTTAATTTGAAAAAATGGAAATGGAAGAGGGTTAATCCCTTGTTGACCCACATGAAGGAGAACCCATAGGGGACCTATCATGAAAAATCTTGTATAATGGATCCATGGCTTGCATGATTTCATGGAAGAGGTTGTGTTTCATGTGCAGGAGCAATGTTTTGAATTTATAAGGGTTACCCAAAGGAATTGTTGTTCCCTTCTATTTATAAGAAAAACCATAGGTAGTGGCACATAAAAATTTCAACACAGAAGTGGGATTTTGACGTCACATTGGGCGTGTAATATTATTATCCACATGTTAGTATTTTTGTGCATCCTTTACACTTTCAAGCATATTACTTATCCATTTCAAGACTCCAGTGTGTAATAATGTATTTAAAATCACATTGGGTGTGTAAGATTCTCACGCACAATTTTCTACCTTGCATGCAACCCTTGGATCTTGTGCTCGACTGCCTCGGGATTATCGGAATATCCTAGTGAGTTAAAAGATGACTTTGGTTTTATAAAACATGAATATCTACAACATCAAGAGGAATTCAGTGGGAACAAAACCCCACTCAGAATATGAGTTTAAAAGGGACTAGAAGGTCGGGTTTTGAGCGAAATTTCAAAGAGAAATAATGAATTCAAAGAGGTGTGCACAAAATCCTCGGGCTGGCACATAAGGAATCTTTCATACATGCGGAAGGCCTTTTCCATTCCTATAAATACCCTAGGGCCCTCTTCATAGTACATGGACATTCCATATGATAAGTTCCTTTGATATCGTTCATATAAGTTCCTAGTTATTGCGCAAAAGACTCAAATTTAGTCGATGCTTTACGTGTCGCCAATGAATCTTGCGTGCTACGAACTTGGCTATATCTTCTACGTCCATCGTCTAATTTTAAGCATGGTGAATCATTTTTCATGCCAACACTCAATCTTTTTCACCCCACCCTTAGTGTTTTTAAAACATTGATGACATGGATTATGAAAATAATGATTCTAAGAAAGTGTTTACCTTTGTTGCACAGAGGGAAGAGATGATTGGGAATCCCCAAATACTTTTTTCTAGAAGAGTGATGTTAGAAAATTAGATTCCCTTGATCATGTTGACACAACCATAGAAGGAATGCCTACTGAGTGATATTCTTCACCTATGAAACATTGGTGTTATGGAGGAAGTGTCCATTCTAGGCTTCAATACAAACTCACTGTGGTCATAGTTCATTCACGAAGATAGTATCCACTAATACAACATTACTATAAATGGCCATGATGTGAGGGAGAATCAAGACATATCTATCTATGCCTTGAATATGGGAACAAGGATGATCATGGGAGATAAACCAGTGTCTGAGGGATCCACTTACCGCTATGCAAGAATCTTATGAATTAGTATCACGAATGAAATTGTGGGATGAAAGAAGGACTAGGACCTGAGGTTCATGTGTAACTTCAAAAGTGAATGGGCATATGTGTACTAAATGTACCACACATTTAAGGAATTCAGAGAATATATTCTCCATATCAAAATGCTCAAAGCCATATGGACATCCTAATTCCACTTCTATTACCTGTAAGAACTAGCACCAGAGCTGTTCAATAGGTGGCCCCCTGACAAAAACATGTTCCACCTCCACTGTGGGGAGGTTAGTATCATCCATTAGGGAATTCACTGTATTAGAGGCATTATTCTAGAGGGAATTTAATATAAAAAATTCCATCCAATAAATAATATCTGGATGGAAAGAGAAAAAACCCCCATAATGACATGGAATATCCTGGACACGGTGAAGGAGAAGCTGGGGATCAATCACATCCTAAAGAAAATCATCTAGCTGGCATAGTTCAGCATGTTCCTCAGGTGGGATAAGAGGGTGGGGATGCTAGGTTGAGGTAGGCAGTCCCTGAATGCATCGTAGAGGGGCATGAAAGGATCATATTGGGTGGTCCTTTAGGTGGGACAATATCATACATGGGGGGTTCATCATGGATGAGATATGGGAACCAAAAATATGATATGCTTCCATTCTAAGCTAGTGTATGTTTCTAGTGAGGGATACATGTATAGAGGTTTGCCTTAGAATTTTAGTGATGTTGGGGATCACAGTATCCCCCAATAAGGCTAATCTAGGAGTTCCTATATTATAAAGGCTTTAAAATATCTTAGGGAACATCTTGAGGGGAATTACACCTAGGAGAATATGTGGACTATTTTAGATCCTACAAGGCTGGGTTGCAAACCACTTTATTGGTTATGATTTCCCAAATTCCATTCTTCCACCAAGAAACGACCTGTGACGACATCTTTTAAATATTTATGGGGTCCGACCACTGATGCTTAATGAGGAAGGGTTCAACATCTGGATTGTTAATCATTAAAATTTCATCATCAACCACTTGAAAATTCTAGTCGTCTAGATGGTGGATGACCTTGGAGTTTCAATGGATAAATGTGAATATCTATAGGGTATCAGGGGTGGCATACTAGTAACCCAGATTGTCACGAAACTATTTTTTGAACCACACGTGCCATTCTAAATTTTCATATAGTTTGGATGCCTTAATTTTTTTTCAAATATCGTGTATATATAAGTTCCAAAAGAGTGACCCCCTAGTGTCCTCTTTCAATTATGGTGTTTGTTTATGACTGGTGGATTTGGAGAAATGATCAAAATACCCCTATAGATGTAAATGTCTACCTATAAATAGAATATTCTTTGTAATGGGTGGCATTATACATTGAGGTGATCCTATGGAGATGAATTTGGCAGAATGAGGTAGTATAGACATCGTGAAAAGAGAGCTGACATGCTACCATTTGAGGGGTGAGCCAGGAGGAAAACCAGGAATTGTGGACGAAACGATCTGGAACCTCAGTGGTAGGAACGTCACTGGGTGCGGTCACACCTATGTCATCTGAGGAGGGGTGGTTCTGAAGGCAGTCTAGAGGAACAACTAGAGAATACCCTAGGAAACATGTAAGTTATATCCTATATACAATAGTAAAATCCATTTTCTAAACCCTGTGGTATTCAAGGAAGACGTTGCGACAATATCTATCAATCGAGGGCCTACAGTGAAGATCGATGCATTGTAGGATTGATCATCTAGAAGTAATGTTCATTATGGTGGTGGAAAGGTTGGAATTTCATCTTCAGCATTCATCCCAAACATCCATGGATGCCTATATATGCCAACGAGGTAAATATGAATAACTACATCTCCAGGTGACAGTGATGCTTAGTCATGATCATGATCTTGATGTGATGCCACCCGAGGTTGATAGTAATGATAAAGAAGAATAAGAACAAGAAAGAAAGGATGATGACGATAAGGAAGGAGAAGAATAATAAGAGGATGCTGACGATGAAGAGCTTGGTAGTAAGAAAGATCATGAGACAATGGCTCATCCATGGATTCCCTAAGAGACTAGAACGATTGCTGGCTCCAACAAAGGACTCATCAAACATCTTGAAGTAAGCCATAACATACATATTCCTGATCCCTTCTCTTTTAATAACTCAGATCCACTAACCAAAAATTGTATTTTGTAGGAGCATATTGATGTTGTCCAAGGATCTCCCACTGTAGGAGGTGAGATTGTGAATATGGAAGTGGAGTGACATGCCCATAGGCCTACATCTAGGGCTGAGCTAGGAAATGTGCTAGTCATGGTTGAGACTGCCATAGGTGGAACAGACATGGGTAGAAAAGAGAAAACTTCAAAATCCTAGGATGTCCCCATTGTCTATATGAATCTCATTCCAATCATCGAGTTAACAAGCTTAGAGGGGTCTCCTGTGGTGGATATTCCTATAGTGACTCAGGCACTTGATCCAGCTGCACTTAGCTTTAGTAAGTCTCTACATTCACAAACCCACATTTGTTATCCAAGGATCTAGATGAACAAGGTGACTTATTACACACGGTGATCATAAAACTAGAATCCCTATATATTTAAGAGTATGTGACATCTACTTGATCACTTTTGATGACTGCAGCTACCCATAAGGAGATGGCCTCTCAAGCTAATATGGCCTTGATGATATGAGCGAATGAGGTTGTAAACACAAATGATTAAATTAACAGGGAAATTGAATTTGGAAGAGAGGAGGATGCTTAAGAGGAAATGATTGAATACGGTTACCCCCCATGTTATAGATCCTATCCCCTTAGAGTGGATGCTAGGGGAAGATCCAATAACTGAAATTATAGCCATCATTTTGGAGTATGAACCTAAAAACCCCAAGGAGATGGATGATTCTGATTCAGAAATAGCTGAGGAGAGATTAATGAATTAGATTAGGACATGGAAGTGCATCAAGAATTTACCTAATGTCCCAAAGGAACAATGTATAAGATGAATGGGGTCAATCCGCACTTGGCTGCACTATATCTATGCTGGAGGGGTGGATGCTCGCAATATTCATGCTACGATCCACGACTAAATTGTTGAGAAGATGTTGGAAACTAGTTAGCACTTAGACACCACCTCATTCTCGAGGAAATATGATAGTATCCAGAAGCTCCAGGAGGCTGAAAAATAGATCCAGTGCCTAGAAGTATAGTAAAATAAGCACTCTGATTATGTTACCAATCAATCGGAACTCATTTCACAATTGTAGGTTTAGCTAGAAGAGGCCCAAGAGAAACTAAAACAGGTGAACTGTCAAGTTGATGACCTCAAAACTAAGAATGATCAGATTTATATTATGGCTGATGAGATTCATAATGAGGCTTTTGATGAGGAGAGGTAGCTCAGAAAGTGGTAGGGGACATTGGAAGCCACATTCTAGAAAGTGGTTGTGGTGATGTGTTCCATCAAAGGGGATGATACTTAATGGGTGCGTTTTTTCAAATTCATGAAACATACTTTCTTATTTAATTGATTGTTTTGAACTGTGTTCATGTAAATACTCTTTCTTATTCTAATTATTACACCTTGATCTAATCTATGAAGTAACTAATTTTCAATACTTAAGATCATGCGGGTCATTATTGATGTGAGAAACAGGGTAGGGACACATTAGCATTGATTTTGTATGGGATTGTAAGATAACCATCGAATACTCTAGGTACTGTATCATTGACTGAATACTGAGATTGTTCAGACTGAGAGAGGCTGCGACTAGAGAATAGGGATCTTAGAACCACTGACTTTCATTTTCCAACATGCACTAGTGCACTAGTGGGATAATTCCAGGGGTGTTGGAATAATTACAAACAAAGAAAAATGAAAAGTGTGAATCACGATACCAAACATTTAGAACACAAGCGGAGGAAGGAATCATGATATAGGATGATTTATAACCAATCAATCCACAATCCATTTTTTTATTTTATTAAAAACCCACTTTTAAGGGTAAGTGGAAACCAACAAAAACATCCTTCGACATAAAGTCACACCCTTACAAAATACATATTACAAAATCCAAATTCCAAAAAACCATTCACCATGCCAAAACCATAGCACACAACATGTTTCAAAATTCAAAATAATCCGAATCACCGAAAATCCTGTGAGTCGACCAAAGATCACCAGCTGCAATGAGTACTGTACATCCTCGCCTTCATGTGCATCACCTTGTTGTCGTTACGACACTAGCATCCACCACCACAAGCCACATCAAACACTAACAAAGAATATTTGAATCTAACATCATCATCATCAATGATGAACCACCACCACATAAAAAAGACAGAGACACCCGAACACCAGAATGGGTAAAAAAAACAAGGGTCGACAACTGACCATATTTGAAACACGAGACCTATATGGATCTAAGCGCATTATGCCGAAAAAAGATAAAACCCATCTCTTTGGGAGGACCACTTTGATGAGGGCCTAGGATGTATTTTTACATCATAAAAAATAATGACAATGCATGGAATTTGTTAATGTAATGTGATCAATATGCGTCTCACAGTTAAACATCATGTGATTAGGGTGTTGCACATATTTTAAGGTCATACTTCCTGGACCCTGGTGAATAGTTGAAAGTCACGTTTCATGGACTAAAATGTCTATTTATATATCGTTTTCATGAAATGAAGGCGATAAACCCAACAATAATGGTCCAAAAGAGTCTTGAACACCATACAATTATCAGGGAACAAATGGAAAGAAAGAAAATGTGATATGAAAAGTGGTAGAATCATAGGAAAGTTCTTTGTTTAAGGTCATAAAGTTTGGACCATATTTTTTTGTATAGGCTTAAAGATGAGCTATTTTGATGCCACTACATATCCCATAATGATGGGAATCAATCCATACATAGTTATTTAATTTCGTTCAGTTTATCATCATGAAAATAGGATTATAATCACATCACAGTTTATCATTATGCATCTAGGACATTGGGGGGAGAAGTATCCCAAATGGGATGCTTATGGAATGGAAAAATAACCATATGTGAATGAGGAATTCATAAGTCCGCACCCCACACTCCCAAGAGAGAACTCAGCTCAATGGGCCAAAAGGATGAAATTCCGGCTGGGTCTAAAGACTAAATGTCTAGGTTCTCCTACATTTCTTGTGGGGGTAGGAATCAATCCATACATAGTTCTGGAAAATGTCATGGTAGGTGATCAACACCCAGGGAAATTTCTTCTCAGGTGAATACATCATAGCTCTATGTAGTTTATAATTATATATCTAGGATGTAGAATATATTGTTTAATGTCATATGGTAAGGATGGGGGATATTATGCAGTTTATCATCATGCCATAAGGATGTTGGTGATATTAGTTTAAGGTTATAGATCTTGGAGTATAGGAAGAGGATTATAAAGAAGAAATATAAAACGTGACTCCATGAAGAAAACCCAATATAAATGAGGACCAAAGACATCCATAACACACCACCCATTCCTAAGAGGAGCTCACACACAGTTTAACATCATGGGGGATGAGGAAAAAGGTTCAAGAGAGTTTGTGGCTGGGGATAAATAAGAAGTTTCTAGGCATCGATACGTATACCATAAGGATGTGAATCAAGACTTATGTAGTTATTGAAGATCCATACAGTTGAACATCATGAGTTAAGGATGAAGGTCACATTTTAATGTCATTTAGGATAGAGAAGTTTAGCATCACACAGGAAAGGGGAACCTTCCATTTAAGGTCATGTAGAAACGAGCATCAATGATATGAATTTTAACATCTTAAATCTAGGATGAAGTAGTTTAACATCATGTGGGATGAGGAAACAAAATTTTACATCCTATTTCCTAGAATAAATAGTTCATACGAAGTACTATTTGAGGAACTTGCATTGGTGGGAGGATTAATTACGTCACCATCCCTGGTGACCAGAGAGTATGCACCATTGGGATGGACCTTGTGAATAATGTAAGGTTATTTCCATTTGGGCTCCAACGTTGGTGGTTTCCTACCCGGTATGGTTGGAATCTTTAGAGAAAATACCATGTAACCTTAGAGAAAATAGTGGAGGAAAACATTCTTGTTGAAATATCTAGATATCTTGTTATGTTGCCTCTCTATACTATTAAAGGCCCAAAGCCTATTATCGTCAAGAGATTCCAGTTTAGTAGGCAGACTCCTACTACTATTTCTAATGTATGCTAATCATAAATATTTGTACTATGTTATGGAAACTAAACCACGGTGTGTAGGATTGCCTATATTCCATACACTAGATAATATAAAATCACCTAGGTGGAATTGAGAGTCAACTTCCAATAATTTAATAGAGAACTGGGATGCTTACCTGACTAATTTATCTTGTTATGACCCAAAATCTTCTACAAAATGTTGGAGAGGGTCTTGTTGAATGCCTTAATCATCCCATTTTCTTATGCATGGTAGAAGGAACTCTGGTTAGACCATATGTTGTACTTGGTATAAAACATCATCAACACAGCCGAAAAAATGTATAATCTATTATCAAAGAGAATTTAATGAGGGGATCCAAATTTATATATGATGCTGGATCTCATGAATTCAACAATATACTGGTGCTTAATTTTCTTGATAGGAATATATAATGACCATTTGGAAAAGAATTTTTTTGGGTCAGAATGAACCTGCACTGGAGATCTATTACTTATGGGTATAATCCCACGACATTGATTCCCCATAATAGAAAGGGAAAAGAGTAATTTGTAGTGTGGAGGGGATCTGGTGGTCAATGCATGAAATTGGCATAGATCTAACACTCATGTAACCTCTTAGAGAACGTGAGACATTCATACACCATAGTGGTCCATATGTAGCCAAACCATCAAATATGGTGGGAGTGCTTCATTTGTGACTGATGAGAACCACATGACTCATCATGAACATCATACATAACCTAGGGAATCTCATCACTATGAATGTTAAAGAGGAGAATTCTATGAAACCCATCTTTTTAGAGAGTATTCTCTAGGCTATGACCGTTCTAGAGGACAAACTAAACTACATGGAAATGGATTATCTCACGTTAGACAATATATAATATGATATTTTCATGCTAGAGATACTAGATGATAAGAGTTGACCAATTATAGGGTTCTCTAGCTACATGAATATCCATAGGACTCGATGCGAAAGAATCGATAGAAATATGATTTTTCTACTGGTTGTCATTGTCATCTGAACTAACAGGGGTGATGAATCATTGATCCTCCACAAAAATAAATAAATCCTCATAGTTAGGGTCTATGTGATAATTGGATATATTTTATAGGGAATTATATCAACCATTATATGATTGGGTAACATGAGTCACCTCTAGATGAGAAGGGAGCTAGGCCATCAGATGGAAAGCATGCCTAAGCATGGTTACGATCTCAGGCTTCCTGACAATGTATTCACCATTAGTCAATTTGATAACTATCTTAGAATCCACATTCGCATGCATGTTGGGAACATCAATCTCAAGATCCAACTCAAGTCCAGGGATGAGAGCCAAATACTCTACCTCATTGTTGGTGAATCACTCAAATGACAAGAAATAATTGGGAAATATAACCAATGAGGGAATGATGAAGAAAATACATAGGCCTACTCTGTTGAGCCTGTGATCATTGAGCCTTCTCCAAGTTGGCCTCTCGGAGGTATCTTCGATGTGAATCTAACATCATGGAACAACCAAATCCACGGACATGATAGTCTTGTTTGGAATATCAAGGTCTAGAAATAACTCTGTGGGAGTTTGGTGAGTGGCCAGGAAATATGAAAATGCTTGAACCATGAAAACCTTATACAAAATGGTTGTAATGTCTAATTGCTGAAGAATAAACACCCAGTGTGCTAGGTATCCTATCAAAATGGGGTGGTTCAAAATTTACTTTATCAGATCCATGTGTAAAATGAGATGTATCTCATGATGCTCTAGGTAGTGTCATAATTTCTACACCATGAAAACTAGTGAGATGCATCTCTTATCAATATGAGAAGATATGGAATATGTGTCGAGGTGCATGTGATTGAGATGCTATAACCTATTATCTATTCATTTTTTATTCTTTCACGTGAGAAGGGCACCGAGGGACCATTCTAGGGTGGTCACATAAAGGACCAATGGAATCCTGGATACATGTGTCATCAAAATTGGAGGCTGTAGTAGATTATTCTTAATCTCCACAAAAGAAGTATGAAACTCTTCATCCCACTAGTAGATGAAACCTATATTTAGGATTCTAGAAAAGGGATTACACTTTCCGGCCATATTATGGATGAATTTTCGTATGTAGGATAAGTAGCCTTGAAATCCTCGAAGATCTTGAAGTTTTCTCAGAGGGGGCATCTCACTGATAGCCTTGATCTTCTATGGGTCGATCTTGATATCTCTATATCTTACAACGAATCAGAGTAACTTTCTATAAGTCAACTCAAAAGAACAATTCAAGGGGTATATCTTCAACTACCCAGATATAATGATTTCCTACACTTTATTAAGATATCTAAGATGGTACTGATACTGGTTATATTTGACAACAAAATCGTCCGTGTAGAATTCCACTAGTGTCCTGATAATTGGTTTGAAGATGCAGTGCACATATCTCTCATAGGTACCTCTTGAACTCTTCGAACCGAAAGGCATTACCTGATAATATATGGTAATTAGTAACACTCTGAATGTGTAAGATTCATCATTTTTTTGACCCAAATGGATTTGATTATACCCAGAATACCCATCCATGAAGAAGAGATCCTGGAATCTAGTGGTGGTATTGATCAACAACTATGTCATCAGAAGGGAAAAATCATCCTTTCGGGAGTGGAAGTTGAGATCCTAAAAGTTGATACAGAATCAGATCTTTCTATTCTTATTCATTATGGGAATGATTTTTTCCAACCACTTAGGGTAGTGAAATTCCTTGACGAAGTTGGCCTTGATGAGATTATTAACTTTTACCATGGCCATAGCGCAATGAGAGGGGTATATATTGTATGGAGGCTAATTGAACCCAGAATGAATTACTAAGAGGCAAAGAATATCTATGTATACCTAAATATATAACCCTATAATACCGTCATATCTCTATAAAACACATCAAGATGTTTCTTCAAGAATCCCATATACTATTGTTGTTCCTCTACAGGCATAGCTACGCTAATCAAAGTTGGACTCATATTAGAATCAGTGTAAAGATTCACTTGAATCAATTCATAAATGGTGGTGAAAACTCCTTCTTCAAATTTAGGAGGAAAATATTCCCAATAATCATCATCTTTCTAGATAAGGGAATCATTCGGAGGATACAGGTCACCTGTCCCAACAGATTCTGGAGGAACCCTAGTTCCCACATGGGGGAGATATAATCTTTACTGAGAGACTCCCGAACTACTGAATCCATGATGAAAATACTATTGACCTGATTCCATTAGTCCATTTATTGAGGGGTCTATGATTTATGATGTCTAGGTAGTGGTGATTGGTTGGTATGTGTTGATTCAACCCAGATTGTCGGAATAAGCAAGATATGGTGTACTGATGAAGACATGGGGAGAACATCCTGGTACATCATAGGGGTATGAAGATCTAATATAACTTGATCCTGTCCTATGTATGAGTATGAGATAGCATTTCATCATTCCATGTACCTGGGAAAGAGTATTCCCCTCATCTCATATATGACGAAGCAGTTTCCCAAGTCTTGTGTGCTAGCCTCTAACCAATTATTCCGGAGGAAGAAGGCTACATCCAACTCTGTCCATGGTTCGACTAAAATGATAGTGTGATCGACCTCATTGGTATGGTAACTATTTTACTTGATTTAGTATTAATCCACATCCATATGTGAAAGCTTCAAAAGAAATGAAAGGATATGTGTCTCCTTTGAACACACCCACTCGACCGTTGATGGAGTAATCAATGCATTGGTCATATGAGGAGGTAACCGCTACATGCAGATAGAGACAGGGTCCACCCATCAGTTCATTCTATGCATTATCCTATAAGAACAACAAAAATTTAGTATTTTCTATGGAGCCACTAGACTGGGCCTTTAGAAAATTTTTTCCACATGAACTTTTCTCTATCCTATCAAAAGCTTGAATATTTAGGTTAGAGGGACTCAAATATACCTTAGTCAGTCCTAGCATGCGATATGTTTGGGTTGGGATGAGATTAATCCTAGAACCTCTATAGATGAGACAGTGACAGATTTACATGCCACTGAAATATCCAGTGATGTACATAGGGCATATGTTCCCCTTCCTGAGTAAACCCTCATCTTCTCTGGAGAAAGAGATGAAGACATGAAATTTTAATTTCTCATCCTATTCGTCATGGAATGTCTTATCTTCCAAAACCATTCTATCAAATTATAGGGGATCTTCAAGGTTTCTATGAGATATTATTTCATATATTATGATAGACGTAGGGCCTCAATAATTGAGATCTTTCTGAGAATTCTCGATATATTCTTAAGAACATCATACTTTCATTCTAGACACACATTTCTACCGATATGAGGTTTCTCTTTGGTAGGTGGTATGATGGGAATTTACAAAAAAACTAGTGTAGTATGGATGGATATTGGAATATCTCATTGATCACTAGATTAACCCCCAAAAATTACCAATGGATGACTATTGGATGGATGAGGCCTAGACACAGCGGAGTGTAGCTGATCATGATGCGATCACGGTGGTTCTGCTTTATTGAGTATCATGAAGGACAGTGGCAGTGAATCTGACAAGAAGAGTTGAAAGGACGATTCCTTCCAAACCTTACGATGAACATATTGTCTAGTATCGGTAGAATACATGGATTATCCTGAAGCACTTTCTTGAGTATTCTGATGATTCACATATTGATGGCCTCATCGATGATGGAATCGACATGGAATTTTTGGAGGACCTACCTGACACTCTTCATTGTTAGGAATCATATAGGGATCCACCAACTTAGAAATATTCATGGAGGTATACTCATGTTCTTCATCTAAGGAATCTTCCAATGCTGGTCAGATTTAGGAGGTGATCCCCATCTCTAGAGGCATAAAATTGTTATGTATGTGTGATGGTTTTGGCACTAGTGGGGGATTTGTATACACTTTCTTCATCTGCATATGATATTTTGAGAGGTGTAAGGCTAGGATGTGGATGTAAAAGTGGTAATTAAAGGAGTTTCAGAAACTTCAAGAGGCTTGGGCCGATTCAAACAGGTATAAATGACACCATGGGTGCGAAAAGCTACTCTACAAGCTAGAAAGTATTCATATATATATGAATAACGGTTAGAGAAATGTTTCTATTCACCATCACTGTCACTATCAATATTTGTAGAAACACATGACACATATGTTGGGGAAGCTCCCAATCTAACTACATTATTATCAACCTGGTCCTAGAATAATTCCTTGAACACATATCATTTAATGATGGTATGTCCAAGGAACCTGTGATAAGGGTATTAGTCGGGGAGATTAGTGAGATCAGACTCCTAGGGTTTCCTTCATTCCAACAACATCAAAATCCCCTTATCTAGGGAACTGTGGAAATAACAAGGAACATAAGACTTGTTTAACTAAGAGGTTTGGTTTCTCATATCCAGGAATGAAATTATGGAGTACTGACATTGATGAGGTGTTGGGGCTTGATGATGGTCCAAAGAATGATTGTCTCTCCTTGGTGGTAGTGGTATGTTCCATGGCAACGCCTTACAATTCTACACCAGGTGATGCTAAGCCTGAGGTTAGACCCGATCCTATTTCCCTTGGCGAGGGTGTGAAGGAGGCTCTGCTAGTAAAAAAATATAGGAGACTCGGGGCCTCTATTGATGCGACAGAAGTAGTATGAGCCTTGGAAACTCTTCTTGTAGGAGCTGGACCCAACAAACACGCCTGTTTATCTTACTCTATGGATTCCTCTAGGAATTGAGTCTTATTAGAAAAGTCTTGATTGAAATGTGGGAAATTCAGAGTGATGAGGGAGGGAACCAATTTAGTCTTAAAATTTCCCATACACATCATCATTAGATTCTCTTATTTCAATGACATTTCGATTGAATACATAAGGTTCTTATACCTAGATAAAAAGTATACAACTCTCTTATCTAAATGTTTGTTGCACATGAAGAGGTTAGCAATTCTCATATTGTTCATGGTTAAGAAAAACTGATATAGGAAGTTATTGGACAGATCATCCAAACCACCAATAGACCAGATAGGTAACTGGCTATACCTAATGATTGCAAGACCTTCCGATGTCTATATGAAACTCCAGATCTTGGAAACCTCTTGTTGCACTGGAGTTCCCAACATGGGTAAACACCTTGATATGATGTGGGATATACGTTGTAGTGGGTATCCCAATCTGTTGAAGGGGGAAAAGGCATGATTTCCAAAATCCATGGGTTTTCTGCATTTTATCCACCCATGAAGAATAAAACTTTATATATGTTGGTATTTCCACCATTCATGTCTCAAGGGCCTCCATGAGAGTGATGAGAGTAGCCATCGGATCAACCTATAAGGGACTTCTATCTTAGTGAGGATTCCTGATCTCTAGTGTGTTGGAAGAATCTTCAATATGATAGGTAGGCTCGACAACTCATGGAGTGTCTAGAGTGACCTATGGATATGTTAGTGGAATTAACTATAGAGATATCAGAGGAGAGACTTTGACCTGGTCTTGAGGATGGTTTCACATAGATCAGGCAGATATGGAGATAAATACCACAGTTTCTTGACATAGACTCCAGTCTCTACCCTATTGGGATTCACAGGATTATCCAGGTCGATTAGAGTCAACTAGTCACAGATGACCAAAGACATCCCCTGCTTCCCCAGTAGAGGAGAGATAAGATTGTAATGAGGGTGACCATAATCCATACATCACTCTGAAAGGTACTCAGTGAAGATATCTTCAATGAA